>CM024754.1:190907005-191507005 GCA_014218235.1 Colocasia esculenta | reverse complement strand
CACTGTAATTCGCTGACGCAGATCAGCAGAAAACCTAGATTAATTGGATGAAAGCAATGATCGTGACAACAAGAACAACTCTATAGTTTATACAATCTTCTAAATGTGTGTTCCTTTTATGAATTGACACATCATATGAGGGTAAATTTATGATACTCAAAGCTATCAAATATGCCAATAAATGTAACATCAAGAAGCTACAAGAAGTAACAAAGTAATACTGAAAACAAAAGCAGGGGGGAAAAATTCCAAGAGTATTTCTCTATCATTGGTAAACACATGTACAAATGAACTTACCTCATCCAGGTCCAAGCGAATTTGAGAAGCATCTCCATCACCAAATCTCTCTGTCAATAATATAGTGGCACACGTAGATTCAATTATTCCCAAAATATTTTGGAACAAATGTTTTCCTGGAAGGTCAACGTTTTGGAACATACTTGTTCATTTTCCTTTGTGTGTGCACATGTGTGTTTCTTTTATGGTTGGAGGGGGTAGCCAAGAGAAAATAATGAGAAGGGATTTTTCAGAATAAGAATACCAACCATGCAATCCAAACTGTGATGTAGAGTACCCTGTGGCATCCACAGTGTCTTGAAGTGTAATCTGCTCTCTTGTGCTGACATGATGATCCACAAAATTTCTGACAAGTTCAGAACAGAAAGGAAAGTTAGAGCTTAGAAAGAAAGTCCACATGCTAGATGTATGTGGGAGAACAGGAGATTAACCATTGGGTATACATATAAACAGAAAAAGAAATACAGCACTAACCCACTTAGCAAGGCACTATCTGGTAACTCAAAATCATCCAGATCAAAGGTTTCTGGCAGAGTGATGGAATGATACGGTGCAGTAGATTCTTCCGGAGGAAGATCAACTGCAGTTGAACGAAATGCTTGCTTTATCTTGAGCAGAGCCTCACTGCAATCATGGAAAAGATAGCTCACCTTCCTGGAATATATTCGCACCACACCAACAAGAAGGTGGCTGGATAAACGAAGGGCAATTGGAACATCTGGGAAAGAATTGAGTCTGGCCCCAAAAAAGGAAAGAAATGTCAGAGACTTAGAATTAACAGCCAACAAAGAAATTGAGAAACAGTCTAACAGAACACATGCTAGATTGCTTATCAGCTCAGTTTGACAATGAAATTGTTTCATCTTCTCAATAAAAGGCTTCATGAATAGTTTCAGACCTATTTCTTTATGCAATAGTAGTTCAAAATCAAAATAAAAGCCCCGCATGTAGACTAAAAGGAATCATTAGCAAACTAGTGGATAGTCTATACGAAAAATATATAGTATAAACAATTCCATGGCACCATATGAGTTGTCAGAAATTAAGAAAGAGAAAATGTGTCATTTCTACAATTGATTTCCAAAAGGCCAGTGACAAAATCAACTGGAAATGTTAGGGTCACACACAAGGATAGATGGATTGGTTGGGCAAAAAACTGCAATGAAAAACCAGGTAAACAGTTCTGGTTAATGGAACCAAGTTCCAGCAGTCACCAATAAGATCCATCTTCCCCAATTGTCTCAGGCAGGGTGACCCTCTCTCCCTTTTGCTATTTCTTCTGGGGGCCAGTGTTCTGAGCAGGATGTGTATGAGGGTGGAGGCGGCTAGTCTTCTGGCAGGTGTCCAAGGTGCTAGAGGTGATATGGCTATCGTGCACTTGCAGTATGCTGATGATACCATCCCGTTCTTGGCGGAGGGTGATCGTATACCGGTCATGGTGAGGTTTTTCCTTGAGCTTCTACAAGAGGTCACAGGGCTGAAAGTTAACTTTGACAAAAGTCTTTTGATTGGGATGAATATAGAGGAAAACACTATGCGGAAGGCGACTACTGTTTTGGGGTGTAGAGGGGCAGCTTCCCTCTACCTTATCTAAGCCTTCTGCTATCCCCATGTGCTCTGAGATCGGCAGACGGGCTGCTCATTTTTCACAGATTTGAGGCCAAATTGGTGGGCTAGAAAGCTAGGATGCTGTCTTATGGGGGCCGGCCGGTGTTGTGTAGCTCGGTTCTAGACAGTCTTCCAATTTACTTCCTCTCTATGTTCAGAATTCCAAAGCAAATGGCCAAGAAACTGGAAGCTATCAGAGTTAGATTTTTCTGGCATGATAGTGGAGACAGATGCAGGGGCTGGCATGATGTGACTTGGGCTAGAGTCACCAAAAGCAGGGAGATGGGTGGTGTGGGACTGAAGAATATCAGAGATTACAACATGGCTTTGCTGTGAAGTGGTTGTAGAGACTAGGTGTGGTGAGGATGGTTTATGAACTACTATCATTACACAAAGGTACTTTGAGAGCTCCAAGGTTTGGGACATTTTTCCTTCCCCGAGGGCTAGCACTTCCCCACTATGGTGGGACATCTCTTCCTGCAAGGATATTACTCTTATAGGTGTGGGTCTCTTTGGGAAAGGGGATTTGGCTCCCTTTAGGAAAGACAGGTGGTGCAGTAGCATTGACGTGCTAGAAGCAGCTACTTGTTTGGAGATAAATTGTTTGAAGAGTGAAACTGCTTGGTATAATGTATCAAAGTGAAAAATAAGATAATTGCCCATGTCAGTTACTTAGGCTTTCCATTGACTGATGGTCACTTGAGAAGCTTTAAATGGGGGGAGATTGTGAAGAATTTCGCAAAGAAACTTGTCAGTTGAAAAGGAAAATTGCATTCAGTAAGGGGCACCATGAAGAACAGATGATACTGGCCAGAAGGGCGGCGGCACCCCAGGTACAAACCTGGGTTTTGGTGCATTTTCTGCTTACTTGAACAGCTCTGCCACCACTGTGGCAAAGTCCTTGAGGAAAAAATATATATTTTATCTAAATTTGTGCACTGAAATACGGCCATTTGGCACTTTTGATATTTGAGATTCCAACTGCTATCTGCAACAGATAAGAATCTATAAGAGTAGTTGGAATGGAAAAGGTCCTCGAGAGAGAAAGTGCTTCATCTCATTGGATTTAAAATGTGTATGAGGAGAGGTGACTGAGGCGATCAAGGGGTCGCCTCAGCCTCAAAGGCCTAGGCGATGGCCTAGGTGATTGAGGTAATATATTATAAAATAATATATAATTAAAAAATGAATATTTCTATAAATATCACCTAAATATCTGCATGAAACTAGTATATTTCTTAAAATTAATCATTCATATCTGTCAAATTATTGTATAACTTACTAAATCTATTCATTTCTATATGTAAAGTAACTAAAATTTAAGAAACTAAATTGCAAGTAAATAAATAGGCCAAGTGGGCCTCTTTATGGGCCAATATATAGGCTGAACAAGGGCAAAAAGGGTGGAATTGGTAGCTTGAAATCGCCTTTGATAACATAGGTAAGAGTAGGTTCAGTCCCCTAATGAAATCAAGAACAAGGCTTTATTGACTGCATGGTGAGGCACAAGTACTTACACTATGAATATTTACTCTCATACAAGATCAATTTGCCTACCATTTATTTTTTATCATGCAAAACTGCTGAAAAGCCACTTTGGCCTGTTACACATCATGCCAACAGGAATGTCATGAAGTGCTGAACAAAATGGCTTTTTTTTTCTTCATTCTCTCTAACTTTCCCTTTTCTTTTCTTTTCTTTTGGTAGTGGGGTGAGGGTTTGCCGTGCTGCCATGAATCACGGCGACACAGGGGTACGTGCCAGGGACCAGAATCGGCACCGGATTAGGGCAGGGGCCGAGGAGCGCTGGGGGTGGGGAAGGGGGCAGGGAGCACTGGGGTTGGAGGAGGAGGCTGTCGGGGGTGGGGGAGGGGTTGGGGAGCGCCGGGTGCAGGGAGGGGATCACTAGGGTGTGGGGAGGGGCCACCGGGAGTGGGGAGAGGGAGGGGATCCCCGGGGGGAGGGGGCAGCGAGCGCTGGGTGGTGGGGAGGGGTGGGGGACAATAAGGGGTGGGAGAGGGGGCGGGGAGCACCAGGGGTGGGGGAGGGGCCAACAAGGGGTGGGGGGGGGAGGGGATTGCCGGGGGATGGGGAGGGGCCAATGGGGGGTGGGGGAGGGGGAGGGGATCGCTGCGGCATGGGGAGTACCGTACCAACCCAGAAAAAAACCAGGTTGGTGTGGTACACCGGCACGGCAAACCCTGGTGGGGGTGTCGAAAGTCGAAACTTGAAAATAGTTCAACGTGTTCATCTATTCATTAAAAGGGAAAGAAGGTGCACGTGTATACAAATTATAAATACAACAGCCTACATGGAAAAAGGTGGTGAGAAGCGCCCCAACAAAGAATCCACATATGAAGCTCACATCAAGATTGCAAGACTGAGCTGTGTACAAATGCTGAAGAACATAATTAATGGGGCTGTAAAAAGGATAGATCTGGCCTACCCAGGCCAAGAAGACAGCCATCAAAATTCCTGGTAATTGAGTAACAGGTTTCAAGGTTGTTATGTTCAATCAACATTAAACCTGAAATGGGCCTAAAAATAAATTATTTACACAAAGGTACAGACTTTTCACAGGTTGAAGAATGAGAGGCCAACATTCACGTAAACTTTGTTGATATTTTAAGAGATAATAGTTCTGTTATAGGGTCAAGAGCCCCAGAGAAACAGCATCTAAACAGAGGCATGCCTACACAAGTAACTCTACACAGCTATGACTTGTTGAGCTTTGCACAAACAATTTCAGCGTGTAACCCTTTGAAAATGAGATATTTCCTCTCACGATCTCACATAATCTTTTCTGTATTTTATGATTTTCCAACACTATCAAAGCAAGAGAGGAACACAACATTGACGGCATATGCTAAATCACCGGAGAAAGGAATTCTCTAGAACCAAACAAGTGATTTCAAAACTGTAAACACATGTTTTCACTGATAAATACTGAGAAATAAACTGTATGCAAACCATCACAATTTCACTGTGACAATTTTACTTTTAATGTGAGCTGAAAAGGCAAAAATAAGTTCTCAGTTGAAGATCATAGAAAAAAAAAGAAACTGACGGCATAGCAATAGAGAAGGAATTTCATTGAAAGGAGGGGGAATATCATTCTCACAAAATATCGAGAACCACAACGAATTGCATACTCGTGAAAGCGAAATTCTTAGGAGCAGTGTAAAAACACACCTACTGATTCACCGATATCAGTATCAGCCACCTGGTTCTTCCTCAGCTTCCTCTCCAAATGAGCCGCGATCCATATCGTCCCAAGCGGCCCCTTCTTCGCTAAGATGAACTGCGAGTAGAACATTCTCTCTTGACCTCGTCTTCACAAACCCTAGAGACCCATCCAAGCCCCAAATCCCCCAGAACCCAACTCCAACACCAAGCCAAATTACGCAGGCCCAGAAACCCTAACTCCCCTTGCTATCCAAAAGCTCCCACCTTCCGCACCCGCAACTTCTCCAGCCCCACCAACCACTCAAAGAAACTGCAGAAATGAGCACACTTTCGGCACCCTCCACTCTTCACGACCCAAAACACGCCAGATCCAAGAAGACCCACCGCGGAAAACAACCCAGCGACACGAGCACCCCCCCCAACCAAACCGCGCCCCCCTCCAAGCCGTTCCACGGAACCCTAACCCACGAACACAGAATTGCAGGAAGGAACTTCGACACGGAGCACCAACTAGCGCAGCAGCACAAGATCTGTCCGCGCCCTGGAGCGCCAGAAGAAGAGAGCGTGCTCTAGAAGGAAGGCCGGGGGAGGAGATCAGGGTGCAAAAGGGGGAAAAGAAAAGAAGAAGACAGAGAAGTCCGCACGAGAAATGAACAAAAATAAAAACTGCAAATTTAGCCTCCGGCTGTCCGAAAGATGGTCTTTTTTCTAATTAATTCATTTTAAAATAATCGGAAATTTGAACTTCGGAACCCCGGAGCGAGCGGAGCCAAAAGGGAACCCGCCTGCGCTATTCACTGCGCCCGGGGACAGGCCGGTGGCTGCGCGAAGCTACGTCACATGGCGACAACCACGACCAGATGTCTGAACTCGGCGCCTTGAGCCCGACCAATAAGATTTCCGGACTCTCTTTCTTCTTATTGGTCGGTCCCAACATGCCGAGTGGAGAGAACTCTCTTAGATTGACGCGCTGTGATGTCATTTGTTGGTCCGTGCGATCAGCCCGACGGGTACACGTGTGGGACGGCGAGGTTGTCCTCTCCACGTGTGATGAAGGCACGTTTTACCACAATGAGGACCGTTAAGCTCCCCGTGAGGGAAAGAGGCGCAAAGTGGCGGTGCGAAGAATCTTATCTTTGCAAAACTCAAAACCCGGACGGATCCGCGTTGGTGCGAGCGAACCAGTGGCCTGAGGTTCGTGGTCGACCAGTTGAGGAGCTACACGTGGCAGGGTGGATAGGAAGACGGACTTGGGTCGTTGGGCGTTTAACGAGCTACACATGAAAGTACAATAAAATTGGAATTTCCTTTTTTTTTTAGATCTTGGAAAATTATTATATCTAAGTATATTATAGTTGGAGAAAGATTTAGTATAACTTTATATTACACTTTAAGTATAATATGATTAGATAATAAATTATGTGGTACTCCTCACATGAAGAGTGATAAAGTGACAACTTAATTGTTAAATGTCACGTGAATTATTATCTAATCATATTACACTTAAAATATAATATAAAAATATATTAAAACTTTCTCTTGTAGTAAATATTAATCCTTCAGATATTGATATTATGTTGTGACTACTCGAATCTCATGTGAACCCTTCGAATATTTTAGAACTATTTTTTCACTGACATCTCTTGTAATAAATAAATGAATGATTGTGAGAATTAAACATAATATTGATACTGTGATACCTAATATTTAAAAACACTTGTATTTACGATTCTTTTCTTTTGTTTCGTGACAATACATGGAAGAGCAAGCAAGTTTTGTGGGCATATGAGCGGGGAAGTGTGTTTCTAAAAAATATATATATATGGGTTTTGGCTCTCTCTTTCTCATGAATGCTGAATGCCCTTATTGTTGTTGTTAAATAACTTGAGGTGAACTTGACATAGATTCTGATATTGATGATTATAGAGCATGACACTCTCACATGCACAAGTGACACTTTGATTATTATATACAGGGGTCTAATACGCATTTATAATTTTATACGTTCGCCCCTAAGACACAAGGCATTGTTCAAAGTCATCCAAAATTTATCATAAAAAATGCAAGTTTAGATCAATATATATATATATGTTTGAACTATGCCTGACTTTGTTAGCCCAAATTAATATTTTGTAATTTAAACTTATATTTTCAATCTGTCCTATAAGATTGTATCTGTTAGACAAATATTGCATTTCAGCATTCAAACTTTGTTTACATCTGTGGAAATATGTTCACAGGAGAGCCTTTCTAATTTTTGAAATATCCCGTAAACGCCAGTTCGATACTTAGATAGATTATTTATAAATAACTTATTTTTAATTATCATAAATGTATATAAGTCATTATAACTGATAATTATATTGCACGTGAGAGGTGAGGTAGACTTCTGTGAGTTTTAACAACCTTTATTGAAGATAAAACCCAACTAGACTATCTCCTATTTCAGATCAAGTTTTCAATTATCAACTTGATAGGTGGTTTTCTTTAAAAATATGATACCTTAAAATTTTTAACTACATGGTTTTGACTGTCAACGGCCACGTCAATAGATAGATTGGTGTGACCGTTTAAAATATATATCTATATATACAAAGTGATCTCTCTAGATCCAATATTTGCTAAGTAGATAGATCGGTGCGTTCAAAAACTTATATATAGTTAATCTTTTCAGATTTTTTTTTTTTACTTCTTCACTGTAGCCACTGTAGAGCGTTCATCCAATTTCCATATATAAATTATGGAGAGACCGATTTGCATATATAAATATATTTTTTGAATGACCACGCCAGTCCATCTGTTGGCGTGGTTGTTGATAGCCAAAAGCATGCTACTTTGGTAATTAAAATTTTTAAGTTGTCATTTACCTAATTACTTTAAAAAAAATAAAAAAACCCTTAATAGGTCAGATATGTCTCTATTTAATTGTTTATCAAATTGTTCCTAATAATTTGTTTGATCTATAATGTCATCGTTTATAAGATAGCCCCAACATTCTCTCCCCCCTCCCCCTTCCATGTCACAAGATGGACTCCGAGCTGCACCAATCACAACCCAACATATAAGTCACCTAAGAAACGATACCCTCTTAAAATGCGTAGCTACCAATTGATATTACTTGTTAGAAAATTGGCACAATAAATATATAGTTGAGGCACTATTGGGGAAAGATATATGGGTTGATTATAATCATTAAAACCAAATATTCTCATTCTTATTTCTAAATGTCCTTAAATATCTTTGTTGCACCATTGAGAGGATCAGAAAAGGGCACAATTATGGAGAGAGCTAGAAGATCTATAAAGTTTAGGAGTGAACTTTCTAATACTCATAATACATTTCAAAAATAGAAGATAGTATTTGAATCCGAAAACACTCGTGAAATTTGAACCAAGAAATAAAGATGTTGCAGAGGCATAGTTTAGTCTTACTGGAAGTAATGAAAATAAATATGTATTTATAAGTAAGACATTTTCATTTTCTCTAGAGGAGGATGCATAATGAAATATAAAGAGAGGTCAAAATAAAAAGATGTAAAAATGATAAAAAAAAAAATAGAGAGGGGTTAAAATATAAATTATTAAAATTGTCAATTATTATCTAATTAAATTATGTAAAGAGATAAAAATTATGAGGGGTTCCCTGCATAACGTGGCCGGTCTCTGCTCTTCTTTTTTTTTAAGATAAAATTATAAATAAGAAAAATATCTCTTGAGAGGCACACTGAAATTTCATACATCGTCACTGTGGTCATCTATGAAAAATTGAATGAAAAAAAGTGTATTTATAAGCAGGACATATTTATCTTCTACCAAAAAGATTTTTTTTCTGGGAAAAAGACAAAATCATAAATAGAGATAATACCTCTTCTTGGAAGACACGATGAAATTTCATACATCATGAGGTGTAAATATAAGTTTTATCCAAAATTTGTTATCATTTATTATCTTTTTTAAATGTGATTTTTTTCTTCCACCTTTAAAATTAAAATGACAAATTAATTATGAATTTCTATCAGATGTTTGACTTATTTTTAATCTCTGATAGAGTTATAACTTATTATAATAAATATTAACTCTTATACGTTAAATTTTATTACAGCAATGAGTTTTTCTGATCAGAAACTCCTAATTAATTTACCCAAATCAAAATGTGTACTACTGTTGAGAGTAACTTCCTGATTTGTCAAAATCAGGTCAGCCCGCCTGTATTTTCAAACAGTGCTCCAATACTAAAAAGTGTTCGGATCTCCAACTTATAGGAAGACATCATGATTAAGCTTAAGCATACTTACTTTATAGTCACTCTTAGCTCTAGCAAACTTTTGTTAATCCAAAAGTTCCGTCTGTGATCGAGTCGAAGCATGATGTTTTTAAGGTATATATTTATATATAGGTGCATCAAGGTATGTAGTAAGATTTTTTTTTTTTTTGTTCTTTCTTTCTTTTAGGATACTGCATGTAGGAGGCCGCCCTGGCCCACGACATTTTATAACTTAAAATATTTGAAACCCCCAATCTTATGCGTAAAAAAACATCAGTGCGAACAATCATATGTGGATTGTGGGGAAAGGTAATAACCATATGTTAAAAAAAAAAAAAACGAATAGTGAAACCGGGCCCGGCCGGGCCTCAACTGGGCCAAGCAGAATAGCCTGGGCCGGGGCTGTTTCAGGAAACCTTGGCCCGTAACAGGTGCAGGGGCTGGACCAGTCTGCATGGTCACGGACTCTGAGAGTCCGTTGCTTGCACGTCTTTTCGACTATGTACGTGTTAATTTCCCCTTCGTGTATTATTCGCACGAAAAAGTTGGAGAGTTAGCTAAAAATGCCTCCAGAGATCATACCAACAGAAAGAAATAAATCATCTTTTGAATGACATATGACGTAATGAGGTGGATGGATAACAAACAGGAGATAGATTATGTCTATATCATCTACTGATCCAAGTCGTCTATAATAGATAATTAAATACCCAGTAAAGTAGGGAAGCCTTTCTTTGCTGTGGCTGTATCTACTTGCCGTCGCCAGCCACCACCTCCAACCATTACCATTGGCTGCTGATTGCCGTCACCAACGGCTGCCGCCGGCAGCCCGCCCCACCACAGCTGGCGGGCAGCGGCGGGCGTTGCACTAGCAGCGACGGCCAGCTACTGGTGAGCAGCATTCCACTACTCCCTGTACTTTGTTGGCTCCTCAACATCTCTTGTGGATAATTTGGACCGGTAGATGAGATAAGCATGTTCATTGCCGCCTATCTGAAGCAGACAGCTAGCAACAATGATCTGTCATACGAGGTGCCAAGTCTCCATCTTCTGCAAACGGAGGGTGATCACTAGTGTTTGTTTTCCCCTGCTTGTTTGTATGTACTTGGACTGAAACATTTTTGAAACCCATCACCATATCCATATAATGGCTTTATGTATCTGATGTCGTCATCGTGGTCCAGATGGAGACAACGTCTACAAACTAAGATAAGCACTTCGATCTACCTCGCTTATTTGTCCCGTTCCAGTGGCCAAAAAAAAAGGGACAAGGCACCTTGTCTAAGTTACACGACAGACCCGAGCTGGTATGGAGTCAATAGTTCCTTTAGCTGCCTTCACTTTGCTGACCAACAATCTCCACTTCAAGTCCTCTTTCTTGCTCTGCTGCCGAATTTTGCCCTTGAAGTGCCTGCATGGAAGGGAAAGAAGTCCCATCGTCGGAATGAGGCACAGAAGAGAGAACCAAGTGAACTGGCCCATGCATACAGTGCAGATGCAAAAGTATAAATGAGAATTACTTCAAAAGTTCAATTGTTTGGATTTAGAAGAAAAACTGCTACTAAAGTATGCACTCCTCGTGAGAAAGCACTAACCTACAAAGCGGAACCTTGCAAAAGTCAGGTTCGGCACACATGCGAGAGTGGAGCTCAAAAAGCTGCCACATGCGCTTGCAATGGCTACATCCCCCGGGCACTCGAGTCTTGCAACCTGCAAAGTGCCGGACCATCGACTCTAGCCCTTTGCAAGCTGGAAAGTTGCATGTCACCTGGTTACTTTTTAGTATCTTGTCGCGAGGCCCGATCGTTCGGCATCCATCCCTGCATATGTGTAGAAGCGCTTCCATTGCTTCATACAGTTGCAAGTACACTTCCTTCTCTTCATTTCTCTTCATCTTTTCTTCTCTTCTCTGCATCATTCGTAAGAGCCTAACAATGAAATGCTGTGTTCCATCCAAACTAAGAACATCAAAAGGCGCATTGATCTATGTAACATGTTATCCCCATCTAGTTCCGTATATCTTTGACTTGGACCCTTGGAATAATCACCAGAGGACCTTCGATCGAGAGACCAATATGAATATGCTAAGCTAGGTTACATGGCTCAGACCGTAGATATTACCGGGCAGTTTAGAAAGATCAATTAGTTGTAGCTGTAACTAACACCAAGGCCATGCAAGAATCTATACTCGCCACTGGCCAACTTAATAGTTAACATATAAACCATTTCTGGAGTAACTTGGGCAAAGAAACAGAAAGCAATATGGTGATTCCAACAATTCCGGAGAAATTTAATGGACTGGTGCAGCGAAGTGGCTATAAGCTTCTTCTAGTAGTTTATATTGCCCTTGAGATGCATGCTTCACTGTCCTAACTATTTCTTTGTTAAGAAATAGAACACTTACTATGTTTAAGAAAAAGTGGTACATTCTTTCACTATTTGTCACCAAGAACATCTTCAAAGTAATTTTAATACAAGTATGATAAACCTCCTCAACGTTGGAGTTTGGGACTAGAATGAAGGATTTGGATACTTATCTGATTGGATGAAAGATCCTTTGATGACTACCATTAACTGAATATTCATGCTATGTACTTGCATACTCATAAGAAAAATGGTAGCATGATGGGGCCAAAACACAACCATTTCCCGAAGAAGAAGGGCGCAAATGGGACATTATAATTTTATACATATCCAACCTCAAAATTTGCAGTTTTAAACTGCATGATCTGCAGTGCTAGCCTGCTAGGAAGTTGGATAGTGAAAATCCATGTGTATGCATGTGGACTTCCATCTGCTCTCTCTATTCTAGGTATGTGGTGTTCCTGTATATTAATGACATATGCTTCATTTTCACAATATCCTAATGCATTTTCATATTCTTCTGCATGTTAATTGTCCCAATACCATAAAGAACTGACTGAACTGCTGGCAGTAGGGTAGTGATGGAGCATTTGTGTATGGATGCATAATTCTACTTATTTTAGGTCCTCATACTTGTGTGTTTATCAGATATGAGTGATCTTCTATGTTTTTCTTTTTTGAAAGTGCATATTGACTGTTGCGGTTATTCTGTGTACACATTGTTCTAAAAGTACCCCCACCAAAAAAAGAACAGAGGAAAAAGAAAACGAACAGAATGATTCAAAGGTCGTTCCAATATTCACACAATAAGCCATGCAGTTATGACATGCTTAAAAATCATCAAGCAACATAAGGGGAAGATTAAACTTACAGAATCTGCCTCCACAAGGCATTCGAGAAGTTCTTGTTCCAGAGCAGGATTTGCCTGTTTCATAACTTTCCATCCTTCTGATGCGGAAACACTCCTAAATTCCTGTACAACCAACCGTGTGCAGAATAGGGAGAGGCGCGGTGCATCACACTCTCTCGCTAACTGTAGCACATCAATCACATTCTCTATGGTCAGCAGTGCCTTCTCTAGTTGATTGATACAAACTCTTTTGAGGGATGGAACAGAGAATGTGTGAGACAAAACAAGCAAGTGAAGGATATAATTCCTCATCACATTTAGCTCATAACTGCAAACAAGGATAAGATAAAAGATTGTTTGTCATTCAACAGTTACTGTAAACTTTTGGCAGTACTACTATCTTGAATCATCTCAAACTAGTCTCATGCATGATGATTCACAATTACAGCATGTAAAAAGGACCGCCCACAAACTGTGCCAAGAAACTTTATTGAACCAGAGACTTCTAGTTCCACTTAGGAGTTTGTGTTGACTAGGTTCATCAAGTTTCCCTCATAGGATCTAGAAGTCACTTGATTAAGCTATTTGATGATGTCCAGACACAAAATATTCAGCAAGCATGAGAAAGTTTGAGAAAATATCTTTGAACTTGTCAGTGTCAGAAACAAAACTTCATCGGAACATAAAAGGATATTGCACATGTAATAACTTACATAATAATAAAGAAGAAATTAAAAAGGAAAAAGATTTGCTAGAAAATAGTGATAAATCGGTTTACCAGGAAGAATAGAGGAAACGAACAAATGCAGTAACGGCTTCTGAGGGGACTCCAGGAATTCTGATGCAGCGAAAACCTCCCTTAACCTTTGCCTGGCTCAAGAGACTCCTTAGCACAGGAGATGAAGTACTCTGATCACAATACATGTGAGTGAGTTATACTTAAGCAGCTTCATTAAGTACTCAAGTAAAATATTTTAATATACACAAGCCTATAAAATAACTGGAGTTTCTAATATTTTGAGAAGCCTGTGATATCCCCAGCTAATCTTCACTTCTATACCCTGCTTGATATCTAAAACCTGTTGTGTCCCCTAGAAGAAAGAAGAGATTTGTTCAAGATAAATCTGATCACTTAAGTGATAAGTTGTGAAAAGAGGAGCACCTTCCCATTCCCTTTTGAGTATAGAATCCAGTACTAAACCTAAAGTTTTGAATTACAAAGAAGTGACAAGAAAGTACTAACCATACAACAGGGTCCTAGAAAAGAAGCAAACATCACGTTAGGCTATATGCTGAATTGCAAAACTATACAACGGAAAAGTACATGCTAATAAAAATATGCCTCGAAGCTTAGTCCACACATTAGTTAATCAGTAGGCACTTCTCCCTTTATGCGTACAGTGTTCCCTCAACTTAGCCTCGCTTTGGGTTAGATTTTGAGCCTTTAACACCGTAAGAAAACTACGCTTTTCTTGTTGGGCAGCCACACCTGTTTAATATCTCCATTTATACCATAAGTAATTCAGCACTAAAGGCTGTTTAGTCCCAGACTCCCACCGTGTGCTCCTTACCTCTTTATCTGTTCAGGATTGTCCTAGCTCAATCCCTAGGTTCTGGGTTAGAGCTCAGGCCTTCAACAATATAATTTATGAAATTGTCTATAAGCTACATTTTAGTAGACATACAACCCTTGTCTGTCCTTTGAACCCCTACTCATAATCTTGCTGCCATCAAACATTAACCCCACATTCTTACTTTGTTGACGTATTTCGAATGAAAATATGTTGAATGGAACACTGAAAAAAAAAAGGAGCAAAGCAATTTTTTTGAAGTTTCAAATAGAGAAATGCTCCACAAATGAAAAGTACCATCCATAATTATGAGATGCAGTGACTAAATGATCCAGAACTGGGATTTGCAAGATCTTCTTCAGTAACCATAACCAGACATATCAGCTGATTTAGAAATCAACAATTAAGGATCTCAGTTTTGAGTCCAACAAAAATGAACAAAATATTGTGAATCAGCAAATCCCATGAGTTCATGCCAACAGCTTAATCACGTTAATTCATAAGTAAAAGCAGGTCGCCCTTTGTGTAGTAATGATGAGTACATGCTCTAGAAAGTGGAAGTAATCCAACCTACCACAAGGTATAGAAAAAAAATCAAACATCAATGAGCTAGAAATAATGAAAACAAAAGGAAATTAATTGATGATTGTTCATAATACCCTAAGGTAATTCAATGGATTCCTTCCTAGGACCGGTACTTTTGTTGATTGACCTTGCATCAAACTTATTTCAGGCACATCTTTTTCTCTTGGGTTGATACTACACTATATGAACCCAAAAACCATAGTTGCCGGTTGACACTGCACAAGATGAAGCACTGTGGATAATTCACTGCATAATTTTGTACTCCAGGGAGAACTGATACTCATAATTGTACAATAAATTCCTTCATTGTCATTTCATAACATTTTCTAGACCAGACACCCGTCCTCATCAGATTATTCACCTATTTCCCTATTCATCTGAACTATGATGGACCATCTCATTTATCTGTATAGCTCTTTTACCTGAGCTTAGTTGTGAAAGTTTCTTGTGATCCTAGAAGATCATGTAGGCTTCGTAGAATTGATACTCATAATTGTACAATAAATATTCCTTCATTGTCATTTGATAGCATTTCCTAGACCAGACACCCATCCTCATCAGATTATTCACCTATTTCCCTATTCATCTGAACTATGATGGACTATCTCATTTATCTGTATAGCTCTTTTACCTGAGCTTAGTTGTGAAAGTTTCTTGCGATCCTAGAAGATCATGTAGGCTTCGTAGAATTGATACTTATAATTGTACAATAAATATTCCTTCATTGTCATTCGATAACAATTTCTAGACCAGACACCCATCTTCATCAGATTATTCACCTATTTCCCTATTCATCTGAACTATGATGAACTATCTCATTTATCTGTATAGCTCTTTTACCTGAGCTTAGTTGTGAAAGTTTAT
This sequence comes from Colocasia esculenta, assembly GCA_014218235.1. Taxonomy (NCBI): domain Eukaryota; kingdom Viridiplantae; phylum Streptophyta; class Magnoliopsida; order Alismatales; family Araceae; genus Colocasia; species Colocasia esculenta. Next base: position 191,491,417 of record CM024754.1, on the reverse strand, counting down.
TGTGATCCTAGAAGATCAAGTAGGCTTCGTAATGATTTCCCCCCTCCTTTCCTTTCTTAATCCCTTCACCCCTTCTCTCTCTCTCTATCTATCTATATATATATATACATATACATACATATACATATATATATATATATTGTGCAAGCACATGAGCGCTTAAGTCAACACGAGATAAGGACAAAACATTAACTTATTAAAAGAAAAGAAAAGAAACATATTCTGCTGCAACAAATTTGATGAATCATAGTGTACTCACAAGGACACATGAGTGGGCCAAAACAATATCTTTCTCATCTGTGAGAACATGGACATCTGCCTCATATCCTTCTTTAAAATTCTGGTCCCATCCATGCTGTGTCTCTTTCGGGACATGGATATAACCTGTTAACTTTCTGGAAATTTTGGCTCTGACTTGAGATGCTGCGGGAAGAGGAGGCGGCTTAGGAATGTTATTACTTTGACACAGAGAAGATGTGGAAGCCTCCGGCACACCTAAAATTTCGGCCGAAATGCTCTCTTCCAGCCCCAGGATGAAAGGTTCACCAAAACTTTGACGTAAGGAATCCAGCTCTACGCACGCCATGGACTTTATTCCAAGCAATGTGAATCTAATTTTATTACCTGCAATGACAGGAGCAGATACTAAGGGGATCATTACTGAACAATGAATATATCTATTGTAAAAAAAAACTATTTTTTTCATAGTTTGTTCAAATTTAAGCGCATTGATAAGGAGATTAAGAAAAGTTAGACAACATTAGGATAGAGAGGAGTGCCTAAGATTGTATAAACTTGGGTATGATGTGAATTTCTGGCCCCAGTACGGGAGCAATCGGGGAGCACTTCTTCACTTTGGGAGGAGAGAGTCAGAGAGTTATTGTCCATGCAATTAAACTGATTGGTGTTGTGCCTACTGGAATTAAGGGAGTAAGAATGTAGCCTTTCACATTGAACTGCTCTATGCTCCTTGATCAAGCGCCTGTGAACGGCTAATTACTTGTACATCCTTTTGCATTCTTTTTCTAAACTTATGGGGTGTGATGAGCGGAGGCCGAAAAGTACTGTTGATACGTAAATAACTGAATTTCCTGGAAACTTTTAACTTTAAGAAGGTGAGATGAGCCTCTGGTGATGCACGCAACTGAATTTCTTGGAAACTTCTGAAGGAAACGGACTGTGATAGATGCATGAAGGCTACAGAAAATTGACAAGACATGGCAAACAATGATCAAGAGACATGGGCAAAAAATGATCAAGCCGTACGTAAATACCTAAGAAGAAAGCCTTAAGGTATAAGAACCAGGCTGCAATGAGAATTTCACTCTTTTAGGTCCATAAACTGATAAAAGCATGGGAACAATAAAAAGATGAGCGTGAATCCAAAAACGAACGCAAGCACTCCCAAGGCCAAGAACATATAAATGATCTAAACGGCCACTTGACGTAAGGGATAAGCGAAAGATTCAGAATTAGCCATTAAAAACCTGGGTGGACAATCGAGTTTCCTGGAACTGCAAGTGCATGCGAATTATCCACAAGATGCGATGGACTTTCATGGTTCTCCCTCGTTTTATGAAAGTCATCATGGGTTTCCCTCGTTCCCTTACAAAATCATAAATTTCATAATATTCTAGATTTAGATGCCTAGCATGCTCGAAGTACTACCCAATATCAATAGTTTTCTGACCCAAACAGACAAACACAATTACGCCGGCTCAATACTCAAAGCATATCACTGCTGACGTCAAACAGATAAACACTTCGAAAGAAACACTTCTTATGCGCGGGCAAAGCACAGCCGATCACCATTACCTCCAAACAAAAGCTCTTTAAAACAGCTCGATTCCTCAAAAGCAAGGTCTTTTTCTACCCCGATCTTCGCCCTCCCACAACCGTTTTCTTCTGCGTTCAAACGCGGCACGATCGGAGTTTAACCACACAGTGGGATCCCCCCTTCTCCCTCATGCTGCTTGCTTCTGCATGAACGACCGGATGACCTGCGGCGCCGCTGGTAAGCCTGGTATCCACTTGTGAAAAATCAAAAGCAGACCGATTAATATCAGAAATTCCAATGTCCATTTCCGCGAAGAGAAAAGAAAGGTAGCCAACTTGGAGACCAAGTGGAGGAAGCGGTCTCCCCCCTATATCCCTCCACTCTTCGTGCACGGGGCAGCACCGAGGACGCATGGGCGCCGATAACGTCTGGCAGAGCAGACGAGACAACGGGAGTCTCGCGTGGCGGCATCAAATCTGCGCCGTCCGTCGGCCGAGGGGCGGCAGATGGTGAGAAGGGCGGCGCCGCTTGGCGCCACACCCTCGGAACGGGCCGCGTGGGGGGGCGGGGGGGGGGGTGGGGCGGCGGAATCACGGGGATCCGTCGGACGACGACGAACTGGGGGCGTGGGCCACGGATTTGTGGGCCCCAGATGTAGGATCGCGGAATAAAATTGACGGTGATTTCAATCCCCGCCGTTGCAAAAAAAAAAAAAAAAGAAAGAAAAAAAATCGTACGTGAGAAAAATTTATAATTAAAGCGGCTGTAAACGTTAAAGAAATTTATTTCTCATATAAATTATTGTTAATAAAATTTATAGATTTATCACCCTTTCATTTATTTTGTATACGTGTTAGTAAATATTATTATCGTAGCGTCTGACCTTAAAAAGCGCTTAAAGATAGAGAAGGATGAAGTGAGAGATTAAAAACCAGATGATTGCACGTAGTTGTAAGTCACCTTAGATGCCATATGAGAGCAGCGAAAGTGACAGAGATTGGTGTAGACGATATTTTTGCGGTGCCCACAAAGAGGGGGAATGAATAGTGGTGTGGATATGTGCGTGTGATATAGAGTGGATGACGAAAAAGATAATAAAATAAAAACATCGTGATCGCTAAGCATGCGAAGGTGCCGAATAGAGGCGCACGCGCGAGAGGTGCGGATGAAGAAAGTGATCGTGTACGTATTTTTTTAGAGGAGGGAGATTGCGCGGGGGAATGTAGGTCCTCTCTTCCTCTACGAACACGGCCGGCTACGGTAGATGACGTTTCCTCGTTAATTACCCTGACAAAAAACAAAGAAAAATAAAAATAAGAGGGGATTAGCCACATGTAATACCAAATTCTAAAAATAAAGAATTAATGAAATAAAAGAACATGAAAGTGTACTTACTGGGTGGTGGATTTTAAACCCCTAAAGAATGTGGATGTGTGTAAAATGCATGCATGTGCGTGTGTGTGTGTTAAAAAAATAGTACAAAGGCCACGTGGGGCCCGGAGGAGATGAAAGTGAAGAGAAAAGAGAAAGGGGAGGGGATACTTCCCCGAATGGATGGTATAACGGCATTGCCGATACAGACAGAATGGATGAAGAGGAGGAGGAAAATGTCGCCCGCCTCGCTCCGAGGTACGTGAACGATGGAGAGGACGCCGGCTCCGAACACTGCGGGAGGAAGGTGTGGATTGCTCGGAGTAGAGGGTCCCCGCGGGTCGCAGGTGAGACGTGAATCCGGCAGGGCTTCGCCGCTCTGAATGCCCCCCCTGAACAAATGACCCTCGGGGGTCTATTTATAGGCATCAGATTCTTAAATCGCGTCTAAACAGGGAGCTACGATTATGAATTGAATCGCATCCGAGCGGTAGGCCGCGATTAAGAAAGTCAAACCGATGTGATAGGCGCATGATGGTCGTAGCCTGCGGCTATATTTAGAATCGCATCCGGACAAGCCGCCGCGACTTGAATCGCGGCGGGCTACCCGGACGCGATTATAGTAGGCATGGTTCCGAGGCAATCGGCTTATAAATGCGTTGTCGGTTCGGATTTGACTTTCTAAATCGCGTTGTGCCACCCAGACGCGTTTTTAGGATTTTCTCGTGATTTCTGAGCGTAGGCTCTCAAGTGCGGCGACTTCCGAGGCCATAGCCTTTTTGACTTTAAATCGCGGCGGTCATACCGGACGCGATTTTGTTTAGAGCACGTGCTGATGAATGCGTCCTGCATGGCAGCCGCGTTAAGGTCTTGAATCGCGTCCACCATGATCGCCGCGTTTAACAGGCGTCCACTGTAGCGGACGCGAATCGATAAAGCTGTGCCTTAACCAAATTTAGTTTCCAAGGGCGCTGCCCCCGGAGACCCCCGTCGAGGCGCTGCCCCTGGACCCCCGCGACCTGACCGCACAGGTCGATCCGCGACCGAACCACATGGGGAAGCATCGAGAAAGAAAGGATGAGATCCATAAATATTGGAAAAATACTCTTGCGAGGCAAAAAGAGGGCCATTTGTGGCATTATGGGCAATATGAAATTTGCTCGTGGTGGAGCCAAATTCACGTGTCTATATCTGCCACGCCTTGACGTCTGCTTTGTAGGGGAGTGAAGCGGAAGGACACGAAGTGGAGCGCAATGGAGTGAAATGTAGCGTAATGGAGTGAAATGAAATGGAGCGTAGTGAAAAGAAATGAAGCATAGCGAAGTGGAATGCAGTGTAGCGGACTGAAAAGTAGACGCCAAGGTGAAAAATATACACGCTTAATCATTGGTGACTGCCACCTAATAAGAGTCTTTTCCCAACGCCCCAGAGAATCATCACCGGAAAGAAGACCTAAAGAAACAAATGCTTGGACAGAGGAAATGGATAAGGAAGGAAAGGAAAAGACCAACTTCCAGCATCGGGGAAGTACCTGAGAACACAATCCGTTAGGTTACAGCATTGGGGGTGTCTGCCACTACCGCAGGTGGGTCTTGGGAGAGAGGGAGAGATCAACTTCCAATGAAGGGAAAGTATCTAAGGACATAATCCGTTAAGTTGCACCATCGGGGGTGTCTGCCACTGTCTTAGGCGGATCTCTGGGAGCAAAAGAAAATGATAAGTTCAAATAAAGGAATCTCAAGGAAATCTGCCCGGTGGCGAAAACAAAGGGAGTTAGATATTCGACTGGGAATGGAATATTTCAAGCTGCTAGATTTGATGCGCGAATGGCCCTTGAATTGCATTGAAAGAGTGGTTTTCACTGTGATCTTAAGATGCATGTATGCTGGGCTAAAGGAAAATAAGATTAAAAAAAGAATAGAAAATAACCAAGGATAATATTGTCACGTCGGTGAGTCAGGACCGGAGTTTTATGCATGGATCTATCGTCCTCACATGCCAAGCGTAACGGCCTATCCGTGCGGCTAAGGATCCACTGAGATAATCATTGTTTTTTTTTTATGAAGGGGAACTCAAATCCCATATTCCTCAAAGCCACAAGGTCTTCGGTGTGCTCTAGAAGTATAACACATAGTAGATGCAGATAGGGATGGTGAAGGCAGCAGCAGCCTGATGTAGCATCGGACGAGATAACTCGGGTCCTGCGCTCAAAACTCGTTAGCAAAGATAACAAATCATCATGGAATAAACACATTCATTCATAGCATTGAGCATATATAAAATAGTCAACAACAGATGTAGCTCAAGTGATTTGTTTGTTTTTAGACCATGAGGATGAGTGATCCTGGGCCAAAGAGTTTGGAGTGCAAGAGATGAGGTACCGGTGATCAGAAGAATTGATGCGAGGCACAGATAGGACCTGCTTGCCATGTGCAATACCATCGAAGATTTTTTTTTTTGGAATTTTGAAAGTATTTAAATTTTTTTAGACTTTGAGAAATATTTGATTTTTGTAGTGTTTTGAAAATATTTAGATTTTTTATGGTTTTGAAAATATTTAGATTTTTTGTAGTTTTGAAAGTATTCAAATTTTTGTTGGTTTTGAAAAATATCCATCTTTTTTTTTTATTGTAACATTGTCGTGCCATGGCGGCATTAGATTCATGAGAATTGACTTGCGAGGGGTCCTTGTTACCTCTTGTTTCATTAAAGGATGCCCAGAGTAGGGCATGCAGTTTTAAGGTGGTGCCCACCGCTAATTGCTCCGTTAACGGTGCTACCATCAAAGCCATTCCTGAATAGGCAACTAAGTCTGATGAAGAGAAGAGAGGAAAATTTGGGGATAACCTTGGTATGGGTATTTGAAGAGTTTGAGTTTGACTCCCTTCCTTGGCACGACCATCAGAGGGTTCAGTCTTATTTAGTTTTGGGGCTTTTGAATTATTTTGGAATCTTGAGTGATGACCACTTGATTGTAGGAACATGCGTACGATCGGGTCCATTTGGATCTCTACGGGGACTTTGCCACTCTTTGCCATGCCCTATTATCTTGATTTGATTTTGATTTTTGCATGCATACGACCGGGTCTATTTAGATCTTCACATGGACTTTGTCACTTTTGACATGCATTGAACTTTATTTTGATTGGTCATTTGATTTTTGCCCATTTTGAGACATCCCCTTCATCGGGGAGTGCTTCAGGTTGGTTGTCTTGCCCAGACTGCTTCTACTACTCATACTTCGGTCGAGCAAGAAGAGAAATAGACTTTTGTGCCATTCAGGCCTGGTTATGATGGTGACGGTGTCTACCGGGAGCAATCGGCTTGGGACGCCGTGGAGTGTGTGAGTGCCCATGCCAAGGGCAAATTTTAATGATTCGTGAGGGAATTTTGGACTCCTTGTGCGGAGTTCTCATAATCGGAATGTTGCGATAGCACGACAATGTTTGGAATATTCATCTTTTTATGGGTTTTTGACACTAGTAAATACTAGTAAGAGCTTGGAGGGTAAAGTAAGGACGAATGCCCTGTGCTGGGGCGAGACTCAGAGGTCTACAAGAATTTATATTTTTTGTTCAAAATAAAAAAGACACATGTGGGCTAAAACCCCGAAAACAGTGCGAGAATGGTCGAAGGACCCGATTGAATGCGGCAAGGAGAGAATGGCGGAAAAACTTTGGAGACTCCAGCGGGGCCAGAGGGGGTAGGAGAAGAAGGAGGGTGCGGTGCCCTAAAAGAGAAGAATCCAAATGGACCGGAGGAGAGAAAAGAAAAAGTGGGCCACGAGGGGCCGAAAGGAAAGGTGTGCAGCGTGGGGCGCAAAATGGAGAGGTGCCACGTGGGGCACAGGAGGGAGATGCGCCGCGTGGGGCACAAGAAGGAGATGTGCCACGTAGGGCACGAGAAGGAGATGTGCCACGTGGGACATAAGGTGGAAAGGTGCCGCGAGGGGCACAGAATGGAGTATAAAAAGGGGCACGATGCCCAGTGTAGGAGTATGGATTATACAAAAGATGAAAATAAAATGCCTTCCGTAGAGAGAGAATGTGGAGAACCCATGGGAAGGTGCCAAGAAGCACGAAAGATGTTTGAAAAGAAAATCGAAAAGATGGAGGAGGCCCCCTGGTCCTTCGCCTTGCCCGGCGTTTGGGCTTCCGCTTGGAAATTGGCATTCTGACCCTCAGGTATTTCCTCACAAAATATGCCCAGCAGGTAGATGGTCTTGCTCTTCTCTGAGAAATTGAACAGCTCTCAATGATTGGAGGGTTGACTTCCGTCGGAGTCTCAAGTAGCAGTGGCAACTCCCTTGGAATATAGCTTAATGAAAATGTGGGGAGCTCCACTGGTAGAGTTGGAAGCAACAAAGAGGAGACCATGCCTAAAGATTGTATGGTGTCTGATATGGAAGGGGGCACGACCCCTTGAATAATAGATTGTGCCAATGATTTGGCTTTGGAGTGCGTGAGCACAATCTGAGAAGCTGACCCCTTCACTAGGGTGGGAAGGTTCACAATGACGGTGTGAGGGGTCATGAGAGATTGGAGGGGGGGATTCCCTATGAGTATCGTGAAACGACGCTGGCTGGAAACTGGAATGATTGGCATTAATTTAGGAGACCTCTCGACGGCCATGATTGGAGGGGGAGACTTTCGCTCAATAAAATTACCCAGTATATTGACAATGACCAGCATGCGAGGGATGCAATCGTGAATTTTGAAAAGCATGTCCGGTCCCGGGGATTCCTTCCTCTGCTGTACTTGCTTGTTGCTCCTTAAAAACTTGCGCCTGTTCCATTGGATGGGGGTAGAGGTAGGGGTGAACACGGTCCGGTTCGGTCCAGTTCACCTGTAACGTCGCGCGTTTTCCGGATCCCCATGGATCCAGGTTTAGCGGGTTTGGTGGCCAATGTGAGGCCCATTAGTGTTTGTGTTTCTTATTAGATCCTTACCGGGTTTGGTTTGGGTCTGTGTTGGTGTTCAGCTTGTTGGACACCAGCAGTGTGTTGGCGTCCATCGATGAGGACGTCGACTGTTGAACTTGGCGTCGAGCTTTGTGGACGTCTAGTTGTGGCGGTCTGGTTAAACGGCCCAAGGTTGACGTTAACCTGACATGCCTGTGTTTTTATGACAGACCCGAGCTCTGTTCTTTCTCCTCCTTCTCCCTTCCTCTTCCCCCACCTTCACCCTTGAGCTTCTTCGCGAGTTCTGGCGGTCGGCGGGAGCTCATGGGAAGGCCGTGGTGCGCGTGGTAGCGGTAGATCGGGCGGGGAATGGCGGATTAGAGCGTGATGTTCGTGGGACGTTTCTCGGGTTTCGGCGTGATTCGAGGTTCTTTGGGAGTTTAATTGCATTTCTGAGGTAGGGGTCGAGCCCTGTTAGCTTATTAGAAACATTAAAACACGACTTAATCACTTGACCAGCATTTTTATTGTATTTTCGGATCAAGTCGTACCATGCGGGGTTAAAGGGTGGTTTGATGATTTAATGTGTAAAGCATGTTGTAATGGGTTGTTTCGGGTTCTGGTATGTTAAAGGAACCGTTTTTATATGTTTTTTTGTAGTTTAAACGGTTGGAAAACCTGTAGAGCTGGATTAGGGTTTCTGCAGGGTTTTAGGCCGGAGAACTTGGCGTCAAGATCTCTTGTCGCCAAGCTCACCAGCCGGGATATAGACGGCTAGATCGCTTGCCGTTTACTTCCTTCAAGCGGCAGTCGATGTTGCCGCCAACCTGTGCATGTATCCATGCAGTGTTGTTTACGTAGCCTTCCTGGTTATGAATATTGTGTGATTGTGTGCGCATGGCAATGACCGGTGTGAGCCAGTGCACTTGTTATGCTCTTGGAGCATACTGCTCATGTAATGGGCATGTTTTACGTGAATAATGTGTGGTGCATGTAGAGGTTTAAGTATGTGCATGTTGTCCATGTGTTGGACATGTGGTTTACGTGACTGACGTGTGGTACACTAACCAGAGTGTATTATACACGTGTTGTCTACGTGGTTTGGGCGTGTTGTCTACGTGTTTGGGCGTTGTGCATATGGTTTGTGTGTTCATGGCACATCGTATGTTATTATGTTTATTATATGTTAATTATTGTGGTATTGTGGCAATGAGGTTCATGTCTGAACCTAGCCCTGATCTGTTAGAATCTTTTATAGATTATCCTAGATGGATAATTAGTAAAATATAAATGTGATTATCGTGATTGTGTTTAATGTGACCTTCACTGTCACAAGATAATTATTGATAGGTCAAATATGATTGGCTATCGTGATCTATATATGTGTTAGTGTGAGTTAGCTTGTAGGTCACCGTGTGACCAATAATAAACTGTGGTGTTATTATTAATATGGTTAGTATGTGTAGTTGTGCAAGTTAGCTTGTCCTAGCCACAAGTTATCTTTAATGGTGATTTGTATACCGTGATCAGTAACAGAAAGTGTTTGTGTAAGTATCGTGGTTTGAGCTTGCCGAGTGTGATGGTCCGGCGCCTATTCCGGAATGCCTCTCTAGTCGGGTACCCCAGGTTCTTTGTGAGCCAGGCACGTGTGTTTGTTGTGCTCGGGGTTTTGTCCCGGTACTTGTGTTGTACCGTTGAGGTCTGTGTCGTCTTTCTGGACACCCTCACTTCTGAGTTTGAGTTGTACGTCCGGCTGAGGGAAAGACGGCAGTGGGGCAGCGACTTCCCAGAGTTTGTTCTTTTGTCGCTTGTAGCGCGCTCGTAGTTGGGGGTACGGACACCAGTAGTCGACACTGGTCCCCAGCTAGTCCTGTTTTCCAGTGCCTCACTTTAGAGTGCTCCGGCCAGAGACTCTAGAGGTGCCAGGCATGGGCCTGTAGCTGTGTGTCTGCAGGTGTGGTGTTGGTTGGTCTCCACAGTTGTTTGACTTCTTTCTTGTGGAGCGGCAGTTGGACCTTTCGTCCGTGACTGCGAGGCTGAGAGGTTGTTCTTGTGTTGTGTTGTCCGGGTTGGATATTGGCCTGATCAGCCAGTAGTCCGTTCCCGTGTGGTGGCATCGCTCTTTCTGACTCGTGCTTAGTTAGCTCCAGTTGTGGATATGGTGATATCGTTCCCTTCCGACTCATGCTTTGCTACTTATCGTGGTTTGTGAGTTGTGACTCGTGGTCGAGGTTTGACCAGTTCGAGGTGTGCCCTAGTGTTGGCACAATTGTGACTGAGTTATAGTTTGTGTGACTAGCCGGTTAAGGTTTTACCTGTAATGTTGTGCCTAAATAAAGTATAATATAATTGTGGTTCAGTGTGGTGTTTACCACCTTCTTGTACCCTTTGTTCGGGTGTTTGTGTTGTGGTACCTCAGAGTAGCAGGTACCTGTTACCTTCGTGGGTTACTTTATAGTTTTGTGGTAGTACATTGTGTACCAACCTTTCCGGGTACTTGTGTGTTGTGAAAGTCTTGTGGTTTGACCTGCCACTTGTTGTATCCTAATTGCTTTAAGTAGATCTTTGTTTATAAGATTATTGTGGATTAGTTTGTAATTATTAATTATGCTATCTTTGTGGGTAATTTGCCGATGAGGCTTGTGGCCTAGGCATATTGTGGTTTAGTAGAGCTGTGCTCCGTGGAGGCCATATGAGACCTTCACTTGTTGAGTTTTTACTCTTCTGGGCATGATTCCAATTATAATTTTAGTGTGTTATGGATTGGCTTCGTGGTAGCTAGTCCTATTGCCTTGTGTGTAGTTTTTAACAGTAAGGTTTGGAGTATAAAGGACCAGCTCTTCGTTAGCAGCCTTGTCATTCAAGTGTTGGAGTTTGCCTGTGAAGCTTGCAGCTTAGGCAGTGACTTGCCTATGTGGCTTTTAGCTTAGGCAACCAGTTGTTGTAATAGTGTGCCAGTGAGACTGTGGTTTAAGCACTTTAGTAGTTGGGCTGACTAATGATGTTATGTTAGTTCTGTAATCCTACTTTTCTTCTGAGGACTTTATGTTTATTATCATAAGCATGTTTAATTGTTATTTATTGTAATGATGTGAGCATGAAATGGTTTGGCTATTGTTGTTGCCAGTGAGACCCATTGGGGTGAGGTGTCTGTGGTTACAGTGTTGTTTTGGGTAGCCCCTACTGAGCCAGTGACTTGTTGAGGCTCACTCCCCTACAGTTCTTTTCAGGGCTTGCCGTGAGTTTGGCTTGCAGCGGTGTTGTGACAGACTTGTACCACCAGCAGTTGTGTATAGTTAGTGTTGTATGAGCTTGTGCTCCCTCGGGGTATGCCCAGGTAGTTGTACTCTTTTAATTGGACATGTATTAATGTAATGGGACAGTTGTACAAATTTGTGAACAGATATGAGCACATGTACTTTCTTGTGTCTTATATTCTTGTGGTTTGTCTTTTTTATACTCTTACTGGACACGTGTGTGAGATATCCCTTGCGACACTTTGGTGCGTTCGCAGGAGGCGGATCTGGATATGGAGCCTTAATGGGCATAAATACCCCGTCCGTCACATCACCCCTTATTTTTCAAGGAACCGAACCAAACTGAATTACTGTAGAACCGAAATATTAAAAAAAATGGGGTTTACGTGGGCGGCCGCGAGAATGGATCTCGCGACCTCCGCGAGGAGAAAGGCCCAAGGTGCGCCGACCACTGTGCTACAAGTGCCTTTAATTATATATGTATAATTCAATAATTATATACACATATTCAGTACAAAAATATGTAGAAACCGAATGTTTAAAGCGAGATTCGATCTCGCGACCTCTCGATGGTGGTCGTGCAAACGGCGGTGCGCTAACAACCACTGCGCTACAATAGTTTTTTTTTGTAAAAATATATTATTAATTAATTATATATACACATTCGGTTCACTTCGGTTTCCCAACCAGGAACCGAACGGAACTGTGTGGTCCCCCAAATCGAACCGAACCGAACCGGCCGGTTCGATTCGGTTTTTCGGTTTGGACCAAAGTTTGAACACCCCTAGGTAGAGGCGGATGGAGTGGAAGGTTGTATGGCCTGTGGAGGCGTAATGGGTATAATAGCAAGGGGTTGATCGAGTTCGGTTGCCAATGGTGCTGGCGGTATGGGAGGTGTAACGACTGGCTTAATGGTGGGTGTAATGGTTGGTTTAATGATGGAGGGTTTGATGATAGTGGATGGTATTGTAGGAGGTGTAGGTAATTGGCGTACGAAAATGACCTGGGAAGGTTCATCCTCGTAACACCAAGTGGTTTCCTAGAGGGGTTGGATGTAGGCAACCTCGGCCCGAGCGACAGGCTGTGGTGGAGGTGGAGGCTGTTGAGGAGGAAGTAGTGGTTGTTGTGGTGGAGGTACTGGAACTGGCACGGGTGCCGGAGCAGGTGCAACATAAGGTGCAGGAGCTTCTTCATTTATAGGGGCATCGTAGGGCCCTGTTGGAGGTTGCTAAGTCTAGGGAGGATGAATCAATGGATGCCTGGGTGGCGGCATGTCGTGGTAAATGGGAGTTTGAGGAGGTGTATATGAGATGGATGTTGTATGGTGGCGAGGTGGATGGTGGAAGGCATCCACTGATCTGTTCATTCTCAGTTTAATTTGATCAAAAAGGTCTACGATCGGAGAGTCCATCAGATGGGACTGAATGTAACGTCCCCGCTCGTAGAGCTCTTCCATTGTAGTGATTTGGTTCATGGCCAGAATATGCCTGAACCTCGGAGTAGAGTTTGAAATGATTATTTTGATTTGCTCTGACTCCGAGAGCTCACGCTGCAATTGAGTGGCCATTGACCTCCAACGGTCAACAAATTGTACAAAGGCCTCGTTGGCCCTCATCTTCTCGGATACTAGATCCGTGATAGAGAGATAGGGGCTGACGCGGTCTTTGTATCTCTGATGGAATTTTTTATGAAGGGAGCGGAAGTCTCTCACCTCACTTGGTTCTAGAGAGTAGAACCATTCGAGCGCAGGGCCATCAAAAGACTTTCTAAATAAATATGCTAATGTGACGGGATCACGTTGCCAATGGGAAGACTCATAGAGGAAATCCTTGACATGAAGGTAGGGGTTCCCCGTGCCATTGTACAATCGGTACGACGGCATCTCCGAAGGATGAATATAAATTTTTGGGAGAGCCGGCATGGCGGCAACGGGGTCACCCATAGGATTCGACAGCTTATTGATTTGACTCTTCAGATGGTTCAATTTCTGGAGAAGAGCATTTTCGAGAGAAGTGGGTGGCTGCTGGGCCTGTGAGGGAGTACATGGGGGTGACCGTGAATTAATGGGCCTTCCCAAAGGACGGTCTGTAAGGACTGGAGCACGAGAGTGCAAATGACCAGGGGGCCAGGGTGATGAAGAATGTACAGGGGGATGTGGCGAAGTCGCCGGAATATACAATGGTAGGTGCCTAAGGGAAGGGGAAGGAGTTACAGAAGGAGTCACACCCTCAACCAAAGATTGTATCAATTAAGTTGTTGAGGGGTGAGCTGATCGAGTGCATTCAAGACAGTTTGTACAGTGGAATCATGGTGGGGGGAAGGCTCTTGTCGGGTTCTGATTGGGGGCAAATGTGAGGGAATATCAAATTGGTCAGTGCGCGGCGTGCACACATGACCATAGGAAGTGGAAGACTGTCCCTCACAGTGGTGAAATGGACCGACATGGGACTGGAAAGATGGGGATCTGACATTATCCTCATAGTCCTCATAATAAAAATCAGCATGATAATATGAGTCCATTTTAATCAAGCAATCAATCAAACAGGTTGAACAATAATGTAAATCAATAAAAGATGGTTCAAACAGGTTATAATGCTTAACGCTCGTTTTTAAGAGTTTCAAAATTAATTAATGGATTGAAAAATGATGTGTCACTCCAGGTGAGATTCTAGTTGGGTAGAAAATGAATACTTCGGGGCACAACTAAAATCACCTCTCACCACGTAATAGGATAGCTAACTCGGGTCAACGGAGTGGTACCGCCAGCTCGATCCGCCGTGAGGGAATCCACGGGGTACGGAGTCTTACGGGGCTCTTGGCAAAAGTTTCCTAGTCCAATGAGACGGAATGCCCAAAGGAGAGGTTGCCCTTACCAAGAGAAGTGTGTGGAGCCTAGGATATGAAGGAAGGAGGTCCCCCGACCAATGCAATAATGCCCTGCATGCACAGTTTATAGCAAAAATGGCAGAAGGGGTGCGTTTCTGTCAGCACTGTGAATCGCGTCCGGCACAGCGGCCGTGAATCACAAATCGCGTCTAGTCACACGGACGCGAAACTGAGAGCCCCAGAAGGCTGTCAGTGCCGCGCCTAGTCCCTGTGGACTACTGGCAGAAACGCGCCGACCTCTGCTGCCGTGATAGAAAACAGAAACGCGTCCAGCTAACCAGCCGCGTTATCAAAACTGAATCGCATCCTCTGTAGTGGACGCGATTACAGTGGCAAACCGAGAATAAAAAACAAAGCATTAAAGGGAGAGACATGTACAAAGAATAAAAATAAAAACTAAGACATACACACATGCAGTATAGTATAAAATAAATGTAAAAAGAGAGTGCCACGTGGGGCATGAAGGGAGGGGGTAATCAAAAGGGAAAGCGCAAAAGATGTCCCACCGTGATCGCCAATTTGTAGACGACGCTTTCGCGGTGCCCACAAAGAGGGGGGAATGAATAGTGGTGTGGGTATGTGTGTGTGATATGGAGTGGATGGCGAAAAAGACAATAAAATAAAAAGATCGTGATCGCCAGGCATGCGAGGGTGCCGAATGGAGGCCCACGCGCCAGGGGTGCGGATGAAGGAAGTGATCGCGTACGTACCTTTTTAGCGGAGGGAGATTGTGTGGGGGAATGTGGCTCCTCTCTTCCTCTACGAACACGGCCGACCGTGGTAGATGGCATTTCCTCGTTGATTACCCTGGAAAAAAAGACAAAGAAAAGTAAAGAAAGGGGATTAGCCACGTGTAGTACCAAATCCTAAAAATAAAAAATTAATGAAATAAAAGAACATGGAGGTGTACTTACCGAGTGGTGACTTTTAAAACCCTAAAGAATGTGGGTGTGTGTAAAATGCATGCATGTGTGTGTGTGTGTTAAAAAAGGAGTACAAAGGCCACGTGGGGCCCGGAGGAGATGAAAGTGAAGAGAAAAGAGAAAGGGGAGGGGATACTTCCCCGAATGGACGGTATGACGGCGTTGCCGGTACGGACGGAATGGATGAAGTGGAGGAGGAAGACGTCGCCCACCTCACTCCGGGGTACGTGGACGATGGAGAGGACGCCGGCTCCGAACACTGCGGGAGGAAGGCATGGATTGCTCGAAGTAGAGGGTCCCCGCGGGTCAGAGGTGAGACGTGAATCCGGCAGGGCTTCACCGCTCTGAATGCCCCCCCTGAACAAATGACCATCGGGGGTCTATTTATAGGCATCAGATTCTTGAATCGTGTCCAAACAGGGAGCCGCGATTATGAATTGAATTGCGTCCGGACGGCAGACCGCGATTAAGAAAGTCAAACCGATGTGACAGGCGCATGACGACCGTAGCCTATGTTCAGGGGGGGCATTAGAATCGCGTCCGGACAAGCCGTCACGACTTGAATCGTGGCGGGCCGCCCGTACGCGATTATAGTATGCGTGGTTCCGAGGCAATCGGCTTATAAATGCGCTGTCGATTTGGATTTGACTTTCTAAATCGCGTCGTGCCACCCAGACGTATTTTCAAGATTTTCTCGTGATTTCCGAGCGTAGGCTCTCAAGTGCGGCGACTTCCGGGGCCATAGCCTTTTTGACTTTAAATCGTGGCGGTCATATCGGATGCGATTTCGTTTAGAGCACGTGCTGATGAACCACATGGGGAAGCACCGAGAAAGAAAGGGTGAGATCCATAAATATTGGAAAATTACTATTGCGAGGCAAAAAGAGGGCCATTTGTGGCATTATGGCGCAATATGAAATTTGCCCGTGGTGGAGCCAAATTCGCGTGTCTACAATTGGCAGTAGCGACGATGGGCGGGGACCATCGGTGGGCAGCAGTCGACGGCTGCAACCGACCATTGTGCTCCAAGCTCTAAAATATAAATTTTAGACTCTAAAATACTACTCTTAAGGTTTAAAAATATTAACTTGACTTTTAATATTTAGGTACCAAAATACATATATTGGACTTCAAAATGTAAACTTTAAACTCTAAAATACTACTCTTAGGATTTAAAAATATTAACTGAATTTTTAATATTTAGACTTCAAAATACACATCTTGGGCTCCAAAATGTAATTTTTTGACTCCAAAATACTACCCTTAAGGTTTATAAAATATTGACTGAGTTGTTAATATTTGTGCTCCAAAATATCTTTAGGGTTCAAAATATTGACTAGATTTTAATAATAATTTGGCCTCAAAATAGAGATTTTAGACTCCAAAATATAAATTACGCCTCTAAAATACAAAATTAGGCTCCAAAATAGTGATTTTGGATCCCGCTAGCCTCCGTCGCCGACCTTTGTTGACTGTCGCTGCCGGTCACCCCACGTGGTGCGCAACAAGGTGCTATGCAGGCTGCTATCTGAGTCTTATTGCATCTCTTAATAAATTTTCGACATACACTGATTAAGTTAGATCTCTCTGACATTGAGAAAAGTTTATTGCACTTGCTGCACTTGCAAGTGCAGCAAGGTGGCACCCATGTGGCTCCACATGAGCTGCCACCTCGGCAACTAAGAGTAGTAAATAGCAGTGACCAATAGTGGGTGACGATGGTCAACGACAGTGATCGACGATGGGATTTCAAATATAAAATTTGAAATCCAAAAACAAACTTTGGGCTCCAAATTGTAAATCTTGGGCTCTAAAATAAGACCCTTAGAATTTAAAATATTAATTAGGTTTTTAATATTTGAACTCTAAAATATAAAGTTTTGAGTTCCAAAATACAAACTTTGGACTCTAAAATGTAAACATTGGGCTCCAAAATACTACCCTTAAGGTGTACAAATATTAACTGAGTTTTTAATATTTGAACTCCAAAATATAAATTTTGAGCTCCAAAATATAAATATTGGACTCCAAAATACAAATTTTGAGATCCAAAAATATAAATTTTGGCTCCAAAATAGTGATATTAGATTCAACCACCGCTGTCGGTTACCGCATCTGGTCGCTGCCGCCGATCGTTGTTATCCGCTGCTCCTTATTGCTAAGGTGACAGTTCATATAACACCACATGGATGCCACTTTACTGCACTTGCAAATACAACAAGTATAGTAAATTTTTCTCCTCCGACATTTGGTCCATCAGATGGATTGGGGTCGGCTATCAAGTGCTCCCTAAAAGGACAAAAGGACCATCGAAGGGGCGGTTGAGATGAAAAGGCCTGCAGCAAGTCCCTATCCAATTTGGTCTTTTTCTTCCAATGATCTGGACCTCCGGTGGGGGAGGCGATGGGGTGCGGTTGGAGGCAGTGGTCGATAAACATAAGAGTGATATTTGCTTTATATTTTAAATATATATTAAAAATATATTTTTATCTCTTATTAGATAGATATAAATGTGCCACAAATATATAGACTAATAAAAAATTATGGTTTAGCAGATCGGATCAAATCGGTCTGATTCAGGCGAATCAGAGCGTATCACGGGATTCTCGATTCGCATGATTCCCATGTGAATCAGGCTAATTCCCATCGATTCCTATGCGAATCTGTTCGATTCTCGCGAATTGGAGTGAATCAGAAAAAAAAAAAAAATCGATTCGTTCGAATCGACGATGTGACGAACTTTGTAAAAAATAATAATAAAATATTTTTAAAATATATTTAAAAATAAAATATTTTAATTATGAGTCTCTTACTGTAACATAAAAAATTTTATAGTATCAAAACTTAATGTATACTGTAAGAGAAGATAACATTTATTGTAATGAGTTATAACTCTATCGAGAATTAAAAAATAAATTAAATATTTACTAAAGATTATTAATCAATTTACCCTTAAAAATATTATAAATATTTCTAAAAAAAAATCTCTCTCACCATCACATGGGATGTTGACAGTTAAAGATGTTGACGTGGAGCTGTGCAGATCGTCAAACTTCACGTGCAACTTAACTGCTAACAAATCGGGGCACGCCCGTGCGAATAGAAAGTTGAAATGGACCACTGACCCCTGAATGGTAGAGACTTTTAAGTGCGAACTTTTTTGCATATACACTCGTTTAAATTTAAAAGTGAAAATTCAACTACATTTCCTGTTTTTGTATCTATACTTTTAGTACTTGAAACAATTGTTCGGTGCATTATTTTGATTACTTTCTTTAAACAAACAGTCAAAACGTTTTTAGAGTGAGAAATACTTATCGGTTGATATAGATTACCCAAAAAAAACAATTTTATCGACTAGTTGGACCTGACAAAAATACTTGAATCTTCTTACAACCTATCGGTAAACCCAAAAATCATAAACTTTATATCTCTTTCCGAGCAACACTGGAAGGACTCGATAAGTTGACAGACACCACATTTTCCAAATTAAAAAATTTGGGTGCAGCAAGTAACCCATGAATAGGCAATTATTTGGTTACATCGTCCAGTTTTATTAAGTTTGCAACGTAAAAAATTGTAAAATATGAGGGAAAAGTGTAGGACTTAATTGCTTGTTGCATTTGTCCAAAAAGAAAATTGCTTGTTGCAGTTTCACCTCGGCCTTCGCCGCCGTCGTCGTTTCCTCACAGGCCAGCTTTTGGGTTTCCAGACCCCGCAGCTACCACACCCATCCCACTTCCATTGCTCGATGCATATTCTGGGGTGGTACCAGACACGGCGGCAGGAACAGCTTCTTTGCTCTGCTGCTCACGCACGAGCTCATCGATCTTGCGGAACTGGAACGGCCATCTTGAGTTATAGAGGAACTGGCGCAGGTCGAATCTGTTGTCCTCCGGTGAGTAACTCTGGAAACATCAGAACAGGTGTCTTGGCAATCAGGTAATCCCTTAAGCCATGAGAAAGTATGCATTTCAAGTGTTCGCATGCACACTGAGGTGCCATAGAAAGCAAGAATATGAGGTACCTCGGCATGGTAGGAGGGTGTTAGAACAGTCATTTTATGTCGGTTGATGGAGTAGTACTTAAAGAAGTGTTTCACTTTTTCAGCTACTTCCGATGGGGTCAGTCTTCCGCACCATTTGTAACAGAGATTCTGTATGACGAAATGATTACATGTTAGATTGAAAAAAAGAGGCGAAAGTAATCAAGCATGCACAATCTCATGGATATCTCGTTGTCGTTGATAGCCTGTTATGAGGATAAAATCAAACAAGGATTATTATATGATGTATAGAAGTTATATTCTTTTATATCTGAAAAAATAGTAGTTATTTCTCATTCACTTGTTGATCTGCTTTATCATACTATGCTTCATATCTGCACTTTATCAGGAGAATCCTCACTTATGAACAAACAGCAAATTAAGTTATGTCCTCCCTCAAGGATGCGTTTGACAGCTAATATATACGCAACTCCACAGGTGACAGGATTGCTTGCGGGATGAATTTATCCTCGACACTTTCTTCACTAATATCTGCACTTACACATGGGAGTGCCTCATGATTGGAAAGACAATGGATTTGTCCACATACATTCTGTAAAACGATTTGTACCACCATACAAGATTATGGCTGCAAATGGGTCAGACTGGATAGGGGAATGACTTGATCCATATGCAACCCATTATGGGTTGTGTGGTTAAAAATCTGTGTACAATTTATTCTCAACACAATTTATTTAGCCTACAGGTAAAACGGATCTAATTGGGTCATTTTATAGTCCCTGTGCAACCAAAAGCAAATACAGAAAGAACTGGACTGTACTAAGGGTTAGTTGAATCATAGTCATTACCATTCCAATCACGATGTAAGTAGGAAAAATGATGGAGGAATAACGCCATTAGAGCAAAGCAACATCACGTTCATCCATCCAAATAAACACAACATTTTCCATAGTCTGCAAATAATATAGAATAGAGAAGCAGCTGACAACTTGGATCTAAACTCAGGCAAAAGCATGAATGCAAAACTACTGAGAAGGAATCTTACAAAAAAGACAACATGCTTGGCATTGTGGAACTCACCTGAAACATTGATACTGGACCGCAACGGAATATCTTACGTAATCTCCCATATGCTGATAATTCCTCGTATGTCATGCCCATGTCCACTTCATCCAACTGATTAACAGTAGAATAAAGAGGACATTTAGATGTGCATAAAATCTCAAATTCAACCTCTAGATGGAGGTATAGTCTGACAATCTCCAAGCTAACCACTATGATATTTTCCTAAGGCGATGGTCATCGTCATAACAATAACAAGACTAGTGATAATTATGATAATAACAAAGTGAAGTGTGACACTTGGCTTTTCTAGATGACATATCTTCTAGATATACCTAATGTCTCTTGTTTGGCTGCTTACCTGATGGCATTACTAATGTCTCTCGTTTGGCCACTGACGAGAAAACAACTTTTCCCATTTCAGACTTCAACATGTTTCCCAGACACTCCCCATCTACCGTGCATAAATTTTGAATACCACTTCACATATTGGTTCAAACTGGTGCAATACAACAGTATCTTGAACCAGCAGACAAACATAGATAAATACCAAACCTTGGCATGTACAATCCCCGGAAATGAAACATAAAGTAAACATAAAATACCAGTACACAGGGTGCATGCGTCAGTGAAACAATTTAGAGCTCGTCGGTGAAACAATTTAGAACTCAAGTACCCTCACCTATGAGAATGGAAAAACATCCATCCACCACCATTTCCTTCATTTAATCAAAATGATCAAGCATTGACAGATGATATCTGTGTGTGGGTGTTGGGACCACAGAGATTCTGAATAATTCCTATCCATTGTGTGAGAGGTCTTCTATCCATCGTATGACCTTGTAATAACTAACCCAGCTTCTACAAGGAATTGGAGCTATGGAGGTCATGATTTGAACAGAACAAACCACCATTAAACAAGCAAAAGTTACTGGTCATCAGTACCTGGCTGTAGTTTGCACGTATAGGTTCTAGTTCTGCAGTAGGTGGAGCTGCTTCAATTTCTTCCAAAGAAGAGTACCCTAAATGCACTGCAGCCCAGCGTAGAAATGCTCGTAGATCCTGCTTACTCACACTCCCAATTGGATTTATATCTGCGGAGCTGCAGTCATACTACAGAGGAAGTTTCAACATACAAGTTCAAGAGAAACAGTTCAATGAACAGTTCAGAAAGAATGGTAGTTTAAGAAAGTTCCACAAAGATGCTTTTAACTGATTTTCAGCAGCCAACTGCACAAGGAACAATTTATTTAGGATAAAATTAACGTAATCATCCTTCATGGAAACTAATGGGTACTTGCAGATAAAGAGACAAATTCCTTTAATATCCTCAAAAGCAAAAATATATCAACTCATGTGGTACATCACCATCATCATCATCATCAGAGCCTTATCCCATTATTTGGGGTCAGCTACATGAATCCTGTTCCGCCAAAGATTTCTTCGTGTGGTACATCACCGTATATAGATAATCAAGTACAACGATGTGGAATGTGACTTCATCTTCAGAACCTTTTCACCTCCTATTAAGACTCAAAAAAGGAGCCCATGGAAACATCTGAATAGGAAACAAATGGTCAAACATTTTTAGTTCGCTTGCTAAAGAAAAGCCAAGTTCACCTTTGTTAAGTAACCACGTAATGCTTCATCCACGTTTGAGCTGCCCAGCACAAGGAAAAAACCAGACCTACTTTGAACCCAAGGCATAAGTGATGCTAGCATAAATGCCAACACCATTCTCACACGAGCCTGAATATTCTGCAGCCCTAAGTTTTCAGCATTTGAGCCACCATCGACCTGTGTAAATAATAAAATCACTCTTACATGAGATGAAGTCAAGTTTGTGTCTTGTTTTGTGCACATGGCTTAATCAGTAGCAGTGACGTTCTCAACCTTGAGATAAGAATCATATCCAACAAACCCAGCTGCACAGGACTAAGTGGTAGCAACCACATAAAAATCTTAGATAAAAATTCAATATCACATAACTACTAGAGTTTCCAGATGATGTGGAGAAAATAAAATGTGAACATAATCTTGTGTCCACTCCATTCACTATCTTAAAACTATCAATTGGATTGATCAATAATTTTAAAAGGTAGCAAAATACATGGTCATGTTCCTTGGCCACATAACCCGAGTTTGTCAATTTCTATGTAACAGAACCTAAGTTGGTATGAATGTGAGGGAGAAAGTTAAAGAGTATTCACATATTTAGTAGAGACAAAAGATAAGACATGAATGTATACGGTGCCTACTCTTCTAAGATTAAGATTGTCATTTCATTTGGACAATACAATTAAAAAATCACCAATCCATAAGACACTTCAATATAAAGAATGATTCTGCACTGCCACATACCAAAAAGCTTCTCACATTTGATAAGTATCCATGTTCCATAGGATTAAGATTCATACAAGTTATAAAGAAAATCGATAATTTTGGCAGCCTATATAAAGGGGATGGAACGCAAAGTGGCATGCAAACCTGATCGTCAAATAGAAAAAAAAAACTGTAATAGACTTGAGCTAAGAAGCTCAATGCTTTCCAGTAATAACTTTCCATAAAACTGTTTAAGTCAA
This sequence comes from Colocasia esculenta, assembly GCA_014218235.1. Classification (NCBI taxonomy): domain Eukaryota; kingdom Viridiplantae; phylum Streptophyta; class Magnoliopsida; order Alismatales; family Araceae; genus Colocasia; species Colocasia esculenta. Next base: position 191,468,653 of record CM024754.1, on the reverse strand, counting down.
ATTATGGCCCCAGGATTTTCAGGAAACAAAAAATGCTTCCATGGAACCACCAAGAACAATGTTGACTTGAGAAAACTCAGAAGTATGGTTTGAGTCTTTGTTTTATTCAACTAATACTTCCGCTTATTATAAGTTAAAGATCAGGGCTCAAAAGTAGAATAGCTAGACTAAAAAAGTTCTATAACACAACATTTCTTCCCAGCATAAACAATCTGTGCATGCCCAACCCAATCTTTTTGCTGGGTTGGTTGAAGTTAAATCATGTGCATCAGAGTTAAATTTGGAGGAAAAGATGAACACCACAGGCAAGTAAAACCGGTATCCAGTGTTTTCCTAGGGAAGGAACAAGTTCTAGATGCTGATAGAAGTGTTGCTTCAATGGTGCATGGCAAGTAGTCCAACAGCTCTCATCCACCATCCTCTCAATGGGTTCTGGGTTGCTGCTTATGCCACTAATTTCAAACCATCAAGAGGGCTAAGTATGCCCAGACAACAGAGAGTAGTCCATCCACTCTGGCACTTCACGGCTTAAACAATCTACCTATGGGCCAACACTACTTCCTCTCTAAGTTCTCCAGTGGTGATGCTAGATAGCAGAGAAAACAGTAAGAGCAAGGAAAAAGTCATTGGGCCTCCTCATCCAGGACACTGGTGGATGCTTAGTAATATCACTGAATTGCTGCTCGTAGCATGATAGCATCAATTCATGAGTTCAGGAATGTGGCATGTATCATTGATTTGTTGCTTGTGATAAATGAGGTACGATTATGAAACTTCAATGCCTAATGTTCATAACTCACATATGACACATTTGATAAAATGTGTTCTACTGAGTTGGAAGACTAAGACTCGAGCACGGTGATGCAGCTAGCTAAGCGTACGTAAAACAGTTCAAGTCAGCATTAGATGCATCAGTAACTCAGAACAAGGTTTGCCGCATCGCATCGCATCGAATCGGCCCGATTTGGGCGAACCGATACGCATCAGGGATTTCCCGATTCCATCAATTCACCCGCTTCCGGCCGAATCGAACTGTGTCGGGTGAACCGATACCGATTCGGGTTCGATTCGCCCGATGCTATGCGCATCGGGTTCGATTCAGTCGATTTGCATGTATGCATATAATATTTATTATGTATTAGTTGACATACATATACCTGATCCTCTTCATATCTGGATAGTACCTTATTTACCTGAACATCATTTAAGTAAATGATAGTATTTGTAGTTTCATTTACTTAAGATATTATATGTAAATAAGGAAGTACCCACTATTGAATCTAATAAAAATATAAAAAAAAATCATATCTCTTACCAATAAACAGTAACTCTCTCATCCAAAAAGAAAATCGTATTTTTGGTGATTACATCAAAATAGCGTCTTTCTAATCCCTCATAATTTAGCCAATCTAAAATTTTCATAATTCAAATAAACCCCATGGAACACTTAAAATACAAAGTCTGGCGAAAAAAATCAAATGTACATGTGACTTCTCCAACGGAGTCACTCTCCTATTGACTAGGACTTAGTTGTTGTCAGTAGGAGAGTGGCTACCTTGGAGAAGTCATATGCGTACTTGACTTTTTTCACCAGACTTTGGATTTTAAATGTTCCATAAGGTTTATTTGAATTATAAATTTTTTAGATAGGCCAAATTATGAGGGATTATAAAGATTATTTTGATGGAATTACCAAAATCACGATTTTCTTCTTAGATGGGAGAGTTAATTTTTTATTGGTAAGAGATATGATTTTTTTGATATTTTTATTAGATTCAAATGGGGATACTTCCTTATTTAACTAAACATCATTTAAGTAAATGTTAGTATTTATATAGTATATCCACATCCAAGAAAATTGAACCGAATCAGCTTGATTCACCCGAATCGGATCGAATCAGGAAAAACCCGATTTGATCTGAATCGGCTATGTGGTAAAACTTGACTCTAGGGCTGCAACCGGGTAGGGTTCAGAACCGGAAACACAGATTCCAATTCCGATAACCGAAATATAGTTTCGATTCCGATAAAATCGGAATGGTTAATTCCGATTCCGTTCTAATTCCGGTAACATTACCGGAACCGAAATTCCGATAAGCTAAGGTGCTTACAATGATTTTGCCTTTTGAGTTTATGGATAATTTATCGGAACAACTAATACCGATTCCAATTATTTTTCAATTCCGATTCCGATAACTTATCGGAATATCCGATACCGATTCCGATAAGCTATCGGTATCATTTTTTAACTCCGAAACCGATAATTTTTATCGGAATTGGGTCGGAATATCGGGTTCCGTTTACAGCCCTATTTGACTCGCTCTCTCTCTCTCTCTCTCTCTCTCTCTCTATCTATATATATATATATATATATATATATATAATATATATATATATAAAATATCCGCATCCAAGCGAATCGAACGCCTGAATCGGATCGAATCAGAAAAAACCCGATTCAGAGGCGATGAGGCAAACCTTGACTCAGAACTTGGTTATTGATGACAACATAGATTATATTCTCCTTCAATGATGAGATTACTGACTTTGATATCTGGGTCAATCACTGATTCGAATTGAATTCTACTTCCCCTCACCCCTCCTCCCGGAGGCATTAAGTTATCATCTCATAGCCATGCATCAAAGAAGAAAGAGGTTTTGAGGCCATTACCCATAAGCAAGGAACCATTGACTGCTGTTATCTTTTTCTTCAAAGTCATATAAGCAAGATATGATTTAAATCAATATCGACCCAACTACCATCAGTGGTGGATGTGGAACTTTATGCCATTTCTATGGATGATAAATCTAATCTCCTCTTTTTCATCTGATGGGTCCATCTTGAGGATCCACAAAAAACATACATGTTGAGTTTCTTATCAGATATGCCAACCAGTGCTGCAATTCATCTCTTGACATAAAATGATGCATTTGAAAAAGGTTTTTCCAACAAAAAGATATCTACTTGTAACACGTATTAGAAAATTATAGTGTTTACCTTGTAACGTGGGCGTTTTCCTGTAAGTGTTTGAAACAATGACAAAAGAGCAGAGATCACACTATCAATAGAAACATCAAGGTGCCATGAGCCGATTTCATTAGCCAGCTTCTTAGCTAGTGACCTTGTGGCATCAGAACTGAAGAGCATGCAAACAGTGTAGCAGTCAACCAGACAATAAATTTCAAGAACACCAGAGAACAAGAGATAGATATATCAGCAATCCTATCATCATCACTGTAACTAATTTACAAGTCAAATTCTCTTAAAGAAAAATATAATACGGCATGATTACATATGTAGTCTAGAATATAAACAGTACAGACTGATATAAACACTTCATATGAGGTAGACAAAGTCACTTTAATGTGTCTATTTACATTTACTGTTATTCTCAATTTTCCAAAGACACTGTCAAGCCAGCAGACATGATCCACATATTACAGCCACCTTGACCTCGACCAAGGTAAAAACAACAGCACCTAAAACCAAATAGAATTATAAGATATGATTGGAGTGGCCCATTAGCAAGTGATAGATACTATACTTGGAAGGTTCACTCTGACTCAGCCATCCATCAAAGAAGTAGATGCTGAAATTGTTGTGGGTCATGGGTGGCCCACCATTCACTGTGCCACGTGAGGGGTTTTGTCATTGCAAAAAGTAAAAATAAAACCACTGAAAAGATAAGTAGTGGTTAAATTGTGTTTTTCCAGAAAAAAAAATCACATGAAAATGTTCATTTGGAAGATGGTTAATGGAGTGGTTAAATCATGCTCTGTTAAAGGATCTTGGGCTCAAGGTGGATAGACTGATCTTGTACATTTGTGCAGCATAGGTGATCATGAAATAGATTTTATTCTAGCCAGACAAATACTTTGCGGGAACCACAATATGAGAGTTAAGCACAATTTGTCTCAAAAGTAAAATTTGAATCACATGTGAAGGTCAATCACCACAGTCCGCGCCGACAACAAATTCATGAAAACATAAAGAGTATTCACTAAATTTCATAATCCCGCAAGTGCTCTGATATTGAGAAGGAAGGAAATAATAAAGGAAACCCAAAATCTTGACATGTAAAACTTGCATTTCTGAATTGTGGGTTTACCTATTTTCAGTTCCCATGTAAACAGTATAAAATATACGTTTTGCAAATTCTTTGCTGTCACTTGGAAACTCTCCATCTTTGTATTGGCCAATACGTATTGCATCAGTCTTCACTTGCTCATCTCCATTTTCTATGTCTGCATAATTATATAGCAGAGTGTTGTATAAAACTCTGTAACCAAAACACACTCCCTACAGTTATGCTAGGATTTCAATAAAGCTAGGAAAAATGTTTTAAGAAATATTTAAAAGAGGAGCAGTATGCAACCCCATGACTTGCAAAGGCGCACCTTTTACAACAAGTTGGCACATGCACCCAACAATAGCTGCAACAGAAGAACTATCTGCTCCCCCGGAAAGTGGAAGCAGAAAACCAGAAGCGCCACTTCTCCGTAAATAATCCCACAACCAGCAGCTTGGTCCAAACGCAATCTCTTCTTCTGGACAGTGATATTTAATCTACATTTGGCTAGTAACAAAAGAATCAGAATTTTCTTTTCAAGAGATTACCACAAACAAATTGATTTCTATAAGCAAAATAAAATAAGTAACTGAACTGACAAACTTAGAGATATGTGCTGGCTTCATAGTGCTGGAGGCATACTCCTTACGAGAATGAAGTTGTTAAGCCTTTTAATAAGAAATGGATGATGCATGAAAGCGTGTTGTCAATCAACTCTAGTGATCTTTTTATAGTACCAGAGCATTATTTTCAGGGTTCTCGAAAGTCGGAATAGAAGTAAAGGTTTATTTAGGTTTACATACCTGACCAAATACTACCTTTATTCTTCTTCCTTATCCTTATTCCAACTTCAAAAATGTTTGTGCTGTTCTTTAACTAGGTATACATAACTACGCTAATCTATTGGGAAATATAGAGAGTCCTCAGCACCCCCCCTTCTTTTTGTGCTTGGGGAGGTGAGGTTTTATTGTTGAGGTGGGAGAAGGACCTTCTTGTATATAGGTTTTTGTTGTATTACCTCTACACTTGTACATTCTTTTCTTAATCAATATATTATGTGGTATCAATATCATCCACATTTCAAGAAAAAGAAAACCTTCAAAATGTTTCATGATATAGAGCGTAGATACGAGCCAAAAAAAAAAAAGAAAACTGGAGATGAATACACCTCAAATAATGTGTATTCTACTCTGGATCCCTATATTATTTATATTGCCATCCCAATAAATGGTATTGTTTCATTCATGTTTGTTGAGCTTTATCACCATTATAGTTAACAGAATCTTTGGTTGAAAATGCAATTTAACATTTCTGAAAGGCATACAATAATATAGAAGATTATAAAGGTAAATATGTCATTCTTTTATTATACTAGAAAATTAAACAAAAGCAGATCACTCTTTTTTCTGGCCTAATCCACCTATAAGCAAAGCTAAACAAACGACAGATGACAATATGGCTATTACGACAAAAATACAGTTTACTATAACGGTATGCATGACAATGTACAGAACATAGGATATATAGTAGAATATATAAGATCTTGATGACAATATGGCTATTACGACAAAAATACAGTTTACTATAACGGTATGCATGACAATGTACAGAACATAGGATATATAGTAGAATATATAAGATCTTGTTGCGTATATCTGTAATTACCCCAATAATGTTCACAACATAAAAATTGAATAACACGCTGCACACTAGAGTGCACAACAAGTGTTTGTGTGACATGCATACATCCATGTTATATTCCATATGGGGTGATAAGACTCGGGGACAGGAAAGCTCCCACTAAAAAAATAAATGAGGCCACACCATTCATGGGATTGGTTTTAAGTGCTGAAGTCCAATTGACTATTGCCAATCCCAATCCAGATGCTAATCCTGCATTCCATGCCATGCCCTATTCAACCTTAAAGAAAAAGCATACCTAGGGGCATGTATGCACATATCCATGTGTCTGCATGGATGCATGTGCACACACGAGTACATGTGCATGTGTGACACTGCTTTGATGTATTGTAGTACCCCTCTTCATTCTTTTCCTCATCTATTAAGAGAGAGTTTCCACCAATGAAGGATTTTACCCGCGAACTGCAATCTATGCAACTCTGTTTATAGCTGACATTACTAAGTGCTCTCGTAGCACTGTAAAAGTGGCCATTCCTGTAATCTAACCCAGCAAACTTAGGTATACAAGTAAGAACACAGGCACATTTTGTGCATTTATGTGATGCGATATAAGCTTTGTGACTCATTGACATGTGTACTTCATCTTCATTTACAAATGTGGTTTCATAGTTTTGGCCTTTTAGCAGGTCTGGAATTTCTTCACAGCTTCAGGTTGGAAGGCATATTATGCAAAAACTGAAACTAGATTGGGATACTTTGCTCAAATTGGCATCTCACATTATGTTTGGAAACAGCAAAAGGACGCAATTGATGACAATGTATACCAAGATGCTATATGGACCAAGAAATGACCTTTACTGGACTAGTAGGGAATGCATGGAGATTAAACGATTCACAGAGTTTGTACGGCACTTTCACACTTGAAATTTTTGTAGTATGACTTGCTTGCTCTCTGAAACTGCTTATAGATCCTCGATAACTTGAAACCTGCCCATCAGAAAAGACCCACGTCAACCAAAGGATAAGACCAACAAGAACAATGATCTAGTATCTGCCAAACTTTCTGTTTGAAAAGCAAAAACCTTGAAAATGAGCTAGAGGTGGAAACAGAGTTCACTGAGACTGAGTAGGGAATCATGACTATGCATTTAATGTTCCCACCATGCAATAAGATAGTGTCCATCAGTTTTGAAACGTGGATGGTACCACGGGCATATATTAAAGAAGAGGGAATGTACAAAAAAGGGGAGGCCACAAACGGCCTTATACAAGTCTCCACACCAAGTTAGTGTGCCAACCTAATTCACCAATGACAAAAAGAGCGAGGAATTGTGCGGATCTACTTTACAGCAATGTGTAGCCCAAAAAACCACCCTCTCACAGATAAAAGCAAAAATGGACTCCTCCGATATAGCCTTTCTTTTGACTAGTCAATCGTTCCTTTGATTCCACAAGGTCCAAAGAGTGGCATGAAGGATCAGCCACCAGATGATGTTATCCCCCTTGAGCGTCCATCTTCTATGCCATTCGGAAAGAAGCTGTTGGACCGAGCCAAAATTACCCATAGTTTGCAGTGATCTCTGCTCTAGCCTCGTCCATAAAGCCCTCGCATAGGAGCAAGTAGGGGTGTTCACAATTTGGTCCAACCCGAAAAACCGAACCGAACCGACCGTTTCAGTTCGGGTTGGACATCCAACTGGTTCGGTTCGGTTTCACAATGTGAAACCGAAATGAACCGAATATATATATAATATGTGCATTATTTATTCAAATATTAAGTAGGCCAGTTGGCTACCATAAGGCCGTGGTCATCCGCGGTGGGAGGAGTTCGATACCTCCCTCCGCCAACAGGTTTTTTTATGAAAAACATGTGCCAAAAGTCAGATTTTTTTGTCCAAAATGGGATTCGAACCCCAAACCCATTGGTAGAAGAGCCGACACCTTAACCACCAAGCCAAGCATGCGGTTGTGTATCATATTGATGCGGGACGGATCTGCAGGAGAGCAAAACTCTGACCTAGAGGCCTGGCGGCCGACGTGCAGGGGTGAGCCGATCAGAGGCGCTGCTTGGTGGTGACCGGCAGAAGGAGGCCGGGGTGGTTCCTGCTGTTTGGGGCGTCCGGTGCAAGGGTGAGGGCGATGGAGGGCCCACGGCGAGTCCCCATCGCGGACAGCGGCGGCGCGGCGAGGTGGCGAGTGCCACGGGCGTGCGCGGTGGGAGAAGTCTGCGAGCAGGGGCGGGGACGTGCCGTGGCGGAGGTGGCGAGACCCGTCCCAGGTTGGCTGGAGCGATGATGCCGACGCAGACCAGCGGCCACGAACGTCCGACATGATGGAGGGCCGAAGGGAAAGGGGTCTGGCGGTTGGAGGTGGGGAACCCAGCGTGACAGACTACGGGCGCTGGCGCGGTTGGTTGTGGGGCGGCGGCAGGGAGTGGCGCGGCTCGCGGGCAGGGAGAGGAAGAAGCGGGATGGCTGTGTGTGAGGGTTGCGCAGGTGGGGCGCGCCGGGAAGCTTCACGAGCAGGGGGCCGGGTGGGTTGGCCGTGCGCAGGGGAAGGACGACCGGTGTTGGGGCGCGGCTTGGGCCCGGGCGCACTGGTCGGGCGTAGGGGCGCAACTGGAGCGGGGGGGGGGGGGGGGGGGGGCGACCCGAAAGCAGGGGGAAGCTGCGTGGCTGCTCGCGATCGTGGGAGGGGGAAACGCGGTTGGCCGCACGGGGGGGGGGGGGGGGGCTGCTGGGTGTGGGAGCGGTGGGCTCCAGGCGGCAGTGGGGGGTGCGCCGGGGCCTCTCACGACCGTGGCTGGCGCGGGGTGGCTGCTTGGCGTCACGTAGGAGGGTTGGCAGTGATGGCGTGGTGGTTTGCGAACTGGACCAAAACAGGGATCCAGAAATGGCCTTTTACGCAGTTGGAGGAAGAAGGGGTTCTGGGGCTGTGGAGAGAGAGAGAGAGAGAACTGAGAGAGACAGAACTCAGAGAGAGGGAGAGAACGCAGATAGAGGGAGGAAGAAGACGGGGGGAAGGAGATGGGGAAGAAGGAGGCGGTGGGGCTTCACACCCTCCCTTCTCGGGATCCTCCAAGCTCACATGCACAGGGTCTGCAACTCAGACGTTTCACTTCTCCAAGCGGCTGTTCATTCATTCATGTATTCATTGTCTTCAAAAGAGGGGGGCGATGTTACATATATAGGCCACATTGAAAGGCCAAAAGACAGACGTAGAAAAGACTAAAACAACCTTAGAACAAATGACAAAATAACAATCTTATCCCACACTTGCAAATAAACCTAATTTAGTTTAAAATTAGACTTTTAATTTTACCTGACTAAATCCAACTTCACTAAAATGAAAATACATAATAAAATAAAATTGATGTCAATATAGCGCTGAACATCTGCAGTCTCGAGTCTCGCTCCGCGTCTGTCACGAGTCACGGCCCCCGTCACATATGGCATTAGACTTCGGTTTAAACCGAACCGAACCGGTTTGGTTCGGTTTGGTTTGAATAATATTTCGGTTTGGTTTCGGTTCACCCAAAAAATGGGGTGAACCGAACCGAACAGAACCATGTTCACCCCTAGGAGCAAGAGTTGAATAAGTGGTCCATATCCTCATCCTCATCCCCACACATGCAGCAGCAGGTAGAGATATCCTATAGGAAATGTGCTGCTTTGTCACAGGTTGGGAGGCGGCCATGAGAGATCCTCTAAATCAGCACCTTAACCTTTAAAGGGCTCTTGGGAGCCCAAATATGTGTGGTCCAGGGGTGCAGTAAACCTCCATCAGAGAGATACATATAAGCTGACTGCACGGAGAAGAGGCCACCAGACTCCCATCTCCAAACCCATGAGTCGTGTCTACAAAAAATGGGTCTGAAATCCTGAAGTAGAGATAAGAGGCGTTGAAACTTATTCATCTCCTGTAGGGACAAACTCCTCTTGAAAGTGGGAGCCCAAGTCTCCCCGAGCAACTAATCATCAGAAACTTGAGCTACTATAGCCCTAGGCAGTATTGCTATAGCGAATAGAGAAGGAAAGGCCTCTGCAAGAGAACAAATATCATACCACCTGTCCTGCCAAAACAAACATCTCTGGCCATTCCCCAGTTGACATCTCACACTGACTCTAAGGAAATCAGCACACTGTATTATCCCTCTCCAGATCAGAGAGACATAACACAAGTGGCTAGGAATAATATCCCACACTCTGCTTGAACTGTAATACCACCTGGAGATCAATTGAATCCACATGCTTTCTTCCTCTGTCCCTAACCTCCATAACCACTTGTTAAGTAATGCCAAATTAAAGTATCTAATGTTCTTGATGCCCACACCTCTTGCTTCTTTCCTTTGGCAGATTCTACCCCAAGTAATGTCATGCCATCCTCTGACTCTGTCCACACTGCCATGCCAAAAAATTCTTGCCTGAATTACCACAAGTCGCATCATCACCAACTTTGAGATTCTGAAAATGGAGAGAAAGTAAATCGGCAAGCTGTCCAATACCGATCTGCATAAAACCAGACAACCCCCATAAGATAGAAGCCTCAACTTCCATCCTGTCAATCTACTCAAATCTACTAACCACCGGCTGCCAATCTTTGCAATAAATAGGCCCAGAAGAGAGGGGCAGGCCTAGGTAGGAGAAAGGAAAAGCCCCAATTTGGCACTCAAAGATGAATGTAGCCTTCACGATGTCCTGCTCCTCTAAGTTGATCCCCACCAAATGACTTTTACAGTAGTTCACCTTCAGACCAGAGATATCCTGAAGTATCTCTAATACAGGTCTAGCATCAACCAACTGTTGGATGTCATCATCCAAAAATAGGAGTGTGTCGTCAACATACTGCAAATGTAAGATAGAAATACGTTGGTGAATCTGGAAGCCTCTGAGCACTCCTACTGCCTCTGCCCTCACGAACAACCTACTCAAAATGTGAGCAACCAGAACAACAAGCAGATGGGAGAGGTGGCCTCCCTGACGAAGACCTCTCCCACTAGCAAAAGAGGTCGAGGGGTGCCCATTAATAAGCATCACAAACGTCACAGAGGAGATACACTCCTTGATCTAAGAAATGAATTTCTGAGGCATCCTAATCAACACCTAAAGAATACAATTACAACTGACCCTATCAAAAGCTTTCTCGAAGTCCAGTTTGGGAGCTACCCCTCTTTTCCTCTGCATCTTCATGACATGGAGACACTCATGCGCTACAAGAAAATACTCTTGGATACTTCTTCCCTTTATGAAAGCCCCTTGGGAGACTGACTATACCATCCATCACCTTATACAACCTTCCAGCCAAAACCTTGGATATGATCTTGTAGGAGCTATTCAGCAAACTGATGGGCCTAACAGTGATTTCTTATGCACCATGCTTCTTAGGGATAAGATAGTGTCCATCATAATAGCATCCAAAATGTAAGTAAACATAAGGGATATTTGCACCAAAAACACTATTTGCGCACGTGTCTGTCTTAAATTTGCATTGTTTTATATACCTCTCTTAGGTGATAAAAATATCTCTACTCTTTAGAGACCCTACTGTCACGTCCCGTGACAGAAGTGAGACATTTTGTTAATGGACATCGACAGTGGGACATTATTAGTAGAAAATGTCCAAAATAATCCTCATTATTTATTAAAAAAACCCAAGAAACACCAATTCATCTACAACCCCCCCTCCTCCAACGCCGACGGTGGCCACTTCCTCGGCACACTTGCAAGCTTTGCTTCTCCAATGACAGAGCCCTAGGGAGCCACATACACTCCCATGTCACCTTCGACAGTGCCAGCACCAGCGGCAAGCCCCAGTTGTGGGACGCGACGTTGCCCTCTTCCTCTGCATCGGCCTTCCATCGGAGGGTGGCGCACGAGGAAGTAGCCTTTCAAGTCATAGATCCGGAGAAAAAGCTTCCGCCCTGTGGATCCAGAGTTATTGGCTACCTTCCCCCCATGGACTATACTGTTGTTGCCGAGGGAGGCGCCTCTGTCATACTGCTGGACCAAGAGAGCGAGACAGAGTCGTCGAAGCTGTTGTCCCTCCGCCGCTGATCCAAGCAGCCCCGTCGCGCATCCCCGCTGTCGGTGACCAATCAGAACCTTTGGTTGGGTCGGAGCCAGTGAGCTCCATCTCCGATGCCACTCTCGAGGAGGACATGACGCTCTGCCTCATGATGCTCTCGCGTGATGCATGAGGCAGCAGTAGCCACTCCCTCGTTGTGAATAGGAAGCACTCCTGTCAGTCAGAATGAGGAGGAGGAAGAGGAGCAGAACTCAGATGATGACTCGGAAGAGGAGCTCACCACCGTCGTTAGATGGAGGAAGGGCGGGTGGAGCAAGTACCAGTGCAAAACCTGCATGAAGGTGTTCGGCTCGTACCAGGCATTGGGCGGCTACTTCGCCATCCACAAGAAGGTCAAAGCATGCATTGTGCCGCCGCAAGCAGTGACTCCAGCCATGGATGGAAAAATCGGCTGACTCGGATTGGAATCGATCGATTTGGGTTGAAATCGCCCTATGGCGATTCGATTTGGGGGGGTAAATGTCGACCCACCCACGATGTAAGGTGGAATCGGGGTGGATCGAGTAGAATCGGACGGAATCGGACATGATCGGCCCTATCCAGTCCGATTCCTCACGATCCACCACGATTCCATCTAATGTATCCCGATTCCCTCAGCTTACCTTAATTACACCCGATTCCCTCCACTTACCTTATTTACCTGAACATCAATTAAGTAAATGTTATATTTGTAATTTCATTTACTTAAGATCAAGGTATCAAAAATCGTCCGAATCGGGATCGGATCGGCCGATTCAGGTCAATTTTGGGCCGACCGATCCGGGGTAACCCTGCCAAGGGCTGAGTCCAGGCCGATTTTAGGCCCTATTTACCCGAACATCATTTAAGGAAATGTTAATATTTGTAGTTTTATTTACTTAAGATATTACATGTAAATAAAGAAGTACCCCCCCCCCCCTCTCTTTTGAATCCAATAAAAATATCAAAAAATTCATCTCTCACCAATAAAAAGTCAACTCTCCCATCCAAGAAGAAAATCGCGATTTTGGTGATTCTATCAAAATAACATTTTCTAATCCCTCATAATTTAGTCTATCTAAAAATTTCATAATTCAAATAAATCCAATAGAACACAAAATATTCAAAGTCCAGTAAAAAAAGTCAAACGTGCACGTAAATAAGTAAGTACCCCCATGTGAATCTAATAAAAATATCAGAAAAATCATATCTCTTACCAATAAAAAGTCAACACCCTCATCCAAGAAGAAAATCATGATTTCGATGGTTCCATCAAAATAACGACTTTCTAATCTCTTATAATTTGACATATCCAAAAAATTTCATAATTCAAATAAACTCAATAAATCCAGTAAAAAAAGTCAAACGTGCATATGACTTCTTCAAGGAAGCCACTCTCCTACTGACAACACTTAATCTGCTTGAGATCTCTCATGATTTGGTCAAACCTAACCTATCACTCACTCACTTAGCCTGATCGGTCGTTTTCTTTACCGTTGTTGTCATCTCAAAGCCTTATCCTCATTTCCTTGGTATAGTGCTTGCACTTCAAGTTCTTGAGAGTTTGATCAGGACTTCTTTGTTGGCAGCCATGCTTCTTCCCTTCTGTTACGCCAAAATGCCGACAACTGTTCTTTCATTTGGATGTATACGGGTAAATGTACTGTATCCCCTCTATGCAGCGAATTGACTTCTCTTCTTTCACCCATCTCAATACGTACTTCATGTTCGATCTTTTTGTTTGTAAAGTTTGAATGCGATAAGTTCTTGAGTTGGTTCTTCGGTTCAACCATAGTGCTATGCTCCACGAGTGCATAGCACCAAGTCCTGGTCAGTAGGAGAGTGACTCCCTTAGAGAAGTTACATACACGTTTGAATTTTTTGACCGGACTTTGAATATTTAGTATTCTATTGAGTTTTTTTTAATTATAAAATTTTTAGATAGACCAAATTATGAGGGATTAGAAAGACGTTATTTTGATGAAATCATCAAAATCATAATTTTTTTTGGATGAGAGAGTTGACTTTTTATTGGTAAAAGATATAATTTTTAATATTTTTATTAGATTCAAATAGGGGGTACTTTCTTATTTACATGTAATATCTTAAGTAAATGAAACTACAAATACTAACATGTACATTAATATACATATTGTTTATGTTTATACATTAATATGATTGTATCACACTTTATATTGATGTATTTCAGTTAATAAATGCAATCCTTATGTTTTTCATATATTTTTTTCTAATTTTTTACCATTTTTATAAGGGGTCGATCCAGCCACCTCAGTCAGGATCAGGATCAGCCGATCCAATCGATTTTTGGCTTGCCAATCCGCTTGTTATTGAACCTTGTTTAAGATATTACATGTAAATAAGGAAGTATCCCACATTTGAATCCAATAAAAATATCAGAAAAATCATATCTCTTACTAATAAAAAGTCAACTCTCTCATCAAAAAAAAAATCGTGATTTCGGTGGTTCCATCAAAATAACAACTTTCTAATCTCTTATAATTTGACATATCTAAAAATTTCATAATTCAAATAAACTCAATAGAATACTAAAACTCTAAGTCCAGTAAAAAAAGTCAAACGTGCATATGACTTCTTCAAGGGAGCCACTCTCCTATTGGCAACACTTAGTCTGCTTGAGACCTCTTATGATTTGGTCAAACCTAACGTATCATCACCCAAACTCATGAGAATTGTCATAAGTGAGAATTCTCATGAGTTTGGGTAATGATAGCTTTAATTGAAAAGTGACAATTCTAATGAGTTTGAGTGATGATAGCTTACGTCTGACCACATGAGAGGTCTCAAGCAAACTATGTGTTATTAGTAGGAGGGTGGCTCCTTTGGAAAAGTCATATGTACGTTTGACTTTTTTTATCAGACTTTAGATTTTTAGTATTCTATTGGGTTTATTTGAGTTATGAAATTTTTAGATATGTCAAATTATGAGATACTAGAAAGTTGCTATTTTGATGGAACCATCAAAATCGCGATTTTCTTCTTGGATGAGAGAGTTGACTTTTTATTGATAAGAGATATGATTTTTCTAATATTTTTATTGAATTCAAATGGGAGGTACTTCTTTATTTACATGTAACATCTTAAGTAAATGAAACTACAGATATACCCTACAAATATAAAATTTACTTAAATGATGTTCAAGTAAATAAGGTATGATAATTAACATTGCTCTGTATTGTAATGAGAAAATATGTGCAACTAGACTATAGATATACCCAATATGTGCAATTATACTATGTGATTTCCCCCTCATTTTTCCTAATTTTTCCAATTGTTTCAGATTTTCCCTTGATTTTCACAATTTTCCTTATTTTTTTAAAATTGGCCAATCCTAGATCGGCCAGATTCCCTGAGAATCGGCCGGATATTCCAATCCAATCCGACTCGGATCGGGATCAACTGGGTCCGATCCAACAACCCGACCCAATTCTGCCATCCATGACTCCAACAGTCGAAGAGGAAGAAGAAGATGGTATGCATCCCCACCTGGACAACCTGATCTAGGATGCTGATTCCAAGGTTAACGTCACCCCATCGACGAGCTCCACCAACCAGAGGATCCACAAATGCCCTGTTTGCTTCAAAATCTTCAGTTCCAGCAAAGTCCATGGTGGGCACAAAAGATCCCACCTTGCCTACTCTTTCGGCACCACCACTACCTCCCAGACAGTAGAAACTAGCCCTACTGCTGCTGCTGCTCCCAGTATTGCTACCACTACGATGACAACGTCCGTTAGAAACCTTGTTTCTGAGAGCTTCAAAGATCTAAATCTGCCTCCAATAGAAGAAGAGGCAGAAACATCCAGTCTGTGACGGAGAGCACTAAAGGAGCTCGAATTCAAACTGGTGTTCCGGTTGCAAGTGTTCAAGTTCGTGCCTTAGAGTTTCCCCAGTTGGACGCAGGGAAACAGGCTCAACTGTAGGCTCCGATTTGGTCATTGGGAGCAGGGATATGCGACGACACTGCTTGGATCAGCGACGGAGGGAACCGAGAAAGAGGCCTCTGCCGGAAGAGGCACAGTGAGGAGGACGATGGGTTTCGTAGAGGGGAGGGAGGGGGATATTTTTGTCTTTTTAGTCAACAGACAACAGACCTTACACGTCCGTTGACAGATGTGTACCATTCCGTTAAGCGCTGTAACGGTAGGGTCTAGTGACAATTTTATCACATAAGGGTATGCAGAACAATGCAAATTTAAGACAGACATGCATGCAAATAGACTTTTAATAGGGTTTTGGTGCAATATCCCTAAACATAAACAAGGAAACAAGGCAGAGCAAAAAATTAGGCCTCGCCACTTTGTTCCCTCATCTAGCCTCCTCTAAGATATCCACCAGGTTGGTGATGTTTTTACCCAGTGGAGGTCGTGAATAAAGCATCTTATGGCTCAGATGGCAAGAGTATGAGACTGCTTATAAGCGCATATAAAAACTCTATGACATCAATCATTCAAAATGCAACCCAAAAACTCAAGGAAATAAGTCACGATCAACTCATTCTGATAATCTGAAAATAGTAAGAGGTCACAATATTTGGTTGGTTGTGAGTCGTATAACAGCCTAAAGTCCCTAGCTCAGTGCCTGATTCATGGATTTATAAAATTTAAACAAAAGTAAAATAGAAATTAAAGGAAATATCATAATCACAGCAGGTTTACCTCATGATGTCTCATTTCCCCTTATTGAAAAGTAAATGTCCAGTTGTTGTTATAGGCCAACTAAATGCCAAATACCTTATCAGACTAACCAAAAGAGATATATCTGTACAAATTCCATCAGTTCATACGCTTCCAGGCTGATAATTTATCATGCTAGATATAAGGTCCTATAATCATTGTGTGAACACATACGTAGCAGAATATTTCCATCTCTAGTGTTTAGGAAAGGGGAGAAAAATGAAATTAAGCACAAAGTTCTGAAGATCTTATTGTTCCCATCATTATGCAAGTCAATACATGACTCATGATTTTTTTTTTTCTGAAATGTGGATAGTACCATAGAATATATTGATAGAAAGGAGGAATGTACAAGTGTAGAGGTATAAAGAAACAAAAACCTCTATACAACAAAAGCCCCTCCCCAAAACAACCTGATAATGACTCATGATATTAGGAGGTCTGCATGTTCAATTTCAAGAAACTTTACCTAAATTAAGGAATCCACATGATGCTCTTCTGGAAACATCACTAAAGATGAAAAATAGTTACATTTTGGCAAAATCCTTGAAAATTTTGATGCACCTCAGTGAATCATGGTTTATTGATATTCATAAACTCCATGATTATTAAACCATTATCAGAGCAATTTTATCAAAATTTGCCAGGGACATAAAGACCTTAAGGGTTACCCTGAAGGTTAGAAACTTGATGGCTTTACAATTCAGTATTTGAAATAATCATATAATTGAGTCTAGCAAGAAAATTCCCTCATTAGAATCATGCAGTCTCAGTAAAAAATTTGAATTGGACAAGGCTGATATATAATCCAGTCAATTGACCTTATATAGGGAACAATTCAGCAGGCAAGAATGTAAATCCCAAAATATGCCAGATCAATGTTCAAACCAGCATATAACTTACAGCATCTAGGTCAACTTGGGCAGTCAAAACCTCAACATCCTTTAAAGAAAACTGAGACCCATGTGCAACCACATCTCCGTTTATAGCAATGCAGGAACATCCATCTGTAAAGTAACAACAGATATAAACTATGAGCTGTCAAACCTGCCACAAATCAATTGAGCATTAACAGAAATATGACATAGTTCAAGACTTCAAGGCAAAATAACCATGATAAGTAGCAGAAATTCTGATTCAGAATTTATGTTTTATGTACTCAAATCTTAGATAACTATGAAAGGGAAGAGGAGATGAAGGCAGTGTATCTCTGTGGACACGGGAATTTTTTCTCTCTTCCTTTCTTTCTTCCTTCATTTGAAGGATGTTTGTTCATTTATCTTTTGACTTTGTGTTGCGGGGCGTGCCAGCCTGCCTGCCAGGCAGAAGTAAGGGTCTGCGCAATGCAGAGAAAGAAATTTTTTTTTTTTATATATCCGTGAAACGGATGGGTGCGCCGTGTTTTGATCTGAACTTCTTGATTCCGTGCCTTTTAATCATCAGGCGATTGGGGTGGCGTGTGCTGGACCCCTGTCTCCATCGATCGAAACCGATGTTACATTTACATCGAGTTAAAAGCTTTAGATGTCGTATTAACACCTGTTTCAACCCGAATACCATTTCATAGCATGGGCGAGAATATATGCATCTGTAAGAAATTTCAAAACAACATTTTTTTGCTTTGTTATTTTGAACGGAATGAGTCCAAGTTTAAAAAACGAATAGGGTTGTCTTTTTGAAAAGAGTATGTAGCTTATCATGGGCAGGAACATGCCCGTGTTAGCGAAATTATCTTCCGAGCATATACTCATTTTCAGAAACAAAACTTTAGTTGAAACGTATGCATAAAACACCCTGGATCCCCTTGGAGACTTGCTCGAGATGAGGTATAAATATACCAAGAGAGAGAGAACAAAGGGCGTTTAAACACCATATGTCCATAGAGACTTGCTCGATATGGACAGTATTTAGACCCCTGGATCCCCCCCAGAGACTTGCTCGATGTGGGGTATAAATATACCGAGAGAGAGAGAACAAAGGGTGTTAAAAACCATATGTCCATAGAGACTTGCTCGATATGGACAGTATATTAAACCCCTGAATCCCCCCCACAGAGACTTGCTCGATGTGGGGTATAAATATACCGAGAGAGAGAGAACAAAAGGTGTTTAAATACCATATGTCCATAGAGACTTGCTCGATATGGACAGTATTTAAACCCCTGAATCCCCCACAGAGACTTGCTCGATGTGGGGTATAATATACCGAGAGAGAGAGAACAAAGGGTGTTTAAATACCATATGCATAGAGACTTGCTCGATATGGACAGTATTTAAACCCCTGAATCCCCCACAGAGACTTGCTCGATGTGGGGTATAAATATACCAAGAGAGAGAGAACAAAGGGTGTTTAAATACCATATGTCCATAGAGACTTGCTCAATATGGACGGTATTTAAACCCCTGGATCCCCACAGAGACTTGCTCGATGTGGGGGGATGTGGCGCGAGAGAGATGTCGGAGCCGTATACGATGGCGATCTCCCGCTCTTTTCCACGTTATCGGGCACTCCTCACTCCATATTGAACACAAGAATAAACCAATACCTTCACGCCAACCAAAGAATTGGAAGGACGGATGGAAGGAGATTGGAAGAACAAGAAGATTTGCAATATTTCTGAACCTTTGCTTTCAGAACAAGAGGGATTTACAAAGCCATGGGGGACTGGTTTTACAGGGGTTTGGTGTGCAATATGGCAGGGTTTTCAGGCAGAGCATGACGGTTTGGGGTTTTTCTGCCCAGAGGGGGGATTCTGAGGCTTGGTGGCCCATATGGGGGCTTATGGGATTTTTGCCCACTTTCAGATGGAGGGGGTGCCTCCCCTTTTATAGGGGTGGCTTCTCCTCCCCTCCCTGCATAAACAGGAGGAGGGGGGAGAACCCCCATTTCGGTGGGGGGAGTTCCCCTCAACCGGTTTAATATTAAACAGGTTGGGGGGGAGCACCCCCAACCTGTTTAATATTAAAACGGTTGGGGGAGGCTTCCCTCCAACCGGTTAATATAAAACAGGTTGGGGGTGGAGCACCCCCAACCTGTTTTGATATTAAAACAGTTGGGGGGGCTCTCCTCCAACCTGTTTAATATTAAACAGGTTGGGGGGGAGCATCCCCAACTGTTTTAATATTAAAACGGTTGGGGGAAGCTTCCCCTCCAACCGGTTTAATATAAAACAGGTTGGGGGGGAGCACCCCCAACCTGTTTTAATATTAAAACGTTGGGGGGGGGTTCTCTCCAACCTGTTTAATATTAAACAGGTTGGGGGGGGGGGGCATCCCCAACCTGTTTTAAACATAAAAAAGATAACATAAAAAAGGTTGGAGGGGTCCCCTCCAACCGGTTAATATTAAACCGGTTGGAGGGGGGGGCCTCCAACCTGTTTATTATTAAACAGGTTGGACCCTCCAACCGGCCTCTCCCCTCCCATTTCCTTTAAATCAAAGAATAGCTTAAAATGGGGGGGGGGAGATGCCTATTTTGCCCCTTATAGGGGTACTTTTGGGATTTTTGGGAAGGAGGGGATGTGGACAATTTCTCATGCCAACAAATGCCCCTCACGGGATGTGCACCGAAGCCGAAGGCGAAGAAGGACGTCCCGTGCGTTATTTGAACTTTGCCTTTGGTCTTCATAACTTGAGAGGAATTTGAACTGGAAAAATCGTAGCCGTAGTGACGCGCTCCAATACTTCACTGTGGCGTCAGCAACCTTGGACCACGATCAGCTTTGCCATGCTTCTTTATCAGCTCCGCTTCTTGGATTTACTCAGAACTGCCTTTAATTTCCTTTGCCTGGGTCTTTGTCTTTCTGACTTGATCCTAGGAAGAATTTCCTGAGACCTGCCTTCCTGGCTTTGTTGAATACTTAATTTGGTTTTCCCTTTCCGAAGCTTGTCTTTTTGACCTTGCTCAGAGTTGGGTTGGAAATTTGATTGCTGGAACTTATCCTCCAGGTTCTATTCAATAGCTTGATTTGAAATATTTCTTGAGGCTTGAGATTCTGCCTTGATTTGATATCCTTTCTGGGTTCTGTCTTCTTGACATTTGCTTGGATCGGATCTGACATTTTCCTTAATCTTGTCTTCTTGACTTTATCCAGGATTTGACGCAGAATTATGTTGCTGAGGCTGACCGTCTTGGCTTCGCTCAACGGCTACGACTCCTTTTTCCTTCGAGGAGAGGAGATATGCGGAGTCACCATCTTTCTTCTTCTTCTTTCTTTCTGCTTCATTTTTTTTTTATATATCTGTTTTGGATTTCCGACCATCTCTGCCGGAAGTTGTTGGAGACAGGGAATGGTGAAGCTTATTTGAACATTCCTCTTCTTCCAGATTCAAGAGAGTTGGAAAAGGGAGAGTGGCGGATTCCACCTCATCTAGTGGTGGTTTTCTTTTCTCTTCTTTTCTTTTCTTCTCTCATCATTTTTGTTCAGAATTTTACTCATCATTTTTTTTTTCTCCTCTTCCTCTGACTCATTTGTTTCAGATGACGAGGCGAATGATGGAAATGCTGACTTGATTGCTTCAGATGAGTATACCCCCCTGCTCGGGGATTCTTCTCTTCCTTATGGAAGGGAGTATGGGAGTTCTTCCCGAGCAGGTGGTGATTTGACATCAGAGGTTGACTTATTGAGCCATCATCCCACTGTCTATTTCCTGAAGCAGTGGCAACGGGATGTGACGATAGCGCCTCTGCATATGCTGAATATAAAGCCTTTGCAGAACAATATCCTTTACACCTGTCGATGCTTATGTCCCGAGACCTGCCGAGGAATATCCGGCCGCGGAAGCAGCTTCTCAGGTGACTTCCTTTACTGAGCTCATATACAATCTTTATCAGATATATTTTCTTTCATGCTTGACCCCCTCCCTCCCTTGTTCAGGTGGTCAGCCTTTTTGTGATCAGCTCCTTCCTTGGGAGTGATGGATTCAAATTTCATTGCTGCAACCAGTTCACCTTTCCTTTCTTGGGATGGTCTGGGGAGCCCGTTCTTCACATCACAGTCATATTCAGCATTTCAAGTTGGGGATACTGCTGACGGTGATGGACTTTTTGGACAAACGAGCTATAACCTCGAACCATCAATAGACGGAGGAGGCCTAGATCTGTCTGCAATTGATTATCCTCCTGCTTTTCAGGAATTCTATATCGAAGAATCGAGTTATGCTCAACCTTCAGCTCCTGAAACGGAAGCAGAAGGGGGGAATCTCCCATATAGTGAGTTGTAGCAGCTTTCATTCTTTTCATTTTCTTTCAGACTTTGTAAGCTTCATTGTCACTCGTTGATGCATGTACTTTTATTTGTCAGGCAACCCGCCACGTTCAGATTTTGACGATGGTGGGTCTGCGCCATTAAGACTTGAGGCCCTATCTGAGCATGGAGTGGATTGGCCCACTAGAGCTCGGCCAAGCCCGGGCCCTGAGGATGAAGATCTTTGGAATTTTCTTGTCGACCGCGTCAGAGCAGTAGTGGATTCAGAAGATCCTCCACCCATTGATGCTGTCAAGCGAGTGTTGAAGGAAAAGACCACGCTCGCCTTCAACTCAGGCATTTCTCAAAACAGATGAATGGCATTTGTTGGAGATATCTGGAATGAAGTATGTCGCCGCCACAGTAATGTAGTCTGGGCTTCTTATGACCAACGTATTCAGACCTTGGAGGGCAACATTCGTTCATTAACCAGGGATGCTGATAGATGTAGCTCCCGGCTTGCTGAAGTGCGTAAAGGTCGGAAGGCGCGGAAGCTGAAGATCACCGCAGAGATGGAAAATCTTGTCCGTCTGCAGCGCGAACTTGAGGAGGCACGCTCCTCTCTGGAACAGGAAGTGAAAGGCGACGCCAAAGATTCCGAGGAGGAGGCCGCCCTCATTAAGGATGATGAAGAACATTGTCGCTCCACTTCTTTCAAGACCAAAGAGGTTGAACGACTGAAAAGGAAGAAGCCCTCCTGGCTTCGTTTTGGATCGAAGTAATTATGCATAGGCCTTTCTATTCTGGCCCTATTTTCTCTTGTATTCAGTGGCTATCATGCTCTGCCTGTTTGTTACAGAGCGACTTGTGATTCTGTAAATATTGAATGAAGGACAGTGAAGTCCCCCTTTCATGCTTTCTCTCTTTATTTTTCACATTACCAATCTTAGCGCCCTTTCGGATTTTCACTAAGACTGGCCCCCTTTAGTTTTTTCCAACGCGCCCTTTGCGGGTTTTCACGTTGAGGGGTTATCTATTTTTGCCTGAAGTGCCCTTCGGGTTTTCACCTCAGCCGGATTTTTTGATCTTTTTACCCTTAAGAGCACAATGTGGTTGCGTTCTTAAGTCCATCGGGGTATCTCTATTTTTAACCCTTTTCTTTTTTCTCTTTTTTTTTTTTTTTTACATTACCAGTTTCAGCGCCCTTTCGGGTTTTCACTAAGACTGGCCCCCTTTAGCTTTTCCAACGCGCCCTTTGCGGGTTTTCACGTTGAGGGGTTATCCATTTTTCCCTGAAGCGCCCTTTCGGGTTTTCACCTCAGCCGGATTTTTTTATATTTTACCTTAAGAGCACAATGTGTTTGTGTCCTTAAGTCCATCGGGGTATCTCTATTTTTAACCCATTTTTCTCTTTTTTTTTGAATTATGTACTTAAGACATTCGGCCGATCCTTGAGTGGATTTGCTGGAATCTGTGTTTTGATGGTATCGGAATATGGGATTTTGGTTTGATTTGGTTTTGGGTATTGTTATGGATTTTGGTATGGCATTTGGGTTTGGATTTTGGTTTGGTTGATGTATGGGATTTGGACTTGAATTTGGATATAGGATCTGGGCTTGATTTGGTTCTGGATTAGTTCCTGTTTTGCTTTTGGTTTGGTTTAGTTTAGCCTACCTTGGTGGTTTGTGGCTATGGATTTGAGCTTTGGGTTTGATATGGCCTGCCTTGATGGCTTGCTGACTATGACCAGAGTTTGGGTTTAACATGGCCTACCCTCGTGGTTTCGGGCTATGGGTTTGGAATATATTTGGGGTATAACCTGTCTTGATGGCTTACCGGGGTAATTGGGATTTGAATTTGAGCTAACTGGCTTTTATGGCTTGCGGTTGGGACTTTGAGTTTGTGGATTGGCTCAGCCTTTCTCAATGGCTTTAGGCCGAACATCTGGTATTGGAATTTGGAATTGGTATAGCTTATTATGGTTTGATGGTCATGATTTTGAAGTCTGAGTTTGGATTTTGGTTTCAGGCGTAGGTTTGTATTTGGTTCAGTCTACCTTGATGATTTATGGCTGTATTTGGTATTTGGGTTTTGGCATATTTTGGGATTGAAGTATGCCGGGTATGGTTTTACATGGATTTGGGATTATATCCGAATATGATCTATCTAGATGGCTTATTGGTTATGATTTTGAATCTGGATTTGAGATAGCCTACCTTTGTGGTTCACTGGCTATGTTTTTGCGATTTGGATTTGGATATGGCCTGCCTTGATGGCTTTTTGGCTGTAGAATTTATATCCGGGTTTGAATATGGCTTGCCTTGGTGGCTTGCTGGCTATGGTTTGGGATTTGACTTGAATTTGCATATGAGTATAGATTTTGAATATGGGTTTGATATAGCCTACCTTTATGGTTTGCTGGCTATGTTTTTTTTTTGGTATAGCCTACCTTTGTGGTTTGCTGGCTATGGTTTTGAATATGGATTTGATATAGCCTACCTTTGTGGTTTACTGGCTATATTTTTGAATATGGATTTGATATAGCCTACCTTTGGTTTGCTGGCTATGTGTTTGGAATTTGGTTTGGCATAGCCTACCTTTATGGTTTGCTGGCTATGGTTTTGGAGTATGGATTTGGGTATAGCCTACCTTTGTGGTTTACTGGCTATGGATTTGAGTTTTGAATTTGGGTTTGATATAGCCTACCTTTGTGGTTGCTGGCTACGGATTTGATATAGCCTACCTTTGTGGTTTGTTGGCTATGGATTTGGGATTTGGGATTTGAAATATGGCCTGCCTTGATGGCTTTTCGGCTATAGAATTTATATTTGGGTTTGAGTATGGCCTGCCTTGGTGGCTTGCTGGCTATGGTTTTTGAGTATGGATTTGATATAGCCTACCTTTGTGGTTTGCTGGCTATGGTTTTGAAATTTGGATTTGATAAAGCCTACCTTTGTGGTTTGCTGGCTATGACTTGAGTTTGAGTTTGATAGCCTACCTTTGCGGTTTACTGGCTATGGTTTTGGATTAGAATTTGGTATGGCTCACCATCGTAGCTTGGAACCTCATTTGGCGGGATATACAACATAACCCTCCGATTTTCATTTGCTCTTTGGGTTTGTACATAGAGTGCCTTTGGCTTCATGCTTTGGCAGGAATGGAGAAATTTATGGATTTGGATTGTATGACAGATGAGGGGAGATTTGATTCCTTTGCCCCCATCTATGACAATTTTTTATTCCAGCATCAGTATTATTTTTTTTTTGAAAATGGTACCTTTCATTTTTCTTCAGCTTCATGCCTATCTGAGTGATTGGGCTTTTGTCTTGATGACTGGCCAAGGAATTCATGTTCTGGAGCATGATATAGTTTCAGGTGCTTTCCGTTGAGAGGAGGAAAGGGTACAGTACCTTTGTGGTCGACCAGTCGATATGCTCCTCCTTCATATGCCAAGGTGACTATGTATGGGCCAAGCCAAGTGGGCTGCAATTTGCCACATGACTTTTCTGCCATTGCTTCTCTGCATTTGACCATGACGAGGTCTCCTTGCTTGAATGCTCTTGGTCTTGCCATTTTGTCAAAGGCGCGAGCCATTCTAGCTTGGTATACTTGGAGAGATTTATATGCTTCGAGTCGCCCCCCTTCTAGGTTGGCGAGCTCTTCAAGTCTTCTTTCTATCTGACTTTGATCTTGACTTTGAAATTCATTTTGAATTGCCACCCGATAGGATGCCATTTCAATTTCGATGGGTATCATTGCCTCAGCTCCATATACCAAGGAGAAAGGCGAGCATCCGGTAGGAGTTTTATACACTGTTCGATAAGCCCATAGAGCTTCATGAACTTTTTCTCCCCATTCCCGTTTTTTATTACCGGCTATTTTGGCGAGCAGCTTGCAGAGAGTTTTGTTGAAGGCTTCGGCCAACCCATTTGCTTGTGGATTGTATACTGAAGAAGTTTCCAATCAATATGAAATTGGCTGCCAAGGCATATATTGTTGTTTCTGAATTGTGACCCATTATCGGATATGATTCTGTGAGGGGTACCAAATCTGTATATTATGTTTTGCTTGACAAATTTGGCGACGGCTTCTCCCGTTACCTCCCTTAATGGGATAGCTTCAGCCCATCGAGAGAAATAATCAGTGGCAGCCAATATAAATTTGTGACCTTGAGATGAGGGTGGAATGGTCCCACAATATCCATTCCCCATTCTGCGAAGGGCCATGTCGGCGCCGTAGGATGCAGCATATTTGGGGATTTTCTCGGCACGGGGCCGAAGGCTTGGCATTGATGACATGTACGGGCATATTGGATGCAATCCGCATACATGGTAGGCCAGTAGAAACCTTTTAACTTGGTATTGATTTTCATTTTGTCTCCTGCTTGGTGTGCACCACATAGTCGGAGTGAACTTCTTTCATCATGATTTTGGCTTCTTTGAGAGATAAACATCGGAGGAGGACTGGTCCTTTTCTTTCATGGATCAATCTATATAGTTGTTCTCCTATCAATTGATATGATGCAGCTCTTCGTAAAAGCTGAACTTTCTGAGCTCGATTAGGAGGTAGCCAACCTTTCTTGATTTTGATAATTGGCTCACGCCAATCTTCAAATCCATTTTCTGTATCTTCTTCTGTAGTATATACTTCTTCAATTGCAATATTAGACTCATCGTCGAGGACACTCGGCATGAGTCTTCTATGACGGACAATTATGTCCAATTCTCCTTCGGGAGGCAATTTTATGGCAGAGGCCAATTTAGCAAGAGCATCTGCTTGAGAATTTTCACTTCTTGGTACATGAGATATGTCGAAGAAGTCGAATTGTTCTTTGAGTTTCATGACCGTGATATAGTATGGAAGCAGTTGTTCTTTTCGGACTTCATACTGGCCCAACACTTGTCGGATGACCAGCTGTGAGTCACCATAAACTTGTATACTTTTGACCCCCATTTCGAGAGCCAGCCGGAGCCCGATAATTAGAGCTTCATATTCAGCTTCATATTTGTGAGTGGCTTCATGAGAGCACAAGAATTATAATATTCCTCCTTGGGGAGTGACCAAGACAATACCTGCCCCGGTAGTAGAGGTTGGCAGAACCATCTGTATAGTGGAGAGTCCGAGAAGCTCCATCGAAATATAATTCCCAAGAGGGTAATTCAATTGTGATGACTTCTTGGGAGTTGGATTTTCTTGGACTTGATTATCTCTTTCATTTGAAGGGGAAAGAGTTTCTTCTTCTGGAAGGTCTATAGATAAGGGAGAATTTCCGGTACTGGGTGTGCAGCCAAGAATTCAGCCAAACCTTGCCCTTTGATTGCCCTTTGTGGGACGTATGTGATATCAAACTCCATGAGGAGTAAAGCCCATTTTGCGAGCCTTCCTGACATATGGGTTGCCTCAGTAGATATTGAGTGGATCATACTTGGAGATGAGTTTGACTTCATGAGCCAGCAGATAATGCCTCAATTTCTTGGCGGCGAACACCAGTGCTAGGCAAACTTTTTCCATTGGAGCATATCGAAGTTCCGGACCAATTAGCTTTCTGCTGAGATAATATAGAGGTTGCTCCTCGCCTTCTTCATTTATGTGTGCTAATAGAGCCCCAATGAAGCATCCATAGCTGCAATATAAAGTATAAGAGGTTTACCGGCGATTGGGGCTCCCAATACCGGTGGAGTGAGAAGATATTCTTTTATTTGCTCAAAAGCTGCTTGGCATTCTTGATCCCATATGAAAGGGGCATTTTTTCATGAGCTTGCCGAAGGGCATGGACTTCCTGAGAGATTAGAGATAAATCGCCTGATATAGGCTAATTTCCTTGAAATGACCTCAGCTCGGTCAGATTTTGAGGAGAGGGAGTTGTGTATTGCCTTGATTTTGTCGGGGTCTATTTCTATTCCCCGATATTTGACGACGAAGCCCAGGAACTTGCCGCTTGAAACCCCAAAAGCACATTTCATGGGGTTCATTTTCAATTTAAATTGACGAAGTCTTTCAAAAATACGGCGAAGATCAGATAAATGGTCTTCCCGTTTTTTGGTTTTGACGACTAAGTCATCCACATAGCATTCAACTATATCATGAATCATTTCGTCAAATATCTTTGTCATGGCTCTTGATATGTAGCCCCTGCATTTTTCAGGCCAAAGGGCATTCTTTTATAGTTGAAAATACCTTTGGGTGACCTGAAGGCAGTATGATCTTTATCTTTGATTGCCATCCGGATTTGATTATAGCCCGAAAACCCGTCCATAAAAGATAGAGCTTCATGGCCGGTGGTCATATCCACCATTGTTTCTGTGATTGGAACCGGGAAATCATCCTTGGGACATGCTTTGTTTAAGTCCCTAATCGATGCATATGCGGACTTGACCATTCTTTTTCTTTACTGCAACAATATTGGCGAGCCATATTGAATATATGCATGGCTCAATGAAGTCTACTTCAGAGAGTTTGTCGACTTCAGCATTTACTTTCAGCTCCAGCTCATATCGCATGCGCCTTTGAATTGTTTGACAGGCTTGGCTGTATGAAGTATAGATAACTCATGCTCAGCAACTGATGGCTCCAGCCCGGGCATTTCTTTATAATTCCAAGCAAAACAATCTTGGAATTCCATAAGGAAGATTTTGTAAGATTCCCTTTCTTGTTCATCAAGAAGGGCACTGATGAAGACTGGCCGGGGGTTTTCTTGATCCCCGAGATTGAGCTCAACCAGTTCATCAATTGTGGCTTGTCCTCCATCTTTAATTTCTTGAGGAGCTGGTTGAAGATCTACGAAGTCCTCTTCGTTGTCAGGGTAGGCGACTAGAACTTCGTAGAGATTTGTATCTTCAGAATTTATTGACGAAGATTGCTGTCAGATTCTTCCGTCGATTCTTCGTCTAATGATCCCTTGGTGGGACAGAAGATATCTTCTTGAGAGTTGGGATTGGAAGATGCTTGGCTGTTTTTGCACTGCCGGTATCTGGTAGTAGCCCGACAACATTGGCTGAGAAGAAGACCTTGGCTTCATAACCTAGTCCTCTTGTATCTTTTCTGGGAAATGGAGGTTGCCCTCGCACTTGTGAAGGTTCCATAATTGCTTGAAGAAGTTCTGCCGAGAGATATTTTGTGTCTGGGGAATACTTTGCTTCTTGCACATTTCTTGATGCTTTCTGGCATATCTGCCATTTCTTCTATTGGCTCAAGATGATTTTGGGTTTCATTTTCCCAATCAAAATCATCGTTTGGGGATGTGTGAGGTACCAGTTCCCCTTTATAAAAGTGGATTGGCTTTGATGTCTTTCTGGTTTTTTCCTCCTCTTCTTTTCTTTGATAAGTGACGACGAATGTTTTCAGTCGTTGAACACTTTGATGCTGCTTTGGGAAGCTGATCTGCAAACAATTGGGAGGTAGAGGAATGCTCCCGTTGATGCCTTGGCTCACATAATCAGCCTCATGGTTGATGTTTTGCTTTTCTGAGCAGATTGCTTTATTCCGGAAATTCTTTGCATGGAGCTCGGCAAGATTCTTGTTTATTACAAAAAGCTCGCCAGTCTCACTATCTTTATCAGGGGATCCGACTTGTTTACCCTTCCCTTTGGATTGGGTAGGGTTTTGAAGGGCTGGTCCTCCAAAATATAAGGGGGCATCAGTGAGGTTGCATTCATCTTCCCGGAATGGGGCTTGATCAGCAAAGACTGTATATTGTTTTCCTTCTCTGGCATATTTGATGCACTGATGGAGTGTTGACGGGACGACCCAATTTTCATGTAACCAAGGCCTCCCGAGCAATACTCTGTATGTTGTATCAGCATTGATAATGTAGAAGGTACCTTGGTGGCAAAATCTCCAAGAGATAGGTGACGGTAACTCTTCCGACGGCTTCTTCCGATTTTAAGTTGAAGCCAGTGATTTTCACATCTTTTACCTGCTGCACATAAGGCATAAGATGTAGAGCTTGAAAGGTTTTGTAGGGCATTATGTTGATGGACGCCCCTGGATCGACCATAATCCGGTTCAAATTGATGCCATTGACTTGCCCTTTCATATATAAAGGGCGATTATGGCATGGAGAAGATAGCAACATGTCTTTATCTGTGAATGTGACATTTGCTGCGAGTGCTTCATATATTTGAGTTTGGAAATCAGCTATATGAGCTTCATATATTCTGGTTCTTGGAGTATTTTGATGAGAGTTTCTCTCAAGTCTTTGCTCCAAGCAATCGCCTCCCAGACAGTGATGTTGACGGGGAGCGATTGGAGTTGCTGAAGGATTCTGTCATCAGCCTTGATGCGGGTCGATTGAAGGAGGGAGACTCCTAATAAGGATTCAGACGGCTGTTTTGACTTGCAAGATTTCTCCTGAGAGAGCGGTTAATAGCCTTTCATTTGGAAAGGGAGGAGCGTTGTCCGGCTCATTTGATGAGGCATAGGGGCTTTGGCTCTTCTCTTTCATATGAGAAGGTATATTGAGCATCTTCTTCATCTGAAGGGTCGAAGATATAGGAATCTGCCCGTATTTCAGCTTCGGGCAGAGGCTTTGGTTCCTCCCATGAAAGAGTATAACTTTGCTTGACTTTGTGACATCGGGCTTCTTAGGAGTAGTGGATGCAGCTTTTTCTCTTTATCCTGCCCTTTCTTGCGACGGCGGTTTGAATTATTTGTCGGCCGACGTTGATATGTCAGCATTGTTGGTTCCTCAGCTTGTTTGGCATCATCATTTGAAGAGATTTGCAGCTCCTTTGGTGGAGGTATGGATACCATATTGCAGATGTGGGAGTTGAGCATAGAATCCAGCTCTTTAATAGTAATTTCACGATCTTCATATATAGACATCAATCGTGCTGAGAGATGATGTTCCCCTTCTTCCATGGCCTCTACTGTAGTCGATAGAGCAGATCCCGAAGCCGGATTTTTCGCTCCAGATCTTCCCGGGATGAATTGATCTAGGGTAACTTTACCAGAGGGCCTGGGAGGTATGTATTCTTCCAGGTCATCGATCAACTTTTGGAGTGTTTGAAGAGGTGTTAGTATTTGTGGAACCTCTGCAGCAGCATCACGCTCCATTTGTTTTTTCACTCTTTTCTTTTCATTTTCCTTCTATTTTTCTCTTTATTTTTTATCTGCAGAGCTTTAAGTGAACTTACAACTTCCTACTCTGAGCACGGCTTAAGGACACTCTTTTTACTAGAGCTACCCTTTATAGGTTTCTCGGGTTTCTTGTGGTTGCTCGATCTTCGAGGAGCCACAGTGATCCAACCACCTTCTTGGGCTTGTGACTCGAAGGTGGCATTGATTGATTCTTCAATAATTGAAGGTGGGAGCTGGTGGTAATCATCCACGAACTCCTCAGCTTGCTCCGAGATTGGTTCCGCGGCAGCTTCTTCTGATATCCCATTCTATATTGAAAAAGACCCATTTTGAATTGGTCTTCTTCAGCTTTGCTTCTATATTGTCCATAGCCCCGTTGATGATGATAATATTCACATATTTCTGGATATAGAGCTTGGAATTCTGGACTTGGATCATATGTTTGTTGTGACACCCCATTTGTTGGCGCCAAGGAGTTCCATATTGATCAATCTTCCTTCTCGGATATGAGTTTCGATCAAGTCATGGAGCTCCGGACAGTCTTTGGTGGGATGTGTGACCATGGAATGGTATTCACAGTATTGCTGCATCTCTTCTTCACTTGTGAAAGTATAAGGTGTTGGTGGTGGAAATACCTGAACTAGCTCTTGTCTTCTGAGATTGTCGAAGATGAGCTTGGTATTCTTTCATCAAATGAGTGTCGTTGTAGAGGACGCGCATTTGTATACCATTGACTGGATAAATATGGATGTGGCCATTCCTCTGATGTTGACTGAGGAAGACCAGAAGATGATGATGCATTGATGACGTTCACCGAGTAGGATCCAGGATTAGCTGGTCCATTGGTGGTTGTTGAGTATGAGGTTGTGGAGGATCGACCTGATGGACGCCCAGGTCAATTAACCCTTGTCCGATTAGTCTTTGGACATCATCTTTAAATCTTGTGCAGTTTCAATGCTATGACCCATCACTTGATGATATGGGCAATAGTTGGCCATATTTCTGCAGGAGCTGAATAGTTCATTAATCCGGATTGAAGGCATAACCGGAAGAGTGGAAAAGTTTGGTGTCGAGGAAAAGAATATAATCTTGCCGACTCGACCGGAGTTGAAGGCCCTTCAGATAGCCACCCAATTGAGTCTGCATATGGCGACATAGGAGGCGGCTCTGGATGTATTTGTGCGCGCACAGGGGATTTGTGGAGCACGGGGCACCTGAGAGGGAGTATCCTGACGCCTTTCCACGCTTTGCACAATTTGGCGCAATTCTTGCTGGCTTTGTTGGAGTCGTAGGATTTGCCTTTGGACTCTCCTCATTATTCTATGTGGATCATGTCTTGATCTTGGTGGAGAATGAGCTCCTGAATTATCTTGAGGAGGATCACATGGGGGATTTACCTCATTATGATTTGAATTGTTGCACGTTCTGTCATATGTATGACATTGACAGATTGCCCTGGTCGATCCCAAGCGTGAGGCTGAGGAGGATCAATTAGACCAGTTTGCATAGATATGAGGCCTCCTTGGATCATTTTCTGAACCTCATTTTGAAGACATAGCAATCTTCAACTGGATGCCCCACCATACGGTGATACGGGCAATAATTAGGTTGATTGACTTTGCTGACATCTGCCGGCCTCTTTGGTTCTGGCAGTGAGTGGTATCAATGGTTATCGGCAGAGATCGAAGAGCTTCCTAGTATGCTCCTTTTGAAGGAATAGGGAGTCTTCATGCGCTCCGCCAATGATGGCGCTGGAGCTTTAGCTTCTGATTTCTTCTTTGGGACAGGAGAGATTGCTGCCCCCTTTGCTTCATTATCGGGTGAGAAGTCACAACATTGACCTCTTTGCTGGCTGCTTGCGCTCTTTGGGGAGCTTGGCTTTATAAGATGTATGAGTCATTTGCTCGGCTAGGAACATCTCAATTCTGCTACTGCAGAATTTAATTGGTCGAAACTCTTGATATTTCTTCCCAGGAGTTTCTCATTGATTGTTAGTATGAGGCCTTTCCGGCAAATAGGAATTGCATCTTCTTGAGTGGGAGGGTTGTTGCATTTCATGCTACTCTCTCCATCTTTTGATGAAGTCAATTGCTGACTCCCCTTTATCTTGTTTGAGGGAACATAGCTCGGCGAGAGAGACCTCCTTTCAACGTTTGGAAACGGTCAAGGAATTGTTTTTGCATATCTGCCCAATCAGCAACTGAGTTGGACCTGAGCTTTGAATACCATTGAAATGCGACTCCAGTCAAGGAAGTTGCAAAATATCTGAGAAGATATGATTCTTCGGTGGCGAGCTCGCCCAAGGCAATGATATAATGCGCCAGATGTTCTTGTGGTGACCCATGTCCATTGAACTTTGGTAGTTTTGGGACTTTAGGGCATGTTTCTGGTAGCTTCTTAAATTGATGATGTACTGGATATGGGACAGAATATAAATCTGCCACCTGAATACCTTCGCTCTGCTGAGCGAACATATCTTGAATAATTTTCAGTATCTCATGCCTTTGTATGGCAACACCTTGAGGGAGCATAATATTGGACGGATCAATGATATCCTGACCCGTAATTTGAGGAGGGAGACCATTTATGGAAGCTGCCGGATGATTGGCTGGGGCAGCCCCATCTGGATGCTGATTTTGTTGGTTTTGAGCCAAGACTGGCTCCACAGAATGGCGGAGGCTTGTAGTTACCAGTTGCCTCATTTCATTTAGAAGCACAGCCATCTGAGATTGGCATTGCTGCATTACTTGATATTTGTCGTCATCCGACATCGCCTGGAAATTTTCCTTTGTCGGCAGGTTGATGACGGGGTTGATATTTGAAGTTGAAGGCCTACCTTCTTCAATTTGAATATTTGCTTCTTCGAAGAAGGGGATTTGAATTCCCTCATGTTGAATATCGATACGAGGGAGAACTTGGCCAGGTGCTTCAGCTTGTCCGCCGGGCTGGCGGCTTCTTCTGGCAAATTGTCTGATAGCTTCAGCAGGATTATTTGAGGTGGCTTCAGCGATTTGTTCAGCTGGTTCGCCAGAGTCATTCCCAGTAGCATAGCATGAGAATACTATAAGCTGGGGTTTTTCCTCAGCTGCCCAAGTAACACGTCGTCTTTTCGACGGAGGGTACTGGCATTAGGAATTGCCCCCAGCCTATCAAATACTGAGATCCGCGGTATACGGTGAGAGACCGATGTGCGGTATTTGGGTCGTTGAGTTGGATTTTCTTTGACCACCCGGATATTGTCCGGGCCTTGGGGAGTATAACTTGATTTCTTGTATTCCTTTTCTTTTTTGTCCTTGATGGTACTTGGGTTCAGCATATTGACGAGAAGCTTGTTTGATATTGCTTCTTCTGCTGAACGTTGTTGATGTATTTGCTTGCATCTTTCTGAGCTTCTGAGCCTCCTTTTTGGGAACCCAGATTTGTTTGAGCTCGGGTGAATGTCGGGTGCTTTGTTTAACACCGACTTTCTTCTTGAAAACTTCTTGGTCTTCTCGGCACCATCGCAGAGCTGAGAAGCGATTCGACGTCGGAATTGTTGGAACATACCTATCACGTGGGATGATAGGTTGGCTTCCATCAATCCGCACCCGCAGACCTCCGATCATGATGGACTTGCCGGATCTTGAGGTAGCAGCAGGCGCGGCTTTTGCTTTTATGATTTTTGTTTTGCCCCTGTTGTGAGGAGACGGGAGCTATGATTTGGGAGGAAATTGTTTGGACCGAGAAAGTCCGGATTTGAGCTAGGTGGGATTTGGTCCCTTTGGCAACATCATTTTTTGAGAGCATTTGGGTGCCCTTGTTGATGGCAGCAGGACGAGCTTGAATATTAACATGGATCCTGTTGGTCTTCTTTGTTGATTTGTTGGAGGGAGGCTTTTGAGCAGCATCCTCCTCTTGACGAGCCGGAACCACCCCTAGGAAGAAAGGGGATCCAACGACTGCTGGGAAATCTCCGAATACGATTGGAGTTGCCAGGTAGCCAACCTGGCATGGTTGTTGACGACGAGCGGTCCATAGGTGACAGCCATCTCCAACAATTTGGATTTGCTTTTCTTCGCCCAGGTACCTTTGAGGTGCCTCCACGGAGTATCTTCACGGAGTACCTTCAGAGAGTACCTTCATAGGAAATTATCAGTATTAGGTTTTATGAAGATGGATGCATATATCTCGCCCTTTTGCTATGAATGGTGAGAAGGGGTCCCACCGGGCGTGCCAGCTGTGGACACGGGAATTTTTTCTCTCTTCCTTTCTTTCTTCCTTCATTTGAAGGATGTTTGTTCATTTATCTTTTGACTTTGTGTTGCGGGGCGTGCCAGCCTGCCTGCCAGGCAGAAGTAAGGGTCTGCGCAATGCAGAGAAAGAAATTTTTTTTTTATATATATCCGTGAAACGGATGGGTGCGCCGTGTTTTGATCTGAACTTCTTTGATTCCGTGCCTTTTAATCATCAGGCGATTGGGGTGGCGTGTGCTGGACCCCTGTCTCCATCGATCGAAACCGATGTTACATTTACATCGAGTTAAAAGCTTTAGATGCGTATTAACACCTGTTTCAACCCGAATACCATTTCATAGCATGGGCGAGAATATATGCATCTGTAAGAAATTTCAAAACAACATTTTTTTACTTTGTTTATTTTGAACGGAATGAGTCCAAGTTTAAAAAACGAATAGGGTTGTCTTTTTGAAAAGAGTATGTAGCTTATCATGGGCAGGAACATGCCCGTGTTAGCGAAATTATCTTCCGAGCATATACTCATTTTCAGAAACAAAACTTTAGTTGAAACGTATGCATATAAACACCCTGGATCCCCCTTGGAGACTTGCTCGAGGTGAGGTATAAATATACCAAGAGAGAGAGAACAAAGGGCGTTTAAACACCATATGTCCATAGAGACTTGCTCGATATGGACAGTATTTAGACCCCTGGATCCCCCCCACAGAGACTTGCTCGATGTGGGGTATAAATATACCGAGAGAGAGAGAACAAAGGGTGTTTAAACACCATATGTCCATAGAGACTTGCTCGATATGGACAGTATTTAAACCCCTGAATCCCCCCCACACAGACTTGCTCGATGTGGGGTATAAATATACCGAGAGAGAGAGAACAAAAGGTGTTTAAATACCATATGTCCATAGAGACTTGCTCGATATGGACAGTATTTAAACCCCTGAATCCCCCACAGAGACTTGCTCGATGTGGGGTATAAATATACCGAGAGAGAGAGAACAAAGGGTGTTTAAATACCATATGTCCATAGAGACTTGCTCGATATGGACAGTATTTAAACCCCTGAATCCCCCACAGAGACTTGCTCGATGTGGGGTATAAATATACCAAGAGAGAGAGAACAAAGGGTGTTTAAATACCATATGTCCATAGAGACTTGCTCAATATGGACGGTATTTAAACCCCTGGATCCCCACAGAGACTTGCTCGATGTGGGGATGTGGCGCGAGGGAGATGTCGGAGCCGTATACGATGGCGATCTCCTGCTCTTTTCCACGTTATCGGGCACTCCTCACTCCATATTGAACAAGGAATAAACCAATACCTTCACGCCAAACCAAAGAATTGGAAGGACGGATGGAAGGAGATTGGAAGAACAAGAAGATTTGCAATATTTCTGAACCTTTGCTTTCAGAACAAGAGGGATTTACAAAGCCATGGGGGACTGGTTTTACAGGGGTTTGGTGTTGCAATATGGCAGGGTTTTCAGGCAGAGCATGAGGGTTTGGGGTTTTTTCTGCCCAGAGGGGGGATTTCTGAGGCTTGGTGGCCAGCATATGGGGGCTTATGGGATTTTCTGCCCACTTTCAGATGGAGGGGGTGCCTCCCCTTTTATAGGGGTTGGCTTCTCCTCCCCTCCCTGCATAAACAGGAGAAGGAGGGGGGAGAACCCCCATTTCGGTTGGGGGGAGTTCCCCCTCAACCGGTTTAATATTAAACAGGTTGGGGGGGAGCACCCCCAACCTGTTTTAATATTAAAACGGTTGGGGGAGGCTTCCCCTCCAACGGTTTAATATAAAACAGGTTGGGGGTGGAGCACCCCCAACCTGTTTTGATATTAAAACAGTTGGGGGGCTTCTCCTCCAACCTGTTTAATATTAAACAGGTTGGGGGGGAGCATCCCCAACCTGTTTTAATATTAAAACGGTTGGGGGAAGCTTCCCCTCCAACCGGTTAATATAAAACAGGTTGGGGGGAGCACCCCCAACCTGTTTTAATATTAAAACGGTGGGGGAGGCTTCCCCTCCAACCGGTTAATATAAAACAGGTTGGGGGTGGAGCACCCCCAACCTGTTTTGATATTAAAACAGTTGGGGGGCTTCTCCTCCAACCTGTTTAATATTAAACAGGTTGGGGGGGAGCATCCCCAACCTGTTTTAATATTAAAACGGTTGGGGGAAGCTTCCCCTCCAACCGGTTTAATATAAAACAGGTTGGGGGGAGCACCCCCAACCTGTTTTAATATTAAAACGTTGGGGGGGGGCTTCTCCTCCAACCTGTTTAATATTAAACAGGTTGGGGGGGGGGGGGCATCCCCAACCTGTTTTAAACATAAAAAAGGAAAACATAAAAAAGGTTGGAGGGGTCTCCCCTCCAACCGGTTTAATATTAAAACGGTTGGATGGGGGGGGCCTCCAACCTGTTTATTATTAAACAGGTTGGACCCTCCAACCGGCCTCTCCCCTCCCATTTCCTTTAAATCAAAGAATAGCTTAAAATGGGGGGGGGGGAGATGCCTATTTTGCCCCCTTATAGGGGTACTTTTGGGATTTTTGGGAAAGGAGGGGATGTGGACAATTTCTCATGCCAACAATCTCTAGCATAGCACTGTACTTGAACAGATTACAACTCATGTACTAAGAATAAGAAAAAGAAACATGTTTCCAGACCTCAACCACGAGGACAACTGCCTTCTGTGTGCATTATTACTTCAAATACTCCGAACTAATCGCAAATAATAACTAGCAGCATGTCAACTAATCTCATGACAGCCCTCTATCTTCTCAGGCTGAGCAATAGCCCGGATTCTTTTATATCACAGCCTGCTGCCTTCCCTGTTCCCAAAGATTTGATTATAGACTTCATTGGTATCCATCCCAGGTTGTACTCTGGATTGCGGTGAGATTAGGGGTTTGGATAGCACCACCATTATACTAAGTTGACATTTGTATTCCTTAATTTATTTCTCTCCCAATTGGTCTCATGATGCTGCAGTGCATGGAGGATAGCAGATCAAGGGCTCTCCTCTTTCGTTTATCACATCTTCTAGCTTGACCTCATGTCATCCTTCCCAAAACTTCATTCAGCAATGTCATCATTACAAGATATTTTGGAAAAAAAATAAGGTATATGAACAGATATGCGGTAAAAGCAAAAGCCAGTGGATTGCACCACCTTAAATTTATCCACTCAAATGTCAAAACTTTAATGACATAAAAATCATTATACGGAGAAGTAATGAACACCATCATCTAGGTCTAAACAGCTCTCTCAAGTAATCATATGCATGGTAGAAGTAATTGATGGGGGAAAAATTGCTAAAACTCAATGAGATGAGGCAACGTTCAAAAAATTTATTTCAAATCTCTTATGACAATTTTTTTTCATAACAATCTGCAAAACCTGAAACAGATACCATAATAAAGTCGACCACCATCACATCCTTGATGATTACTATACATATAAACCCCTCCACAGAAAAGAGTAGCACTTCTAATTGCATCTATGCGAAGGTTAAGCTTTCGCAGTTGATGGTGGCTTCCACTTGCATTTGTAAATACTTCAACTCCATTCAGTGCAAGTGCAATACGAGGAGCATTCGCAGTGAAAAGCTCTTCACATGTTTCAGCAGCAATAGCTCTGTGAATAAAATATGAGACAAAATCATTATCTGAGATAGTTCACAAGACAGTAATATTTTCTTCATTCTCTACAATAAAATTAGTAGGGAGACAAAGAAAGACCAAATATCCTAGATTAGGAACTTATGACTGTTGATGAGCAGAAGCCCCCTCGAAGCAAGCCACATAAGCTTGCCAAAGATGAGATAAATAGAGTACAAAGAAAGATATGCACAAACATCTAAAAGAAAAAACTGGCCTGCACATATGCTTAGAGGGGAGTCAATGGCATTTTTCAATTTTCTCCTCAAACAGCAAGAGGTAACGTAATATACACTTTGGAAGGACTATCAATGCCT
The DNA here is from genome assembly GCA_014218235.1 of Colocasia esculenta. Lineage (NCBI taxonomy): Eukaryota > Viridiplantae > Streptophyta > Magnoliopsida > Alismatales > Araceae > Colocasia > Colocasia esculenta. The sequence continues at coordinate 191,429,711 of CM024754.1, read as the reverse complement.
TGACTCTGCGTAACATCTAAAAGGAGAGGGCTAAGTTTATCTTCCCATGCAAGTATATCCCAACAAGCACCGTCCAAAGCCCCTACATCAGCTCCAGTGACGATGGAGTTTCCCCAATATCATGAAACAAGAATGATAAAAAAGGTCCATTGTCATGCTCTCAAAATGCAAAACAAGTTTTTCTCACCATTACCAATGGAGATATATATATATATACTTCAAATTAGAGATAGTATTCTGTTGTACAGATATATTTCATGAAAGTCCTATTGTTTTCAATGCATAGTTAGCTTAGAAATGACACTGAATGAGTTCATCAAAAATAGGGAAAAAAAAAAATAAAGGTCAGCAGACATGAAGTTAAATCTCTAAAGTGAGTGATAGTAGAACATACACATCCATTAACTGAATGTAGCCATATCCAAATGGTACGGAGTCCTGTGATAAAGCCTCAGCAACATCACTTGGAAGCTGGAAGTCCACAAGGACATCTTTTACTGTCCAGGCTGAGAACCAACGGAATTCCCTATAATTTCCATCATTTGCAAGGCACATCTTTGGGCGGATCATGAGTATTCTCCGGTTCAAGCAGAAAATCTGGCAGTTGTAGCGAACACTTTGATAAATAATGGGCATACCAATGCTACATAATATGCCGTCTGTCCAATCACCCAACAATATATCCTTCAGGCATTCCCATCTACAAGTCAAAAGTTTCAACTTAAAAATTAAGGCATAACAAATTGTAAGTATCCTGCATCAATAAAACAGTGGTGATCCAGAAAGATGGTGAAAAAAACTACTAGAACAAAAAGCAGCCGAGACCCAAAATATTTATTAGTGATGCTACAAAAAAAATCATGCGCAACAGGAAATTAAGTGAATAATAAGGTAAAAAACTGACAGATCAATGGGAGAGATGTGTCCAGATAATTTTTTATGCTAGGAGGATCTAACCCAAAGGATATGTATGCCAAAGTTTCCATGAAATCAACACAAAGTCTAGAAAGGTTCTCTGTTTTTGTTTCCTAGAAGGTTGTCTAGAAAATTTTCAAAACATACTTTTGTCTCTTGGAATATGCAACTAAAGTAATGATCCATTGGCGAAGAGATTATCTTTTAAACAACTGCATTATCACATAATAAATTACTTTATTAAGAGATATGGCATCAACAACCAGATACCATAAAGGTGATTTCAAAAGCATACATTAAGAAGCAAGACCTTTTCAAAAGAAAGTGGATTGTACTGCCTTTTTTTTTAAACTCTAGTAATACAATCAAAGAAGGTGAGGCAAGGTTCCTCCACCTCAAAGAAAAACAGAAATGCTAGCCAGAGAACAACTTTATGGCAGTAAATTCATCTCCTTCCTCCAAAAATGTACAGTTACATGCATGAGTTGGGGTGTCATGTTCACATAAATTCAGGTTGCAGACATGAAAAGATCCCTATTAAGGAGAAGAAGATGGCATCTTAATGAGCCTGTATGGTAGACTGATGAAAGTGTCCCATAAGGGGAAAACAGGGGGGAATTGGCCTTGTTTGCCATTGTAAGGATTGGTCCAGATATCCTAGTTTTAATAAATTGAAAGTGCTCAAAACTCATCCTAGTAAGCTTCTATGTTTCTTCAACTTATCATGTAATTAGTTGCACAAAGCACAATGCAACTAGTCAGCAAATACTGACTGAATAGTTTTCCTTGGTGAGATTCAGACATCAAACTATATCAACTTCCAGTACATTATGCTTGACGCAAAAGAGTGAACTGAAGACAAACTAAAGAGGCAAAACAGAGGGAGAAGCAATTGAACCAGCATGTATACATTGAGTCAATATGATAAAAGACATCAATTACTTCTGCTTGCAGAGTTATTAAAAGAAAATTGAAGCAACATGTACATACGAATGCAACACAGTATCTTGCTCCAAGAAATGGTCTTCGCATCCATAACCTGTAATCTCAAGCTCCGGACCAACACGAATTACTGCCCCTGATTCTTTAGCTCTAGATATGCTCTCTTTTATGTTCCTGAGATTGGTATCAAAATCCATGGCCCATTGGTTTAAGTTACAAGTCGCAACTTTCAACAGCCTCATCTCTCAATATTGCCTGGAACCACATTCATTGACTCTTCAGAAATCAAATTATCAATGTAAGGAAAAAATTTCTTTGGAAAGAGACGAGACATCACAACTCGGAACGTCCAACTAAGAACGGTCGACTTCAAAATTCCAAAAAGTTTACACATCAAATTCTCAAGAAAACAACAAGAATTTCAGCAGCAACCGTAAAAGTTTCCTTGTGCTGATGACAAGAGAACCAATTAATTACGAGGCCGTAAAAAGGAACTGACCGTATCATAAAGAACACGAATTTTACAACAGCGACAAAAGCATAAAATAAATTGCCCGAGAGAGATCGAAGTAGCCTCATAAAAGGAATTCTACCAAAAACCCGATTGCCGCAGGGTTTGGAACATGGACACGAACAAACCGATAACAGAAATAGACGTCTGAAACGGGCCGCACTGCAGAGAGGGTCCTCGCCGGTCGCCGCAAGGAGTGCACCAGAAGAGCAGAATCAGCAGACCCACCGCTCTACCGGTATTGAGCTTGAACTCGTACGACAAGAAGGTCGAAGCCTCCGAGCGTGGGGAGGGGTTTCTACGTGAGAAACACGGATTAGATGCGGACGTGGCGCGACCAGGGACACTAACGTGATTGTCGGAAGACAGTTCGTGGTCTTGGAATCGACCTCGCCGCTTTGGAAGCGACGCGAAGCAAAAAGGATTCGCTGCCACGCACGCACGCACACACACATATATAGAGAGAGAGAGAGACGCCGTTTACCTGGCGCAGTGGAGGTGGTTGTCGCCGGAGAGAGAGATGAAGGTCGGTGCACGAGTAGTGAACCACGAGGGCGGCGGCGAGGAGGATTGAGTAGCTCCGTTGAAGAAGCCGAAAAGCCGAAACTTTTTTTTCACTTCAAAAAAAATTTAGACGCGGGACTTTTTCATAAATTTATAACCGAGTCGTTCACTGCAGAGTTGGCCGCGGACTCGGTTGTGGCGATACATACCTCACCTCACCAATCCCCTCCCCACCCCCGGCTTCTCCCACCCTTCTTCACCGCTGCACTCCCCCCTTCCCTTTCCCTCTCTCTCCGCCACACCCCACGCGAGTGACGCGACCTCCCCCCCTTTCCATCTCTTCGCCATCGCCCCCCACTCCCTGCGGCTACTCTATCACTCTATGCCACACCCCGCCTATCCCGTTATGAATTAGGGAGACAAATATTTACAATCAATGATATTAGGATAACAAGTAAGAGGAGGGAGGAAATAGAACAACGAGTTCAAATGAGGAGAGTTTAATAAAATTCCAAGAATTAGGATCACAAGTTCTAAACGAATCGAGTAATTAACAAGACTTGCGTGGTCAGTCATATCAAGAACATACCTTTGCACATGACCAACTTCACATCAGAAGATAACAAGGATTCATCAGGATTGGCCATGTAGCACAACTTTTGTACATACCATAACTTATCAGATATATCACAATCCGTCACACATATCATAACTTATTGATGCAAGGTCAAACGTCATACGTCAATTACTCTCACGGTTTCCAATATTTTTGATGCTCCTCTCGAGATGAGATAGAACTCTTATATGCACAGACATTTTTATAAAATCATTTTTCTATACTTTTGAGAAGATTGGACCGAAGTCTCTTATAAAATATTTTCCATACTTTTGAAAATATTTTTCGTAATGTTGATCAAATGAGTTCCAGGGAACAAACTTATTGCAATAAGAACATAGATCGCATGATCTCAATGACTTCATAATATAGACAGACATTCAAGCATGACAAAAATAAATATCAATCAAATCCGACACAAAACATCGATAGACACACGTCTACACGGTCTAAACATATACTGGCAGAGGACAACGAGACACATGTATATCAAGCGGCGCATTTAGGGTTACACTCATGAATACAAAGCCCATTTCACGATACATATCATATTCATATACATGCTAATTGAAACACGTCAAACATGTCTGATATGGTTCCATATAATACAGTGTAGGTTTTTATGGTACAACCAACATGACGGCCGTGTGGAAATTCATAATCAGAGGAGATTTCAGAGATCTTGATGAAGTTGTTCTAGTTCAGCAAAAGAAATATCCGGCAGAGAGTTCGAACATCACCAAAGGATGTTCGTAGTAACATATCGGTATGGATCATGCTCCATCATAAAGTCATGAATCCAATAAAACGAAAATGATACTTATGACATAGAAATCATGTTCTCGTAACTTGAAACACGACTATCACATAGGTTAAAAGGAAAACATTCATACAATCATATTTGTTTCAGAATAACATGTATTGTACGTTTTCAATTAAGGTAGAATAACATGTTGCAAGTAAGACAATAACATCAAGATTGTACAATTTCTATCCAAGTATTTACGAATTAAATTCATTTAGTTTTGTACGATGCATTTTCATATTGAAACAAACTTAATTATCATAATTGACCCTTATAGGACACTATATGGAAGTCAGAAATCGATACGATGAGGACCTTCTAGTTGCGCCAACCTCCCATGTAGGGGTGTCAATGGGTGGGCTTGGGCGGGCCCAATTTAAACCCAGTTTAGTCCAACACTAAAATAACCCAACCCAAATCCAACCCAAATTTAATGGATCAAAGTAAAACAAACCTATGGTAGCCCATTGAGACCCGTTTCAACCCATCAAGCTAATATGTAGATAGATTCACCATTTTTATTTAAGCATGTTTTAATTTAAAGGGAATTGTTGGTGTGGTGGAAACCGATTTCTTTATTTAAGCATATTTTTAATGCATGTGTAGGTATGATGGTTATTGATAGGTATGATTGTTATTGATGTCTCTTAGTCCAATAGACTAACCCGAGTCCAACCCATCAAGTGATGGGTTTGACAAATGAGCTTCAAAAGAGATCTATGGGCCATCATATTTTAACCCAAAATTGAGTCTGGAGTGGACTACCCATTGAGCTTCAAATTAACCCAGTCTATTGACACCCCTACTCCCATGGCGCAACTACAAAGGTGCCACCAATCCCTGGCACATCTGGCCTCTTCTAAATGCACCAAGGCACCCAGGCATGATACCAAATTGCAATGTTGTAGCCTGTGCCCAAACAATCTGATCATACCCTTTGTTTTTAAGGCCAAATACACAAAATCCAATGTGATAAAAAAGAGGAAAAATGTTCATAAAACTTGTTAACATAACCCTGAACCTATAGGAACATTCAATTATGCCAAATCTAAGGTTTTACACATGCTTTGAAAAGGTTTGTGAGACAACTTAAAAATGGGGTAACATAACCCTAAAACGCTGAGTACATACATTTGGCTCAATAAAAATTGGCGAAAAAGTTATGATTCGACTCTAAACATTTAAAAGACTTTACAATGAAGTGTAATAAAAAATCTAAACAAGATTATGATTACTTTTACATAGATCTCATCAAAAGTATAAGAAACGTGCACGGTGATCTAAACAGTCAAAATACTATAAACCCACTCGATAAAAATTAGGAAAAGCATGTAAATCATGATCTAGAGATGGAGATAATCTTATAATATCGATTAACCGACTCGAAATAGAGGGATGAGCAAGATAGAAGATGACTGTAAAGAGTTCGTAAGAACGAGATGATAGAGATAGATTCATGAAATACATATAATAGGTATGATACAAATTGGGAAAACGTTACCATCATATTATAGACATCAATATTGATCTACACATGTTTGTGTTGAGATTACCTATCTTTTGACTTAATCAAAGGAAAACTGACGAAGAATGCTCAAGAACACGATGGATTCGGGGATGGAGATGCTATCCTCGCATTCTACCATGTTATTCAACCTCCCAAGCCACCTCAACAACCTCCAATTTTTGTTAGGGTTTCCAAGAGAGGAGATATAAGGTGTGTTTATAAAGTTAGATCAAGAAAGACTCATATTAGGTAATTTCCTAAATGACTTAATTAAGGCTATGGATTGGGCTACTTTCCATGGTCAAATGCCTCTTTGAATCTAATTGGGAATGACAGCAATCCGTGCTCCATCCTTAGGCTAGATTTTATTGCGAATTTTGAGTCCAATTAGACTTAGGATCAAGTCTTTCTCTTAGGTTGGTAAAATACGAGTTTTGGACATTTTCTTTCATTTAGCTTAATTAGGATCTATCTTGGCCCAAATACACATTCAAGGGTTGTAATATACTATTTAATCTCCAAATGTAAATTTTGATTTGATATTTTATTTATTTATTTACATGTGATAATAGTTTTTTCATTGGCCCAATAACATTTTAATTGACCTAATTTCATTACTAGATGTTGTAAAACTTTAATTAGTTCCTAATCAAAAATTTTAATTTTATGCGTAGTTAATTTTTTTCTCATGTGATAATAGATTTTATGTATTTATTTAAGTATTTAAAAATTCAAGTTGTTACAGCTCTCTACGCGCCATCTCCCTCTCTCTCTCTCTCTCTCTCTCTCTCTCTCTCTCTCTCTCTCTCTCTCTCTCTCTCTTCACCACACTCTGTGCAGCCTTCCCCCTCTCCCTCTCTCTACCAACGCTCTCCCCCACCCCTTATTCGACGGTATGTCTCACGACAGCACGATGAGGCCTGATTCAAATGCATCGACAATCGATCCCTCCCATTCTATTTTTTTCCCTTTTTTGGTAGGTGATTCCTCCTTTGTAATCGCCACGTGGATAAACAGTGTGTGATCTGTCTACATCTCACGTCCTAACATGACAATTAAACTGACAATTTTAATTTATTGTCAGTTTTAAATTCAACAGTTAAGGCCCTGAAGGACAAAAAGTGGCAGAAAATATGATCTTTGATAAAGATTAATTCTTCTATAATTATAATCTAATCATACGATAAAATTTAAAATATATTACTGCTCTACTTTTATCTATCTCCTACACGGTAGATTGGTAATAATTTGAGGAAAAAAATACTTATAGCAAGAAAATAACTTCATTAGTTAAGTGGGTTAGAGAAGAGTGTTGGGTTTTACCCAATATTAGTGGTCCACTTATATTGGGCCGCACATCTTAAGACACACCATTAGGTCCAGTTAAAGGAACATGTTATTGGGCTTAACTCATTAAGTGCCCAATTGGATCCTGTTATGGGTGGGATCCTGCTCAGGCCCATTGGGACTGGTCCCTCCTCTCTATAAATATGTGTGAGTCTCCCCGTCAGGTCATACACACAACTACAGACACATAGAGAGAGGAAACCAGACAGAGAGTGCAGCGGGTTACACGTCTCTCTTCCCGGCGTCCGTACGTTGTTCGTCTACCGGCGTCGTCTTCCTCCTCACACGTGGGATGACTTCCGCATCAGGTACACATCCCCAACATGTGGTATCAGAGCCCGTGTTTCGATCTGTTGGACTTTGATCTCTCTCGTTCGATTTTCTTCGAACACTGCTGCATTCGATTCGGTCTTGTCGGATGAGGACAGCTTCCCGTGCATGGCACGGCATTGCCACCGCAGACTGGAACCGATGACAGCAGGGCGATTTTTGCTCACGGTGGTCTGTAGCCGCGGGGTAGGCGTAGGGTGCATCAGGGCGGTAGCGGCCCCTTCCTCACCAGACGGAGCCGCCAGGACCATTTTTGGCCAGCGAAGGTGCCGTGGAGGGGATCGCCGCCGCGTTTAACCCCCGCCCCTGCCCCGTGGTCGCCGCGTAGGGGGTCTTGCAGGAGGGTGTCCAGGGCGGTTGGCGGGCCCACCCTCGCCGGACGGCACCGTCAGTGCCATTCCGGCCGGCGAGGGAGGCAGACGGCGCCGCTGCTCCCCCACCCTGCCGCCGTCGGCTGGGCCTGCACCCATCGAAGAAAAAAAAAAAAAAAGGGTTCCTCGGGCGGCGGCGGCCCTTCCCTCGCCGTACGGCGCCGTCGACGCCCTCTCCGGCCGGCGAGGGAGGCTGGGGGGCCGCCGGCCCCTCCCTGCAGCAAACCGCCATGGCGGCGGCGCCTTCTTCCCCCTCCCCTGCGATTAGGGTTGGGAGGATGGGGAAGAAGATGACAGTTTTACAATTTTGCCCCAAGATTTTCTGTAATTAGTTTTACACCCCTGTTTTCTTTAAGTTATATACTCGGTTTCTTTAAGTTTAATGGATCCAATTTTAGGGTCTCTCTTATAGTTTGGGTATTGGATTTGGTTAACGGGTTTGGATATTGGATTCATTTCAGAACCATTAAGGATCCATATTCGATACCATTAAGAACCGAATTTCTATTTACATGATATCCATTAAGTATCTAGTATTGTTTTTATGTCCTTTTAATTTAAACTGTTATGCCATAAAGTACTTTTGCAAAATAGTGGATATAGAAGCAACTCTGGGGATATGTTTGCAATTCTGTGGTTATTTCTGCAAACAGAAAAGGACATTTATGTAACAGCATGTTTAAACTTGTGTTTTAACCCAATTTAATTTAGTTTTAGCATGATTAAAGTTTGTTTATGGACTGATAGTTATTGCAATAATCATTAGAGATATTTCTTTTGAGTTTTAACCTCATTGCAGTTTTATTTATGCATGAATATCTCTGTTTTCAGATTGCAATAATTATTGTATTTATGTCCTTTTGCTCATATTAAGAGTTACATTGATGCTATTATGAGTTTTGGTGAGATTTTTTGATTTCTAAATGGTTAGGTAGATCACCAAAGTGGCACTAATCATGAAGAATGATAAAATGTAAGCTCTCACCTTACACTTTCTCCACACTTGCACAATAGGTACCTATTTCTTGGCTTGGATGAACTCTCCGTCAGATATTCCTTCTGCCGGACTAGTGACTCCTTGTGCAAGACCTCCGTAAGTCTCCTCTGGCCATGGATTCCCACATGGCCGACGAGCAGGTTGTACCATGAAGTTCCCCAGTGTTAGTGTGCACTCAATTAAGTTTTGATAGTATCAATGATGAGCATTATAGTTGTTTGTTGTCATTTTAATTGGTGGGGAGGATATTTCTACGCCCCGAATGTATAAGTAGATCACCAAAGTGGCCTTATGCATGAAGGATAATGAATATTCTCATTAAGAAATTAAAATAACATCAAACTTTGTGTTCTTGGCTTGAATGTGAAATTTAACTCCCAAAGGAGTATTTTATTTTCATGCCATGAATAGGGTAGAATAGAATTTGTGTGCACAGAGACTATTGAGATTATGTACCCAAAGGTACTATCTCTTTACATCAAAGTGTATATAAATTTTAGTTCTATCACTTAAGTTATTTTCTTGGGGAGGTTGTCCACTAGCATGTTGTAATTACTGCCCAAATGAGGAATTATAATGATGCATCAGGACAACTAGTTAAAGTAATTCATTAAGTTGTTAGAATTACTTTACTTCAATTCACTGTCTCAAAACTTGCTATTCAGCCATGATTTATATGTGAGCATTTGGTTATTTTCAGATTCTTCTCCATTATTTGCCCCTTTCACTGGTCAAGTACCGTATCTCAATGGGACAAATTTTACTGAATGGAAACAAAGGGTAATGCTTGCATTAGGATGCATGGACTTAGATTTAGCATTACGTAAGGATAAGCCTGCTACTATTACAGCTACAAGCACTTAGGAACAGAAGACTCATTTTGAAAAATAGGAAAGGTCCAACCGCTTATGCCTTCTATTTCTTCAGGGACATGTGGGGCAAAGCATTAAGGGATCTATCCCAGATAAGACCATAGCAAGTGAATTTCTTAAGGCAATTGAGGAACAATTTAAAAGTTCAGATAAAGCTAAAGCCAGCACTCTGATGGCTAAGCTTTCCTCAATGAAATACACTAGCAGTGGTAGCATTAGGGAATATATCATGATGATGAGAGATATTGCAGCACAACTCAATGCCATGGAGGTTACCATTTCAGATACTTTCCTAGTCCATTTCATCTTAAACTCTCTGCCAAATGAATATGAGGCATTCAAGATCTCCTATAACACACATCAGGCAAAATGGTTTGTCAATGAATTGATGACCATGTGTGTTCAGAAGGATGAGAGGTTAAGAGGAGAGAGGAACAATACAATCATGTTTACCTCTCATAAAGCTTCTGGATTAGAAAAGAAGAAGGGTGTCCAGAAGAAGGGCAAGAAGAAGAACAAGTCGAAAGGCAAAATTGACAAGTGCTTCTTCTGCAAACAACCTGGACATGTTAAGAAAGACTGTCTGAAAAGGAAGGCATGGTTTGAAAAGAAAGGTAATTTCTCATCTTATGTTTGTTATGAGTCTAATTTAGTAAATGTTCCTAAAGATACATGGTGGATTGACTCAGGTTCTACTGTGCATGTTGCCACTTCTATGTAGGGATTTCTTTCCCAAAGGCCTCCGCTCACAAGTCAAGGCCATAGGGATTTATAGGATTATTTTGGGATCAGGATTTGTTCTAGATTTGAAAGACACCTTTTATGTACCATCTTTTAGTAGAAATTTGGTTTCAGTATCAAAACTTGATTCAGAAGGTTTTCGTATATGTCTTGGAAACTCTTCATTTGAATTAATAAAGGATTCTATTGTTATTGGTACTGGTTCTTTATCTGATGGTTTATATAAATTGTGTCTTAGCAATCTAAATGAACAATCTCATCATATCTTGCATATTTCAGTTGTTGGCAACAAGCGTGGTAGAGTTAATGAAAACTCATCTATGTTGTGGCATTAGAGATTGGGTCATATCTCCATTAAGAGACTTAAGAGGTTAGTGGGAGAAGGAGTACTTCCTACTCTAGATTTCACTGACTTTGAGACATGTGTTGATTGCATAAAAGGAAAGCAAACACACACGCCTACTAAGGATGCCACTAGGAGTTCTCAAGTACTTGAAATAATCCATACTGATATATGTGGTCCCTTTCCACCCTGTTTGTCTGGCGAAATGTACTTTGCCACCTTTATAGATGACTATTCTAGATTCATGTATCTTTATTTACTTCTTGGAAAGGCAGATGTCTTCAATGCCTTTAAGGATTTCAAGAAGGAAGTGGAGAAACAATCAGGAAAAGTAATCAAAATAGTCAGGTCTGATAGAGGCGGTGAGTATTATGGCAGGTACACTGAGATGGGACAAAGGCCCAGACCATTAGTAAGATTCCTTAAGGAGGAGGGTATTATACCACAATATACTACCCCTAGCAGTCCATATCAGAATGGAGTTGCAGAAAGAAGGAATCGAACGCTTAAAGAAATGGTCAGGACAATGTTAAGTCATTCTACCTTACCCTTGTCCTTGTGGGGGGAGGCCATTAAGACAGTTGCACACATAGTGAACAAGGTTCCTACGAAGGCTGCACCTAAGACTCCTTTTGAGCTATGGTGTGGTAGGAAACCTTCAGTAAGCTACATGCGCACATGGGGGTGTCCAGCTGAGGCCAGACCATACAATTCACAAGAGAAAGCTTTTGATCTCAGAACAACCAGTGGATTCTTCATTGGTTATCCAGAGAGATCAAAGGGGTATAGGTTTTATTGTCCATCACATGTCCCCATCATTATAGAGACAGATAAGGCAAGATTTCTTAAGGATGGTGGAGTCAGTGGGAGTGGACCTTCTCGAGAGATTTCTTTTGAGGAGTTACAGGATCAGGCTGATATACCTATAGCAACTGACAACTTTGTTCCTATGTTCATTCCTCAGAATGACATTGTTGGGGAACAAGAAGTTGTAGTTGGTCCACCTCAAGTGACCCCACAACCAGTAGATATCGCACACGTTGACCAACCACCTCCTCAGGTGGATCAGGGGTCAACAATACGTCGATCTCAGAGAGTCAAAAAACCTGCCATATCTGATGAGTTTTTAGTGTACCTACAGGAAGATGGTTTCGACAGGGGTGATATTGATGATCCAATGACGTTTTCACAAGCCATGGAGAGTGAAAAATCCACCTATTGGTTTGATGACATGAAGGAAGAGCTTGACTCAATGGCTAAAAATCAAGTCTGGGAACTCGTCAACTTACCAAAAGGGTCCAAACTTGTTGGATGCAAATGGGTATTCAAAACTAAAGTGGACTCTAAAGGTAAAGTTGAGCGATATAAGGCCAGATTGGTGGCTAAGGGTTTCACTCAAAGGGAAGGTATTGACTATGATGAGACTTTCTCTCCTGTTTCTAAGAAGCTCTCATTCAGGATAGTCATGGCTTTGGTGGCTCATTTTGATTTAGAGTTGCACCAAATGGATATGAAAACAGCATTTCTTAATGGGGACCTAGATAAAGAAGTGTATATGGAACAACCTCACGAGTTTCATGTTGACAGGAAAGAACACTTGGTATGCAAATTAAAGAAATCCATCTATGGACTTAAGCAAGCCTCCCGTCAATGGTTCATTAAGTTTAGTGAGATCATACTGTCCTTTGTGTTGCCCAGCTAGCTAGCCCAGAGGGGGGGGTGAATGGGTTATTAAAACTTCGATCTCTGATTAAAACCTGTTTACTTAAAGGATTGCACAACTTAATAACAAGGTTAGAGTTAGAGCAAACAAGACAACAATCACACAAAAACACATCCACAAGACACAAGGATTTTTATCCTGGTTCGGAACTCCTCTCCACAGGAGACCTACGTCCAGTCCCTGAGCAATACCTCAGGATTTTACTACCAAGGGTACAATCCCCCTTAAGGATCCTTACACCCAGCCTCAACTGGTCTTCCTTCAGCCTGAAGGGAACAACCACCACCCTGGATACCACCAGGTCTTCCTTCGTCCAGAAGGAAACACAATCTAATAAGAAAAGGGTGTGGAAACAGGCTTCAGACTCTAGCTTGACCAGCTACACACTGAAGCTCCTAAGCCCCCGAGAGAGAAAGAGATTTAACAAGGTTTTTCTCTCCAAGGACTACACAAGCTCTCACAAATAAAAACTATTTTTGATCACAGAGAGCTAAGAGCTAAGAATAAGGTTGGAGTGGAAGCTTCGCTCTTGTTTCAATCTTCTGAGGACTCGAAGAGATGGATTTCTTTCTTCTTCTAAAATCAAACGTTGTTTCTCCTATTTGATCTTTTCCGTCTTGAGTCTTCTATTTAAACTGCTGATTCAAATTCGAACGTTGAAGTGTCCGTTGTCTCTTATCCTTGTGTACGTTAGACTGGTCACAAAGGAAGCTTCTGATCGTCAGTCTTTTATCCTTGTGTACACGCCAAAGAGATGTCATAGAACTTTGTATCTTGTGTCCAACGTTGTCCAGATGAGTCTTGTCAGATATCTGTAAGCATATCATCAATAAATAGAAGACAGCTAAGACTGCTGTCTATTGTTAGTTGAGATGGAACAGATATTGCAGTATATAGCAAGGCTCCTTTCTGTCTAAGAAAGTACGTAGACAGAGTAGCATAGAAATGGAAGATATTGTCTGCATGCATGGGAGATACGATCAGAGAGCATTTAATGCATAGCAGTCAACGGACAAGATATGACTTTGACTTTTCAACGCTATTAAAAAGGCATTATACTGATGCATCAAGAAATTTGATAAGAAGAATCTTGCTGACTTCATAACTTATGAAATCGTTATGAATTATAGCAAGTCGTTATGAACTGTAAGGAAATCGATGTGATAACTTATGAAGTCGTTACAACAAGCAGGTCGTTGCGAGTTCTGAAGAAATCGTTACAAGAAATCGTTATGACTATCGAGTTGTAAGGAAATCGTTACACGAAATCGTTATGATTATCAAGTTGTAAGGAAATCGTTACACGAAATCGTTATGACTATCAAGTTGTAAGGAAATCGTTATGAACTCTAAAGAAATCGTTATGACTATAGGGTCGTTGCGAATTCTAAAGAAATCATTACGGCTAGAGAGTCGTTGCGAGTTCTAAAGAAATCGTTACGGCTAGAGAGTCGTTGCGAGTTCTAAAGAAATCGTTACGAGGTCTAAAGAAATCGTTACGAGGTCTAAAGAAATCGTTATGACAGAGAGTCGTTGCGAGTTCTAAAGAAATCGTTACGAGGTCTAAAGAAATCGTTACGACAGAGAGTCGTTGCGAGTTCTAAAGAAATCGTTACGACAGAGAGTCGTTGCGATATCGATTTGTTTTGAGTTTCCCGGTCAAAGAGGAAATCGTTCTGCTTATCAAAGAAGTCGATACAAAGACTTGGATAGAAGTGATGAGACTTACCAGATTGTCTTGAACTTTCATTTTTCTTTTATTTCCTGTTCTCAAGGCTCAAGTAATCCATTAGTGTTATTTTGTTAATCATCAAAATTAATATATAAATAAATGGAAGTATTTATTATGGGGACAGTTTGGTCATCACTTTGGGTTTAAGGAAAACATTATTGATGAATGTTTATACCTAAAGGTCAGTGGGAGTAAGTTCATTATCTTGCTTTTGTATGTAGATGACATCTTGCTTGCCAGTAGTGATCTTGGTTTATTACATGAAATAAAGACTTTTCTTTCTGAAAACTTTGAGATGAAAGATTTAGGTGAAGCTCAATATGTGTTGGGCATTGAGATCACCAGGGATAGGCCATTTGGCACTTTAGGTCTTCTTCAAAAGGCTTATATCTCAAAGGTCTTAGAAAGGTTTAACATGCAGTCATGCGCACCTGATAAGGTACCCATTGTTAAAGGTGATAAATTCAGTAAATTACAGTGTCCCAAGAATGACTTAGAAATGAGGCAATGGATTATATGCTCACATATAGAAGGCTAGATCAGCTGGAGGTCATTGCATACTCTGATGCTGAATTTGGTGGCTGCCTTGACAAGAGAAAGTCCACGTCAGGCTATGTGTTCCACTTGGCAGGGGGAGCCATTACCAGATGCAGTGAAAAGTAGAGTGTTGCAATGACTTCCATTATGGCAGCTGAGTTTATTGCTTATTTTGAGACTAGTGGTCAGGCCATTCAGTTGCGGAATTTGTTCACAGGTCTACCATTTATGAATTTTATCTCATGGCCTATCAAGATCTACTGTACAATTCCGCTGCAGTTTTCTTCTCTAAGAACAATAAAGCATCCAAGGGTGGTAGAGCCTTGGATATTAAGTATTTTGCTCTTAGAGACAGAGTGAGAAATCATGAAGTGTGTATAGAACATATTGGGACAGATCTTATGATTGCTGACCCTCTCACTAAAGGACTACCTGCTAGCGTCTTTTGTAGTCATGTGATTCGGATGGGTCTTGTAAGCTCTCTCGATATGTTATAACACTTTCAGTTGACATTATATTGTTATTTGTGATCACATCAATGTCATGATTCTTCTATTGTTTTCTGCCTATTTCATTTATTTGTGTATACATGTTGGCTATGGTTTGGCAGAATACATGCTTAAGTGGTGACCAGCAGATAAACATTAAGTTTGAGTTTATCTATGATTTCAGGTTTGATGTTCAATTGTAGTGAGTTGGTGGCATTGTGGTACATGGAAGGTGGTGTGTAATTTGAATGTATTTACCGCCATGACCCATGTCATTTGATTTACTATATTTGAACTCTTCAGGTTCCATTAATTGGAGTGGTGTGTGGTTTTGGTTTTAATCATGCGCGCATGAACCGTGTTTTCCCCTTCAGGTGCAAGCCCAAGACATCAAATCTTCAAGAGTCCTTTTAAAACTATATCAGTCTATATTATATGTATGTTTTCAAAGGAAGATTTGATGTATTTGTGACAAGTTGTACCAAGTGGGAGAATGTTGGGTTTTACCCAATATTAGTGATCCACTTGTATTAGGCCGCACATCTTAAGACACACCATTAGGTCCAGTTAAAGGAACATGTTATTGGGCTTAACTCATTAAGTGCCCAATTGGATCCTGTTATGGGTGGGATCCTGCTCAGGCCCATTGGGACTGGTCCCTCCTCTCTATAAATATGTGTGAGTCTCCCCATCAGGTCATACACACAACTACAGACACATAGAGAGAGGAAACCAGACAGAGAGTGCAGCGGGTTACGCGTCTCTCTTCCCGACGTCCGTACGTTGTTCGTCTACCGGCGTCGTCTTCCTCCTCACACGTGGGATGGCTTCCGCATCAGGTACACATCCCCAACAAAGAGTACTCTTTTAGATCTCTCCCTCTTGAGATTCTTTTCTTGTAATCTGAATTATTTTTATTGTAAGAATAAAATTACAATAAATATTTCTCTAATTTGAGACATTGAGGGGCAGCATTTTGAGAAGTAATAAGTATTGATTTGATTTCATTTGATCGAATCGCGTCATGCCCATGTTAATGTAATACGTGAAATGGACAATATATAGTGGCCACAACATACCATATGATAACCACAACAAAAGTTATGTCATGTCATATTTATCTAGATACAATATATTTAATTTGATTAATTCATATTAAAAAGTACATATGGGAGGAGTTAATGTTTAGGAACTTAAAAACAAGTCTTTCAAAAAACAAAGATTTTTGGGTTCTAAAAAATCTGACAGGGACTTGAAAATAATGTCAGGTCTCTGTTAAGGACTTAGAATTAATTCTCCCTTTTTAATATCAATAATATTTATATATATAGTCACATCACATGAGATCAGTGAAGTGAAAAGACTGTAGTGCATAAAATTTATAGAAAATTCTTTAGCTAGAGATATGACGTGTTATTCTAGACCCACCAAATTATGAAAGTGGTCATGAATTGTTCACTCTCTTGCTCTAAATTCTTATCAGAATCTAATTTAGACATCGAAAGATTTGTTCTGAGACGCTACTCTTAAAGACCCTCTGATTCTCTATTTCTACTTACAAGTCCTCCTCTTATAGTCGTAGATTGTTGTCCATTTTTTCAATTCTCTTAGACCATCTAATTAATAATTTGTTGCGGATCCAAAATCGAACCTCTCCAAATTCGCTTGGAGAGGGACTCCCAAGTCTAAAGAGAAAGTAACCAAACAAAGATAAAAAAGATAAAAGCACAGTTCAAAAGAAAGCACAAATGAGAAAACCAGCAAACGAAAACTAGAAGCAGCTACAGCTACCAACCTACTCATTAATACTCAACAAGATCAACCAAAATCATCCAATACATGTACTTCATGAACTTTGTTCTTACGCACCGCCTCTGATCTGTTGGAGATCCTCCAATTATACTTACCTGTCCTCATTAATAAAGAATGTTTTATCAAAGCTACCCTTAAAACCATCACCTCAATCTTGATCAAACATCATATAATAAATGAGAAAAGTTTAATGCACTTGAGTTTTACACTTTTCACTTATATTTCTTACTTTCCATTAGATGAGTGTATTGTGTTCTTTCTCCATTGACCAATGAAAAAGAAAAAATACAAATGTAAAGTGTAAAACTCAAATACAACTAAATTTTTCTCATAACAAATAACCTTTATGGTTCCAGAAGTACCGCTCAAACTTTGCATAAAGAACAGAACAATAATTGTGGCTTTCATCCTCAATCATCTCCATTATGATTGGTAGAGAATAGAAAGTTCGGTTGGATAGTCTTCCTCCCTTTCATATTTCTATATCTATACTATTATAATATAACTCAGTCTTGGAGTAGTCACGTGTCAACACCAAGACATTCATTTTTCCGCCAAAACTCACAAATACCTCTCCTACCTCACTCCTTTAATGCACCTATTTTAAGAAGGCAAGTCTCTCACCTAAAGTTGTGAAGAAACATTCTAAAATCGGCATGTTAAATCTTGCACAATTTTTTTTTTTAAATTACAGTTTTATACCACTAAGAAATGACTACCCGTTGTATTTTTTTTTTAAATCTTGCTAAATCTTCCAAAGTAAGTCTAAAAATACCAATGGTAAGATTTACTTGCAGTTTTATACCACTAAGAAATGACTATCCGTAACAGTTTTATATCGCTTTGTAATTTTTTAAATCTTACTGATATATATGTATATAAACTAAGATATATTAATATATTAAAAATATTAAAATCTAAAAACTTTTCGTGCATCACACCGATCATCTAATTATGTAAATAATAGGAACAGGAAGTTTAGTCGGCTACTTACAAAAAAAAAAAAAAGTTCTGTCGGCTAACCATGCCCTCTTTTTGAGGCCTCCTACTTATAAGTTCTTAGTAATACAATTAGGGGTGTTCATAATTTGGTCTAACCCGAAAAATCGAACCGAACCGACCGGTTCGGTTCGGGTTGGGCATCTAACTGGTTCAGTTTGGTTCCACATTGTGGAACCGAAATAAACCGAATATATGTATAATATGTATATTATGTATTCAAATAGTAAATAGCCCAGTTGGTAAGAAAGGCCAGAGGTGACCGTGGTGAGAGGAGTTCGATTCCTCTCTTCCGCCAACAAGTTTTTTATATGAAAAACAAGTTTAAAAGTGAGCATTTTTTGTCCAAAATGAGATTCAAACCCCTAACCACTAGGTATAGGGGCCGACGCCTTCACCACCATGCCAGATATACAGTTGTGTGTTTAATGGAATTAAACTTCGGTTTAAACCAAACCGAACCGGTTCGGTTCGGTTCGGTTTGAACAGTATTTCGGTTCGGTTTTGGTTCACCCAAAAAATGAGGTGAACCAAACCGAACCAGACCGTGTTCACCCCTAAATACAATAGGAGAAGTTAAGCTCTCCAATATCTCTCTTCTTTGTGTTCATGATATTATATCAAAACCTTGTGCTTTTGATTGTAGCGACTACTTTTACTGCATTCATTGCATTATTGCCTTCCGCGGCCTCTTGCTATGCTGTCACATATGCAGATTGTCTCTACCCTAACTGCTTCACCGCCACCACATGCTGCCACCACCACCACGCTCTGTTACCCCTGCCACCTACATCGGAAGCTATTATTGCTGCTATATCGTTGTTGCACCACCGTGCCATGGTTGCAATATCTCCACGTGTGGCTAGGGTAGCGACCCTTCAGGTGAAGAAGATAGGATTGCCGATCCTGTTTAAATAGATCACAACTAGGTTAAATAAGATCTTGCAGTACCAATATTTCTTTCGCCACTTTTTGCAATCTATTGTGCTGATGTTAGCCTAGCATAGGGCTGCAACCGCGTTGGGTTCAGAATCGAAAACACAGATTTCGATTCCGATAAAATCGGAATGGTTAATTCCGATTCCGTTTCGATAACATTACCGAAATTGAAATTCTGATAAGCTAAGGTGCTTATAGGGCTGTAAACGGAGCGGATACGGAGCGGATATGAGTTTTCCGGTTCCGATCCGAATAGTTAATCGGATAATTCTTATCCGCTCCGAATATAATTCGAATACGGAGCGGATAATTTAATCGGATAATTTTTGGATTCGGAGCGGATACGGATATTATCCGCTTCAAAAATATAAATTTAATAAAAGATATTACGTGGTCTAAAAATCATAAAAATTAAAAATATATATGTTTTTTAAATATAAATGTCAAAAATATTTTCTAAACAAAAAATTAGTATTAGATATATTATATATATTATATATGAATCATTAGATCTAAAATATAATGGTAAAAAATAATTCTATTTCGGAGCGGATCTTAAACGGAGCGGATCACCCGTTTCCGTATCCGCTTCGTTTATTATCCGGATAATATCCGTATCCGAAATCCGCTCCGCCGGATATTTGTTAATCGGATAATATCTGGATAATCGGATACGAATTCGAATCGGATCTGGATATTATCCGGATCCGTTTACAGCCCTAGGTGCTTACCATGGTTTTGGTTTATGGATAATTGATTGGAATAAACGATATCGATTCTGATTCCGATAACTTATCAGAATATCCGATACCGATTCCAATAAACTATCGATATCATTTTTCAATTCTAAAACTGATAATTTTTATCAGAATCAGGTCGGAATATCATAATATCGAGTTCCGTTTACAGCCCTAGCCTAGCATCAATATCCACAACAACACATCATATATCAATCTGGGAGTTTTTTAATGCTTCAATCACATATATGTAGTCAATTTCGTATTCGACATCACTTTGGGATATTTTCTTTGTCTTTGATGTCATGTCGTCCATGCTAGTTATTCCCGAGATAGATATTTAGTTGATTGAAGTCAACAACTATGTTGTTTGGGCTCCCACTCTTCGCTCAAATTGTGTACTACAAAACTATGGGATTATGTTGATGGTTCCATCACTCCAAACACTACTTCCACATGATTCTGCTGTAAGTGTAATGTTGAAGACTCTATTGACCCACTTGTAACAAATCCACTTGCTCCTCTGTTTAGACTTGGAAAGATATTGATGACATCATCATGAGATATATTTTCACTCTACTGATCCCTTCCATTCATCTATATTTGTTAGAGCTCTCACTAATTCTTATCTTTAGTGGCTCTAGCTAGCCAAGCACTACATTTAGGCTAGTGGTGCCTATGGGTATCAATTGTGTGGTGAGCTTGATCGTCTCTACTAGGGTGAGCTTTCTATTCAACACTTTTTCACTCGACTTTGTAGCATCTGGCCTAAACTAGATGCTATGCATGTTGTTGGCTGGATGACTTGCCGTTCATATGGCAAACAACTAGATTGTCAATAGCTCAATCTTTTTTTTTAATGTGCCTACGATCTGAGTTCGAGGCCCATTCGAGCATAGCTTCTTCAACATTCGATGCCCTGCTTAGCTCATTGTTGAGGAGACGTGGCTTCATGCTCTTGGTTTTTCTTCTACTCCTTCTGAGACAATGTTGGTAGCCCCATCATGTCTCTCTCACCACTATATCTCCTCTCAGGTTTCATTTCGAGATACCATTAATTTTGTGGTCCAGATCTTTGCTGGTATTGCCATCTTTGGGACACTTGTGAAAGGGATGTATGCCCTGCAAGTCAATCATATGAGATGTGGTGGCATCATTTTTTTGTATTATCTCATTTTTTAAAAATAAATGACAATGCCACTTCTTCATTGCATCTTACTATTGTATGTGCGTTTATTGCGTGATGTGATGCAGTCTCTAAACATACGTAATGATGATTGAATCATAATGAGATTATGATAATGCGATCATCTATGTTCAAAATGTTCCTAGTCATGAGATCTTCGAGATGGGACATTGAAGATCAAGATAGACTAGTGCATGTAATATCTATTTATAAGATGAAGATGTTCGATCTCATTAGTCATCAATGTGGTGAAATGAAGGCATATGTGTAGGTGCTAATTACATGAATGAGTTTAATGAGCTGACACAATCTACAATCCCTAAATGGTTCTCATAGTAACTGTCAATCAGGAAATTCTATAGTCGTAGTAATGCAATTGAATTATTGATATAAGTCACCAAAGATGTGGCGGAACACCTCGGCCAAGCCCGTTAAATCGATAATGTACTTGATCCGAGTCCACCTCCCGCGAACGGGCCGCAGCCTCGCAAGGGATACCAAACCACAGTCCGTGTAAACACAAAGGAACACACCATTTCACATATATATTTCAAAAGTTTACATAGCCATATTTCCATAAAAACTGAAAGAAAGTACAAGAGCCTGGGGCATACCCCGGGGTACAACTAAAGAAAGTAAACAATTAACTAGACTACACTGCTGGAGCTACTACTACACAGCTGGAGGTACTGACTCTGCACCGCTATGATGCGGCTCTGAACTGGATGACGGTCGAGAAACGTCCTCCTCGCTCTCACTTGTGGGGGGTAGGGGTGAGCCTCGCTAGTCACTGGCTCAGTAGGGAACTCCCCCAACACCGAGCAAACCAAAACCACAGGTACAAAAACAGTAAACAGTACCAACAATTTATAGAACAGCTAAGCAGGATATCAAAGCTGTAAAAGTACTCACCGTCTGCCGACTACGAAAAACAACTGTAATAATTAAACGGCAAACCAGTACAGGTGTACAAGCTAAAGCAGAGACAGCCAAACACGAGTCACGTGAACAGGTTCGCGACACAAGAGACTGACTCAGACAAGCTAACACAGGTCTACCTCTCAGTCTCGCAGCCACGGACGAAATGTCCAGCTGCCGCTCCACGTGAAAAGGTCAAGCAACTGTGGAGACCAACCAAACACCACCACCTACGGACCACACGGTCGCAGGCCCATGCCTGACACCTCTAGAGACCCTGGCCTGGGCTCGCTAGAGTGAGGCACTGGAAAAGGACTAGCTGGGGACCAGTGTCGACTACTGGTGTCCGTACCCCCAACTACGAGCGTGCTACAAGTGACTAAAGACAAACACAAGTGTCACTGTCCCACTGTCGTCTTTCCCTCAGCCGGACGTACAACTCAAACACAGGAGTGAGGGTGTCCAGGTCAGACGACACAGACCTCGATGGTACAACACAAGTACCGGGACAAAGCCCTGAGCTAACAGCCTGGCTCACAGAGAACCTGGGGCACCCAACTGGAGAGGTAACCACGTGCACGTCACACACAAACCACGTGCACGTCACACACAAACCACGTGAAGTCTCACGTAAACTGCGTGCACCGGTAGTCCACTACACGTGAACACCACACAAACACGTAAAGAACTAGCCAACTGCATACCCAGTACGCTAATCTCAGTAACCACGAGCACTAGGTGCACCACGATTATTGTTGCACCGCTCGATACCAACAAATACTCAATATATGAATATTTAAACCAAAAGCATTCTGACGGCAACATCGACTGCCGTCGATGGGATATAAACGGCAAGGTATCTGGCCGTTAATCTCCCAGCTGAAGAACCTGGCGTCAATCGATGTTGACGCCAAGCTCCTCAATTCCAGTTCTCACAGAAACCCTAGGCCGATTCCACAGTATCCTCGGCCCTAAAAACCACAGAAAACATGAGGGAACACCTCCTCTAACATGCATGCAACTAAATCATGCAAAAGCAACATGTTTCATTCTCTGAATTACTCAAACCACCCATTATCCCCACATGGTGCAACTTAACCCGAAAATGCATTAAACATGCTAATTCATGTAGTTAAGTCGTGTTATAATGATCCTACGGAGTTAACAGGGTTCATTCCCTACCTTAGAATGCACTTAAACCTCTTAAACACCCCCGATTCTCACCAAACTCCCCGCGAGCTCCTACGGCAATTACACCACGTTCCGGCGTTTCCTTGGCCGATTCGTCACCGTCTCGCGTTTCACGATCTCCCAATTATCCTTTTACAACAGTTGGAAACATTGGGGAAGCAAGAGACATGAAATCAGGGCTAGGGAGAGGGGAATTGGGATGAGGAAACTGTCCTCGGGCAGACCTATATGCTGCAGGTCACATAGGTTGGCGTCAACCCTAATGCCGTTTAGGGAAACCGCCACCATAAACATCCATATCCCTTGCCGCCAAGTTCATACAGTAAACGTCAACACATATGGACGCCTACAAGTCAACGACCACCCCTGGCCGCCAACTCCTACTCAACTGCAGCAGGTCCTATTTTATTTCGAGACCCAACCTGCACCACACCTGCACACACCACACGTCCAAACCACATTGGCTTCACAATGGCCATCACAACTATTACACACATGATCCGTAAGGATCCGAAAAGCACGCGACGTTACAAAAGATGTCTTACTTGAGGACTGTTGTGTATTTGATTACTAACTTATGAACCTCAAATCTAAGGTTCTATATAGTTGGTTATTCGGACTCAATGAAAATTTTGTGAAGGCAATTGTGTCGACAATAGGAGATCATTCACTCTCAGTATGAGGTAAGAGAGAATGTCCCAAGGATTTATACTCATAAACTCCTGTCCAGGATATGGGAGTTCACCATGAAAATGAATTTTTGGTGAACCTAATTTTGAGTACATGGTTCCGTTAAATGAGATATATTAGGGTTTGACAATACGACTATACTCTAATTTGGCTTGGGGCATTGTATGAATGAGGGTCTATAGCTGTGCAACATTTGCAGATGGAAAGGTTCCGCAGCAGGTTACATATCTTCAATGTCTTTTGGGATCACAGAAAGTTCCTTGGAACTTCATGTGATTGGAAAGCCTATTAAATCTACTATGAGATAATGAACTATGTTAATTATGTTAAGAACCTATTTTTAACTTAATGGGATGAAAATCAAACTGACATTTGAGTAGACAGGATCACACACCTATTAAATCTACTATGAGATAATGAACTATGTTAATTATGTTAAGAACCTATTTTTAACTTAATAGGTTGAAAATCAAACTGACATTTGAGTAGACAGGATCACACACAATAGAGTTCTAGTCAGATTAGGAAGATTAACGATGGATTAAATTAATCACTAATCCCACCATTTCTTGTGGTTTAGATAGTTATTGAGTTTTTAAGAAAAATATCAAAAAGTCTATAAATATAACATGTTGGCACATAATTAACTTGGGCGACACTCCACGGTCAGAGCTGCTACCTCATATCTCTTTCCTTTTAGTTTGAGTTGCCTCTCTCACTCCCCCATTCTCTTTGTGAATGGTGGAGTTATAATCAGGATGCCGCCTGAACACTGCAAAGGAGATCCAATATCTGACTAGGGCTCATATGGATACTTTTAGAGGCCTGACGCTTGAACAACTCACAACCTCAACACTAGATTCTCATTCATCTCCAATTGTTTGGGAGATTTGCGACCCTATAAAGGTGGGAAAAAATTCCCTATGTGAATTTCCCCCCTTATTGTTCAATTTTGAAACTCCAACAACAAGGCAATTTAAGGTATTTTGTTTCTACTGCTTTACCTGCTGATACGTTACAACTTGTCCTCAACTTGTTTGCAAATAGAATCATTCTGCTCACCCTACATTTATTGTTGTTGATGTAAAGTCTTCTACCCCAGATTTCTCAATCACATCTTCTGTTGCTCTAGATGTGGCATAGTTGGCTAGTCAGTAGACTTTACTTGCCTCTTAGCTTCAACAAGTTTAGTAGCTTCTTCAATCCACTAATTTTCTCCATGATCACTCCGCTATGTCTACCTCCTTTGGTTTTTTCACCATGAGGCCTCATCATTGGACCTCAGATGGCTTATTACTTGTAAATTATTCTCCATCTCCTACGCACTTATAGATTCACACTGCTGATGGCACTCCTCTACATGTCTCTCAATATGGCACCATCATCTGCACATCTGATCCTTTCGGCCATTTAACCCTTTCTCCTATTCTTAGGTTCCCAATTTTTTTTATAAACTTAATTTCCATTAGTCACCTCACTAATGCTGGTTATACTAACTCATTCACCTACTCTGCATGTTCTACATATGATCAACATACATGTTAGAGGATTGAAATCAATCGCAAAATGGACAACTTATATCGCTAGGAGTCACTACATCTTCCCCCTTCGGCCATCATATCCTATTGTGCTCATAGCTTGACTTTCTATATTGTTGACCTATGACATCATCATCTTGATCATCCTTCCGAAGCTCATCTTATGTCTTTCTTTCAATTTGAAGTCTTAAGGTCACATTAATCTTTTATTAATTTGTCTCATTATGAGGGTTGTAAACTCGCTAAGTATTTTGCCCTCCCATTTTTTGATATGTTTATGTAAGATGATCAACTAAGAGGAGAGAGGTGAATTGGTTGATGTCTGATTAAAGATTTTAACTTATTCACAAAGACACTTAGAAATTGAGTGAACAATGCGACCACTAATCCTATCATGCACGGAGAAGGGAGATAGATGATATGGATAACAAACCGCACAGTGCATACAAATTTAGGTGGTTCGATCATACAAAGTGTGTGCCTACGTCCATCCATCACTTGAGTGAGGCAGAACACACACTATTCTAATTTTGTGGCCCTGGGCACATAATAAAAACCCACCCCTTCTCACACACACGTGGATAAACTCCATATGACAATGATCAACATACCGACAAAAACCACTCTTGCTCAAACACACTTGAGTAAACACACACAGAGATCAAGTATGATCAGTTTAAAACCCTTTTAATCCCAAAGATAAATATATAAACAAATAACAAATTATTTCTGTTCAAAATCCCCATCTTGTTGTAGAAGTTCGTTGAAGAAGACAGTAAAAACTCCAAAGCTTCGGCTTCCTAGATGTAGTGTCGATGAAAAGAAGTCTTCTATGATGTCCAAGTAACCACAAAGCAATCTCCTAAGGTCTGGTGTCATTGCAGAACCAGCAAGTCAAAGCAGCAAACTCGAAAACCATAGTTTTTTGGTGGGGAGACACACATTTGGATGAGAATCTGCTTGTTTGGGACTTAAGAGGGGCTTTATATTTGTACTCCCTTGCCAAAAATCGTATTTTGAGCCACTAGATCTGAGATTTTGGCAAGGGTCCAATTGGAGAACATAGTCCTCCCTGAATTTGAAAATTGCCTCTCTAGAGTTAGTTGACTAATTTTCCTCAATCGATTAACCGATCTACAAAAGTCTGGCAATCGAACCTGGCAGTCGAAGATGAAAGCTCAGTTTGGTCGACCGATCTTCAAATCTTGAAGATCAATCGCTCTGGAAGATTTGGTTAACCAAAAATTAGTGTTTGGTCAGCCGAAACTACTCTAGAATCTTGTTTGTAGGGCTCTGTCAGGATCTGTTGATTGAAACTCAGAGTTCGGTTGACTGATGGGTCCTTGGTAATGTTTTTTCTTAAAAATTTTGGAAGATAATTTGGTCGACCGATCTTCAGCCTTCGGTCAATCGATTCTCTGTAATTAGTTCTGGTTGCCCTCGGGAAGGTTCGATCGACCGATGCTCAAACTTCTATCGATCAATTTCCTACAAGATCAGAGATACAGAAAATTAGTCCAAATTTATGAAAGTAACCAATTAAACCATACCTTGGATGTTTTATGCCTGTGCTTAGAAGTCTAAAACTTTTTTTGAAATACTTGTTAAAATGCACATTAGTTCATAGAAATTATCATCCAAATATTAACATCTTCACATGACCATGAACATCAACTTCTATGCATAAAGACATTGCTTCATTTGAATATCATTTTGTTATCATCAAAACACCATTACCTGCACAGTGAGACAACATTTTCTTCTCATGAGTCTATATCTTCATAACCTTTTGATTTATTGCATTCTAATATTTGGGATCCATCTCCTTTATCTTATGAGTTAGTTTTTCCTCTATATGTCATTTTTATTGATGATTGTACTAACTTTACTTGGGTTTTATCTTATGCATTGGATATTTGACCTTTTGGATCTATTTACAGTCAGTTCTCTAAGATGATCTATATCTAATTTTCTTGTCACATCAAAGTACTTCATATTGATAATGCTTGTAAGTAGCTCTCTACTGTGTCATGCCCCGCCAATTTAGCAGCGGAATAAATCGGGGAGGTATGAACAACGTGTATGGTAATGTAAATTGCGCATACATTCGTAAATATCAGAGCAACCAATGAACAGTAATTGTAATAAACTCTTTATTTTATTGATAAATCACCTAACTATTACAACCACTAATTCCGAGCCGAAACATAGGGCTCAATAACACCATTACATCTGGAAAAGATAATTAAGCAAACATCTAACTATACTCTAAGGTACTAAGGACACTCCATCACTATGACTCCGGGTCGCTCATCACTCCAGTCCATTCCCATTGGTGTGCGTAGAGTCATCACTTGACTTACCAGAAACACATACAACAAAAGCGCAGGGTGAGCAATAACGCTTAGTAGAACTTAATATCTCGTGTAAACAAGCATGCTTTAAGTGATTAATTAATGTCTTGTAACGCAGGTTAACTAGAGAGAACGATCATGTATAGACAAGAGAGTAATAGAACATGATGGAAAAATAATGATAAAACTTTCAACATGGATATTGTAAAACTAGTATGATAAATGATTGGCCATGTAACGAAATAGTGTATATGGTTGCACTACGGTGCACTAGTAGAGATAGCACCTCTCGTCGAGCATCTTGTCAACCCAGAGAACGATAGCATAGTGATTGATATATTGATTGTCGTAAATTAATCTAGATAGTAAACTGGCGCTGGATGCATGCCATACACATCCTGATCATGTAACCCTTGCAAGGAACTAGCACTCTTCGAGAGCTCCTCCCAGGACCAGACCGGGCCCTATTGCTTTGGCATATAGTACTTGCTTGTTTAATTTAGACAATCAATTGTATGGCCAAGAGAGTACCAAGAAATAGATGAGAGTAGTAGAGAGAATGTGAACAGATGAGAGGATATGGAGAATAGATGAGATATGGACAATTTCGTAAAACGACGATAAACACACGATAGTAACGGTTGCACGGCACTAGGTCGAGTACCGACAGTCTGGTAGAAGTCACAACCGCCCCTTAGCCGTGCTGTGTACACGGGTCAGGTGGTCTGGTGTGAACCCAAGATAAGAAGGAATACACTAAGGCTTGGATCGTACTAATCCCTAAGAGTGTAACGGGTTTTGGGGTACAACCAGCTCGTTGACTAAGGACGTGCGCCAAAGTCAAGAAGACTTACGGAGGTCTTGACAAGGAGTCCCTGGTCCAGTCGAGAGTATTCCCGGTGGAGAGGTGGTCCAAGTCAAGAGAAAAGTGTGTAGAAAACGGGTCCGTCGTGCCTCGAGTGCTCGAAGCCGAGGGAAAACAGTAACGGTATTTAAAATGTGCGTATAAAACGAAAACAATTGTATTTAATAAAAATATGGTAATTTAGTCATTTATTTTGCTAATTTACCTAATACATTATTGCATAATTTACCAAGGTCAAATGACATTTAATAACGTTGTGTGTGTGTAGTGTAAAGAAATCTTGAGGATATGACAAGTCGTGCAATGTCATTTTAAATAATTAAATTTATATCATTAATGCCATTTATTAATTTACCAAGTCGAATTAACTATAACATGATTTAATCATGGCTAATTAAAGGGTATAAAGCATAATCAATAGGGCATATGCACAATTTTCTATTCTGGTCGGATTCATGAAAACGCGGCAGACTCACCAGTCGCGGTTCAAGTCGCGACGGGGCGGTCGAGCGCGACACGGGCTTGGCCGGTCTGGCCCGGTCCGGGGTGAATCGTGGTGGCTTAGGCCGACGCATTCTTGACGCGACGTCAATGGCCGGCGCGACTCCACTATTATCGCGGCGGATCGCGCCGTCGCGATAACAGGTGGGTTTGCTCTTTTTCCCTTTTTCCCAGGGCGAGCCCTTTGTGATATATGGACATTCTAAATTACATATAAAATAGCACGGTAATCCAAAAAGCACGAAACGAGTTTTAAACGAAAGTAGACATGTACATCTATCAACATGCACAATTAATTTGAAAATAGACAAGGTTTAGACATGCATTGATCAGGTTACTTTTCGGTGACCTAAACAAGCATAGTCAGGGTTCAACGAATTAATTAGAGATGTATACATGATGAAAAATTACGAAACTAGGGGCGTTTAAAAGCTAACAAGAAGTAGTATTTATGATAATTTTCTCATGATCTGAAATCAAGTATAAACGGGGTTCACAAGAAATCATGAAGGGTAGGGTGCATGTATCTGACAGAGCTTCAAAGAATTAATTCTCCCTCATGGGAGATCGAAATAGAACGAAACCAAGGGCGTTTGAAAGCTATTGTAATGTAGTATCAATGAGAATTTTCTCATAGCATGGGAACAAGTATGTGCAGGGGATTAGAGAAAACATGAAATTCGGGTTCATGGTAACAGCAGGATTTCATGAATTAAATTCGTCCAAATGGATGAGCGGAATACAACGAAACCATACTTTTGAAGAGGTACATGAAGGCTACCTAGGGTAATTATTTACGATTTTAGCTTGAGAAATTGCCTACCTTTTTCGTGGAGTAAGAAAACCCTAGTTTAGATGACGAAAATCAGAAAATCCTCCTTGTTCAAGCCTCCTCCTCCTTGCTCCTTTGTCTCCAGCCCTTCTCCTCGTTCTCCAAAGTTTCAAGAACGAAAATGAGGTTTGGTAGACACTAATTAGAGGTCTATTAGGTTGCTTAAGAGTCCTAATGACTTAAAACTCTTCATTTTCTTTCAAACTTCGAATTTTTACATTTATCTCCCTATTCTCTTGTATTTATCCACCTAATAAGATAGGGAGAGGTCCAATTTCGTGGGTCATGGGTTAGGATAGGCTTAGGACTCTTTTTTAAGATATTTACATCCTATTTTAGTATTTATCTTACCCTTATTTAATTTATTTATTAATTAACTCCGAATTTCTTATTTATCTTCCCCTTTACTATCATTATTCCACTTATTTGGCTTGGGGAGAACTTAAATTTCGGGGCTATTAGATTTGGGTATGTCTAGGATTCTTTTTAAGATAAATAGAGGTCATATTGGTGCTTTAATGATCCCTTTTTAATTAAGAGATAATATAATTACGAATTTCACTATTTAGTATAGGTCTTCTATTTTTCATCCATATTTCTTCTTATCTAAATTCCCTTTTTAGATTAGGATAGAGTCCTATTGAGTTAGGCTAGGGTTAGGATTCTTTCTAAGATAATTTAGGAGTTAAAATAGTTATTATCTTACCCCTTTTTATTTATTAGTATTTTTAGGTACGAATTTAGGCTTAATTAATCTCCCATCCAAATTGGGATCTCCACATTTGGGCCCATCATTCCATGCTTGGACCACTTATACAACCCATACTTAATTTTGTCTTAATGGCTTTTTAAGTACTTCGAATTATTCACCATGTATTCTAATTTAAATCCATTTATCATATTCATTCAATTGATTTCTTATTTTAATTCAATTTAATATTACTTATCCCAATATTGATAACCTTCATCCATCATTTGGCATTTTGCTTTTGGCCAAGTAACTTATGTATAACTTAATTGTACAACCAATATACTTAATTTACTTAATGTGTTAATTATCCTTTCGTTAGTGAATTTATTTATGGGCCAAGATTGTCCATTGGTCCAAATATCATAATGGGCTATCAACCCATATTATTTAAAGTCTACCCACATGGTTATTTTAGTTTATAACCCACTCTGGCTCATAAAATAATGGGTTCTCCGACTTATTATTTAATTATGATAATAAGTCGCATAAATTCTTAAACTTAGTCCAAATGATTTTTCTATGTTCCAATTCAATGATGGGTCATTAGAGAGTATTATTTAAAGTATAACTATTATTTTTATGAAATTTTTATATGAGTTTATACGCATGTGATAATAATGCGTATCTATTTAATTGGTTGAATTAATTTATTAATTGATAAAATTTCAATTTATCTATAATTTTTAATTAATAGATTTTTTGGGGTACTACATCCTCCCCCACTTAAATAGAATTTGGTCCCCAAATTCACATGATATTATACGACTACCCATTTTATTCTAAATATTTCATTCCATCATCTCCCCCACTTAGGGCTTTGCTATCGAGAAAATAACATGAAATTAAACTAGGGGTTTAGTGATGGTATCTTGTCTACCTTTATTGGCATGATTTGTATCCACAAGAACTTGTAACCATCTTTGGGTTGGAGTTTGGTTCTTCTTTGTCGGGCAATCGATGACTCGATGGTGTTGGCTTCCACAACGCAAACATCTGTCCAATTTCTTCCAACAATTATCAATTCGATGCCCTGGCTTTTTACAAAATTTACAAAATTCCTTCCGCTTCACTTCCCCTTTCGTTCTCTTATCATCGTTTGGTTGATTCTCTATTGTCATAGAGCTGAGATCCTTGTTGTTAGTGTGTGGTTCCTTTAGAAGAGGGCAGTCTTGTATCCGATGCTCCAAACTACCACATCGCAAACATGCACCTACTTTCCGCCAACATTCCTTAGTCGCATGACCTGGCTTACTACAATGAAGGCAGATGATCTTGCTATGTTTCTTTGGTGTGTTCGCCTTCTTGTCTTGGTTGTGTCTTTTCTTCTCGTTCTTTTTAGCCGCTTTTCCAATCTCCTTAGTCGTCCTCAAGGCTCCTTTCAGCAGTTGGGTGACTTTTTGACATGCCCGGACTAACTTTTGAGTTGACCCCATTTCGTCTTGCAGGGGCATACGTTCGGCGTCCATTAAGAGTTCCTTCAAGAACACGGTTGGCATTAGGGTGCTAAAGTAATATTTAAGTTGATACATATATATAGATAAATGTATTCAGATCTTAACCATGGTTCTACCCAATCTTCACATAGGTATGATAGTTGACTTAGACACATGTCAGGGCAGTTCACCTAGAACATCCTAAGACCAAAAAATATCCTAATAAGGACATCCTAGGCTCTGATACCAACTGTCATGCCCCGCCAATTTAGCAGCGGAATAAATCGGGGAGGTATGAACAACGTGTATGGTAATGTAAATTACACATACATTCGTAAATATCAGAGCAACCAATGAACAATAATTGTAATAAACTCTTTATTTTATTGATAAATCACCTAACTATTACAACCACTAATTCTGAATCGAAACATAGGGCTCAATAACACCATTACATCTGGAAAAGATAATTAAGCAAACATCTAACTATACTCTAAGGTACTAAGGACACTCCATCACTATGACTCCGGGTCGCTCATCACTCCAGTCCATTTCCATTGGTGTACGTAGGGTCATCACTTGACTTACCTGAAACGCATACAACAAAAGCGCAGGGTGAGCGATAACGCTTAGTAGGACTTAATATCTCGTGTAAACAAGCATGCTTTAAGTGATTAATTAATGTCTTGTAACGCAGGTTAACTAGAGAGAACGATCATGTATAGACAAGAGAGTAATAGAACATGATGGCAAAATAATGATAAAACTTTCAACATGGATATTGTAAAACTAGTATGATAAATGATTGGCCATGTAACGAAATAGTGTATATGGTTGCACTACGGTGCACTAGTAGAGATAGCACCTCTGGTCGAGCATCTTGTCAACCCAGAGAACGATAGCATAGTGATTGATATATTGATTGTCGTAAATTAATCTAGATAGTAAACTGGCGCTGGATGCATGCCATACACATCCTGATCATGTAACCCTTGCAAGGAACTAGCACTCTTCGGGAGCTCCTCCCAGGACCAGACCGGGCCCTATTGCTTTGGCATATAGTACTTGCTTGTTTAATTTAGACAATCAATTGTATGGCCAAGAGAGTACCAAGAAATAGATGAGAGTAGTAGAGAGAACGTGAACAGATGAGAGGATATGGAGAATAGATGAGATATGGACAATTTCGTAAAACGACGATAAACACACGATAGTAACGGTTGCACGGCACTAGGTCGAGTACCGACAGTCTGGTAGAAGTCACAACCGCCCCTTAGCCGTGCCGTGTACACGGGTCAGGTGGTCTGGTGTGAACCCAAGATAAGAAGGAATACACTAAGGCTTGGATCGTACTGATCCCTAAGAGTGTAATGGGTTTTGGGGTACAACCAGCTCGTTGACTAAGGACGTGCGCCAAAGTCAAGAAGACTTACGGAGGTCTTGACAAGGAGTCCCTGGTCCAGTGGAGAGGTGGTCCAAGTCAAGAGAAAAGTGTGTAGAAAACGGGTCCGTTGTGCCTCGAGTGCTCGAAGCCGAGGGAAAATGATAACGGTATTTAAAATGCGCGTATAAAACGAAAACAATTGTATTTAATAAAAATATGGTAATTTAGTCATTTATTTTACTAATTTACCTAATACATTATTGCATAATTTACCAAGGTTAAATGGCATTTAATAACGTTGTGTGTGTGTAGTGTAAAGAAATCTTGAGGATATGACAAGTCGTGCAATGTCATTTTAAATAATTAAATTTATATCATTAATGCCATTTATTAATTTACCAAGTCGAATTAACTATAACATGATTTAATCATGGCTAATTAAAGGGTGTAAAGCTTAATCAACAGGGCATATGCACAATTTTCCATTCTGGTCGGATTCATGAAAACGCGGCAGACTCACCTGTCGCGGTTCAAGTCGCGATGGGGCGGTCGGGCGCAACACGGGCCTGGCCGGTCTGGCCCAGTCCGGGGTGAATCACGGCGGCTTAGGCCGACGCGTTCTTGACGCGACGTCAATGGCCGGCGCGATTCCACTGTTATCGCGGCGGATCGCGCCGTCGCGATAACAAGTGGGTTTGCTCTTTTTCCCTTTTTCCAGGGCGAGCCCTCTGTGATATATGGATGTTTTAAATTATATATAAAATAGCACGGTAATTCAAAAAGCACGAAACCAGTTTTAAACGAAAGTAGACATGTACATCTATCGACATGCACGATTAATTTGAAAATAGACAAGGTTTAGACATGCATTGATCATGTTACTTTTTGGTGACCTAAATAAGCGCAGTCAGGGTTCAACGAATTAATTAGAGATGTATTCATGATGAAAAATTACGAAACTAGGGGAGTTTAAAAGCTAACAAGAATTAGTATTTATGATAATTTTATCATGATCTGAAATCAAGTATAAATGAGGTTCACAAGAAATCATGAAGGGTCAGGTGCATGTATTTGACAGAGTTTCAAAGAATTAATTCTCCCTCATGGGAGATCTAAATAGAACGAAACCAAGGGCGTTTGAAAGCTATTGTAATGTAGTATCAATAAGAATTTTCTCATAGCATGGGAACAAGTACGTGCAGGTGATTAGAGAAAACATGAAATTCGGGTTCATGGTAACATCAGGACTTCATAAATTAAATTCGCCCAAATGGATGAGCGGAATACAACGAAACGATAGGGTTTTTGAAGAGGTACATGAAGGCTACCTAGGGTAATTATTTCACGATTTTAGCTTGAGAGATTGTCTACCTTTTTCGTGGAGTAAGAAAACCCTAGTTTGGATGATGAAAATCAGAAAATCCTCCTTGTTCAAGCCTCCTCCTCCTTGCTCCTTTGTCTCCAGCCTTTCTCCTCATTCTCCAGAGTTCCAGGAACGAAAATGAGGTTCGGTAGACACTAATTAGAGGTCTATTAGGTTGCTTAAGAGTCCTAATGACTTAAAACTCTTCATTTCTTTTCAAACTCCGAATTTTTACATTTATCTCCCTATTCTCTTGCATTTATCCACCTAATAAGATAGGGAGAGGTCCAATTTCGTGGGTCATGAGTTATGATAGGCTTATGACTCTTTTTTAAGATATTTACATCCTATTTTAATATTTTTCTTACCCTTATTTAATTTATTTATTAATTAACTCCGAATTTCTTATTTATCTCCCCTTTTACTATCATTATTCCACCTATTTGGCTTGGGGAGAACTTAAATTTCGGGGCTAATAGATTTGGGTATGTCTAGGATTCTTTTTAAGATAAATAGAGGTCATATTGATGCTTTAATGATCACTTTTTAATTAAGAGATAATATAATTACGAATTTCACTATTTAGTATAGGTCTTCTATTTTTCATCCATATTTTCTCTTATCTAAATTTCCTTTTTAGATTAGGATAGAATCCTATTGAGTTAGGCTAGGGTTAGGACTCTTTCTAAGATAATTTAGGAGTTAAAATAGTTATTATCTTACCCCTTTTTATTTATTAGTATTTTTAGGTACGAATTTAGGCTTAATTAATCTCCCATCCAAGTTGGGATCTCCACATTTGGGCCCATCATTCCATGCTTGGACCACTTATACAATCCATACTTAATTTTGTCTTAATGGCTTTTTAAGTACTTCGAATTATTAACCATGTATTCTAATTTAAATCCATTTATCATATTCATTCAATTGATTTCTTATTTTAATTCAATTTAATATTACTTATCCCAATATTGATAACCTTCATCCATCATTTGACATCTTGCTTTTGGCCAAGTAACTTATGTATAACTTAATTGTACAACTAATATACTTAATTTACTTAATGGGTTAATTATCATTTCGTTAGTGAATTTATTCATGGGCCAAGATTGTCCATTGGTCCAAATATCATAATGGACTATCAACCCATATTATTTAAAGTCTACCCACATGGTTATTTTAGTTTATAACCCACTATGGCTCATAAAATAATGGGTTCTCCGACTTATTATTTAATTATGATAATAAGTCGCATAAATTCTTAAACTTAGTCCAAATGATTTTTTTTTGTTCGAATTCAATGATGGGTCATTAGAGAGTATTATTTAAAGTATAACTATTATTTTTACAGAATTATTATATGGGTTTATACACATGTGATAATAATGCATACCTCTTTAATTGGTTGAATTTATTAATTGATAAAATTTCAATTTATCCATAATTTTTAATTAATAGATTTTTCGGGGTACTACAACTGACTTTCAATGTATTCTTGTCTTCTCATAGAACCCTTCCTCAATAGTCATGCCCTTACACTCCTCAACAAAATGGTGTCATTGAGCACAAGTATTGCCACATCCTTGACATTGCTGGGGTGCTCCTTCTCTCTACCTTTATTCCTTATGCTTTTTGAGTAGAAATATTCTCACTTCTATTTATCTTATCAATATCATCACATCCTCTATTCTTTTTGTTGCCCAGCTAACTAGCCCAGAGGGGGGGGGGGTGAATGTGTTAATAAAAACTTCGATCTCTAATTACAATCTGTTCACTGAAAGGATTGCACAACTTAACAACAAGGTTAGAGTTAGAGCAAATAAGACAACAATCACACAAAAAACACACCCACAAGACACAAGGATTTTTATCCTGGTTCGGAACTCCTCTCCACAGGAGACCTACGTCCAGTCCCTGAGCAATATCTCAGGATTTCACTACCAAGGGTACAATCCCCCTTAAGGATCCTTACACCCAGCCTCAACTGGTCTTCCTTCAGCCTGAAGGGAATAACAACCACCCTGGATACCACCAGGTCTTCCTTCGTGCAGAAGGGAACACAACCTAATAAGAAAAGGGTGTGGAAACAGGCTTCAGACTCTAGCTTGACCAGCTACACACTGAAGCTTCTAAGCCCCCGAGAGAGAAAGAGATTTAACAAGGTTTTTCTCTCCAAGGACTACACAAGCTCTCACAAAATGAGAAAATTCTTTTTGAGCACAGAGAGCTAAGAGCTTAGAACAAGGTTGGAGTGGTAGCTTCGCTCTCTTCAATATTCTGAAGACTCGAAGAGATGGATTTCTTTCTTCTTCTGAAATCAAGCGTTGTTGCTCCCTTCACTCTGTTCTTTTCCGTCTTGAGTCTTCTATTTAAACTGCTGATTCAAATTCGAACGTTGAAGTGTCCGTTGTCTCTTATCCTTGTGTACGTTAGACTGGTCACAAAGGAAGCTTCTGATCGTCAGTCTTTTATCCTTGTGTACACGCCAAAGAGATGTCATAGAACTTTGTATCTTGTGTCCAACGTTGTCCAGATGAGTCTTGTCAGATATCTGTAAGCATATCATCAATAAATAGAGGACAGCTAAGACTGCTGTCTATTGTAGTTGAGATGGAACAGATATTGCAGTATATAGCAAAGCTCCTTTCTGTCTAAAAAAGTACGTAGACAGAGTAGCATAGAAATGGAAGATATTGTCTGCATGCATGGGAGATACGATCAGAGAGCATTTAATGCATAGCAGTCAACGGACAAGATATGATTTTGACTTTTCAACGCTATTAAAAGGCATTATACTGATGCATCAAGAAATTCGATAAAAAGAATCTTGCTGACTTCATAACTTATGAAATCGTTATGAATTATAGCAAGTCGTTATGAACTGTAAGGAAATCGTTGTGATAACTTATGAAGTCGTTACAACAAGCAAGTCGTTGCGAGTTCTAAAGAAATCGTTACAAGAAATCGTTATGACTATCAAGTTGTAAGGAAATCGTTACACGAAATCGTTATGACTATCAAGTTGTAAGGAAATCGTTACACGAAATCGTTATGACTATCAAGTTGTAAGGAAATCGTTACACGAAATCGTTACACAAAGCAAGGCGTTATGAACAGTAAAGAAATCGTTATGAACTCTAAAGAAATCGTTATGAACTCTAAAGAAATCGTTATGACTATAGGGTCGTTGCGAGTTCTAAAGAAATCGTTACGAGGTCTAAAGAAATCGTTACGGCTAGAGAGTCGTTGCGAGTTCTAAAGAAATCGTTACGAGGTCTAAAGAAATCGTTACGGCTAGAGAGTCGTTGCGAGTTCTAAAGAAATCGTTACGAGGTCTACAGAAATCGTTACGGCTAGAGAGTCGTTGCGAGTTCTAAAGAAATCGTTGCGATGTCTTAAAGAGTCGTTGCGATATCGATTTGTTTTGAGTTTTCGGTCAAAGAGGAAATCGTTCTGCTTATCAAAGAAGTCGATGCGATATCGATTTGTTTTGAGTTTTCCGGTCAAAGAGGAAATCGTTCTGCTTATCAAGGAAGTCGATACAAAGACTTGGATAGAAGTGTGATGAGACTTACCAGATTGTCTTGAACTTTCATATTCTTTTATTTCCTGTTCTCAAGGCTCAAGTAATCCATTAGTGTTATTTTGTTAATCATCAAAATTAATATATAAATAAATGGAAATATTTATTATGGGGACAGTTTGGTCATCAATCTCCCCCTTTTTGATGATGACAAAATATACTAAACATCATACAAAAAATGAAATATGTTTTTCAGATTTACTTTAGTTGTCTCCCCCATTTTGTCATTAAGCAAAAGATAAGCTGTGAGACAAAGAAGAGAGAAAGATTTATATTAGGATGGAGAAAGATAATACAGAGGAGATAACAAGGAGGCATGCTGTGAGACAACAGCCCATGCCTTGATCTCAAGATCCTCAAAAATTTGCAGAAAAACGCCAGAGGCAACTGAGAAGGAGGGTCCCATGGAAGGGATGTTCCTCTGAATGTAGAGTTGCCTTTGCTGCTCTAAGAATTCTCCATACTGAGTTTTGTCCAAGAAGAATCTGTAGTAAGTACTCTTACCAAAACTGGCCCTATGGAGAAATCTGTCCAAGGAAATTGGATAGTGAATCTTTTGATTTAACAGATCCTGCTTTAAGGCATAGAAAGCAGAATATCTAGATGCCCATATAGCATAGATCTCTGGTATGGGTGCGATGGAATTTAGATCCATAAAGGCTTCTGCAGAAAGAGCAGGCTTCCTCTGACTAACTAGATCTTGATTGATAGCTTCCAATTGCTGATAAGAGGCCTGATAGAGGAGCTCCCATTCTGATGAGGTGTCTTTCACACTCAGAAATGAGTGGAGCTAAGATCTGAGAAGACATGCGGCCAGAGTGGTATTCTCTGAAGATGAACCGCAAAAAGGAAGGAGATCTGCCCTGCTTGGCTGACATCCTGCCCATCTGTCTTGCAAACATATCTAGAGCATGTGACCCAGCATCGGAATCAAATACTAAAGAGTGCAACTTCGGCAGAAGAACTGGAAAATCGACCTTGAAAGAGACAAAGTCTACCTTAAGAGGAAGGTTGAGAGGGATTTCTGATTTCAGCACAGTAATCTGTGAATGGAACTGGCAAAACTGAACTTCTGGAATTTTGTTCAAGTAACAGAAGTCATTGTACAGCTGAAAAGCTCTGGCAATGCGAATTTCCTTCAAAATGAAGGATCCCCAAGAGTTCTTGTGCTGGATGATAAACCACTCAGAGAAGGTGAGTGGGTGAGCTCTGTGAGTGAGGGATTCGGCCCTTGCAGTCAGGTATTTTTCATACTGAGCCTTATTTCCTTTGATAGATGCCCACTGATCTTCAGTCTTGAACTCAGTGCCCTCAAGGATTTTGGATTTGAAAGCTTGGGATATCTGAGTAAAAGGAAGAACAATGTCCAGGTGTTCGGATAGGTTGAGAAAAGGAATACCATAAATGGTAGAAAGAATGCATTTCCGGAGGTATTCTTTGTATATAGGTCTTCTCTTAGGATCAAGGGTAAGAGAGTACCATAAAGGAGGGTATAGAGGAACAGAAGGAGTGCTTAGAGATGAGGAGATTTTTCTCTTTTTCTTGGCAGGACTGGGAGGGTCAGTCGTGTGAATGTGAGAGGCTGTGGAAAGAATGGTGAGGAGGGTGTTCCTTTCAAAGTTGTCTGGAACATTGGTGTCAAAGACACCAAGAGGCAGAGGTTTATCTGGAGGAAAGATAATAGAATTAGGAGGAGTAGGAGGATAGAAAAGATGTTTAGGATTAAAGGAAGAGGTTGGTTGAAGAGGAGGTGTTTGAATTTTAATAGGTGAAGGTTTGGGAGTTAATGAGGATGGAGCTGAGATGTGAGCTGGAGTAGGAGAGAAGGAGGGTTGAGATGAAGTAGAGGATGAGGATGGTTGGGTGCGAGGCATGGGATGTTTTATGGTTGGTGGAGCAGGAGGTGCTGTAGAAGGAGATGAAGGTGTGGAGGGGGTTGGAGTGGCAAGAGATGAAGTATCAGGGGCCTTGGAGACGGACACTGGCTCTTTCCCTTTGGCCTGACTCTCTCTGACTGCTGAAGAGGGTCCTGAAGACCCTGAGGCTGCCACTGGTCCTGGTGACCTCATTACAGATGGCCCTGATGGCCCTGACCCTTGAGCAGATGGCCCTGCTGGCCCTGGTGGCCGAGGAGCAGCTGGTCTGCCCGGAGACATCCCACTGGACTTAGACAAAACACTCAGCATAGACTTCATGTCAGACAATTCTTTATTGAAGTACCTCATTGCATTTCTTATTGAAGATACGTCCGAGGAAGTTGAGGCTTGATTGGTAACAATGCCTTGAATGCTAGACTGAACAGATGCCAAGATCTCTCCTTGGGCTTTTAACAAGGCCATAACATGCTTCAACTTTACATTTCTATGGCCCTTCCTTGACCTCCTGTGAACAACTCTTTTCTGCTTACCTTGCTGAGAGACATGCTCCTCTAGATTTATATTGCTTGCACTTGGGCCTTCACTAACATCAACCTTGGCTGGAGCTGGGATTTCCTGAGTAGGTGAAACACTCTCAGGAATATCTTCATTCACTGGCTTCTCAATCTCAGCTTGCTCCCCCTGAATGGGAGCAGGGACTTCAATACTTAAATGCTCCCCCTGAGCAGGAGCTTCTTCCAAAACAGCTTTTTCCAAGGGGCCTTCTGGCACGGATTCAGACACTTCAGGTTCTACTCTACTTTGCTCCCCTTGGCTAGGAGCTTCTTCCATGACTACATCTTGTTGAGTTCCTGCTTGCATCTCACATCAGCAACTTGTTCAGACTGAACTGTTGAATGACTAGGTGCCACAGCTTCTTCTTCAACACATCCACCTTCTTTAGAAGTGGCTAAGGTGGAGGGAATGGAGTCCAATACTTCTTTTAAGATAGAGGCAACTAAGGTGGAAGTTGAGTCGTTCCCAGAGCGATTTGGATAAAATAATATTACTTTATTGAAAGGAGGAGCGCCAAAGGCGGTAAAGATAGAAAGCGACAAAAAAGGTTTGACAAGTCAAACAACTTTCTACACAGAAGCGGTCAAAGCATATAGATAACTGAGTTTTGCTTAACTTTAACGGAGAGAGAACTTTCATTTAATCTGAAAAATTATATGTCAATAAAATCACAGAAATTCTTTCACAAATTGCACATCCCTAGTTCCCTTCTAAGAGATGTAAATCTCTCTTCAGGTAGGGCTTTTGTGAAGATATCTGCCAATTGACCATTTGTATCTATAAACGAAATTTCTAAATTACCACTAGCTACATGGTCTCGAATAAAATGGTATCTTACCTCAATGTGCTTCGTCCTTGAGTGTTGAACTGGATTTTTGGTGAGGTTGATGGCACTTGTATTATCACACAATAGAGGAATTGATTTGATGTGAATGCCAAAATCTTCAAGTTGTTGCTTTATCCAAAGAAGTTGTGTACAGCAACTTCCAGCAGCAACATATTCTGCCTCAGCTGTTGATAGAGCTACTGAATTTTGTTTCTTGGATGTCCATGATATTAAGCATCCTGCAAGAAACTGACAACATCCACTGGTGCTTTTTCTATCTACTTTGCAACCAGCATAATCAGCATCTGAATATCCTATTAGATTTATCTCATAAGATCTAGGATACCAGAGACCTAAGTCATGAGTTCTAGCTAAATATCTAAATATTCTTTTTACAGAAATTAAGTGAGACTCTCTAGGGTCTGCCTGATATCTAGCACACATGCATACACTGAATAAAATGTCTGGTCTACTGGCAGTTAAGTAAAGTAATGATCCTATCATACCTCGATAATTCTTTTGATCTACCTTTTTACCTTTTTGATCACTGTCCATTCTGGTTGATGTGCTCATTGGAGTTGATAATGGCTTTGCATCTTCAAATCCAAATTTCTTTAACAGCTCTTTGGTGTACTTTGCTTGACAGATATGAGTGCCATCCTTCCCTTGCTTGATTTGCAATCCAAGGAAGTAGCTTAGCTCCCCCATCAAGCTCATTTCGAATTCTCCCTGCATAAGCTTTTCAAAGTACTTGTAAAGAGATTCATCAGTAGATCCAAAAATAATATCATCTACATAGATTTGTACAAGAAGTATATGTTTAACCTTAGATTTTATAAATATGTACTATCTACTTTACCTCTAGTGAAGCCATGATTTAATAAGAAAGTACTGAGCCTTTCATACCAGGCTCTGTGAGCTTGCTTTAAACCATATAAAGCCTTATGTAGTTTAAATACATGATTTGGAAATTCAGTGTCATCAAAACCTGGAGGTTGTTCAACATAAACTTCCTCCTTGATGAAACCATTTAAAAAGGCTGATTTGACATCCATTTGAAAAAGTTTTAAATCAAATGCAGATGCATAAGCAAGTAAAATCCTAATGGCCTCAAGTCTAGCTACAGGTGCATAAGTTTCATCGAAATCTATGCCTTCCTCTTGGAAGTAGCCTTGAGCCACCAATCTGGCTTTGTTCCTTAAGATTATTCCAGACTCATCCAGTTTATTTCTGAACACCCACTTGGTGCCAATAACTGAATGATTGGATGGTCTAGGAACAAGTGACCATACTTGGTTTCTCTTGAACTGATTTAGTTCATCTTGCATGGCTAATATCCAAGATTCATCAGATAAAGCTTCATTGACTGTCTTAGGCTCTATTTGAGAAACAAATGCTAAATAATCGCATGGAATTACATTACCTCTAGTTCTTACCCCTACAGATGGATCATCAATGATGTTTTCAGGAGGGTGATCTTTCTGATATCTCCATTCCTTTGGAAGATCTTCATGTTGGATTTCTGTTTGCTGCAGTTCTTCCAGAGTTGGATCCTCTTTGTCCTTAATTGAAGTATTTTTTAATTTTTCGGACAAGTCATCTGCATCATCAATGTCACTAATTTCTTCCTTTTTCAAGGAAGGGTTAGATTCATCAAAAATAACATGTACTAATTGTTCAATCAATAAGGAACGTTTATTGAAAACTCTATAACCTTTGGGTTTAGAAGAGTACCCCATGAAGATGCCTTCATCTGATTTGGCATCCAACTTACCAATGTCCCTTTTTCCATTGTTATGGATGAAGCAAGACATCCAAATATTCTGAAATGGCTAATCTTTGGCTTCTTTTCTTTGTAGAGTTCATAAGCAGTCTTTTTCAGAATTGGCCTGATCATCACTCTATTTATGATATAACATGCAGTGTTGATAGCTTCGGCCCAGAAATATCTTGGCAGATCATATTCTGACAACATGGTTCTTGCCATATCCAAAAGAGTTCTGTTTTTCCTCTCAGCAATTCCATTCTGTTGAGGTGTCCTTGGAGCTGAGAAGTTGTGCTCAATTCCTTGATCATCACAGAATTTCGTAAACTTTTCATTCTGAAACTCACCACCATGATCTGATCGAATAGAGACAATTGAGAATTCTGATCTTTCTGAACTTTCTTACTGAAGCTGACAAAATTTTCAAATGTGTCATCTTTGTGCTCTAAAAAGGATTCCCAAGTGAATCTTGAATAATCATCAACTATTATAAATCCAAAATTCTTTCCTCCCAAACTGGTAGTCCTCATTGGCCCAAATAAATCCATGTGAAGTAGTTCTAAGGGCTTTGAGGTGGTTACTACGGTCTTTGATTTGAAGGAGCTCTTGGTGTGCTTTCCTCTTGCACAAGGTCTGCAAATGCTATCCAATCTGAAATTTACCTTTGGCAGTCCTTCAACTAGTTTTCTCTTTCTTAGCTTGTTCAACCCATCCAAGCTGCAGTGGCCCAATCTTCTGTGCCACAACTCAGTTGATTGATCTTTACTAGCTGCCAAACACACATCTTGATCCTTGAGTTCCTCGAGATATAGAACATACAAATTTCTTTCTCTGTAGGCTTCAAATATGACTGCACCATCCTTTAAGATACTGCATTTTGATTCTTGAAACTGAATTTGATGGCCTTTGTCACACAACTGGCTGATGCTGATGAGATTGTGCTTTAACCCTTTGACCAGCATAACATCTTCAATTACTGATTTTCCTTTGATGTTCACGGATCCACTTCCTATTACAACTCCTTTTCCATTGTCTCCATATGTGACTGTACCTTCTTCAGCTTGGAGATCGATAAATATCTTCTTGTTGCATGACATATGCCTTGAGCACCCACTATCCAAATACCATTTGGATGCTCGAGGGTTATCCTTGTCTTCGGTGTTGGCCATGAGAGCCAAGTTGGCTTCTTCACCTTCACTGCTCGAGCTTGACTCACTGTCTGAGTCACTGCTGTTCTCCCAAGCAGCTGCCATTGCTTTCTTTTTGTACTTCTTAAATCTTCTGAAGTTGTCCTTCTTCTTGTGATCACTCTTTTTGATCATGGGACAATCTGTCTTGATGTGTCCAGGCTTCTTGCATTCATAACAGATCACTTCTCCTTTCTTTTGATCCTTTACTTCTGGTTTTCTAAAGTCTTTGTTTTTCTTAAAAATTTTTCTTCCAGACTGATATTTCTTTTTCTTTGCTAGAATCCTTTGAAGTCTTCGAGACAGCATGGCTTCTTCATCATCACTGTCTTTACTACTCTCACTATTATCCAAGGATTCTTCTGAATTATCTTCACTTGCTTTGAGAGCATTTGATTGT
The DNA here is from genome assembly GCA_014218235.1 of Colocasia esculenta. Classification (NCBI taxonomy): domain Eukaryota; kingdom Viridiplantae; phylum Streptophyta; class Magnoliopsida; order Alismatales; family Araceae; genus Colocasia; species Colocasia esculenta. Next base: position 191,384,744 of record CM024754.1, on the reverse strand, counting down.
TTCCTTCTGCTGGAGGATTCTCCTAATCTCTCCATGTTATCTCGTGAGCCATGAGAGATCCTATTAGCTTTTCCAATGACATTAATTTTAAATCATTGGCTTCTTCAATGGCTGTTACCTTCGGAGTCCATGAAGATGGTAAAGATCTGAGGACTTTTCTAACCATATCTGGTACATCATAAACCTTTCCCAAACCAGCTAATCCATTTGTGATGTCTGTGAATCTGCTGAACATCTGAGTTATTGATTCACCTGTCTGCATCTGAAATCTTTCATATTGAGCTACTAGAATATCTATTCTTGTCTCCTTTACCTTGTCTGTCCCTTCATAGGTAATTCTGAGCTTTTCCCACATCTCCATTGCGGATTTGCAGGCTGAGACTCTATTGAACTCTTTCTTGCTTAGGGCACAGCATAATATGCTCTTGGCTTTGCAGTTTAAGGATATTCTTTTCCTATCATCATCTGTCCACTGAGCCTTAGCATTTGTGACCAAAAGATCACCTTCTTCTACAATGGACCAGATTGTGTAATCATGACCTTGTAGAAAATATTCCATTCTAGTCTTCCAGTATGTGTAATCTCTCCATCGAACAAGGGAGGCCTGTTGACTGACTGACCTTCGAAGTTGCTTTGGGCTGCCATTGATCTTCGCTCTTCAGATCATTGGATCTTCTTCTTTGTCGAAGAGACGGGCTCTGATACCACTTGTTGCCCAGCTAACTAGCCCAGAGGGGGGGGGTGAATGGGTTAATAAAAACTTCGATCTCTAATTACAATCTATTCACTGAAAGGATTGCACAACTTAACAACAAGGTTAGAGTTAGAGCAAATAAGACAACAATCACACAAAAAACACATCCACAAGACACAAGGATTTTTATCCTGGTTCGGAACTCCTCTCCACAGGAGACCTACGTCCAGTCCCTGAGCAATATCTCAGGATTTCACTACCAAGGGTACAATCCCCCTTAAGGATCCTTACACCCAGCCTCAACTGGTCTTCCTTCAGCCTGAAGGGAATAACAACCACCCTGGATACCACCAGGTCTTCCTTCGTCCAGAAGGGAACACACCTAATAAGAAAAGGGTGTGGAAACAGGCTTCAGACTCTAGCTTGACCAGCTACACACTGAAGCTTCTAAGCCCCCGAGAGAGAAAGAGATTTAACAAGGTTTTTCTCTCCAAGGACTACACAAGCTCTCACAAAATGAGAAAATTCTTTTTGAGCACAGAGAGCTAAGAGCTTAGAACAAGGTTGGAGTGGTAGCTTCGCTCTCTTCAATATTCTGAAGACTCGAAGAGATGGATTTCTTTCTTCTTCTGAAATCAAGCGTTGTTGCTCCCTTCACTCTGTTCTTTTCCGTCTTGAGTCTTCTATTTAAACTGCTGATTCAAATTCGAACGTTGAAGTGTCCGTTGTCTCTTATCCTTGTGTACGTTAGACTGGTCACAAAGGAAGCTTCTGATCGTCAGTCTTTTATCCTTGTGTACACGCCAAAGAGATGTCATAGAACTTTGTATCTTGTGTCCAACGTTGTCCAGATGAGTCTTGTCAGATATCTGTAAGCATATCATCAATAAATAGAGGACAGCTAAGACTGCTGTCTATTGTTAGTTGAGATGGAACAGATATTGCAGTATATAGCAAAGCTCCTTTCTGTCTAAAAAAGTACGTAGACAGAGTAGCATAGAAATGGAAGATATTGTCTGCATGCATGGGAGATACGATCAGAGAGCATTTAATGCATAGCAGTCAACGGACAAGATATGATTTTGACTTTTCAACGCTATTAAAAGGCATTATACTGATGCATCAAGAAATTCGATAAAAAGAATCTTGCTGACTTCATAACTTATGAAATCGTTATGAATTATAGCAAGTCGTTATGAACTGTAAGGAAATCGTTGTGATAACTTATGAAGTCGTTACAACAAGCAAGTCGTTGCGAGTTCTAAAGAAATCGTTATGAACTCTAAGAAATCGTTACAAGAAATCGTTATGACTATCAAGTTGTAAGGAATCGTTACACGAAATCGTTATGACTATCAAGTTGTAAGGAAATCGTTACACGAAATCGTTATGACTATCAAGTTGTAAGGAAATCGTTATACGAAATCGTTATGACTATCAAGTTGTAAGGAAATCGTTACACGAAATCGTTACACAAAGCAAGGCGTTATGAACAGTAAAGAAATCGTTATGAACTCTAAAGAAATCGTTATGAACTCTAAAGAAATCGTTATGACTATAGGGTCGTTGCGAGTTCTAAAGAAATCGTTACGAGGTCTAAAGAAATCGTTACGGCTAGAGAGTCGTTGCGAGTTCTAAAGAAATCGTTACGAGGTCTAAAGAAATCGTTACGGCTAGAGAGTCGTTGCGAGTTCTAAAGAAATCGTTACGAGGTCTAAAGAAATCGTTACGGCTAGAGAGTCGTTGCGAGTTCTAAAGAAATCGTTGCGATGTCTTAAGAGTCGTTGCGATATCGATTTGTTTTGAGTTTTCCGGTCAAAGAGGAAATCGTTCTGCTTATCAAAGAAGTCGATGCGATATCGATTTGTTTTGAGTTTTCCGGTCAAAGAGAAAATCGTTCTGCTTATCAAGGAAGTCGATACAAAGACTTGGATAGAAGTGTGATGAGACTTACCAGATTGTCTTGAACTTTCATATTTCTTTTATTTCCTGTTCTCAAGGCTCAAGTAATCCATTAGTGTTATTTTGTTAATCATCAAAATTAATATATAAATAAATGGAAATATTTATTATGGGGACAGTTTGGTCATCACTTTCTGGTTGTTCTCCCTACCTATGCCTTTATAGTTCGCCACCTACCTATTAAGATCTCTGCACCTTCGGTTGCACATGTTCTATTCTCCTTCCTCCTCGTGAGCATACAAAACTCTCCCGCTGAGTAGTTAAGTGTTTCTCTTGGGGTATAGCATGGAGCATCATGGGTATTTCTACTATGATCTTGTCACTTGTCAACTTTGTTTCTCTCACCTTCCTTGAGAATGCTCCTTTCTTTGCCTTTTTGTTTCGGGATTTGGCTTAGGATCTTTACTTCTTATCTGATCCTAAACCTCCTTCTTCAACCATTATTCCAGGTTTTCCTCTTGATGAACCTTCTACCACTCTTTCTCCATTGCCTTACACCTCCTTGACCTCCCATCATCCATGTCTATAGCCATTGCCCTTGCAATTTTAGAGATGTTTCTATATAGTACCCCAAATTTTTTTTTAATTTAAAAATGTTGGATAAATTGAAATTTTATCTATTAATAAATTTAAACTAGTTAAAAAAAGGTACACATCATTATTGCATGTGTATAAACCCATATAAAAATTTCGTAAAAATCATACTTATACCTTAAATAATATTATCTAAAGACCCATTAGAAATTTGGGCATGGAAAAATCATTTGGACCAAGTTTTAGAATTTATGTGACTTATTATTGTAATTAAGGAATAAGTCGGAAAACTCATTATTATATGAGCCAAAGTAGATTAAAAATTAAAATAAACATGTGGGTAGACTTTAAATAATATGGGTTGATAGCCCATTATGATAATTGAACCAATGGACAATCTTGGCCCATGAATAAATTATCTAATAAAGGGATAATTAAAACTCATTAAGCTAAATTAGGAAATGGGTTGTACAAGGGGTCCAAACATAAATTAATGGGCCAAAAAGCCAAGAGCCCATCTTTAGATGGGAGTTAATTAAGCTAAATTCGTACCTAAATTAATATTAAATGGAAAAGGGTTAAGATAACTACTAATTAGCTCATAATTATCCTAAAAAGGAGTCCTCATCCCATCCTAACCCATTACCCACAAAGTTAGACCTCTCATCTATCCTATTATGTGGATAAATGTAAGAAAATAGGAAGATATACATGGAAATTCGTAGTTAAGAGAAGAAGGAAGAGTTGGATAAATTAAGGTTGGACTCTTGAACAACCTAATAGACCTCTAATTCGTGTCTACCAAGCCCCATTTCGTTGCTGGAGTATTGGAGGACGAGGAGAAGAGGCTGAGAACGTGGGAGCAAGAAGAAGGAGGCTTGGAGCAAGGAGGACTTGGAAATTTCGTCACCCCAAACCCTAGGATCTTTACAGCAGAAAAAGGTAGGCAATCTCTCAAGCTTAATCTAATTAAACTCGACCCTAGGTAGACCTTGATCCCCTCTATCAAAACCCCATGTTTGTCCTAATTTTCGTTGCTCCATGAGAGAGTATTAAATGCTCTAATCCCTGTCATCATTATATACCCGAACCAACTTGTATGCTTTCAATCCATGTGTATACTTGATCCCATGCCTTGCAAATATTCTCATAAATACTGCATGATGTTAGGCTTCGAATGGTCCTATTTCCCCCCAATTTTCATCATGCATCATTTGCGAATTAATTCATTTTCCATGACTGTGCATGTTTTAGGTCATCGAAAAGTAACCTAATTACAGCATGCCCATTACTTGTATATTTTCTAATTACTCATGCCTAATGACACATCTACACGTCTACTTTCGTTTAAACCTAGTTTTATAATTTTTGGACTTGTATATGATTTAATATGAATTTTTAAAGGGACCTGTATCATGCCATGAAAGGAAGGACCGAACCTGACAAAGGGTTGTTTCCCCCTTTCTGGGTTCGGGCCACCCTTCTGAAATCACGACGGCCCGACCCGTCGCGATCTCAGAAGGTTCGCGATCGACCGGACTGCCGCATCATGAACGCGACGGCCCAAGTCGTCACGGTTCTCCCTCCGCCATTATGAACCCATCCCGGTTCAGCAGACGCGACCAGGCCGGTTGTCGCGACTTGAAACGCGATGGGTACCCCCGTCGCGATTTCAAATTGTCGGCCAGAACCCTGATTTGCTCATGTACCCCTGCTATTTATACTATTTAACCCATGTTTAACCCTAATCATGCACTGTTATGAACAATATTGATCTGATTATTAAAATTTGGTAGTAATTACATGAAATTCATTAATTAAAAGTCATGTGTACGATTATTCATGCTCTCATGAACTCTTTACACTTGCACACACTAAACATTTATGTTTGCCATGAGACCTTGTTAATTTACTTAATAATATATCTAGTAATTTAGTGTAATTATTTACTTAATCTCCCAATTATTTTAATGACACTTGTCTTCATTTTATACGCGAGTTTTTGCATACCGTTATCGCGTCCCTCTGCTTTCGAGCACTCGAGGCAAGACAGACAATTGATTTTACACACTTCGTTCTTGACATGGACCACCTCTCCGTTGGGAATACTCCTGACCGGACCAGGGACTCCTTGTCAAGGCCTCCGTAAGTCTCCTTGGCTTTGGCGGACGTCCATTGCCGACAAGCTGGTTGTACCCTTAAAACCCTTTACATCCTAGGGATCAGCACGATCCAACGGCCTTAGTGTGTTTCCTTCTTACCTTGGGATCACGCCGGATCTCTAGCCTGTGTCATGGCACGGCTAGTGGGCGGTTGTGACTTCTACCAGACTGTCAGCACACGACTGTGTTGTGCAACTGTTACTATCGACTGTCTATCGTTGTTTTACGATTACGTCCATGTTCTCTTCTACTATCTCTATACTCTCATTTGTTCACATTCTCTCTACACTCTCGTCTATTCGTCACCCACTCTCATCTATTCTTGGTACTATATTTTGGCTATACAATTGATTGTCTAAGATAAGAAACATAACTAATGCCAGACAATAGGGCCCGATCTGGTCCTGGGGAGAGCGCCCGAAAAGTGCCATTTGCCCGCGGGAGTTAAAATGATCAGGGTGTGTACGACATGCACTCAGTGCCATTTAAAAACTATCAAGATTTAATTTATGACAATCAATCAATTACTATACTATATTCTCTCGGTTGATAAAATGATCGACCAATCGTTACACGCTATCGCGACTAGTGCACTTTTGTGCAACCATACACGCTATCTCGTTATATGGCCAATCTTTTATCATGCTAGTTTTACAATATTCTTTTTGAATGTATTACAATTCCCTTGCTATCATGTGCAAAGACTCTTTTGACTATACGTGATCATTTTCTCTAGTTATTCTGCTTTATAAGACATTAACCACTTAAAGCTTGCATGTTTACATGAGATATTAAGTCCTACTGAGCATTATCGCTCACCCTACGCTATTGTTATATGTGTTTTCAGGTAAGTCGGATGATAACCTTACACATACCAACGGGAATGGACTGGAGTGATGAGCGACCTGGAGTCATAGCGATGGATTGACCCTAGCATCGTAGAGTTTAGTTAGATATTTGCTTAGTTATCCTTTCCAATGTAATGATGTTATTGAGCCCTCTGTTTTGGTTCAGAATTAGTGGTTGTAATAGTTTAGGTGATTTGTCATTAAAATAAAAAGTTTATTGTAATTATTGTTCATTAGCTGTTTTGATATTTGCGACTGTATGCGCAATTTACGTTACCATATACTTTGTTCACATCTCCCCAATTTATTCCGTTGCTAAATTGGAGGGGCGTGACATTCTATATCACTGGCTGATGATGTTGATGACTCACATAGACAAGACTCACCTACTTATACTCCTGTTCTGCCTCTTGCGGATCCTCTACTGTGCAATCCTCCATGGAACCGCTTATCTTTATCAACTTAGTCTTATTTTGGTTGACTCCTACTCTTCACAATTCTTTACCTTTCTTGTAGCCTTCACACATATTATGAGTCTTAGAGCTATTGCCAGGCAATTCAGTTTCCCAAGTGGTGGTTGTCTATAGCAGAGGAACTTCAAGCTCTTTAGTGGACTCACATTATTAGAAATCTTGTTCCTCTTCCTTCTAGTGCTTCTCCAATCAGTTGCATACAGGATCAAAACCAAGTCTCATGGTAGTATGAGCATAATAAGGCTCAACTTATGGTGCGGGATTTCACATAGGAATACGACATTGATTATGAGGAAACTTTTGCTCCGGTGGCTAAAATGACCACTACTTGTACTCTCATTTGCTACTGTGGTTGTTCATTATAGTGGCCGCTCTTTTTACTAGATGTGATTCTTTTATGGGGGAACCTCTCTAAGAAAGTCTACATCCAGCCTCATCTTGGTCTCTCTACATCACCACTGCATGCCTGTCACCTTCAAAATGCCCTAAACGGACTAAATATGCTCCTCAAGCATGGTTTGAGTGGTTTTGACAATTGTTCTTCATGCTGGTTTTTTGGAAAGTGCAAAACATTATGTTCTCTTTGTCTGTGCATCTCCTTTTGGCTAAACTATTCTTCTTCTCTATGTTGACGATACGATGATCACTAGAGATGTTGTTGTTGTTATTGCCTCTCTTAAACATTATCTTCATCAATAGTTTAAGATAATATGTCGTGGATCTTTGCGAAACTTTCTTGGTCTCAAGGTGGCATATTTCTCTCATGGTTATTTATTATCTCAGTAGAAGTGTATTAGTGACATTCTGAGCATGGTGCTCTTTCTATTTCTCGCACCGTTGATACTTCTATGAAACTTCATCTCAAGCTTTGTCCATCTAATGGTGTTCTCTCGGAGGATCCCACATGCCATCGACAACTTATTGGAGCTCTGGTGTATTTGACTATTGTAATTGCCTTGACATTGCTCATGCTGTGAATGTCTTTAGTTAGTTTGTTAGTGTGCCAACTTTAGTCCACTTTACTGCTCTTTTGAGTGTTCTTCGGTATTTGCATGGAACACCATTCATCTCTCCTTGTTTATGTTATCCTCGAGTAGATTGGAGCTTTGTACTTATTCAGATGCTAGTTGGACTTATGATCCAACAGATCGTCATTTTACTATCGACTTTTGCATTTTTCTTGGCTCATCTCCCATTTATTGGCAAAGCAAAAAGCAAGCAGTAGTCTCTCACTCTAGCACTAAAATTGAGTATTTTGCTATGGCAAATACTTCTATTGAGATCATTTGAATTTGTTGACTCATTCGTAGTTTTGGAGTTGACTTTTCGATTCCTACACCGTTTTATTGTGACAATTAGAGTGCTTTTCAGATAGTCGACAATCCTATCTTCCATGAATGGACAAAACATATTGACATTGATTGCTATTTTGTGTATCGCCATTATCTCTACGACACTTTGTCAGTTACATATAATTCTTCTGACAAGCAACTTGCTAATCTTTTTATGAAGTCTCAAATGACTTCGAGAACTTATTAGCAAACTCTCGGTGTATGATCCCCATGAGTTTGAGGGGAGGGGGGTGATACGAGAATTCCCAATCCTATTAGGATCCTCTCTGTACAACCTTCCTCTCTTCTATATTTCTATATTATGAACATAGTAGGAATAGGAAGTCAGTCTTGCCCTCCTTTGAATCCTTGTACTATAAATAGGAGAAGCTACGCTCTCCAATTTCTCTCTGCTATGGGTTCGTGACATTGATGAACAACTGAACACCTTCATCTCACTATATTCCTTGAGAAATGCTATGCTTCCGGCAGTGCCAGGAGCATAGCCTACGTGGAGGGGCCGCGCCCCTCCGCGAGTGTGCCGCGTGGAGGCGGGTCCCCCGCATTAAATGCCCCCAGTTTTTTTTTTTTAACAATTTGTGCACACAAATACATTATTTGTGCACACAAATAATACACAAAAAATGTAAAAAAAATACAGCATTTAATGCGGGGGGCCCGCCCCCTCCACGCGGCGCGCGCGCGGAGGGCGCGGCCCCTCCACGTAGGCTACGCTCCCGGCACTGCCGGGAGTGTAGCATCTATACTATTCTATACTATTATAATAAAACTCAGTCTTAGAAGTACACGTGACAGTATCAGAATTTTTTTTTTCCCGCCCAAACTGAGATATCTCAGTCTTGGTGCTGCCACGTGACAGCACCAGGACAATTCTACTACTACTAATAAATAACTCAATAAATAACATAAATATTCTAGCCAAACAAGGTGCGGTTACCTGTAAATATTCTAGCCAAATAAAGTAGTCTTCCAAACATTGCAGTTCTTATAAGAGGTTAAAAATTATAAAATTTTTTGAAACCCGACATACTGAGAAGGCGTGGTTAGCTGTAAAGATTCTAGACTATCTTGCCAAACCTTTTGGAAACGCAGTTGTTACAAAATTTTAAAAATTTTATAAAATTTGGAAATGGCGAAAGATGGCAGGGTTACAAACCATGGCATATGCCATCTTATAACAGTGCTTTGACAGTTTTTAAAATTTTGTAAAAATCTTCGTATGGAAGGCATGGTTATGCTTCATACCAATGACGTCTCCAGAGATATTTCACTGCCGCCATGGTCTGTGTTTTTTTTGTTCTTCAACAATCGTCATCATCTTCGCCATCTTAGCCATACTCACCTGGGAACATCGTCGCCATATCTGGATCTTCTTCTTCCCGTAGGAGCGCTTCTCTTCTGTAGATCTTAACCTTACTGTTGGACGAGGCCCTGTTCGCTTCCTTTATATATTTCTCCCGTTTCATTTCCCGGAGAAGTAGTTGAAGAGGCGGTGACGCTTTTGCTTCCTCCCATGCAGCGACAGAAAAAATGGCGCTTCTGCGTAGTTCGCTTACTCAGCCGTTTGGACGCCGGTGAAGCTTCTCCTACTCCAAGAAGAAACCCCGCCTTCTGCTCCGCCCTCGACATGTTAGCAAGAAGGTGAAGGTGGGCAGCTCACTGAGGCAGTGAGGCGGCGTTCTTACAGCGTGGTCCTGCCTTGCTCTAGGTCCTCGATGACGACCGCCTCACCAACGGCCAAGGGCCAAGGCCAGATGGTCGACTTTGTGAAAACTCACCCTCAAAACCTAGGCATTGAGGGGAGGAAGGCCACACCATATAAGACACAAGCCCATCTTGAATAATCCGATATGGACTAACTCCAATACACCCCCGCACGTGCCGGCCTCACAAGAGGGCCAAGGCACGGAATATTAATAAGGTGTGGGGTCCACAATTGGGATGGATCTTGGCTCTGATACTATGTGAAAACTCACTCCTCTCTTCAATCGCCTTCCCACCCACCTTCTACACAATGACACCCCTCTCTTCCGTCTATTCGGTCTCCACCCAGACTACACCTTTCTACGCACCTTTGGATGTGCCTGTTATCCATGGTTGCGCCCTTACTCTCATCACAAGCTCGATTTTTGTTCATAAAAGATTCTTAGTAATAGAAGGAACGTGAAGAATATTATGCAAAGAAAGTGGACGCGAGAACGAAGGAAGTGCTGTGTGGCCAAGATGAAGAATGCTCAAACCTGTGCCGTTGCCTACATGTATTGTATCAGTGCCGTTGTAGGGTGTGACACCAGAGAGTTGGTTGTAGTCTGGGGTGATATGGTGTGTGGCGCCAGAGTCCGGATACCAGGCCGAGGTGTCGGGTACATGTACATGATCAGCACTGGGTGTCATTGTGTTGGGCAGAGCACCAAGGAGGCAAGGTGCTGGTGTCGTATGGTAGGCAGCGGCAGGAGCTGAGAAGGTAGGAGGCGAAGGAAGGTAGTGGCGACTGGGAGCAGCAGGAGGAAAGCCACGAGTGGGTCGTTGGAATGTCCTATTGAACCGTTCGGGACATTCAAACCCCCGATGACCGGCGCCACGACAGATTTGGCAAAACGGAGTGCCACGATTGCGTCCACAGCCTTGGTTGCGGGCGCCACGACCTCTATAGCCTCCACGATCTCCTGGACTAGGAGAAGTACCAGGACGCCCCCATACAGCTGTGTTCGCCGAAGGAAAAGGCACAGTGGCAGAAGTGTTTTCTTGATATTGGAGTAGGCTTTCCTGCGCCATGAGCATGCCATGCAGATCCTCAAGTGACACATCATCCAGACGAGATGTAATGGTGGGAACAAAAGAGTCGTAGGCGGACCCAAGACCGGCAAGGACCTGCATAGTAAGATCAGAATCCGGAACTGAATGGCCGATAATGGCAAGGTTGTCTGCAATAGTCTTTATGCGTTGAATATACTCGGTGACAAGTAACTCTCCTCGTCGAGTGTTCATCAGTTGAGTGCGGAGTTGAAGAACTCGGGCACGAGAGTGAGAAGCAAAGGACTTGCCCAGGGTGTCCCATAACCCACGAGAGGTCGTACAGCCGGCAACGAGAGGGATCAAGGAATCAGTGAGCGTCATGAGCATCCAACTGAGAACCAATTGATCTTTTCGAGTCCAGACATCATACGCCGGGTTGGAAGAAGAGGATCCCGGGTTCTGCGGGTCTGGTATGGTGGCAGGAGGACAACAGTCGGATCTATCAATGATGCCCATATACCCTTGGGAGCGGAGAACAGCCTCGAACTGGAGTTTCCATCCGATGTAGTTGTCTCAGGTGAGTTTTATATGAAGCAGGGGGGTGACAGAGGGAGAGGGTGGCGCAGGAGATGTACCAAAGAAGTTGGCGCCGACAGGGGTCATGGTGGATGATGGCGTTGAGTCAGTTGAGGTAGAAGATGATGAGGCCATTGCTGCAGGGACTGAGATCTGTCGAAGAGGGAGAACGCTCCAGGATCAGTTGTGCTGTGAGGCTTCACAGCTCTGATACCATATAAGAAACTAAGAGGACTGTAGAGAGAGAAAGTTTTTAGAGAGTGAGAGTTGTCGTCCCCAGCCATACTACATACTGTTTATATAAATTGAGAATACAAAGAGACACTCGTTGAGAGTTTCAAGATATATTTACAGAAGTTTGTTGGAAGATGGAGGGCTTTATTACAGTGCCGTTCATGACGGCCATGTCAGTGCATGGTTTTACTACAGTGCCGTTGCATGGTTTTACTGCAGTGCCGTTACTGCATGGCTTGCAAGGGCTGCTAGGTGTAGATGCGTTGTCAGACTTCACCAACACAGTCATCATCATGACCTCCAACCTCGGCATCGAGCATCTCCTGTCCGGACTCCTGGGCAAATCCTCCATGCAAGCGGCGTGGGATCGAGAAATGCAAGAAGTACGTCTCAGTAGTACTAACTGAGCAGCTGTTGCTGCTGCTCCTGTGTGATCACTGAATCCTTAAACATGGAAATGGAGTCTTTTTTTTTCTCAACTAAGTTGTCTTCTGCTCTTGTAGGTGAAGAAGCATTTCAAGCCCGAGCTGCTCAACAGGTTGGACGAAGTGGTGATCTTTGATCCCCTCTCCCATGAACAGCTCAGGACACAACTTCCCCGCCAGCAACGTCAGGGACCATCAGCTTCTACATGGGTTTGGGAGGCGGCGCCACCGCGTCCGCCGTCGCTTCCACCCGACTGCTCCCCGCCTCCCTCCGCCCCTCCATGCACTCTCCCTCCTTTCCTGTCCTCTGCTTCCCTCCTCTCTTGCCAGATGCCTCCGTCCCAGCTGCTTCGCCCACGTCTCAAATCCAGCTACCTCTGCTCACTTCCCTTCCTCTTCCCCCTCCCTCCTATTCCTCCTCCTTCTCTTCCTCCTCTGACGTCCTCTACCTCAGAAACGGCTAGCCGGAGGCGCCACCGCCCCCGCCGTCGCTTCCACCAGACTGCTCCCCCGCCCGACGTCCGAATGGCAGACGCCTCCCTCCGCCCCGCCATGCACTCCCCGTCCTCCTCCTCCTCCTCTTCCTCCGACGACGTCTGCTACCCCAGAATCAGGTGGCTGGCGGGGCCACCGCGTCCGCCCTCGCTTCCACCCGACTGCTCCCCCGCCCGCCTCCACATGCTCATGGCCGACCTCGCCGCCTCCCTCCGCCCCCCATGCACTCCCCCTCCTCCCCCGTCCTCTTCTACCCTCCGCCCCGCCATGCATACTGTAGCGTGCTACAGTGAGTAACAGTACATTCAAATATTTTTTATTTTTATGTTTTAAAATAAATTTATTTTTAAGATTTTGATTAGATAACATTAGATTTTTTTATTTTATAGATTTTTAATATAAAAAAGATAACATAAAAATTGTTATTTTATACACGTACTGTAGCAACATTACTGTAGCGCTACTCCCAGTTCCTAGAAGGTGAAAAAATGCTGTTCACTGTAGCGTGCTACAGTGAGTAATAGTGGATTCAGACTTTTTTTTCTTTTTTATGTTTTTATTTAAATTTGTTTTTAAAAATTTGATTGGATAATATTAGATTTTTTATTATATATTTTTTTAATATAAAAAAAATAACAAAAATATTGTTATTTTATACTAATATATAATTTCTCAGTCTTGATACTGCCACGTAGCAACACCAAAACAATTCTACTCCTACCCAAAAATTTTCAAAAATCTAATTAGTTAAACTACTATTTATGTACTGCCAAAACATAACACAATAATATATATGTTGTACTACTACTCTCCATATATACATACATGCGGTAATATTACACTTTCCATCCTATAATTCCTGTACTGCCAAAAGATGATCTCACAAAACTTTACACGATTGTATTGCTCCAAAACCTCACCTTTCCATTAAAATACACTTATTAATAATCTCCCATTCGGGGGAGAGTTTAGTAGTCTCCCCTTTCTTGACACTGTGAAGATTTTAATCTCCCCTATATCTTAACAACAAAGATATTAGCTTTGAAGGTTGCAACTGCATCATCTGTTTGGGTCCTTGCATCTACATCGACTATCTTTGTATTATGAGTTTTTTTGTCCATCTCTGGACTCAAGTTTTATACTATATATTTGAAGTTTTTTTTAGAAAAATAAATTTATTTTTTCTCTTTATATTTATATAGTGTTGTATGGTGATTTTCTTCAAATTATTGTATACATGCCATTTACAAGAACCATATGTAATATGACGAAGAAAGATTTTTTATTAGTTGATAATTATTATTTTATTTTAAAAATAACATTTCATAAAGTTAATATGAGATGATTTCAAATTGTAGGAAATTTATATATACATATAAAATTTAAATAAATAAATTTTTATGAATACATAAAAAATTATATCTAAATTATTTCTCATGCACGGGTGTCAACTAGTTTCTCATATTCCTTACATCTCTATAGAACCCCCTTCCATCTAAGCCTTCGGATTGGATGCCTTTGTTGCGAGACCATTCTCCTCACTGTCGATCGTGACTGTACAGCCTCCTCGCCCGGTTCCTCCTCTCAAGTGATCTCCCTCTACTTCGTTTTTAATTAAGCGGCTCTGGATGTTTTGAATGAATCTCTTATTTCTGATGGTGTTCTTCCCCTCCTAGAGGAGGCCGAGCTTCTATACCGATTGGACTACCTACTTCCTGGTGATTGTTTTCTTGGAGACGCTTCAAACTGAGGATTGCAGCAGCAATGGTGGGGTCCTATCTTCCTCTGCTGTTCCTGGTCTTCCAACCTAACTCCATTTTTCATAGTGTGAGCTCAGCACAGACAACCACCTTTGTTGTTCCGCAGACAGACCAGTAGGTTTGGGGCTCTCTACATGTCTCCATGACATCTTTTGTACCTTGCTGCTCAATAATTTGAGCGAGGATGTCCTGTTTCTTACCTCCACCTTCATCTATCTCGATCCCTCCCCATGAATGCTAGGCCTCTATGTGGAAAAAGTTGCCTGTTTCTATTAAGAAAAGGAGCCAGGCTCCCCTCTCCGACAAGACTTCTCACCATCTTTCATGAGAATCTGGATTACCTCCTGCCCCGTAGATCCTCTAGAGACAGAGACAGAGAGATATAGAGGATGGACAAGGAACAGGAAGAAAACGCAGGGAGAGCTCATGTCGTGCTGCTGCCGTTTCCGACCCAGGGCCACATAAACCCCATGCTCGAGTTCGGCAAGCGCCTCGCCGCGCGGGGCCTGCCAGCCACCCTCGCCATCACTCGCTTCGTCGCCAGGTCGATGCCCCAGCCGGAGATGACCGGCGTGGTGCGTGTCGTCGGGAATATCTCCGACGGTCACGACGAGGGCGGCTTGGCCGCGGCCGAGAGCGTCCAGTCGTACCTGGACGGCTTCAAGGCCGCGGGATCGAGGACGCTGGCGGAGCTCATCCGAGAGGAGGACGACCGGGGCCGCCCGGTGAGGGGGGTCGTGTACGATGCCTTCCTCCCGTGGGCGCTGGACGTCGCCAAGGGGATGGGGCTGCCAGCGGCCGCCTTCTTCACCCAGTCCTGCGCCGTGAACGCAGTCTATCACCATGCATACCAGGGGCGGCTGTCTGTGCCGGCGCCGGGTCCTACGGTGTCGATCGAGGGGCTGCCGGCGCTCAGACTCGAAGAGACGCCGTCGTTCATCTCAAGACCAGGGCATTACCCGGAGTTTTTAGAAGTGGTGGTGAACCAGTACTTGAACCTGGAGAAGGCCGACGCCGTCTTCGTCAACACGTTCTATCATTTAGAACCCCAGGTGCGCCCTGTTACACTTCCCTTCACCGAGTCACCGACTACAACAGTGTACTCACCGTGTCACCTTTTTTTTCCCCCACCTTTATAAAAGTAATTTAGATTTTTGGCATGAGATTATTCAAAAGCCCCAGAACTTTAAATGTCTATTATAACTTAGAATATCTATTATAGTCATTAAATTCTAAATTAGAGGGTCCAAATCAGTACGGCAACGAACTGCATGCATGCAATACCCTCGAGTTCCTACCTACACTTTTATGCTTGAGATCTACTAAAAATTAGAAGAACTTAAAGAGTCCTCTCTGGCCGTATAACGCTTTCAAACACCGGCTCAAGAGTAGCCTGAAAAAAGTACGGTATTGATCAGTAGAGAACGGCAGATTTGTTTGACTTGTTAATTAACTGGAAATTTCATGTTGATTAATTAATCGAATACCTCCAATATAACTTGGGAGCATAAATAGGGAAAAAAGAGTAAGAAGGTGATCTGGCATGTATACTTAGAAGAAGTTTAAAAATATCAGAGTTATAGAAGAAGACAGGACGATGGTCCTCTTGGAGCCCTAAAGGATTTTAAATATAAATATAACTCACAAGATAGTCCTCAACACAACAGTTGTCCTCCAGGTTACGGCAGGCCTGGTAATTAAATTGTACGCAATTAAGCTGGTAAGTTTATTATTATTTTTTCTGTTTACATTTAATTTGTCATTATTTTGATATTTATATGTAAAATCCCGTAACTTAAGTTAAAACACTTCACGTATAACATCAAAATTTCGGTTCAAATTCAGATACCTATAACACTAAACCCAAAAAAGAACTTTAAAGAAGGGTGACCTCTGTTCTACGATTCTTATCACCTCTATAAAAACTAATCAAATAAAAATTTAAATCATTTTAAACTTGTCGAAGAATTAGATGTGGAACAAATGTAAATTATTCACCAAGACGTTTCTTATTCTATGTGCAAATTTGCACAGGGAGGCTTGCCATGAGAAGAGAAACCGAAAGGATGGGAATGCCATTATGGGAAATGGGCAAAGTTCTCACGCGAGGATATGTTTCCTGAAGGCACACATTATATACAACTCCACAGGACAGGAATAGGCGATTCTGATTCCTTGTTAAGTGTATCAATTCTATATAACCAATTCGTGAACAAATCCGATTCATAAGTTACATGAACAAACCAATTTTTTTTACTATTAAGATAGAAACAATTCATTGTTAATTTACGGAGATTACAAAAATAGGACTGCAAACAGTCAAAACATCATAAGAGATGGCGTTAAAGTGCCATACACCACTAAAAGATTGACCAAATGCATGCTTGGCCAGAACATGTGCCAAGAGAGTAAGGTGCTTAGGAGAGTAATTCACTTTAATTTGGGTGTATGAAACTAGGAGACCTATACAGTCCAACAGAATGTAATTACATCTCCAAGAGGGATCTTTTGTTGATCATTGATTGTCAAAACAGCACTGAGAGCATCACTATATAGAGTGATATCAGCATGCAACTCTGTGGCTCACAATGCCTTGGTAGATGGCCTGAGCCTCAACTTCCAGGGGAGAGGATGCCTTGAAGATAAAAGATCTACAGCCCAATAGCAAGATATATGAGTTATTAGTACTTGAGCACCAGCAGCTTTGCCCTACTTGAAAGTAGCATCAATAAGAGGTGGGCTGCTCAACTGTGGCTTGGGTTGAGCAATACTTTTAGTAGGGGGAGTGTCCAGTGGGCTAGTCCACTTCCAGATATCCATATCCGCCCAAACATTGAGAATCACTTGGCTCGGATTGAGAGGTTTGTTATCGAAAACAAGGGAGCACCTTACCTTCCAAATGTTCCACATGATAGCAATGACTAGTTTCAGAAAAGAGTAATTTGCCTTATCTATTGTGAAGGGAGGTTGGCACCACCTCACTAATTTGTCTGCCAATGACATATTATCCTGGAGAGGTTTATAGTTTAAAGGACTGACAAACCAAATGGCTCTAACAGCAGTACATTCAAATATCATGTGATCTATTGATTCCTCCTGAACTTGGCAATTGGGGCAGAGTGGGCAGCTTCTAGGGGCAATTCAGGCTAATCTAGACATTGTGGGGAGAGCATTTATTCATGCGTTCCAAATGAAGAGTATTTGGTTTGGAGGGGCCACTTTCTGCACATTTGGGTGCCAGAGGACCTTCCAGACCTAATGAGTGGCTGAAGTAGATGGCCTGTCAAGGTTCCTCAGTAAGAGACCATATGCTGATTTCGTTGTAAATAGAGTATCCTGTGTGAAGTTCCAAATCAATCTATCTTGTGAATTTGAAGCCACTTGGGGAAGTCTGATCTGGAGGATAGCATTAACCTGCGCTGGATAGAAAATATTCTTTACTAAGTCTATATTCCATTTGCCACCCTAAATTAATTCTGCCACCTTCTGAGGTAACTGACCTTGAGAAAGTTGAATTGCTTGGGTCTTTCAAAGCTTTCTGAGATCCAACTGTGTTTCCATATATTTACATTAAAACCATTATTGATTATCCAAAGAGTACCCCTTTTAAGATCCTCTCTCACAACTAGGAGACTCCTCCATATGTGTGATGAGTTGTTTCTACGGTTGGAATCCTAGAAAGATGAATTAGGAAAGTATTTTGCCCTGAGGATAGGACTCCATAGACCATGTGATTCATCGAGTAATCTCCAGGTCAATTTCGTAACTGATGCTCTGTTAAAAAGTTGCAGGTTCCTGAAGCACAGACCACCCTCCCACCCTCAGATTTGGGGTGCTGCATCTTGTGCCAGGCTACTAAGGGGATTTTGGGGGAACCATTTCTTTTACCCCACCAAAATGCTCTTTGGATCTTTATCAGATTTGCAATGACCCCTGATGGGATAAGAGTGGTCCCCATTATGTGAGCTGGTATGGTATTTAGTACAGATTTCACTTTTGCCTGCTATTGTGAGTGTGTTAGCCTTCCACAGATTAAGATGATTCTTGCACCTATCCTCCAAGAATTGAAAATGCTCCACCTTGGATCTTCCCAAAAAAATAGGAGTACCCAAGTATAGGGAGTTTTTGTCCATATCCATGAAACCTGAAATGCCCTTTAATTGCAACTGGAGAGCTTGATTGACATTGGGGCTAAAACAAAGTCCTGACTTGTCTTTGTTAATGGTCTGGCCTGACCAAGAAGAAAAGGTATCCAGAATATTGCATATCTCCTTAAGCTCTTGAACCTCTGCCTTGCTAAACATGTAGATATCATCTGCATATAGGATGTGAGTTATGGATGGAGCACTGACGTTAATTTTGAAACCCCTCAATTTCCTTTTGTTCACACTTTTGGCATATAGGTAAAAGAGAGCTCCAGCACATATGATAAAGATATAAGGAGATAAAGGGCATCCTTTTCTAATACCCCTGGTCGGTATGATGTGTCCTACTGCTTCCCCATTAAGATTAATAGAGTAGGTAACAATTGTGATCCATTCCATTATGAGAGTCCGAGCTTTAGCAGAAAAACCAATTCTTTTAAGCATCTCTTCGATGAAAGACCACTCCAATTTGTCATATGTCTTACCCAGATCAATTTTCAAACCAAATATACATGATTTGCCTGTCTTCCTTTGCATTGAATGAAGGAGTTCTTGCACTGTAACAATATTGTCAGAGATTGACCTCTCTGGCACAAGTGCCCCTTGATTTGCAGAAATCAAGTTCTTGAGGAGAGGCTTGAGGCGGTTAGCAATGATTTTAGCCACAATCTTATATAAGGTATTACATAAACTAATGGGCCTAAATTCGTGGGCAGGGGAAGCTTTGGAATTCTTAGGAATAAGAGTGATTAAGGTATGATTAGAACCAAAAGGGAGACTACCATGCTGAAAGAAATGCTTAACAAAATTACAGATTTCTGATTGGACAATATCCCAGTGTTTTTGAAAAAAGGTTGTGGTCAAACCATCCCATCGGGACCAGGGGATTTGTGAGGGGGGGAAGGATAGGACAGTTTCATGAATTTCTTAGGTTGTAAGCATGCAGCAAATAAGGTCATTTTTCTGATGGGAGATAGTTCTATTGATAGTTTAGAAATGGCTGGGCACAGGGAGGGGATGGGATGATGTGAAAAGATTTTCAAAATACTGGATGAAATAGGCTTTGATTGCTTCTATGTTCCCTGTCCATTCTCCACTTGGCAATGGAACCCAAGAAATATGATTTCTGCATCTTCTGTTGGTAGCTCGAACATGGTAGAATTTTGTATTACGATCACCACTTTTGAACCAAGAGATTTTAGCTCTTTGACGCCAAAAACAATCTTCCTGGGTCAAAAGTGCAGACAGGTTCTTCTCCAATTTGAGCTCTTCATGAATATTAGCATCAGTCATGGGCCTCTGAGCTATTTCAGCAAGTTTGCTTTGCATATGAAGGATAAGGTTCTGGGGATTTTTGTAATGAATCCTTTTCCACTAGTAAATTTTCTTTTCCATTTGACTAACCTTCCCACCATTGTTTGTAAGAAGTGAAGGGCCTGCACCCCAAGGGGATCTGATGAGTTCTTGAAAGTGGGGTTTATCAAACCAGGTAGCTTCCATTTTAAAAATGTTTCTTCATTTCCTTTTGAAGCCCTTAGTATCACGCAGGAGAGGATTGTGGTCACTGGCCATCCTAGGAAGGTGGTAAACAGAAGCTAAATGAAACCTACCTCTCCACTGGCCATCTGCAAGAACTCTGTCTAGCCTTTGCCTTTCCCTTATATGCCATTTAGAAGCTCTACGGTTGTTCCAAGTATACAGAGGACCATGGAAGCCTAATTAATGAGGCCCAGTGAAAAAATGAAGTCTGTGAAGATTGACGTACTCTGATGTCTTACTGTGGAACCCCCTCTTTGTCTGTCTGATCAATCACCGAATTAAAGTCACCAATTAAAACACTGGGCTGGGGCAAGACAAAATATAATTTTGGATATCTCTGAAGATCTTCCTTCTCTGAAAGCTAGAGGTTGGAGCATAATAGATACATATTAATTTCCAGGCACCTTCAGTTTTCTGTGGGTCCACTGTGAGAGACACCCAGTTGTGAGTTGAGAACTCAATAACAATGTCTAGATTAAATTTCCACCAGAAGCAAATGCCCCCTGCCCTACCAATGGCCTCTTGAACATGGTTTGCTGGTGCGCCGATTCGGGGCGAATCGGATTCGCCCTGATGCGATCCGATTCGCCCAGAATCGAGGCGAATCGGGTCCGATTCGCATATGATTATTATGTATATTATATTTATGTATGTGTGTCAGGCAGGGTTGTCAGGATCCTCTTCAGACAGGGTTGCCAGGATCCCCTTATTTACCTGAATATCATTTAAGTAAATGTTTTCATTTACTTAAGATATTACATGTAAATAAGAAAGTACCCCCCATTTGAATCTAATAAAAATATCAAAAAAATCATATCTCTTACCAATAAAAAGTCAACTCTCCTATCGAAGAAGAAAATCGCGATTTCGATGATTTTAGCGAAATGCTAACTTTTTAATCTCTCATAATTTGGTCTATCTAAAAATTTGATAATTCAAATAAACCATATGGAACACTAAAAATCCAAAGTCCGGTAAAAAAAGTCAAACGTGCATGTGACTTCTCCAAGGGAGCGCTCTCCTACTGACAGTACTTAGTCTGTTTGAGACCTCTTAAGATTTGGTCAAACCTAAACTATCATCACTCAAATTCATGAGAATTGTCACTTTTTAGTTTCTTTTCAATTAGAAAGTGAAAAATCTCATGAGTTTAGGTGATGATATCTTAAGTTTGACCAAATCTTAAGATGCCTCGAGCAGACTAAGTGTTGTCAGTAGGAGAGCGGCTCCCTTGGAGAAGTCACATGCACGTTTGACTTTTTTTACCGGACTTTGAATTTTTAGTGTTCCATATGGTTTATTTGAATTATCAAATTTTTAGATAGACCAAATTATGAGAGATTAAAAAGTTAGCATTTCGCTAAAATCATCGAAATCGTGATTTTCTTCTTCGATGGGAGAGTTGACTTTTTATTCATAAGAGATATGATTTTTTTGATATTTTTATTGGATTCAAATGGGGGGTACTTCCTTATTACATGTAATATCTAAGTAAATGAAACAACAAATTATAACATTTACTTAAATGATATTCAGGTAAATAAGGGGATCCTGACAACCCTGCCTGAAGAGGATCCTGAGCCCTGACTCTTGACAACCCTGTCTAAAGAGGTATCAGACGAACCGAGGCGAATCAGGGAGCGGATCGTGGCGGATCCATGCGAATCGGATCCATGCGGATCACAAGTCGGCCCCCCCCTGATCCGCTCCGATTCGGGGGAATCGGGCCGATTCGCCCCGCCATGACAAACCATGCTCTTGAACATGGAATTTTGTGATATTCCTGGGAGATGCAAAACGTGAGAATTGTTGGCTGTTGCATTAGTCTCTGAGAAGAAACAGATATCAGGATCCAGTGAACGGGTAAGCTGATCCGTGTAGGACTTAGTAGGGACCCCGTTCAAACCCCTACAATTCCAAGCCAAGATTCTCATTTGGCTGATTGGGCCCGCTCAAGGCCGGTAGCCACCACCTCATTTGGATTTTTGGGGGAGAAGCAAGACCTAGCTTGGGAGTTCAGTTTTGGTGATTTTGGTTTCCTGGCAGCATCCTTAATTCTGAGGGAACGTGTGTTATGAGAAGGGGATGCAGAAAAAGTTACGTTGGGTATTGGTGGACCTAGCATGAGATGGCCAGTGTCAGCTAGTTGACTTTGAACTCAGGCTGGTATTTAAGAGGAGTGGGAGGGCTTTGCAAAGTCAGAAGGGATGGAGGCGACTTGAGGGTGGAGGTTAACCCCTTGAGCTGTCTGATCAGTCTTTTCGGCAGGGCAGGGCATGCTTGTGCCATTACTATGTCCCTCAACCTCCGGATTAAAAGCAACATGACTGTCAGCCTCATTTAGAGTCTCTGTTGCATTTGTGAAGCCAGCTGAACCAGTTTTGAGCTTATTAGAAGCAGAGGCACCAGACCGGAATTTGCCCAAACATTCAAAATGGTGAATAATCGTGCACTAAGCTTTTCTCTTTCTTTTTGAGTGCTGGAGAGGTGGTTTGCCTGATGTGACTTCGCAATTCAAGGAGCTTGGAGCAACCATCATTCTCATGACCCATTATTCCACAAAAGGTACAGAACCGTGGTACGTATTCTTTCATAAGCAACTGGAAACTCATGAACTCTTTCGTTGGGGAGCTTGACTTTGACTGCAGTCAGTAAAGGGGTTGAGGTATCAATTGTAACTTTGATTCTAATACAATCACTCCACCGATCAATGACTTCAGCTGGAGGTTTAAGAGGGGTTCCAATCTGAGTGGCAATTTTCATAACTGCACAGAGTGTAAGAAATTCCACCGGGAAGTTGTAAATTCTAACTCACAACTCAGCTTTTAGAAGCTTATAATCCTGGGGGGTACAGCTTGGTCTCCCTCGCTGGATCAGGATCAAATCATCATTATAGATCCAAGGCGTTCTTCTACAAATTTTCTCGATATCTTCCACTTCAGAAAAGCGAATGAGGAACCTATCATTGCCAAAGTTCAGAAATCTCCAGGCCCCTGTAGGATTCCATACTCTGGATATCCAATCTTTGAGGCCTGCTGGCCTGATTTCTTTATCAGTTAACACCCTTGTCACCAGAGTTAGATTCCATGAATCATGCCCATCTGTATCTTCCTCTTCCAGGCAGACCAGTTCTGATTCCGGTTTGCTCTCCAACAGAGCTTTAAATTTCAAAAGCAACTCTTCCTCTTGGGGAATCAATGGTGTCTCCTCAGCCATCAACGGGTTCGAGTGCCAATATGGAATGTAGACAGGGAAAACAAAGCAACCACAACCAGAAAGCAAGAAGAAACAGCAGCACCGAAAAACTAGGGACACTTGAATGAAAAGAGCTAGAAAAAAACGCAACTGAGACCAGCGAGAACCACACGTGGCCTGGCTACGTGTGGAAATGGATTTTGTGGATCCATCACAAATTATTTTAAAATTGAAGTTCTATTATCATGTTTCTCATGTTCTCATGAATGTGTATTGCTAATCCAAGTCCCGTCAAATGCTACTTGAGCGATGGCGACGTGAGATGAATCGGCAATTTGCATAGCGCAGGCGTGCCAGTCACTAAGGTGACAACATGTGTTCTGCCTCCGAGAGTCGAAGGACTTTAGGTCTATTCGCGTGCCGTTTGACTTCGTCAAACGAAAGTGGAGATCGGGTCGGGACCAAGATCTCGCTGTTGCCTAAATGCAACGACGTTAATTACATCCCTCTAAGAGGGAAAACCCTTGATTAATCACCAGAATAAAGAGTCTCGTGGCCTTAAGTGGAAACATCCGATAAAAGATACGCGTCAAGATATAAATTTAATTGTGCCTAATGCAAGACAACCAAAATATAGCACTCGACATATTTTTTTGATGTTATTTCAGATTTATTAAAAGATGTTGAATTAGTTCCAACATTATTTGATTTTGATTTATTTTCTTTTGGTCTTTTGCATTTTATCATCTTTGCTCTTTTATTAGATTTGTCTTTTATTTATTGGCCTTTTGGTTTGATTTAATTTTGGTTGTTTGGTTTGATGTAGGATTTTATTTGATTTCAAATATCTCTTCATTTGTTTCTTTGAATTTATTTGAATTTTATTCCAAGTTAACTCAGAATTATTTGATTTAACCCCTCCTTTTTTTTGCTTAAGATTATTTGATTTGTAAACTTTGGATTTATTTTTTTGAAACCATCTTCTTACTGTATTTGTCTCTGATTTAAAATTATTCATATTTTCTCAATGTTTGATTTAAAATCTCTCTTTATTTTGATATGAAATTATCATGTTGTACGCAATTAAGCTGGTAAGATTATTATTATTTTTTCTGTTTACATTTAATTTGTCATTAATTTTGATATTTATATGTAAAATCCTGTAACTTAAGTTAAAACACTTCACGTATAACATCATAATTTCGGTTCAAATTCAGATACCTATAACACTAAACCCAAAAAAACTTTAAAGAAGGGTGACCTCTGTTCTACGATTCTTATCACCTCTATAAAAACTAATCAAATAAAAATTTAAATCATTTTAAACTTGTCGAAGAATTAGATGTGGAACAAATGTAAATTATTCACCAAGACGTTTCTTATTCTATGTGGAAATTTGCACAGGGAGGCTTCCCATGAGAAGAGAAACCGAAAGGATGGGAATGCCATTATGGGAAATGGGCAACGTTCTCACGTGAGGATGTTTCCTGTAGGCACACATTATATACAACTCCACAGGACAGGAATGGGTAGAAGGCGATTCTGATTCCTTGTTAAGTGTATCAATTAATCTATATAACCAATTCGTGAACAAATCCGATTCATAAGTTATATGGACAAACTTTTTTTTTTTTACTATTAAGATAGAAACAATTCATTGTTAACTTACGGAGATTACAAAAATAGGACTGCAAACAGTCAAAACATCATAAGGGATGGCGTTAAGATGCCATACACCACTAAAAGATTGACCAAATGCATGCTTGGCCAGAACATGTGCCGAGAGAGTAAGGTGCTTAGGAGAGTAATTCACTTTAATTTGGGTGTATGAAACTAGGAGACCTATACAGTTGTCTGCACCCATTTCTTTGTACCCATGGGGCCACAAGTGGGCCTGCGGCCCAGGAGCAAGTAGCAGCCGCCTGCTACCTCAAGGAGTCAAGGTGCTAATGGCACATGAAGTAAATCTTCAAGAAAATGAAGGGCTGTTTGAGGAGGGGCCTTTGCCACCTCAGCCCTCAAAATGTAGCCTTTAAAAGCCCCTTTTCCCAGGCCTCCCAGAACAGGGGGGAGATCGCAACTAACACAAAAAAAAGGGAAAAAGCGGCCAGCGGCGGCAGGAGCTCTCCTTGCAGCAAAAAAAAAGCAAGGAGGGGAAGAAGACGGCGACAGGGGGTTTTCCTAGGAGGGCTGGGGGTTCTTCCCAAGGAAGAGGGTAGGCAGCATCAAGAAGATAGAAGACACATCAGTGGGATCAAGAGGGAGAGAGGGTTGGGCTTCCCCGTGCAATCTCTTTCTCATGTGATTTGCCTATTCTTACTTCTCTCTCTTATTTCTCTCTGTGCTCTGACTTGAATGGAATAATAAGAGATCGCCCCTTGTGTGAGATGTGTAACTGTGCTTTTCTTTCTCTAGTTTTTTTTTTTTTTCCTTACTACGTGTCCACGGCAGAGCACCTGAGGTGTATTGAGGAGGGACGTATGGCATCCCTTACCATGGATGACCATATCAACCTACCTTTCCTTGTTTAAATTTATTTCGTTTACAGTATGAGCAGTGAGTCGATTTGCATGCATCGAGTTGGGTTTGCACGCACCCCATCTCAATCTACAAAGGGAGTCACGTAATGATCCTTTCGATCGGATTTCTGCTTCTTTAGAACCGGCCCAGGCATTGCCTAATCGGCATTTCCTTTTTTTTCATGTGTTTGATTTGCCATGTCGCAGGCATAAAAAAAATATCCCTGAATAGCAGCCTACTGTTTATTCTAATGTTCCTTTGCTTTGCTGAGCCCTCACCTTTCCATGTGAGAGGTATTAGCAGTTTAACAGTAAATTTTTCTTCCCCTATCCAGCGTCAGCCGAAGTACTGTTTCTACCCCATGAGTACCCTGTAGCGCACTGGTCTTGCCAACGAATCCCATGTCATTTCCCCCTTTTGTGGATGTTGAAGCTCTGAACGACCCCGCCGTTCAGCCTTCTTCTCCACTGTTGGCTTCTTCCTCCTCCAACCAAATTGGCCATCTCTTGCACTTCCACCGCCACGCTCAGATTCCTCATTAGCATTTTATATTTTCTTTTTATTATCATAATCCCAGTCGACTGTGATATCAAAACAGAACATGTATGATCTGGTGGTTGTTGCAACCACCAATTCTTGAATACATGTAATTGGGGGAACAGTAAATACCATTTTAATAAATAGAGAAAACACATGTTTCCAAGCCCCGCTTTATGGTCTCGGCGTATACCGCTCCCTTGAAGGCGCGCCTCGGAAATTGGTGTCGTGTGCCATGGTGGCGATGCCTCCGGCATTCACCTTGTTGGCACCGTCTCCATCGTGGTGGACGGATGTCATGTAAACCCCCCAACGTGCAAACCAAGGGGAGGTGCTGCCGAATTTTCGTCTCGAGTCCGGTGTTCATACGAATGATTTCCGAATGCATTTGTGCCAATATGGCCGCCGAGCAATTTGTGTTGCAACTCGGTGCCATTGGCGAATATTGCATCGCCGGCGAACATCGCCTCGCGGGCGTCTCCTTAGATTCATAGGTGGGCGTACCCAGGGACCATCCCGACATATGGTGGACAGGGATGGTTACCATCAAATCGAGTTATAACACACGAACGGATTTCTGCCGATCTAAATTTTATTTCGTCGGCCGTAATTGCATTGACTTATGGCATATGCATGTACGTGTGTACGGAAGAGACAAACCGGTGCGACCTACACCATCTGATTGACGCGTCAGATATGAGAGCAGATAAATGAAACAAACAAAGGAAATAATGATAGTAATAATGGGTAAAAATAATAATAATGAATGAATAGAAATTACAACCAATAAGATAAATATAAATGCTACAAACGAAAAGATCAATAAAAAAATTTTAAATAAAGAAAAAAAACACAAGTAAATTGATAAAGAAAATAGATCAATGAAAAATTAATTAACAAAAAAATGAAAGCATATAAAACACTAAAAAAAAAAGAAATAAATAAATGTCAACAAGAGAAATGGGCAAGCCGCTGTCCAAATGCCCCCAGGTGGCTGCCGTTCAGCACCCCCTGCCGTTCAGCTACAAAACTCTGCCGTTCAGCACCCCTGCCGTTCAGCATTTCATACCTACAAAGCCCTGCCGTTCAGCACCCCCTGCCGTTCAGCATTTCATGCACGCATGGACCCTGCCGTTTAAACTCTACGCATGGACCCTGCCGTTTAAGCCCCCACACATGAACCCTGCCGATTAAGCCCCACCTACGCACAGCCTGTCTTGTTGGGTAGAAGAAGGGTGGTTGCAAGCTTAAAGGGAAACTCAAGGTTTGTTAGGAAAGTGTCACTTGTGTGTATATGGGTTTTGTCCCATATTGGAAAACACAAGTAAGAAGAGTGGCCTTTATATGTCCTTTTAGTTCTAAGGACTTGTTCCTATGGAACTAGAAGGAGCTATGCCCAAGACCACACACGTGCGCCCGCCCGCCGGCCGGCCGGGCTGGGCTGGGCGGGGGGCGGCGCGCGTGTGAGGTGACCGCGGGCCTTATTGGGCCGTTACACTTTTTCTAACCTGTTTTATCCCTTTTTGCTTGGTGGGCCTGTGGGACGCGCCCGTCCCTGTAGAAGCGAACCGGCGCAACTCATTGGGGCGTGGGCGGTTTGGGTTTATAGGAGAGAGAGAGGAACCGTTTTTGACTTGAGTCTTCTTTCCCGAAGAAAGACTGCTGCGCTCTGGTTCTCTCCTCTCTGGAACGCCTCCGTCAACACCACCGGGGAAACGCTCTTTGCCGTCGCTCGCTTCTTGCCCGCGCCACGGACGTCGCCGTTGCCGCTTCCCGTCGACGTGTTGCGTCTTCCTCTCCGTCACCGTCTGTCTCCTTCTACGCGCCCTTCGGTGTCCGGTGCCTGCTCCTTTTGCCCTAGATTCATTAGAGACTCTTCTTTATATATTAGATAGTTTTCGCTTTACGAGATCAACAGTGTGCGACTGTCATCTCGTTGGATGTGGTTGTACCCTGGGAGAAGATCGCCGTTTCCTTTTCGCACCTATAGTGGGGGCGATATCTTCTCTAAAGTAAGTTCCTTTTGGAACGCCTCCACTGCGTATAGATTTATGCTTACTTGTTCAGATTTCAGCATGTATATTTGCTTACTTGTTATTATTTACTTGGAATGACGCCCATGTTGATTTACGTAAATTTGTATCATGCCGCTATGCTTGCACTGTGTGGATTATGGATGTTCGACGCCATTTGGAATGTATTATACCCACTGTTTTTACAACAGTCTTAGAGAAGATATCGTTTTACATGGCGTCGTCATCTGTCACTCTCAACCCGAAAGTAGACATGTCTATGATGCCAGCGAAATTCGCAGGGCAACACTTCAAGCGTTGGCAACAACGCATGAAGATTTTGTTTACTATGATTGGGTTGATTTCAGTGATTGAATCTGACTCACCTAAGGTGATTGAGAATGATCCTGAAAGTGTTAAGAAGGCTACGGAATGGAAGGAAAAAGATCGCATAGGACATGGATGCATTCTGACTGCTTTATCGGATGTCCTATTCGATGTATATAGTACTTCGACATTCCTAACCTCCAAGGCACTGTGGGATGAACTTGACAGAAAATACAACACTGAGGACCAAGGTCTAGAAAAATATTCTGTCGGTAAATTTCTCAAGTTTCACATGGTTGTGGGCAGACCTATCACTGAACAGGCACATGAGTTTCTTCTATGATCCATGGCTTGGCTGAGGGTGAAATGAAACTCCCAGAAAAATTTCAGGTTATGTGCATCATCGAGAAATTTCCTAAGTCCTGGGAGGATTTTGGAATGGCCCTAAAACACAGGAAGGGTGCTATTTCTCTAGATGACCTGATGAGAGCTATTGCCATAGAGGAGGAACATAGGAGGAGAAACCTGTGATGCCTGTAGAGGCTAGTGCAAACATAGTCATGAAAAACAAATTTAAAGAGGTCAAAGGCAATCCAAGGTTGATTCTAATGCACAGTTTAAACCCAGGGAAAAATCAAGAAGAAGAAGAAGCAAGGTGAATGCTGGGTTTGTGGCCAGAAAGGTCATTCCGTGGTGATTGTCCTAAAAGGAAGGAAAAGACAGGCCAGCAGACTGGTGGTGCTCCACCTCAGGTCAATGTAGTGACCGCTGGTACTTCTTCTGGAGACACGTATATTTCTCTTAACCCTCAATTGTTTTCTATTTATGAACCTTATGAATGGTTGATAGACACAGGAGCCAATGTACACTTGTGTGCTGACAGGGCTAATTTTGTATCTTACCAGGCCGTCCATGACTGCTCCGTGACTATGGGAAATGGCAGCACTGCGAGGGTGATGGGAATTGGACGCGTGGACCTGAAGTTTACTTCGGGGCGTGTGCTGTCTCTTCATCGTGTGCACCATGTTCCTAGTGTTAGGAGAAATATTTATCTGGTTCTAGTTTAGTTAGAGAGGGTTATGAACTCAGCTTTAAATGTATAAAGTTGTGATACTTCGTCTCAAATCTTTTATTGGTAAAGGTTATTTATCTGATGGGTTGTTTAAAGTGCATGTGAGTCATGTGATGAATGAATGTTTAGATGTTGATTCATCTGTTCCAGTTGCTTTTAATGTTACAGATTCATCTGATTTATGGCATGGACGTCTAGGTTATTTAAATTTCAATTCATTGAAACGTATGATGAACCTGAATTTAATTCCTGAGCATGCTATTGATAAAACCAAGAATGCGATATCTGTGTACAGGCTAAACAACCTAGGAAACCCTTTCATTCTGTGGTTAGAGATTCAGAGATTCTGGATCTGATTCACTCAGATATCTGTGAGTTTAATGGTGGTGCTAACTAGGGATAAAAAAGTATTTCATTACCTTTATAGATGACTGTAGTAGATATTGCTATGTGTATTTGCTCAAGTCTAAGGATGAGGCTTTACAGAAGTTCATCATCTTTAGGAAGGAAGCAGAACACAAACTGTTCAGGTTCTTAAAAGGTTGAGGTCTGACAGAGGAGGAGAATACACCTCTAGTTTGTTTGTTGAATTTTGCCAAGAACATGACATTATTCATGAAACGACTGCCCCTTATTCTCCTCAGTCTAATGGGATAGCAGAAAGGAAGAACCGTGTATTTTTGACATGGTCAACTCTCTCCTGCAGAGTTCAGGACTACCTAAGTATATGTGGGGGAAGCTTTGAACACAGCTTGTCTTGTTCTGAATCATGTTCCCCTAAAACATAAGATAGTAGTCCAATTGAACTTTGGAGAAATAGGAAACCCAGTTTGAAATTTCTCAAAGTGTGGGGTGCCTTGCTAAGGTACTTGTCCCTGAACACAAGAGAAAGAAACTGGGACCTAAGACAGTTGACGCAGTCTTTTTAGACTATGCTGAAAATAGCTATGCATACAGGTTCTGGTTATCAAATTAGAAATCCCTGGCATAGATGTTAACACCATAGTCGAGTTCCGTGATGCTACATTCTTCGAACATGTCTTTCCCATGAAGACTGGTTTGCCTCAACAACTGAATTCTGAGACTATAGCATCCACATCTAATTCTATTCCACAGCATGTGGAAAGAATGACTAATGTGGGGGCTGATGCATCTAGACCTCTTACTGATACTATGATCAGGAAGAAGTAGAACCAAGGAGGAGTAAAAGACAAAAGGTCTCCAAGGAGTTGGTAGTGATTTTGTCACATCCAGATTGAAGAAGACCCCCCTCACTTTCCGAGATGCTATGGCTTCACCTGAAGCAAAGTATTGGAAGGAAGCCATTAAGAGTGAGGTTGACTCTATTCTTGCAAATGGCACATGGGAGTAGTTGATCCTCCTCCTGGATCTAAGACTATTGGATGCAAATGTGTCTTTAAGAAAAAGTTGAAACCTGATGGAACCATTGAAAAATTTAAAGCCAGGTTGGTTGCTAAGAGGTTTAAACAAATGGAGGGAATATATTATTTTGATACCTATTCTCCTGTAACCAGAATGACTACCATTAGGGTGCTAATAGCCTTGGCTTCCATATATGATCTGACTATCCACCAGATGGATGTTAAGACCGCCTTTCTTAATGGTGATTTGATGAAGAGATTTATATGGATCAGCCTGAAGGGTTTGTAGCCCCTGGTAATGAAGGTAAAGTTTGTAGACTTGTTAAATCCTTGTATGGATTGAAACAAGCCCCTAAACAATGGCATGAGAACTTTGACATGACTATCATGTCATTTGGCTTTAAAGTAAATGATTTTGATAAATGTGTCTACTACAAAGTGAAAGGTGATGATTGTGTAATTCTATGCCTATATGTAGATGATATATTGATTTTTGGCAACATAAGGGATTAGTAAATGAGACAAAATCATTCTTAAGTAGTAGATTTGAAATGAAGGATATGGGTGAGGCAAATATAATTCTTGGTCTAAAGTTGACTAAGTCAGCTGAAGGGATAGCAATTTCTCAGTCTCACTATGTTGAGAAAGTATTAGAGAAATATGGCTATCAGGATTGCAGAATTGTCTGTACACCCTATGATCCTTTTAGAGTTTTCTACAAGAATAAGAGTGTGTACCTGTGTCTCAACTACGGTACTCCCAAGTTATAGGAAGCTTAATGTATCTGGCAAACTGTACTAGACCTGACATTTCATATGCAGTAACTAGACTCAGTAGATACACTAGCTATCCTGACCGTTCTCACTGGGAAGGCTTAGATAGGATACTGAGATACCTTAAGGGTACAGTTTCCTTGAGCTGCATTTTGGGAATTTCCCTGGAGTCCTTGAAGGATACAGTGATGCAAGCTGGATTGCTGAAAACTCAGGGAGTAATGGTGTAACAGGGTATGTTTTTACCCTGGGAGGTGGTGCAGTGGCCTGGAGGTCCACTAACAAACCATCTTGTCTCGGTCTACTTTTGAGGCTGAGTTGTGTGCTTTGGACACTACTGGTATGGAGGCTGAATGGATTAAGGGACTTCTTACAGAATTACCCCTAATGAGTAAGCCTATACCTGCGGTCTCTATCCTTTGTGATAATATGACCACGATTGCTAAGGTCAAAGTTCAAAGTAGAATAAAAAAGAAAGGAGACATATTCAAATCAGACTTAAGTCTGTGAGAGAATTGGTGTCTTAGGGAGTGATAGCTGTGGATTTTCTTGGTACCAAGAACAACACAGCAGATCCTCTAACTAAAGGACTTAACAAAAATCAAGTCCTGAAATTTAGGATGGGGATGAGATTGAAACCCATTAATTGTTCTCCTACAGTAGCAACCCAACATATCTGAGTAAAGTTCCTACAAAGAAGGTTCAATGTGGTAACAACAAGCTGTTGAGAGAACTGGAAGACACTAATAATTCTAGATACCTTGTATCTGAATTCTACCCCTGTAATCCTAATACGAGTGTCTCTAGCTGCAAGTTAAGGTTGAGTTATCTACTCTTAATGGGTTCAAGCCTGGTAAGGCAGGATGTGAGCAGTGCATCCTTGGAGAAGCCCACCTAAGTAAGTACTACTGTGGGGCCGCAGTTAAAGGGATTGGGTTATCCTAAATGCACTTATGATACAGGAAGGGGCGCATGGCCGTAAGCGCACCCCTGCAGATTACTATCTAAGTTTATATCATGTTGTTTCCTTTGATAATCTTCACCCAAAAGAGTCAAGTTCAAGACTCAGTTCACTTCGACTCTGTGAAGAAAGGATTTGGAATACTCAGGTAGAAGTTCAAACCCGAAAGGTACTTCTATTGAAAGCATGATATGTGTCTCTTGATGTGTGTTCCTCCTGGCAAACCATGAGTTTGTGGGGGAATGTTGGGTAGAAGAAGGGTGGTTGCAAGCTTAAAGGGAAACTCAAGGTTTGTTAGGAAAGTGTCACTTGTGTGTATATGGGTTTTGTCCCATATTGGAAAACACAAGTAAGAGAGTGGCCTTTTATGTCCTTTTAGTTCTAAGGACTTGTTCCTATGGAACTAGAAGGAGCTATGCCAAGACCACACATGCGCGCCTGCCCGCCGGCCGGGCCGGGCTGGGCTGGGCGGGCGGCGGCGCGCGTGTGAGGTGACCGCGGGCCTTATTGGGCCGTTACACTTTTTCTAACCTGTTTTATCCCTTTTTGCTTGGTGGGCCTGTGGGACGCGCCCGTCCCTGTAGAAGCGAACCGGCGCAACTCATTGGGGCGTTGGGACGCGCCCGTCCCTGTAGAAGCGAACCGACGCAACTCATTGGGGCGTGGGCGGTTTGGGTTTATAGGAGAGAGAGAGGAACCGTTTTTGACTTGAGTCTTCTTTCCCGAAGAAAGACTGCTACGCTCTAGTTCTCTCCTCTCTGGAACGCCTCCGTCAACACCACCGGGGAAACGCTCTTTGCCGCCGCTCGCTTCTTGCCCGCGCCACGGACGTCGCCGTCGCCGCTTCCCGTCGACGTGTTGCGTCTTCCTCTCCGTCACCGTCTGTCTCCTTCTACGCGCCCTTCGGTGTCCGGTGCCTGCTTCTTTTGCCCTAGATTCATTAGAGACTCTTCTTAATATATTAGATAGTTTTCGCTTTACGAGATCAACAGTGTGCGACTGTCATCTCGTTGGATGTGGTTGTACCCTGGGAGAAGATCGTCGTTTCCTTTTCGCACCTATAGTGGGGGCGATATCTTCTCTAAGGCAAGTTCCTTTTGGAACGCTTCCACTGCGTATAGATTTATGCTTACTTGTTCAGATTTCAGCATGTATATTTTGCTTACTTGTTATTATTTACTTGGAATGATGCCCATGTTGATTTACGTAAATTTGTATCATGTCGCTATGCTTGCACTGTGTGGATTATGGATGTTCGAACGCCATTTGGAATGTATTATACCCACTGTTTTTACAACATGTCTTTCCAACCCATCCCACACCAAAGCTACCTGGTCCAACTTGTTTTTCTTTTACCCACAATAGCCCTGCTATTTAAACCCACCTGAGCACATACACCCCCTGCGCATAAAAAAAAGGAAAAAAAATCTCATTATTTGAGCCCACAAACACACATACACACAACCAATACACTCATGCGCATACATCTGTACATCTTTCTCCCTCATTTAACAAGCAAAAATAAAGCAGAAAAATGGCAACGGAACTAATGAGATGATAATTAATAAATGTTTAAAAGAAAGGAAATAAAAGAGACAAACAATTATATACAATTCAAAAAAAGGAAGGAAGAATAAATCCAATTATCCAAACAAATCCAAAGGTTGCAATTTTAAATCAAGCAAAAAAATGCAATGCAGTCAGATCCAATAAGTAGAATAAAACAATGATCCCGAAGCAAATCCAAGTTAAAAAAAAAAGGTCAGATAAAGTAATTTTAAACAAAAGAAGCCAAATCAAACAATTCTAAATTAAGCATCTAATTGGGAGTAAAAGTCCAAATAATCTCAAATTCAATAAACAGAGAGAAATAAATTTGAATAAAAAGACATTAAAAATCAAATAAAATTCCCCATCAAATCAGACAATCAAAATTTAAATCAAACCAAAAGATCAATAGATAAAGAGACAATTCCATAAAGTAAAAATTAAACAAAAAGAATACAAAAGAATAAAAACCAAATCAGATCAAATAATGTTGAAATCGTTTCAATCCCTTTAGATAAATCTGAATAGAGTTGAAAATGTGTCGAGTGTTGTGTTTTGATCATCTCGCATTAGGCGCAATTAAATTCACATTTCCGCGCATATTTTTTTATTGGATGTTTCCATCAAAGGCCACGAGACTTTTTATTCTGACGATTAATCAAGAGTTTTCTCTCTCAGAGGGATATAATTAACGTCGTTGCGATTAGACAACGGCGGGATCTTGGTCCCGACCCAATCTCTACTTTCGTTTCACGAAGTCAAACGGCGCGCAAACAGACTCAAAGCCCTTCGACTCTCGGAGGCAAACCATTTGTTGTCGCTTCAGCGACTGGCACGCCTGCGCTCCGCGGTTACCGATTCATCTTTCGTTATAGTGACTTACTATTTTCGGCACGCGAAAATATTCTTTCAGAATCTTTTTATCTTTTTTGAAGAAAAAGATATATTATGATGTTTATCAATTTTGCGGGCGTGCCAGTCTGTTAAAACAGACAAATTTCGTTTATCAGGCGATTTGGGTATCGCGTACCGGACCTTTCCCCGTCGATAATTCGACGTTTTATTACATCGAGAAGAACTCGAATACCTCTGATACATAGCTAGACATTGATTATAAAAATATCATGGGCGAGAAAATAGTCTCATTTATATTGGTTTCATTTCTCCTCGTGGGACCATGGCTGTTCGGCCAATGTGCTTGTCCATGTCAGAGATCAACTAGCCTCAATCTTTGTATATCGAAAATTAATTTATCGTCCCCATTTTTTTTTCTAGGGAACGATTTGAAATTTCATGTGAGGCTATTTTGCAATTTTCTATTGCGTCATTTTTTACAACAATTTTTTTTTGACACGGGAGCATTTTTTTGTCATTTCCCTCAACCCTGGGGTATTTTTGTCATTCCTCCTCGAACAGGGACACTTTGATAATTTTCCCAGTCATGGGGCTTAATCATTCAAAATTCTGTCCAGGGGGGATTTTTTATGGAATTTTCTAGTCCTTTCAAAGATATTTCCGCAATTTCTGATCTCTCGAGGATGTTTTCACAATTTTCCATAAATCAGGATCATCGCGAAAACATTTTTTTTTTTTGGTCATATCTTGTTGAGAGATTGTTTCAGATTTTTCCTGAATTTTTGATGTTCTATTTATATGTGATATCCATTTAATTTGAAAAATGACCATGTATATTGGTCGTTTTTACAAATAAAAGATAAATTGGATTTTTCTCCTGATTTATTCATTCATAGAAAATAAATATCATTGCTTCATGGAATTCAGGTACATCAATTTTTCATTTCAAAATTTCTCATCCATAGGGTCGTTTTTCTTGACACATACGGATGTATTTAACATAAATTCAATGTAGTGGACTTATCGTCCATTCGGAGTAAGTTTCAAAAAAATGAGAAATATATGAGTGGAAAGGGGGGGGGGGGCGACCTCCCCTCTCTCTCTTCTTCTCTTCAAGTCTTCTTCCTCTCTTCACAGGGTTCAACACTTGAAGATTTCCGGGTTCAGTAAAAAGCTCTCTTCTTCTTGGAGCTCTCCTCCTTTTATAGGAGATTTCAGGGTGGTGGTGGACACTCCACCGGGAGATTCTTCATAGCGCATCGGGGGGACCTCCACCAGGTATGTACCTTTTTTTTTTGCTTCGGAGAGAGGGAGAAAGGGGGCCGGTGGGAGGCCCACCTGTGCAAAGCACCGATGGGACCTCCACCGGCGCACACAGTCCCCGGGGCCCACCAGGTCCGCGGGGGCCCCGGTGGGCGTCCACCGGTGCGCCCGGGCGCCCGGGTGGGCACCCCACCGGGCGCGCACGGGCGCCCCGGTGGGCGCCCCATTGGGCGCACGCGGGTGCTCCACTGGGCGCCCCACCGAGCGCGCATGGAGTCCCGATGGGACCCCCACCGTCTGCACATTCTCCATTATGTACATATATATCCTGACCTGTCCTTTTCTTCCGTACGTGGCATTCTTTTTTCAGTGCAAGCACACATGTCATTTTCTTCTGCAGACATGGGTACTTTGACTTGTCTCTTGCGCACGTAGGACTTTTGGGACTTTTGCATTTCTTGCTTTGGGACTTGCGGCTGTACCGGAACACCGGACAACACAGACGCGCGAGATGAGATTCTGAACATCTCGGAACTGCGGGATTTAATTCTGTATATCTCGGAATCATGAGATTTATTTTCTCGGGCACAGAAATATTTCTTTTTCCTCTCTGTCCCTAATTCATTTTAGAAAAACCAGAAATAAGCGATTCACTCATCATTCCGAAAATCCTAAAATAAATCTTCAAGGGATATTTTTGTCCGGGTCACGGATAAATACTTTCCCCTTGACTCATTCATTCCGGACATTTGAAATGATCGAGCGACGGAGATTTTAATCTGAGTATACCGGGGTTTGCATAATTTCAGCCCCGATTTTACTCGAGATAATTTTCCTCCGAAACTTGACCATACGTAGCAGTTTATTTCTGTCTTCTGCTGTTTTATCCACTTGAACATTCAGAGGAACGATTTTTTTCTATCTTTCACTCGTTCCGATGTTTATGAATCAATGGATTTGGGGGCCAAGCCTTTTCTTTCTCCTCATATACTTGCTCTATTTATTTTAAAACAAGTAATTTCTTTATGAGGAAAATTTTGTTCAACACTTAACACTAAGAGGGACTTGAATTTGTAATACGCGGGTACACATATGAGAACATGATAAATAATTTTATGATTTTAAAAAATTTTGTGATGAATTAATAAAAATCCATTTCCACAACAGTCCAACAGAATGGAATTACATCTCCAAGAGGGATCTTTTGTTGATCATTGATTGTCAAAACAACACTGAGAGTATCACTATATAGAGTGATATCAGCATGCAACTTTGTGGCCCACAATGCCTTGGTAGATGGCCTGAGCCTCAACTTCCAGGGGAGAGGATGCCTTGAAGATAGAAGATCTACAGCCCAATAGCAGGTGTGGTGGCTATTTCTAGCCACCATCGTGCGCTAGGCTCATCATGGCCCCGCCCAATTCAGCAGGCAAACGTGGCCTCCCCGCAAGGCGCCACGTCTTTTCAAGAACAGCTTTAAGGTCCCGAGGCCGGTCCCTGCATTCGGGTACCAGCGGGACCCAAGAGCTGCCTCTGGATACCTTATAGCCTGTTTGGCCAAAGGCCCTCTCTTCCGAGCAATGTCTGCTCGGCGCATGCTGAAACCTCTTCGGCACGAGCAACACTTCCTTGCATCAGACATCCGGCAGCAAGCCATGCCTCCGGGCACCAGGCACCGAACAACGGGCTCGACTACCGAACAGCAGGTCTGGCTCACCGAGCAGGCTACCTGCCCGGTACCTTCCGCCCAGGAGAATCCAAGTAGCCCTTCATCCCCTCGTGGCGGTTATAACGGCTACAACACACGCGCCCCACGATCAAGTGGTGCATTAACTGCATAGCTCCTCAACGAGCGCCTCAACGCGTAACCCCCCGTTGAGGACGCTAACGGGCGCGCCCTTTACGACATTGATCAGGGACGTTCTGTCTCTCTCCCTTAAACTTCTATCTATAAAAATTTCTGGTAAGCCTCCACGCAGAGGTACGCAATCTAAGACACATCTCTCCTGCACAACACTGAACCTTCTTCTTCCAAGCCTTTGAGTCCACCTCTAACTTAGGCATCAGAGAGTTCTCCCCGGTTCTTCAACCGACCCCCCCTGATTCCATTCTGGTTTTGCAGGTATCCGTCCACTACCGGCGACCTTCTTCCCTTCTTCCAAGTGTAGGCCCGCTTGGCTCCGGCCCAAGCAGGAAATCACCTTCACAGTTTTAAATGAAGAGACGTGATTTAAGTGTGCCTCCCAAGAGGTATTGTCCCCATGCTTGGGGTTTTGTCCTTTAAAAGAGCCCTCTTGGGAGAAAGAGGTGAGGCTCTTGCTGATAAGCACACACTTGTTCTCACTATCTTTCAATGTGGGACTAAAGAATACCTCTACACAGCCCCCCAGTGAGGATAAGGGTGTGCGGGTCTCATGAAGATGAGACGCTCGGGTAGGGCACATGGCCTCTCGTTCGTTCCCACAGACGGCGCCAATGAAGAGACGTGATTTAAGTGTGCCTCCCAAGAGATATTGTCCCCATGCTTGGGGTTTTGTCCTTTAAAAGGGCCCTCTTGGGAGAAGAGGTGAGGCTCTTGCTGATAAACACACACTTGTTCTCACTATCTTTCAATGTGAGACTAAAGAATACCTCCACAGCAGGATATATGGGTTATTAGTACTTGAGCACCAGCAACTTTGCCCTCCTTGAAAGTAGCATCAATAAACATGGTAAGAGGTGGGCTGCTCAACTGTAGCTTGGGTTGAGCAATACTTTTAGTAGGGGGAGTGTCCTGTGGGCTAGTCCACTTTCAGATATCCATATCCGCCCAAACATTGAGAATCACTTGGCTCGTATTGAGAGGTTTGTTATCGAAAACAAGGGAGCACCTTACCTTCCAAATGTTCCACATGATAGCAATGACTAGTTTCAGAAAAGAGTAATTTGCCTTATCTATTGTGAAGGGAGGTTGGCACCATCTCACTAATTTGTCTGCCAATGACATATTATCCTGGAGAGGTTTATAGTTTAAAGGACTGGCAAACCAAATGGCTCTAACAGCAGTACATTCAAACATCATGTAATCTATTGATTCCTCCTGAACTTGGCAATTGGGATAGAGTGGGCAGCTTCCAGGGGCAATTCAGCTAATCTAGACATTGTGGGGAGAGCATTTATTCATGCGTTCCAAATGAAAGAGTATTTGGTTTGGAGGGGCCACTTTCTGCACATTTGGGTGCCAGAGGACCTTCCAGACCTAATGAGTGGCTGAAGTAGATGGCCTGTCAAGGTTCCTCAGTAAGAGACCATATGCTGATTTCGTTGTAAATAGACTACCCTGTATGAACTTCCAAATCAATCTATCTTGTGGATTTGAAGCCACTTGGGGAAGTCTGATCTGGAGGATAGCATTAACCTGCGCTGGATAGAAAATATTCTTTACTAAGTCTATATTCCATTTGCCACCCTAAATTAATTCTGCCACCTTCTGAGGTAACTGACCTTGAGAAAGTTGAATTGGCTTGGGTCTTTCAAAGCCTTTTGAGATCCAATTGTGTTTCCATATATTTACATTAAAACCATTATTGATTATCCAAAGAGTACCCCTTTTAAGATCCTCTCTCACAACTAGGAGACTCCTCCATATGTGTGATGAGTTGTTTCTACGGTTGGAATCCTAGAAAGATGAATTAGGAAAGTATTTTGCCCTGAGGATAGGACTCCATAGACCATGTGATTCATTGAGTAATCTCCAAGTCAATTTCGTAACTGATGCTCTGTTAAAAAGTTGCAGGTTCCTGAAGCACAGACCACCCTCCCACCCTCAGATTTGGGGTTCTGCATCTTGTGCCAGGCTACTAAGGGGATTTTGGGGGAACCATTTCTTTTACCCCACCAAAATGTTCTTTGGATCTTTATCAGATTTGCAATGACCCCTACTGGGATAAGAGTGGTCCCCATTATGTGAGCTGGTATGGCATTTAGTACAGATTCACTAGAACAACTTTGCCTGCCATTGTGAGTGTGTTAGCCTTCCACATATTAAGACGATTCTTGCACCTATCCTCCAAGAATTGAAAATGCTCCACCTTGGATCTTCCAA
Organism: Colocasia esculenta; assembly: GCA_014218235.1. Taxonomy (NCBI): domain Eukaryota; kingdom Viridiplantae; phylum Streptophyta; class Magnoliopsida; order Alismatales; family Araceae; genus Colocasia; species Colocasia esculenta. The sequence goes on along the minus strand of CM024754.1, from coordinate 191,344,280 downwards.
AAAAATAGAGGAGTACCCAAGTATGGGGAGTTTTTGTCCATATCCATGAAACCTGAAATGCCCTTTAATTGCAACTGGAGAGCTTGAGTGACATTGGGGCTAAAACAAAGTCCTGACTTGTCTTTGTTAATGGTTTGGCCTGACCAAGAAGAAAGGGTATCCAGAATATTGCATATCTCCTTAAGCTCTTGAACCTCTGCCTTGCTAAACATGAAGATATCATCTGCATATAGGATGTGAGTTATGGATGGAGCACTGATGTTAATTTTGAAACCCCTCAAATTCCTTTCGTTCACACTTTTGGCATATAGGTAAGAGAGAGCTTCAGCACATATGATAAAGATATAAGGAGATAAAGGGCATCCTTGTCTGATACCCCTGGTCGGTATGATGTGCCCTACTGCTTCCCCATTAAGATTAATAGAGTAGGTAACAATTGTGATCCATTCCATTATGAGAGTCTGAGCTTTAGCAGAAAAACCAGTTCTTTTGAGCATCTCTTCGATGAAAGACCACTCCAATTTGTCATATGTCTTACCCAGATCAATTTTCAAACCAAATATACCTGATTTGCCTGTCTTCCTTTGCATTGAATGAAGGAGTTCTTGCACTGTAACAATATTGTCAGAGATTGACCTCCTTGGCACAAGTGCCCCTTGATTGGCAGAAATCAAGTTCTTGAGGAGAGGCTTGAGGCGGTTAGCAATGATTTTAGCCACAATCTTATATAAGGTATTACATAAACTAATGGGCCTCAATTCGTGGGCAGAGGAAGCTTTGGAATTCTTAGGAATAAGAGTGATTAAAGTATGATTAGAACCAAAAGGGAGACTACCATGCTGAAAGAAATGCTTAACAAAATTACAGACTTCTGATTGGATAATATACCAGTGTTTTTGAAAAAAGGTTGTGGTCAAACCATCGGGACCAGGGGATTTGTGAGGGGGGGGGGGAGGATAGGACAGTTTCATGAATTTCCTGGGTTGTGGGCATGCAGCAAATAAGTCATTTTTCTGATGGGAGATAGTTCTATTGATAGTTTAGAAATGGCTGGGCACAGGGAGGGGATGGGATGATGTGAAAAGATTTTCAAAATACTGGTTGAAATAGGCTTTGATTGCTTCCATGTTCCCTGTCCATTCTCCACTTGGCAATGGAACCCAAGAAATATGATTTCTGCATCTTCTGTTGGTAGCTCGAACATGGTAGAATTTTGTATTACGATCACCACTTTTGAACCAAGAGATTTTAGCTCTTTGACGCCAAAAACAATCTTCCTGGGTCAAAAGTGCAGATAGGTTCTTCTCCAATTTGAGCTCTTCATGAATATTAACATCAGTCATGGGCCTCTGAGCTATTTCAGCAAATTTGCTTTGCATATGAAGGATAAGGTTCTGGGGATTTTTGTAATGAATCCTTTTCCACTGGTAAATTTTCTTTTCCATTTGACTAACCTTCCCACCATTGTTTGTAAGAAGTGAAGGGCCTGCACCCCAAAGGGATTTGATGAGTTCTTGAAAGTGGGATTTATCAAACCAGGTAGCTTCCATTTTAAAAATGTTTCTTCGTTTCCTTTTGAAGCCCTTAGTATAACGCAGGAGAGGATTGTGGTCACTGGCCACCCTAGGAAGGTGGTAAACAGAAGCTAAATGAAACCTACCTCTCCACTGGCCATCTGCAAGAACTCTGTCTAGCCTTTCCCTTATATGCCATTTAGCAGCTCTACGGTTGTTCCAAGTATACAGAGGACCATGGAAGCCCAAATTAATGAGGCCCATTGAAAAAATGAAGTCTGTGAAGATTGACGTACTCTGATGTCTTACTGTGGAACCCCCCTCTTTGTCTGTCTGATCAATCACCGAATTAAAGTCACCAATTAAAACCACTGGGCTGGGGCAAGACAAAATATAATTTTGGATATCTCTGAAGATCTTCCTTCTCTGAAAGCTAGAGGTTGGAGCATAATAGATACATATTAATTTCCAGGCACCTTCAGTTTTCTGTGGGTCCACTGTGAGAGACACCCAGTTGTGAGTTGAGAAGTCAATAACAATGTCTAGATTAAATTTCCACCAGAAGCAAATGCCCCCTGCCCTACCAATGGCCTATTGAACATGGAATTTTGTGATATTCCTGGGAGATGCAAAACGTGAGAATTGTTGGCTGTTGCATTTAGTCTCTGAGAAGAAACAGATATCAGGATCCAGTGAACGGGTAAGCTGATCCGTGTAGGACTTAGTAGGGACCCCGTTCAAACCCCTACAATTCCAAGCCAAGATTCTCATTTGGCTGATTGGGCCCGCTCAAGGCCGGTAGCCACCACCTCATTTGGATTTTTGGGGGAGAAGCAAGACCTAGCTTGGGAGTTCAGTTTTGGTGATTTTGGTTTCCTGGCAGCATCCTTAATTCTGAGGGAACGTGTGTTATAAGAAGGGGATGCAGAAAAAGTTACGTTGGGTATTGGTGGACCTAGCATGAGATGGCCAGTGTCAGCTAGTTGACTTTGAACTCAGGCTGGTATTTAAGAGGAGTGGGAGGGCTTTGCAAAGTCAGAAGGGATGGAGGCGACTTGAGGGTGGAGGTTAACCCCTTGAGCTGTCTGATCAGTCTTTTCGGCAGGGCAGGGCATGCTTGTGCCATTACTATGTCCCTCAACCTCCGGGTTAAAAGCAACATGACTGTCAGCCTCATTTAGAGTCTCTGTTGCATTTGTGAAGCCAGCTGAACCAGTTTTGAGCTTATTAGAAGCAGAGGCACCAGACCGGAATTTGCCCAAACATTCAAAATGGTGAATAATCGTGCACTAAGCTTTTCTCTTTCTTTTTGAGTGCTGGAGAGGTGGTTTGCCTGATGTGACTTCGCAATTCAAGGAGCTTGGAGCAACCATCATTCTCATGACCCATTATTCCACAAAAGGTACAGAACCGTGGTATTCTTTCATAAGCAACTAGAAACTCATGAACTCTTTGGTTGGGGAGCTTGACTTTGACTGCAGTCAGTAAAGGGGTTGAGGTATCAATTGTAACTTTGATTCTAATACAATCACTCCACCGATCAATGACTTCAGCTGGAGGTTTAAGAGGGGTTCCAATCTGAGTGGCAATTTTCATAACTGCACAGAGTGTAAGAAATTCCACCGGGAGGTTGTAAATTCTAACCCACAACTCAGCTTTTAGAAGCTTATAATCCTGGGGGGTACAGCTTGGTCTCCCTCGCTGGATCAGGATCAAATCATCATTATAGATCCAAGGCGTTCTTCTACAAATTTTCTCGATATCTTCCACTTCAGAAAAGCGAATGAGGAACCTATCATTGCCAAAGTTCAGAAATCTCCAGGCCCCTGTAGGATTCCATACGCTGGATATCCAATCTTTGAGGCCTGCTGGCCTGATTTCTTTATCAGTTAACACCCTTGTCACCAGAGTTAGATTCCATGAATCATGTCCATCTGTATCTTCCTCTTCCAGGCAGACCAGTTCTGATTCCGGTTTGCTCTCCAACAGAGCTTTAAATTTCAAAAGCAACTCTTCCTCTTGGGGAATCAATGGTGTCTCCTCAGCCATCAACGGGTTCCAGTGCCAATATGGAATGTAGACAGGGAAAACAAAGCAACCAAACCAGAAAGCAAGAAGAAACAGGAGCACCGAAAAACTAGGGAGACTTGGATGAAAAGAGCTAGGAAAAAACCGCAACTGAGACCAGCAAGAACCACACGTGGCCTGGCTACGCCACAAGAGTAGGAAGGAAGAGCCCACCCGATAAAGAGAAATACCGTATGAGATTGATAGGTGGAAAAAGGAGGTAGACGATCTCATTCAAGAATGCGAAGGAAACAATGTCGAAACCAGGACGAACAGCAGTATCCAGTTCATGATGGCAGGTAGTTAGGTAAGAAGCGACAAAAAGAGTGGAAACAGTAATACCTGTCTGTAGCTTTCATCGTGACTAACCCACCCGCTGCCTCAAAATTCTTCTACCATGTGTTAACTGCCAAGTGGAGTAAAGAGAACAGAGCTGTAGTCATGAAGGCTTCTTCTAGGAAAACAGTTCCTCCGAGGGATCCGGAGAGATGACTTGGAAGGAGGCAAGGAGTGGACAAGCCGTGGAAACCACGAGAGTTCCCAGCGAGGGGTTTCCTCACTGTGAATTCATCTCCACAGAAAGAAATCTGTAACGTGCACAGGAACTAAACCATTTCAACTTACAAATCCGATTCGTTGTGATATTAATTTGGAATGTTTCTTGTCCTTCAAAGCAGGAGGCGGACTGGATGGCGTCCGTACTCCCCTCGAAGACCATCGGGCCGACAATACCAACCGTGTACCTGGGATCCCGCGAGGAAGAAGAAAACAAGCACTACGGTTTCGCCATCTGCAATACCCCTCAGAGAGAAGCCTGCTGCAAGTGGCTCGACGCCCAGGAGGCGCCGGCATCCGTCGTCTATGTCTCCTTCGGCAGCGTGGCGGATGTGAGCGGGGAGCAAATGGAGGAGCTGGCGTGGGGGCTGGCGGCCAGCGGGAAGGTGTTCCTGTGGGTGGTGAGGGAATCGGAGGAGGGCAAGCTCCCCGAGGGCTTCGTGGCGGAGGCGGCGGGGAAGGGGCTGGTGGTGCGTTGGTGCGCCCAGCTGGAAGTTCTGGCGCACCCGGCGGTGGGGTGCTTCGTGACGCACTGCGGGTGGAACTCGACGTTGGAGGCGCTGAGCCTGGGGGTGCCCATGGTGGCGGTGCCGCAGTGGGCGGACCAGCCCACCAACGCCAAGTACGTGGAGGAGGTGTGGGGGACGGGGGTGAGGACGAGGGCGGACGGCAAGGGCGTCGTGAGGAGGGACGAGCTGCGGTCGCGCATAAGGGAGGTGATGGAAGGGAAGAAGGCGGAGGAGATCAGGAAGAACACGCAGAAATGGAGGAAGCTGGCGGTGGAGGCCGTGGGCGACGGCGGGAGTTCGGACAGGAACATGTGGGAGTTTGTCCGTACGGTCATTGGTTAAAGTGACCAACTTGCGGATTTCCACCATCTTTCGTGGCCAATTGACTCATCTACGGCAATCTATCGGTTATTCACTTTAATTACGATATTTTCTTTAATTATATTTATTATAACTCTGCATGAAACTATCCGATTCATACGTATAGAAATCTCATCCTTTTATTAGAATGTTTGTTCAAGGAATCTGTCACTTGGTTGGTTGGGTCGATGGGACCAAGTTGGACCCGGCAGCCCAAGGTCCGGCAGAGGCTCGTTACATGAAAGTTTGGGCCCATTAAACATGACCTGCTTTTGTTGTGGGCCGGCGGACCATTTAGACCCGGTCAGTCTTCAATTCCACGCCAGCCTAAAACCTCGGGCTCGACAGGCCCCTCATCCCCCGTTCCCCACATTGGAAAGAAAACTACTTAGCGCACATCCATTTTTTTCAAAATTTAAGGAACAAATAGCGCACCTTTAGTGAGTGTGTCCAAATTAATGCACGTTATGAGTGTGCACTAAATATTTTTCCATTGAAAATAGATTATGACTCAGCTCCATGGCCATTGGACTTGGCCTACTTCAAATGCTGACGACAGAAGCGTGTAAAATATCATTGAAAAGTGAGTATTTTATAACTTATTTAAATTATTCGTCAGTGTGATTTGAAGCTTTGAGGAAGGTTATTATAGAAAATTTTCAAGCCCACATTTAATGGAAGTAACAGGGACAGAGTCGGCACTAAGGGCTGAGTTTTCTCTCTCTAGAGCCTGCCTACTTCTTCTCCAAGGAGGAGGTCGCTGACTCTCTGATTCCTTTGCAACTCCCAATCGTGGCAAAAACTCTGTATTGGCGGCCATCTTGGATGCTAAACACCAACAGCTGCGCTTTAGAAATCAGGATGAGTACCTCAAATTAGTTCTGCTTCGGGAATCCTTTTATGTTATGGCCTATGGCCCACTAAGAGGAAGGGGTACATTAGGGACGGGTTATTCACGATGGCTCCTAACAATCCGTTGCTAAAAGATTTATTCACGACAGCTAGAAAGCAGCTGTTGCCAAAATTTAGTTATTAGCGATGGTTGAAAGTAAATATTATTATTAATAGCTATTAACGCTGAACATTCACGATTAAATTGTCGCCACTAATATTATTATAGATCCAATCGTGTCTAATAATTTTTACTTGTAACGACTAACACAAGTCGTCCCAAATATTAATATTAACGACGATTTTATATAGTCATCATTGGTAACATTATTCAAGACACGTGGGAGTATCCTGAATACAAAAATATTGGTGACAATTTTTTGGTTGTCGCTACTTAAGTTATGATGGATGGCTCGACTTGTCTCTAATAACAATTATTCACGATGGCTAGAATTATTAGCGATAGTTGACAAAGTCGTTGCTAATCAATTTATTACAGATAGTTGTATCTGCCCTAATGAAAAATAATAGCGACAACTTCTAACCTCGTCACTATTTCTAAGTTATAAGAGACGGTTGGGCCTATCCTTAATAACTTTAATTCGTGATGGCCAGACAAAGCCGTCCCAAAAAGTCTTATTAGTGACATCTTATGTATTCATCACTATTAGTATTATTCGAGAAGACTGGAACCATCCTTAATAAGAAAGTATTGGCGATAGCTTCATATGTCGACTCTAATTAAGTTACAAAACTTCAAACTTCAATTTCTTGCCCTTATGAACTTTTGGGCCTTTGAGCTGCGTTGCTGCCACATCTTGGATATTTGCCATGATCTCTAAATTGGCTTCATAGGCAGACATGAGGAGTTGATTCTTCCATACATATGGTCTCCAAATATTTGCATGGAGTCTTGGAGCCTTGTTTTTCTTGCATAAGCCATGGATATTGCAAATTGTCTTCCGACTTTGTAATCAGCTGAATGATTTCATCCTCTTCAGGGTTTTCATCATAAACCGCCCGTGAAAGTTCAACTGATGAAGTGACCAAAAAGAAACCATGTCAACTTCTTATACATCTCCCGTAGAGAAGCCCAGACTTGGATATTGAGTGACCTGCAGTATATAGTTCTTTATCCAAATTTGGTGGATACCATAACTTTCTGAACAGGACTTTGATATGTTCTGATAAGCTTTGACCCTGAGATGCCCCCAAATTAAGGCTGATTGTTGGAGAGGTCACCAGGATACCATGGATATTCTGCTGTAGAGGATGATACTTTGTTGAACATAGTTGAATAATCAGATGGCAGCAAAGGAAATCAGCCATTAGGCACTTCCACTATTTTCTGTTTATCTTTCCCTTGAGTTGGAGTTTCTTTCTTTGATTTCTCCAAATATGAACAAACATCTAACATAAGACATTCATATACTTCAAATGGGTGCAAATCAGCAAAGATCATTTTTTTTCTTTTGCCCCTCGAGAATATTTTATGCACTGGTGGAGAGTTCAAGACACCACCAGATTTTGATGGTGATTGAATTGACGACATGAAATTTCACTTTCGTGGTTAAATCCTCTAATGACAGTTCAAATTTTGCCGCACCTAGTGAACTTCGAATTTTTTATTGAAGCGGGATATTCTCACCTCCTGAACTTCTATCAGATGTACACAAAATTAATATTTGTGATAGATAATTCGACAAGGAAGAATATTAATTACTGCCCCTGGATCAACCAATATTTTGCTCAATGACTGATTATTCAATTGCCCTCTCATATATAATGGTCTTTGTGGCTGGTTTAGGATTAAGAACATATCATCATTGGTAAAGGTGGCTACGGCTGGGTAGAGTTCCTGAAGTGACGACTACATTTCAATAAAACAACTTTGATTCTACAAGGCCGAAATAATGGCTTAATTAGCATGGGTCTCCTCATGACTCAACGAAACGATCTCCTAAATATTGAACCTTGCAGGTATTCTTTTCATCTACTTATAATTCTCGCTTCTACTTTGACTTTCACCAATTTCATTTCTTTAACTTTATTAGATCTACTATGCATTGTTTTGTGTTGTTGGATCTGAACTGAGTGGCAATTCATCTCCCCTTTTCCTATGTTGCCTGAGACTACTGTGCTAGCTTAATTAGTTGTCTCTTTGGATATAAAAAATTCAACAAATGAAGGAATATTGCCTTCATTTTCCAGATATAAGCTGGATGGAGGAGGAATTATATGGGCTCGTCTAATTAACTTATAGTTGGGGGAATCTGATATGGCTGTTCACCCCAGAAGATTATGTTTTGTTGGCAAGAGGAGGGTGCCTCCATTTCTTGCTAGATTATGAGACTCAAGTCAAAAGACTCGCTCGGATGACTTAAATCAGAGATAGAATGATATTTTCAGAAACTTAAGAACACGCTGGTTTTGGGGCATTTAGTTTAACTTAAAAATATATTCTCTTACTTCTAAAATCTTAATTTTTAGCCTTTGTTTTAAGAAATTTCTAATTAAAATGGGTAAATTAGTCTACCAATTAACAAATCGAAAGATTTACTCATCTGATTTCTTAAGATAAAGGGTATTTCTGAAAAGGCCTATCTTTTGAGTGATTCCGGTGCAAAATTAATTATGACTAAAATTGGTCACTAACTGAATCACATCGTAATTACAATAAGTTTAATCTCACGATTCTACACTTCAAGTCAGTTTTTTTTATCTCTCGCACGTTTGGTCGGGACTCGGGATTTTAGTGTGTCTGTGGTGCCGGATCGATGTAGCTTGGCTTCTCTTTACATTGACTGGAAACCTTCAGTGACGGAAGCCCTTGCGTCACTCGCGCCTCACCATGTCACCATAAGTAGAAGGCGGCTGGAGAAGAGTTATTTCCCAGCTGCCTTCGATCCCGCCCGGTCACGGTCTGCACAAGCGGCTGCAGGACTGCGAGTGTGAGTGTGTGTGTGTGCGTGAGAGAGAGGATGGAGAAAGAAAGGGAAGAAAACGCAGGCAGAGTCCAAGTCGTGCTGCTGACGTATCCGACCCAGGGACACATAAACCCCATGCTCGAGTTCGGCAAGCGCCTTGCGGCGCGGGGCCTGCCAGCCACCGTCGCCATCACTCGCTTCGTCGCCAGGTCGATGCCGCAGCCGGAGAAGACCGCCGGCGTGGTGCGCGTCGTCGGGAATATCTCCGACGGCCACGACGAGGGAGGCATCGCCGTGGCCGAGAGCGTCCAGTCGTACCTGGAGGGATTCAAGGCGGCGGGATCGAGGACGCTGGCGGAGCTCATCCGAGAGGAGGACGCCCGGGGCCGCCCGGTGAGGGGGGTCGTGTACGACGCCTTCCTCCCGTGGGCGCTGGACGTCGCCAAGGGGATGGGGCTGCTCGCGGCCGCCTTCTTCACCCAGTCCTGCGCCGTGAACGCAATCTATCACCATGCATACCACGGGCGGCTGCCTGTGCCGGCGCCGGGCCAGACGATGTCGATCGAGGGGTTGCCCGCGCTCAGCCTCGAAGAGATGCCGTCGTTCATCTCAAGGCCAGGGCAGTATCCAGAGGTTTTGGACTTGGTGCTGACCAGTACTTGAACCTGGAGAAGGCGGATGCCGTCTTCGTCAACACCTTCTACCATTTAGAACCCCAGGTGCGACTAGCTTATTACACTTTCCTACACCAACTGGAACAGGCCGGGTACTTACCGTGTCACGTTTTTTTTTTCCCACCTTTAAAAAGATAAGTAAGATTTTTGGCATTAGATTATTCAAAAGCACCATGGAATTACTTAACTTAAAATTTCTATTTAGTCATTAAATTCTAAATTAGATGATCCAAATCGATCAGGCAACAAACTGCATGCATTAATGCCCTAGAGTTCGATCCTACCTACACTTTTATATATGCTTGAGATCTATAAAAGATTAGAAGAACTTCAACTGTGTTTTCTATTAAGATTCCCCTCCGTTCGTACGTACTACGCTTTCAAACACCGGCTGAGTAGCCTGGAAAAAAAATTACGATGTTGATCGGTAGAGATCGGCAGATTTGTTCGGCTTATTAATTAACTGAAAATTTTATGTTGAACAATCGAATAACTTCGGTACAACTTGAGAGCATAAATAGGAAAAAAGGAATAACAATTTGGTATTGCATGCTTATACTTACACAGTTTAAAAATAACAGAGTTATATATCCTACCGATTAAGACAGCCCTGGTAATTAAATTGTATGCAATTAATTACTCTGGCAAGATTTATATTGTTTTTCCATTTATATTTAGTTTATTATTTATTTTGGTATTCACATGTAATATTCTGTAATTTAAGTAAAGACCTACACACAACAGATCAATAATTTAGGTTCAAATTTAGACACCTATGTTTTAAGAAAAATTAGAGAAGAGTACTGGAATGGCTCTGTCAACTAAGATTCTTATCACCTTTATAAGAACCAATCAAATAAAATTTTAAATCGTTTAATTTAAACTTGTCGAAGAATTAGATATGGAACAAATTTAACTTATTCACCAAGACGTTTCTTATTCTATGTGCAGGAGGCAAATTGGATGGCGTCAATACTCTCCACGAAGACCATCGGGCCGACAATACCAACTATGTACTTGGGATCCCGTATGGAAGAAGAAAACAAACACTACGGTTTCGACATCTACACTACCCCTCAGAGAGAAACATGCGGCAACTGGCTCGACGCCCAGGAGGAACCGGCCTCCGTCGTCTATGTCTCCTTCGGCAGCATGGCAGATCTGAGCGCGGAGCAGGTGGAGGAGTTGGCATGGGGGTTGACGGCGACAGGCAAGAGGTTCCTGTGGGTGGTTCGGGCGTCGGAGGAGGGCAAGCTCCCCGAGGGGTTCGTGGCGGAGGTGGCGGGGAAGGGGCTGGTGGTGCGGTGGTGCGCCCAGCTGGAGGTTCTGGCGCACCCGGCGGTGGGGTGCTTCGTGACGCACTCCGGGTGGAACTCGACGCTGGAGGCGCTGAGCCTGGGGGTGCCCATGGTGGCGGTGCCGCAGTGGACGGACCAGCCCACCAACGCCAAGTACGTGGAGGAGGTGTGGGGGACGGGGGTGAGGGCGAGGGTGGACGGCAAGGGCGTCGTGAGGAGGGACGAGCTGCGGTCGCGCATAAGGGAGGTGATGGAAGGGAAGAAGGCAGAGGAGATTAGGCAGAACGCCCAGAAATGGAGGAAGTTGGCGGCGGAGGCCGTGGGTGATGGCGGGAGTTCGGACAGGAACATGTGGGAGTTCGTCCGTACGGTCATTGGCTGAAAGTGACCAACTTAATTGGTTCTTGCTTGACGGGGATTTCCATCATCTTTCGTGGCCAATTTACTCATTCAGGGCAATCTCTCAGTTATTCATATTAATTAGTATATATATAGATTTTAATTATCGTTAATATAAGTCCGCATGTAACTATCAGTTTGTACGTTTAAAAGTCTCACTATGGTCCATGGTGAACAAAACCTTTTATTACAGCATTTTGTTCAAGGAATCTCTCACTTGGGCAGCCCAAGATCCAACAGAGACATTTCATCAAAGCTCGGGCCCATTAAGGACGACCAGCATTTAGTTGTGGCGACGACGCCCAATTAGACCCGGTCCGTAATGAAGTCCACACTAGCCCAAAACTCAGGCCCGACCGGCCGGCCTCCGGAGTCCAGACTCTCGTTATAAAACACACAAGTTTCAAGCTATTGCAAATATACTATTGACTCCGGCCCACGACCACTTGACTTTGACATAGCTAGTTAAAATGCGAGATAGGACGACCAGAAGCGTGTAAAATTTCATTGAAAAGAGGGTATTTTGTAACATTTATAAATTACTCTCTAGTATGATGTGAAGCTTTAAGGAATATTATTGTAGAAAATTTCCAAGCACACATTTGATGGAACAAACGGGCTAGTATGATGTTATTCTTATAAATTACTCTCTAGTATGATGTTATTCTTATTAAACACTTTCTTAGAACTTTAATAATATATAAAAATTTGCTAGACTAACGGTGTAATTAAGAAAAGAAAGAAAAATAGTTTTGTAACACCATTTGGTAACACCACTTGATAACATTATTATTAAAATTGTGCCACATCAATAATTGAAATGAAAAAGTTAAAAACACCTCATAAATAATAAAATTGTGATATACTTTGATTGGTGTGTTATTTTAAAATATTATCAAATAGTGTTACTAAATTATTTTCTTAAAAGAAAAGGGGTCGCTCCATATGTGTATCTTTATTATGAAATCCTAGGCCGCCAAGCAGTTAGATTGGTTTGGTGCCAATCTTTTGGTGAGCACTAACTCAAATCCCATCAGGGTGTGCCATCTAACCTTTTAAAGTTAAAAAAATTGGAATGAGGTATTATAAATAGTCCATCCCGTGAGTTTGCACAATGCGATAAGGTGGGCAAACTTTTATGCACACCATTGGTGTGTATTAAATATTTCGCATTCGTAAAATGGTGCAGGAAAAAACTGTAGGCTTTACTTGGGGGATATGAGAAGTTTTCTTTAAAACACATAAAATATTTTAGGGCCCACATTTTTTGTAGGATGTTTTCTTGCTCCCTTAAAATTCATCGTCATTATAATCTTATCTCATTATTTGAGGACGGCTACGTTGAATTTTATTTAGACAAAATTTTTATCAACTATTATATTCGTATTTAAATCTAAAAAATTAATATCCTTTCTAATAATATTGTACAATCTTATTTTAAATCTATCTCAAGCACTTTTTTTTTCTAATATTCACTAAGATTTAATCACATCTTTTAAGCAGCACCGAATGAGAATGACAGTGTACGTGTTTAAATTATTTGAGTCTATTTTCTCTTATTTTACTATCAATTAAAACTATCCCTAAGTCCTTACAGAATAGCTCATTATTATTATTATTATTCTTAGTTTTATCACATATCTACGCACATTTTGTTAATGTGTTCTTTTCGTACTATTCAACACTCAAGTACCATATAACAAAGCATGTCTCTTAGTTGTTCTATAAAACTTCTCTTTAAGTTTCACGGGTATATGATGATCATAGAAAATTTCTGATGAAATTCTCTATTTTAACCTATCTATCTTAATCTTATATGTAACATCATCATAAATCTCTTCATTCTTTTGAATGGTAAATCCTAAGCACAGAAATCTACTACTCTTATGAATATTTTGTCCATCAATTAGAACCATATCTTCTTGTAACACTCTCTCATTATTATAATTATAATACATAAATTCTGAACTCATTTTGAAATCTTTAGACTACAAAGCATACCTTCAACTTTCTAACTTAACATTTAAACTATCAATACTATAACCATTAAAATGATATCATATGTAAATAGCATACACTAAGGATATCAACATGTAATTATTTTATTACTTCATCCATAATAAGAGGAAAAAGATACGGACTTAGTGCAAACCTTAATGCAAACCTATATATAGTGACAAAAAATTCACAAGTCTCTCTAACAACAGTTCTCATACTAGTAGTAGCACCTTCGTACATATCGTGAACGAAGTTAGCATATCCTTGATAGACTCTCTTCCTTCTTAAAGTCTACGAAATCAATTCTCTCAGTACTGGATCATATGCCTTCTCCAAATCAATTAAAATTATACATAAATCTTGTCTCATATCTCTATACTTCTCCATTGACAGCCATAATAAGAAAATATCATCTCTGGTAGATCTGCTCAGCATAAGTCGAATTGATTTTTTGATACAGTAGTCACACTTGCTCCCTCAAAATTATGAGAGAGTAATAGTATGCAGTGTATTACAATTTTATACTAAAATGACACTTTTACATCCATAGATGACCAATTATTTTTAATATTTATTTATATATTTTATGTATTTATATGGGAATTTTATTAAAATAATTCTATTTAAATAAATATTTATCCTAATATCCCTCGTTGAGAAGTCAGCCCCACTTGAGAAGTAGGTCTGAGACGTAAGGCTTCTGTACAATGTGTCTCATTAGGAGATCGTTGAGGATGGTGATTAGATGCACCTAAAAGTAGGGACGAAGCTTCCTTACAGTCAAGACAAGTGCCAGAGAATCTTGTCGACTCAAGGATAGTTTAGTGGGTCCCTGCAGTAGAATCCTGCTAACAAAATATATTGGTTTTTGGACTTGGTCCTCTCCCGCATTGGGACAGAGCTAAGGGTGCAAAAGTTGACTACCAAATAAATGAAAAGCATGCCCATGTTCTCGGTTTTAGGAAGAATGGGTACTGATTAGAGGTGCAATTTTAGCTCCTCGAAGGCACGTTGGAAATCCTCAGACCATCTGAAGACCCCTCCTTTATATCTTCATAGCCAATAAGAAGGGTAGGCATCACTTGACTGACAGGAATTGCCTGAGGTAATGAGGAATCTGTCGATGATGGCTTGGACTTTCCGATGAGGTAACTGAGGAATTTTTCAAGGTGATGTCGAAAGTATATTTCTTGGGATTTAGCTTCATATTGTATCTCCGAATGACTGTGAACATTTGGAGGAGGTCCGAGAGGTGGTCGCTAGAGAGCTGACTCTTCACCAACCATTTACATAAACCTCTATGTTCTTATCAAGCTGTGTCTCAAACATGTGGTTCATTGAATGTTGATAGGTAGCTCCAGTGTTTTTTAGACCAAATAGCATTCTTGTCTGGTAGTAAATGCTGAGGTCCATGATGAACATTGCCTTCTTCTCATTGGCTAGATGCATTTGGATCTAGTGGTAACTCGAATAGGCATCTAGAAAGCTCAAAAGCTCGTGCCCTACTGTGGCATCGATTACCTAGTCGACCGGGGGGGGGGGGGGGGGTAGATATCTTTGGGGCATGCTTTCTTAATATTAGTGAAGTCCACACACATGTGCTACTTACATAATGCCTTTTTCACAAAGATGACATTCGCAACTCAGGTGGGATATTGGACTTCTTAGAACAAGATGGTCCGACGCCTAGGGGTCAGTTGCTTACAGATGACCTCTTTCTTCTCGTTGTTGAGGACCCTCTTCTTTGGCTCCTGGATCAACATTCAGTTGTGTAATGAATGCAAGGTCAATCCTAAGGAGCTTCTCCTCCGACTAGGTAAAGATGTTTGCATGCTCCTCGAGGAAGTTGTATAGTAGTTGTCGAGCTTTTGGGGTCAAGGTTGCGCCGACCTTGACTACTGGATCAGACTTCCACTTCAGCTAGATGCATATGAGATCAATGGCCAAATATATCCTAAGTGACTCCTTCACCTCGACTTTCTTGGAGACAACCATGGTTTCAGGCCTATGTGTCGGCACTATCTTGGAGTAGCACTTGAGAGACTTGGTGTAATTGCTGCGAACTTCCCAGATGTCCGCTCGAGTGGGGAACTTGAGCTTTTGATGAACAGTGAAGGGCATGCCACCGATCTAATCTAGGGTCCCTTGTCCCCTGTTCACATTGTATGCAGAGGTGATCTGAACCACTTCAAAGTCGACTCTGATCG
Source organism: Colocasia esculenta (assembly GCA_014218235.1). Lineage (NCBI taxonomy): Eukaryota > Viridiplantae > Streptophyta > Magnoliopsida > Alismatales > Araceae > Colocasia > Colocasia esculenta. Next base: position 191,328,881 of record CM024754.1, on the reverse strand, counting down.
TCATAGGCCAGGGCTTGGTGCTGAGTAGATGGGAAGGTTGACCACGCCCTCCACTTTAGCAGGTGTTCCGCCCTCCACATTAGTAGATGTTATGTGGAACCTATAGATGGGTGTCTTGATAGGCTTGACCCATCTCGGAGGAATGTCAAGTTTTTGAAAGTAATCATAAAACAACAAGTTGACAATGCTTCCATTATCGACAAAGATTCTTTTTACAACAAATTGGTTGACCATAGCCCATACAACCAGAGTGTCCTCATTAGGGACCTTTACATCTTTCAAGTCCTTGTTCGAGAAGGTGATAGCCTGATCCTTGATTGAGAAGCTGATAGCCTACTCCTCCTCCAGCCGAGGGTGCTTCTACTTCTCTACTTATTACACCTCCCATAGATGCTCTTTCCATTTGTTTGAGGTATCACCCAAGGCTAAGGGATGCCCCATGATCATCATAACTAAGCCTTTGATGGGTGGGTTGTCTTCTAGCCCTAGGCTAGGGTCTCTTCTTCTCCTGCCATCTCTCTGAGAGCGACTTTCAAAATTCTTGTCGATGACCTGCCAGTGGATGAGAGCTTGGATCTTGTAGTGGAGATGGCGGCACTCATCATTGGTGTCCCCGTGGTCCCCATGGAACTCGCAGTACTTGGTGTTGTTGCACTTTCCTCTGTCTCCCCTCATGTTCTCAAACCATTTTAAGGTGGCCTTACTCTTGGATCTCCATGAGTATATAAGAAGAAGGGATGGTGAATGTCGGGAGAGAAGTGTGCTGAGTCCACGGGACATTGTGTCTGTTGTCCCTCTAGGGCACTTCTCATCTTGGGAAAATTGGTAAGCTTGTTTCTTCTTCTCCTCCACCATTAGGGGGGTGTGTGACTTAAGGATGGCTTTGGTTGGCATATCGATTAGCCTTGGTCATTATATAAGAAAATGTAGTCGGGATCATCTTCACCACTGACCCCCTCAAGTCCAGATTTATGGTGCTACCCATGATGGCCGACATCGTCGTGGCCACGTCCAACTCCAGAATTTGCAAGGCTTGAGAGTGGAAGCATGCCACAACCCTATAGAGACTCTCTGGGGCACTACCTCACTGTCAGGAGGAAGGCTGAGCTCTTCACAAGGTGCACATATCCAATGACGTGCTCTAGGAACTTGTCCCCAAGCAATCTGGAAAGAGAAAATAGATCCTGGATCCAATGTCTTAAACCATGCCACTGCCCCACCTTCGAGCGATGTCAGAAACACATGACACTTGACCTCATTCGATGCCCCTAGAAGGAGAGCAGGGTGTTCAGACATTCCATGTAGTTGGTCAGGTTGGTTGTGCCATTGTAACCTTTGCCATTGGCCATGTCCATTTTGTCAGGGTGGACAACCTTCAAGATATTCTCCATAAAAGGAGAATGGAGATAGGTGGTTTCCCACGTGGCTCCTATAGGGATCTGCCATGTAGTGTCTTGAGCCCTTATTAGACCCTTAATGGGTTTTTTTACAGTGTGTGGGGGTTGACGACAGGATCGACTATCGTCAACTTGTGTCGACGGCAGGAGGGACTACCATCTAGTTAGGGTTGATGGTGGGAGAGTATGCCATGTAGTTGTGTTGGTGGCATCCTCTGTGTATGGTTGGCAACAACCTATGTTGACGTCGAGTTGAGTTGGTAGAACTTGACGGAGGGGTATGTTGACATCAACCTGGACGGGGTTTGTTTTTATATAGGGCACTTGAGCCCTCTTCTCTCTCCCCATATCCACTCTCTCCACCTCCCCTCTCACCTGTTGCTTCTCCTACCACCTTCGACGGCTAACAGAGGTTCGTGGGTGAGGTGCTGGTGTATGTGGAGGCGGTGCTTCATGAAGAGCAAGGAGGAATTGCTCGCGGGGTGAGATCGCAGTACAGAGTTTTCACCAAGTTTTTCCGTCATTTGAGGTAGGGAGGCTAACCTCTGTACCCCCGTTGTTATTTTTGTAATGTTGTATGTGAGTTCCATGCCTTGGAATCAAGTTTTGGGGGGTTATTCATGTCGGGGAAAGGGTGTTGCACCGAACGATCTATGTAATATCCTAAGTTTAGCCATGGGATTAGCATGTAAATTATCCTTGGAATAAGTTTCCTGTAGCCTAGTCCTTGCGCCAGTCGAATTGGAAGTTTGACTGATGTGTGTGTTCTAGCCGACGTAAAGCTTTGACTGGGAAAGAAGTGCTTGCGCCAATTGAAGTGGAAGTTTGACTGATGTGTGTGTTCTAGCTAACATGAAGCTTCGACTGATGAAGAAGTCCTTGTGCCAATAGAAGTGGAGGATTGACTGATGTGTGTGTTCCATCCGAAGTGAAGCTTTGATTGATGAAGAAGTCCTTGCGTCAGTCGAAGTGGAAGTTTAATTGATGTGTGTGTTCCAGCCGAAGTGAAGCTTCGACTGATGAAGAAGTCCTTGTGCCAGTCAAAGTGGAAGTTCGATTGATGTGCATGTTCCATCCGAAGTGAAGCTTCGACTAATGAAGAAGTCCTTGCACCAGTCGAAGTGGAACTTCGACTAATGAGTGATCTTTTCGTATATGACAAAGTTTTGTTCACCGATCAATATCTTTTGTTCACCAATTGCTATATCACTTAAGCTTCTTCAGTTTTCGATGGCTCTATAGTCGAAGTGAGAGTTGTGCGCAACTAATTGGTTCATGTGAATGTCTGACTATGTGTCAGAAGTCGTCCTCTTATAATGTAACATTTTGACCATTCGGATTGTGATTCGGTTGGCATATGGGCCAATGTGTGTGGTCTTGAGTTATTTTTTAAGGTTTGGCATGTGGTGTGGGTGTTGTGGACCGGAAATCTGGACCTAACAGGCCCACTGGTTCTCTATTTGGGAACGAGATGGGGGAGGGCGTTGCGTTCAGAATGCGTCTCCCCCGTACATCGCATTCTCCTCGCCGCTTATTTTCGGCCTTCAGCCGTCTGCGCAACGCGTGGCACATGCGTGGTTGATGCGTGGCATCAGTTTCTGGAACGCGTCATCCAAGAACATCGCGTTCTTAATGCAACGATTTGCTTTGTCACGTTCTCAACTTCAACTATTTAATAGAGTGTTGGTCGGCCAAACAGAGCAGGAAGCTCTGTTCGGTCGAAGGGAGAGTTTCTGAGGGTTTCTAGGTGATTTCGACTCTGAGCATGTGATTCGACATGTTCTTGGCGCGAGGAGGTTGAGCTGAGCGTAGGAAACACCGATCAATTGGGGTTCTTCACATTCTTTACGTTGGTAGGGAGATTCCCCTTCGTTAATCTCCATTTATGCATGGTTCGATGGTTTAAATGCATGTAAAAGGTTTTGGAGAGCAATATGCATGGTAGTACAGGTTAATTAGTGTGTTGTGTGGAGTATTTGGTGCAGGTTTTTCGAACTGGGAATCAGTCTATAAATGCGAAAAATCGGGTGGTTGTGTTCTGAACGCGATAGACTGACCCAACGCGTTCACATCCATAACGTGCCATATCAGGGTGTTACGTTCTAAACGCAACACCCGACCCCTTCGCGTTCAGTTCCGAGACTAATGAGCTGGTCTGGATTGTGGGCCTTATAGACCATGGTTAGAGGTGTTTGGCTATTGTTAAAGGTTTATGGTCATAGTGTAAGAGTTCCGGATATCGTGTGTTACATGGTTTGAGTGTGAGATTGGGGTTGATAGTATGACGCTTATTGTGGTTAGCTCTTCAGTTGGGTACCCCAGGTTCTTTGTGTGCCAGACACATTGTGCTCGGAGTTTGTTCTGGTATTGTGTGTACCGTCAAGATCTGTGTCATCTTCTTGGACACTCTCACTCGTTTGTCGAGTTGTACGTCCAACTGAGGGAAAGATTACAGTGGGGCAGCGATTTGTGGTGTTGTTGGTTCTTGTTCAGTCGCTTGTAATGCGCTCGTAGTTGGGGGGATGGACACTAGTAGACATACTGGTCCCCAGCTAGTCCCCCACAGCCTCACTCTAGGGATTCTTGAATCCTTAGAGGTGCATCAAGCGTGGGTCTGTAGCTTGGCAACTTGTAGGTGATATTGGTTGGACTCAACAGTTCTTGTTTTTGCAAAGGTGGAGCCGCAGTTAGACTTGTGGTCTGCGACTGTGAGACTGAAAGGTTTTCCCTATGTGGTTTTTCTAAGTCAATAGCTAGTGTCGCGAACCAGACTTCGTGACTTGAGTGTAGCATTGTTCTTCTTTAGCTTGTACCCTGTACATGGTTTGCTATTTATTTATTAATGCTCAATACTAACTATTCAGTACTTGTCTACTTTTAATTGAAATATATATAGTTCATCACATGTTTAGTTATAGTGGTTCACTCCAGCTCCTCATGTGTTTTGCATAGTGTTGGTTTTGGGGAGTTTCCCTTGCTGAGCCAATGACTTGCAAGGCTCACACCGCTACTTCCCCCTTTCAGGTGAAGGAGAGTAGGAGAGTTCCCGTCCCTCCTCTAGTTCCGAGCCGCACCGTAGCTGAGGCGGGTCTACTCTACTAGCAATGTAAATTACTTTCTATTTCACCTCAGGGTATGCCCCAGGTTGCTGTACTTTGTTTCTTTTGACTTTAGTTGAGAACTGGCTATGTAAACTTCATGTAAATGTTTGTGAGATTGTATAAAGTACATGATCTTATGGGTATTTAGCATGTTTTTTTTCATGTTCTCACGGACTCGAGTAATGGTATCCCTGTAGACGTAGGATTTTCCTCACTCCTTTTTAGGGGGGGGGGGGGTTGGAAAACACGAGGCCCACACAAAAAGATGCAGATGCAGAGATGCACGGGATGGATAAATACAGAAAATGACAAAAATAAAGAAAACGCGATCGCCAGGTACTTTTCCTAAAAAGCATCAAAAGTAGGGACAGGTAGGAAAGGAGGTGACGTGTACCTTTTTACCCGTAGAAAAGAAGCGGGATGTGTGATGCGGTGGGCTCTTTCCTCCTCTTTCAACCGGCCGGCTGGCGAAAGAGATTCAGCTCGGTACTTGGGACAAAAAGACAACAAAAGAAACAACGGGATTAGCCCGGAATGTGCAGTAAAAGAACCTAGACAAATAAAATAACAAAGATGAAAAAGGGGAAGAACACACCTTTTGGGCGGTCTTTAAATCCCCTAACTAAAAGTATGATGTGTGTGCATGCATGTAATGTGTAAAATGTAAAAGGGGCAACGTAGGGCCCAACAAAAATGGAAAGGACCACGTGGGGTCCGGAGGAAAGAAAAACTGGGGTGCTTCCCCGAGGAGGCCGGACGGCGTAACGGCGCTGTGAGGGGCAAACGAGAGGAGGAAGACGACGATGGCGTGGCTTCCGTTGGATGTGCGCGATGGCGAGGAAGACGGCGACGAGGCAAGGCTCCGCCGCGAAGAACCTCCCTCTCCCTCTCTCTCTCTCTCTAGAATCCTCACTCTTTCTCTCTCTAAAAACCCTCTCTCTCTATCTCTAAAACACCCGGCCAAAACCCAAATGAAAGCCCCCCCTTCTCCAGGTGAAACACTAGGTGAGATTTAAGGTTCTGGGTCAAAATCGCGTCCAGGACAGCCGCCGCGTTTAAAGAAGGTCGGTTTGATAAGCGCGAATTGCTGAACCGCCTTAAAATCGCGTCTAGTACACTGGACGCGTTTTAGACTCGCATGGTTTCGAGGCAACTGATCCGTGAGTACGTTATTAGCCGACGGGACGTTGATTTGACTTTTCTGAATCGTTTCCACTGAAGTGGACGCCTTTTAATGAAACGCATCGACCGAAACGGATGCGAATAAAGAGTTAGGTCGGCGACTAGTTTAGCGACGGAACAGCGACGGAATAGCGACGGAAAGCTCATGAATAGCGTCCACCGACACCACCGCCTTTTAATGTTCTTCAAAAAAAAAACACGGCGACGGAAATGTACGCGAATTAAGAGGCGGTTCAGCGATAGAAATTTTTGTCATCGCTAATCCATCGCTGATTGGCGACAGATTAGCGACGGAAATTTATCCATCGCTATTCCGTCGCTGAGTGATCTTTTGCGACCAGATCCCTCCTAGAGGAAGCACCAAGAAAAAATGGCTGAAATTTAAGAAATATAAAAAAAAATGCTCTTTCAAGGCAAAAAGTGAGACATTTTGGGCGTTATAGTGCAACTCGAAAATTGTCCGCTGTGGGAAAATTCGCGTGTCTACAATCCCTTGCGAGACTTTGGCCTATTCGCGGGAGTCGGAGTCGTGTTAGACTCATTACGGATAAACCCTTGTTGACTTGTCAACTTTGACTCTGACCTCAACGTGTGTCATAATAATCATGTTATCCCTGCGATTTTCACTGCTTACCTTTTTAAACCCTTTCCCTCATTGTCCCATTAGTCATCTTCGCTGGATTTGTATCTTCCTTTGGGCCTGCATGTTGGCCAGATGTCAGGACCCTCTTGTTAACATCGACCCACTTTAAATTTTTAACCCCTCATAAAGCCCTTGTGACTACCCTCCCAACTAGTCATTCTACCTCTTGCTGCTAGGAAAGTTGAAGGTTGGAGCCGTTGCAGCTTCTTGGCGGAGTTGGCCTCCCAGTCTTCTATTTGGAGCTTGGAGCCGTTGCAGCTTCTTGGTGAAGTTGGCCTCCCAGTCTTCTATTTGGAGCTTTGGGTGGATTTCCCCACGCTAAAGTAGGCATAACTAAATCCTTCATTACCCTTTTGAAACCCTTATATATATCCTTAATGCTGTGCCACTTGTGGGCCTACATGCATGATCAAGAAGCTAAGTCTGAACTTCTCCTTTTATGCTACAATTTCTTTGATTTCCCATGCTTGGAAGTCTTAGCAAGATACTTTGAACTCTCCTCTCTGGGGTGGTTAGGACATCTCATGTTTGGCATCATATATGAGGGTTTAGTCTTGACGATGGTTTCATCCCACAAATTAAACGTCGATGATTAGGCTTAGTTCGCCGGGCATTTTAGTTATGTATTTGTGAACATCCTATTTCTCCAGGTGGTTAGCTATATGTTATGCATCCTCATGAGAATTTTGATGATGCCATTTGATATGTTTGAACTCAAAAACTTGCCAAGCATCTATGTTTGAAACTTGTTGTACGCCTTTCTGTACACATGAAATCTGTAAGCCACCTTTATGGTGTACTCTATGTGCAAGTTTCATGTTTTCGTAACCTTTTGAATTGTACCATGTTCCATAATTATATGTTTTCTTTAGCTCTGATGGTTTTGTCTACTGAGTTCCTCCGAACTAATGCCATTGATTTGAACCCATTTTAGATTCTTCACCTTGATGAGCTCCTCACATCGGGGCCAATCTTCCTTGTTGTAGTAACACTTCAGAACTGTGGAATCTTATGGATAGCCTTGTGTTTAAGTCATGGCTATGACACCTTTTGTACTGAGCTATGCTTGGTGTGTAAATAATGAATAGACTATAATATCGCATCTAGTTATGCATGATGAGTTGGTGCAGATGTAGAAAGTTGTACTTAGTAATTTTACCATGTATCGTTCATGTGATTGGTCTGTTAAAGTATTGCATACAACACAGAAGACCTACCCATAACAGTGTGTGTAAGATGCTTCCATTTTGTGTGTGTGAGTGTCACCCCTTAACCGGCCAAGAGGGTGTCATAACACTACAATCTAAGAATTGAACCATTGTTTTTCTAATGATTGTAGATGTTTTCTGGCGCGGGGAAGAGTTCCCCATTGTTGGTTATGTGTGTAGGAGGTGATTCCGCCCCAGGGAGAGGGATGGGCCTATCAGAACCGATGAACTTGACGGTGAGATCTATTGCCGTCTAGTTCTTCTTGACGACATGATTCGCTGCCGTTAAGTGCACCTTGATGGCATGCGATGTCGTCGTCAACTTCTGCTGACCACGATTGTTGCCGCCGTTAACTCTGTATGGCCCAGCAATGTTTTCCTTGGTGTTTCTGGACATTGAGAGCGTCTCCATCTGTGTTGCTTGTGTTATGTGCTTTTGGTTGTGCTGTGTACCTGGGTGTCGAGTGCGACTCCACCTGGATGACTGACGTGAGTTAGTCTGTCAGTGAGCCTAGGAGTTGAGAGCATCTCCATCTAGTGTGTACCCGTTGTGGTGGTTTTGAGCTGATTTCTATGAGACCGCTTCTCCATCCATTAGAGTTTGGCATAGGGTAAAACCGATCGAGGACCATACGTGAGGGAGAGCGTCTGAGTGTGCACACATGGCTAGGGTTTGAGGACTCTATGGTGACGAGCCGCCAAATCATAGGCCCTAGCTAGTCTGACCTTGTGTCGTGTCGCTCGTGTTGTGTTAGTGTTCTTGTGCCTGCGAGGTACTTGTTGTTGCCCAGCTAGCAACCGAGAGGGGGGGTGAATGAGATTCTTTAAATTTTGATTATCTAAAACCTGTTCACAAAAGCGTTCACACAACAAGCACTTCGATGATTGTTAGCGTTAGTGAAAAGTAAACAACAAACACAAAGCAAGCAATCACACTACACAAGATTTTATCCTGGTTCGGACCTCCTTTCCATAGGAGTCCTACGTCCAGTCCCTGAGCAACAACTCAAGATTCACTACCCAAGGGTACAGTCCCCCTCAAGGACACTTACACACCCAGCCGCAACTGGTCTTCTCGTCACAACCCGAAGGGGAATATAACACCCTGGAACCCTCCAGGTTTTCCTTCAACACGAAGGGAACAACACCCTGGAACCCCCAGGTCTTCCTTCAACACGAAGGGGAAACAAACACAAAAATGTGTTCAAGAAGACAAGCCCCTAGATCAAGCTTATAGAACAACGCTCAATCTGAAGCTAAGACTGAGAGGAAAGGTTCTACAATGAGGAGGACTCTCAGTACACAAAAGCTCTCAAGGATAACACCAAGAATGCAGAGAGCTAAGAGCTAGACGAAGCAAAAAGAGTGAAGCTTCACTCTTTCAGATGCTCGCAGAAGGTTTGTAAAAGATTGTTGTAAGTGCTTCTCTTGTTCTGGAGCAACAATCTTCTATATATTTTTTCCATTTGAAAATTGAAGGTTGAAGTAACCATTGTCTCTAAGTGCTGGTGTACGTTAGACTGTATGGTCTTCAACAGATCTTTACGTACCATGCAAAGAGAAGATCTTCCTCGATGTCATTTTCTCTTCCATTTGTCCAACGTTGTATTGAGATGTGCTTGCAGAGACCTATACACACATTAAATGCTAAAACGTAGACAACTAAGCTGTCTCTTGTTGTCAGTCAACGTTAGAGTGAGAATACATCAAGATAGAAATTTCCATTCTGTCTTTCCAAAAATATATTACATGCAGGAGCATAAGAATAGAAGATATCTGGACATGCATCACGCAGAGAAATGTACGGTTGTATTTAATGCATGGATAACAGAGAAATACGCGGGATGACTTTGACTTGTCAAGATATTCAAATATCAAGTCGTTATAGCTCATGAAGTCGATATGAACATGACTTATAGAATCGTTGTGAATGAGTCATTGTTCATGTGAATCGTTGCTCATTCGGAAACAAATCGTTGTACGCATAAATCGTTATGCATTCATAACCAAATCGTTATGAGCAAGTCATTATGACCAAATCGTTATAACACTATAAGCAAATCGTTATAACCAAATTGTTATGAGCAAATCGTTATGAGCAAATCGTTATGAGCAAATTGTTATAACCAAATCGTTATAACCAAATCATTATGAGCAAATCGTTATGACCAAATCGTTGTAAGCAAATCGTTATGAGTAAATCGTTATGAGACTATAAGCAAATCTTTACGCTCACTTACAAAATCGTTGTGAGATTGAAATCGTTATACTCACTTACGAAATCGTTGTGATATTGAAATCGTTATACTCACTTGTCGAATCGTTATGAGAACAAATCGTTATGCTCACTTACGAAATCGTTGTGAGATTGAAATCGTTATACTCACTTGTCGAATCATTATGAGAGCAAATCGTTATGCTCACTTACAAAATCATTGTGAGATTGAAATCGTTATACTTACTTGTCGAATCGTTATGAGAGCAAATCGTTATGCTCACTTACGAAATCGTTCTGAGATCGAAATCGATATGATCATCAAATCGCTAAGGCACAAAGTTGTTATGTTGACTTATTGAATTGTTATGATGTCGAAGTCATTATGCTCACCTAACGAATCGTTATAAGAGCAAATCGTTATGAAATAGACTTCAATAGAATAGCGATGACTTATGAAATCGTTATAGAACCAAAAATCAATGTGGATCAGGAAATTGTTATGATTCTGAGGAAATCGTTGCAACCACTAGAAAGTCGATGTGTACTTAGAATATTTCATGCTTTGAATTGTAAATGCTATAGGATGATAAATACTTGTTGCCCAGTTGACAAGCCCAGAGGGGGGGGGATGAATAGCTCTTTAAAAATCTATCTAGGTGACACATGTACGTAAAAATATACACAAAAACAATCTTCGATGTTGGTTAGTAACGGTTAGTATGAACAACAAACCCACAAAGAATCAATCACACAACGCAAGGAATTATCCTGGTTCGGACCTCCTTTCCTTAGGAGTTCTACGTCCAGTCCCTGAGCAACAACTCAAGATTTCACTAACTAGGGTACAGTCCCCCTATGGACACTATAACACCCAACTCAGCTAGTCTTCCTTCACACCAGAAGGGAACAACAACACCCTGGATACCCCACCAGGTCTTCCTTCACAACCGAAGGGAAACAACACCCTGGATCCCACCAGGTCTTCTTTCACACACGAAGGGAAACACCACCCTAGATCCCACCAGGTCTTCCTTCACACACGAAGGGAAACACCACAAAGAGAATAGAATGAATTCAAGCCCCTAGATCAAGCTTTTACAAGCCAAGATCTGAAGTAACAAGCACTGAGAGCAAAAGATCTAAACAAGGCACACTCTCAGAACTACACGGGCTCTCTTAGAAATTCTATTACAGCACAGAGAGCGAAGAGCTAAACATGATGAGGAATGAGATTCTTGGCTCTAGACTTCTTGCAGAAGAATTTGAAAGCTAGTATGCGAGATGCTTGTTCTCCACTCAGTTAACGTCTCATTCTGCTCTTCTGTCTTGGATTTAAATCACCAATTTGAAATATTGTCGTTGGAGTATCCGTTGTCTCTTGTCCAAGTAAACGTTAGACTGAAGGAAACTTGGAAGCTTCTAGTCAACAGTCTTTTGGTCACTTGTGCACGCAAAAAGATGAGATCTTCTGAGATATCTTTGGCTTCTATTTTTGTCTACGTTGTAAAGTGGAACAATACCAGAGATCTGCACATTTATCAATCTCAAACAGTAGACAGCTAAGTTGTCTCTAATGTCAGTCAACGTTAAAAGAAATAGTCATTAAAATAGAAATGTCAAATAGCTGTATCTAAAAGATACACACAGAGTAAGCACGATAATGGACGATAACGTCTGCATGCATGCAAAGATACGTTCAGTCCTCATAAATGAATAGATATCAGAAGATATACTTGACTTTGACTTTTCAAAGCTTTCAGAGACAAGATAAATATTAAGTTGATGTAAGACATAAAATCGATGACTATATGACTTATGAAATCGTTATGATCAAGTCACTTTAACTGAGTCGTTATAAGAGGTAAATCGTTATGTTTAATGAAGAAATTGTTATGAATCACTTAACAAATCGTTGTAGAAAGCAAATCGTTGTGTTCAATGAAGAAATCGTTATGAACACTTAACAAATCGTTACAGAAAGCAAATCGTTGTGTTTCAATGAGGTAATTGTTATGAACACTAAACAAATCGTTGCAGAAAGCAAATCGTTGCGAACTCTAAAGAAATCGTTATGATAACTTAAGAAATCGTTACGGCGAGCAAGTCGTTGTGAATTCTAAAGAAATCGTTATGATGACTCAAGAAATCGTTACGGCGAGCAAGTCGTTGCGAATTCTAAAGAAATCGTTATGATGACTTAAGAAATCGTTACGGCGAGCAAGTCGTTGCGAATTCTAAAGAAATCGTTATGATAACTTAAGAAATCGTTGCGACGGGCAAGTCGTTGCGAATTCTAAAGAAATCGTTATGATAACTTAAGAAATCGTTGCGACGGGCAAGTCGTTATGAGTTCTGAAGAAATCGTTGCGATGACTTATAGAATCGTTGTGAGAACGATTTGTTTGTAATCAAACGATGTCACAGTAAAGAAGTCGTTCAGACACTTAATAAATCGTTATGAATTCAAATCGTTATAGCATTAAAGGAAGTCGTTGTGACTTTCAACAGAAGTCGATGTGGACTTAGAGAAATATGATCTTGATAAGATAAAAGCTTCAGAGAGGTAATGCTTACCAACATTGGCTTGTGTGACCTTGAAATATTTCCTGTACTTAAGACTTATGAAATATATGTTAGAAATTATTGAAAGAATTTTGTTAATCACCAAAAATAATAAAAATAAATAGGTAATTAAAATTACATGAGGACAGACTGATCATCAATACTTACTGATTTTGCTTGTATTTTCTTGATTTATTTCCTATGCTCAAATCTCATAGAAATTATGTTAGAGTAAACTTTATCACAGTTTTGTTCATCAGCAAAATAGATATGTAATTTATTTAAAATACATTGGGGATAATCTGATCATCACTTGTATGGCTAACACTTATAGAGTAGAGGCAGTCGTCATTGTTCAAACTTCTAACACGGTGGCTTAGTTGTGTTTCTGACTTTTACTCAGTGCGGTGTTTACTTACTTGTTGCACTTTCTTTCCTACACTTGCTTATGTGTGTTGTTTTGCTGGCGGGGTCGTGGTCCCTATTGGGCCTTGAGTAGATTCTCACTCCCATCCCTTTCAAGTGAGGCGTCATCCGCCCAGGGCACAGATGTGTAGAGTACTCACTCCAATGGTCCTGCCTAGCTGTTAGCTTTGTGAGCTGAGTACGTGCTTAGTTGTACTTTTCTTTCTCACTGTACTTGTGCTCTAAGATGTACATGTTGTTACAATTATATTTACAGAGTGTTGAGTTTTGATTTGCACTTGTGTTGAGGTCCAGATTTCTTATATGGCGTCCTTAGATATCTTCTCTAACGCTTCTGAGCTACGACTCGTGGGTGGCAGTTCGGGGTTCGGGTATACTAGAGAGTATTTGATATCTCAACTAGGTCGTTATATGTCCAGTCAAATGCTGGACCTCCCTTTGCATCACCTCCATCTTCTTCTCAAGATCCCCAGAGGATGGAGGTGCAACAATGGTGGACTTCGGACACCCTAAAGACACCGTGCGTGGAGGATCAGCGGGGGGCATGGTGCTGCTGGACACACCTCTCTGTGTTAGAGGGAGAAATGACATGAGTCACTAGTATAGGAGCGACATAGGCGGGGGCTCAGGCAACCTTCGGGGTGCCATTGATGTAGGAGGATGATGCCAGTTGGTAGGTGAGGGTGCCCACCAGCTCAAAGGAGGGCTATAAGGCCCTTCACTATTTCCTCAAGATCTTCCACTTGGCATGATAGCAACTAGAACTACTCCAAAGAGACCGGAGGATTGAGGTGTGCCCACCCCCCCTCCCCTGAGTAGTTACCTCTATATCACGTGCTCCAAAATACTTTGATCTTACTATTCTCTTGCTTCTTGATGAACCATGGCTAGTTTTTGACGCTTTCTTCCCACATATCGCGTCAATGTTAAAGTCGAGTCTCTTGGGGTCGACAAAGGTCTAGAAGGCCGACTTCATGATTGTCGAGAAGAAGTGCTACTTGAGTAGTGTTGAAGTTTGGGGGAACAAAGTCATCGTTGGTCGAACAAACCTAAATAAAAGTAAAGTCCAAGAGGTGGTTCTCAAAATTAACCCTCCAATGGTTAAGTTAGGTGTTGCGAGAGGCAAGAGGGAAGAATGAGTAATAACTAAAAAGTGAGTGAGAACTGGGGTTTGGCCAAGAGTTGCCGAAGCCAGTGAAAATTGCCTCCGTCCCCTTTACTTGTGCTTGTAGTTTTATCCTTATAATCGTTGGAAGGATTGCCTCTGGGGATGAACTTAACATGGAAAGGACCACTAACGGATTGTGCTGGTCAACCTATCCTCTGAGGTATGATTGGCGAAACCATAGGGTGTACAACACTAGTAGAAAAACAATAATAAAAGGTAAAAAAATTCTGCCATTTAAGTGTAAATATCTGCCATCTATTCTATTAGAAGGCGGATAGGGCGGACTATGTCCTGCCTTCTATTTCACTGTCTTCTATTCGAATAGAAGGTGGAAAGTGTTTTTTAGAAGGTGAAATCTTTAAAAGGCAAAAATGACTGTTATACAAGAAATTTTATATTCGCCATATAAATTCATGATAGAAGGCATTTGTAATACCTATTAGATGACAAAAGTTTGTGCATGCCCTCTATTATTTTTTAGATGACAATAATTTTTGCCTTCTAATATGTTTTCTATTCCTTTTTTGTGGCAAGAACTTTTGCTTCTAAATTGTCAAAATAGGTCACTAGAAGGCAAAACTATATACCTTCTATACTAACATCAGAATAAAATTATTATCTTTTAAAAGTGATTTATTCTTTATATAACCTGTTATATTTAAATAGATCTTCTCAAAGAATTTCTCATGAATAAAATTTAATGGCAAATATAAATTTCTTCCAAATAAAGAATGAAAATATTTCCTCAAAGATTGAAAATTTTAAAATATAGTATCAAATGACAAAAAAATACAAAGTCATAAGTTACAATATCCATACTGTGACATTCATATGGTTATGATAATTTTCACCCAAAGTGTATTTGACATATACAACTCCATTCATAAATGGCTAAAATATGTCCACGACTATCCAATACGTAGACACATAATCTTCATAACTTTATACACATCCTTCATTATCTTCTCTTGAAATTACCTAAAAAAGATCAACAACTATTATTAAAAAGACATTGTAAAATTATTAAGGAATAAAAACAATTTATAAAAATTTATAAAAATACTTACAATGACATAAGAAATCATGTAGTTATACTGACATATTTCTTAGTTAATCATTCCCTGGGACGCTAAAATAAAACTTAATTATAAAAAAATGATTAAAAAATACAAGACATAAGATATAAATTTGTAAATAAAACACTCAGAATTGTCGTGGATATCAATACAAATCTGATAGATAAACACCGTGTGCATAACTATTATAATATTGGCTAGTGTGCTTTAACGTGAAGTAAACTCTTCCCACAGGTGCGTTGAAAAGATAAAACACTAGCATTGTTTAGGGAATACCATTTATATAGATGCATTCTATTTTAGATCACTTACAACCATAAAAAAATTGTGATAGAGCAATGAAGGTCTTGCCCTGATCTGTTCATATTCATATTTGTTTACTCATATTGGCCAATTGGAGAAAGTCCCCATGAAGAACCTGTTAGACCACCACTTGGGGGCTAGTATGTCAGTCGTCTCCTGTATGTTCTTGCATATAGGAAGAACTCTGTCTCTTTTCCAGTGGGCTAGAACGTGTAGGGGAACTTGAGGAGACAGCCATGCCGAACTGATATATAGCTAGGATTTTCCATGTCTACAACACAATATTATTTAGGTAGGAAACGATCAAAATGTTAGCTAACTAGTAAGTAAAGGACACCATGCATGTTCTCGAAAACTTTCATGAATCTAACTCTAAATACTATTATGATGGTTCATTTTGCAAGTTTTCTTTGGTACATAGGTGAATGATTTGTATTAACAGAGTAGAAATCTGTACATGTGATAGGCAGTAATCAACTAGATGTTACTTGTCACTCCTAGCATATAAGAATAATTAATCTCATAAGATAGAACTCTAGAACTAAGAAAAGACATAATCACTAATAAGAACAAAGAAGTTTGTGAGTATCCTCTTTTCCTTTCCTTTAATAGATTACAACTAGTGCTCCCGAAGATCATTAGTCTCAACCAGATGGCATTTATTAAAGGGAGATCCATTCATCAGAACATTTTCATTGCGAATGATATTGCAAAGAAGTTGCATTCAAGAACAAATGGGAGAAGAATATGTCTTAAAGTAGATTTGAAGAAAGCCTTCGATTTAGGGTCCGTTTGGTTGTTTGTAAAATAAATTTAAAGAGAATTTTTTTTCAAAGATTAATTTTTATAGCAAAATCAAAAAACACATTTGCCTATTTGATACCTATGTAAATATTTTTATTGAAAAGATTTTTTGTTCTTTATTTTTTAGTAAAATATTTATTAAAAATAATTTTTTTAAAAAATAAAAAATCTAAAAAATAAAAAATATGTTCCGTATGTTGACCACCCGATCGTCCGACGTCGAGTGATGAGTGCACTGAGCGTCGGGCGCCGACTACCAAGTGTCGGACGTTAAGTGTTGGATGTACAGACGTCGGACGTCGGGCAGCGGACGTCTAACATCGGGTGTCAGCCGCCAGGCTCCAGAAATCTGCCGTCGAGCACCAATCGCCGGCCGCCAGATGCCCGGTGCTAGATGCCGGTTGCCGACCGCCAGGAGTCAGGTACCAGACGGCGCCAGACCCTGACTGAGCGCCAGGTTACCAGCCGTCAACTGTCGAGTTTCAAGCATTAATAGACACTAAGAATTATAGTGGAGATTGTATTCAGGCTCATAAAATCTTTTATGAAAGATAAATTTAGGAAAATAGTTTACGGAGACTTCTCGAGGATGCCAAAATCTATAATTTTAAGTAAAAGATTTTCATACATTAACTTTTCAGTGGTACCAAATCGGCTATTATATGAAATTTTTCTTGAAAACCTTTTCCCACGTGAACTTTTACGTTGGAACAAATGGACTCTTAATGCATCGGTCATTTGTCCACCGCATGATGAAACATATGGGATTTCCATATCAGTGGGAATTCTTAAGATGAGACATATTATTATTACAGGAAAAAAATATAAACATGTGGTAAGATCCTTGGTTGAATGGCAAATGCATTTTTAAAATTCATGATAAAAGAATAAGAGAAGGCCAACCAATGCCTCATGATACTAAAGTTGCAATATTTATTAGAAATGGCAAGTGAAATCTACCGACTCCAACAACCTCAGACATGATCAGTCTTTGGCCACTAGAATGAGCATATATAGACACGGCCAAGACAATATTATTTGGAAGCCAAACAAAGGTGATTTTAATATAAAATCTGCATGGAATGTGGTTAGAGTGCATTACCCTAAAATGCGTTGGCATAATTAAATGGGTATGGAGTTCTCCAATAGTTTTCGAATTCTCTTTATGTACATGGCAAGCATGCCTGCACCGTCTAACTTCGGAGAACATGCAGACGAAGGGATTTTTATATCCAAATAGGTGCATTTTATGTAAACAAGCTAAGCAAGAAATGTACAGATCCTTTATTCTTCTCCTACACCTATATACTCAACCTTCATATGGCGAAATATTTATGGAGATTAGAAATTCATATCATTTTGCACCTTGAAGCCAATAATATTATAACACAAATCCGAATAATTCCTATGTATACAGAGTATTCCATAACAATATGCGAACAATTAAAGAGAATATGTAGAGATGTGATCAAGCTTATAAACTTACAAGCAAATCAGGTTGGAATTTTATAAGGCCAGCATGGAGGATGCCAACGCTGGTAGAAATCATCACATGATCGGATGCCAAAATATTATCTATTGGATAACCATCCCTCCTTTTGAATAGCTTATTTCTCTCACCACCTGCAATATATAAACATCCACTTTGTGATATATGTTAAAATACTGGGCACAAAATATATTTTCATAAAAACCAACATATAGCTAATGAAACTTGGAACTGTGATCGGATTGCGCCACCACAGCCGGCCTTCGCCAGTAGCATATCCCGTCAAAGTAGGCCGGCCAGACACTCGGTCCATTCCCCACCGGCCATCTTTCGCCCGTAGTAGCAGACTCAAACATGGTTTCGGATCCACGGCGTCAGAATCTAGGGCGCCATGGAGAAGAAGAAAGGGGTTACAAGAAGGAGGAGAGGAATCCGTACGAGGGAGAAGGAGATGCCACAAAGAAGAAGGAGAAGAAGAATAATAATAATTTTGGGGGTGTGAAAGAAACCTTTCCACACTAGGAAAAAGAGAAAGAGGAGGTCGAGGAGGTGAGGAGGTGGAGGGAAAGACATTTGGTTGGAGGGAAGTCTTAAATTGCATGGGGTAGTGTTTCCAAAATTAGTGAATGAAAGGTAAAAATTTATTATTACTTTTTACTTAGCCAATTTTATAAGGTTTGATTTAATATTTTACCTTTAATCGAATATTTTTTATATAAAGAGAAGGCAGATTTTTATTTTGTCTTTTAATTTTTGAAATAGAAGTTACAATTGATTTATGTCTTTTATTTTTTATTTTATATATGTAATTTTTAATAACGGGTCATCAGATAACTATTAACTACCCATGCGTCTCACTCCAGTGACTGTGGAAACTTTTGGTGACGGAAGCCCTTTTATCATTACGTGGTGTCTATTTGTCTAGGAGAAAAATGTGCACTAAATATGACACATTCACTAAAAAAACGTATCATTTATCTTTGGGGGGTTTATAACATCTCCCCCATCTCATTTTTTTCAAACCCAATATAAATGGCACATCCCTGCTGCACACCACGAGTGTGCACCAAGTATTTCAATCCCCTGAGGACCCCGGTTGGGTCGATCGGTTAGAACTCTTGCTTAAAAGCAAGAGGTCCCGTTCGATTCCTGGGGGGGGATTTACCTGATTTACATGCAATCCTCGAGATGTGTAAATTTGAGGTTTTTCTGGTCAAGTGGGGTAAGGGCAATACGGATATACGGAAAGTAGGAGCTGTCAAATCCTAACTTTGGAGTTCACGAACACCAATCCTTGAGTCCACAAAATCACACGGGGCGAAATTTCCTCGTTATAAAAAAAATACATATATATTTCAATCCCGAGAAACTGTGGAAACCTTCGGTGACGGAAGCCCTTGCGTCACTCGCTGGCGGCGGGACTATGCGGTGTCTATCTGTCTAGTAATATGTGGAAACCTTCGATGACGGAAGCCCTTGCGTCACTCCCGCCTCACCGTGTCATGATAAATGGGAGGCGGTCAGCAAGGAGTTCTTTCCCAGCTTCGCAGACCGCACGAGTGCGTGTGCGCGTGCGTTCGTCTGTGTTTGTGCGTGTGTGAGTGAGAGAGACAGAGACGGAAACAGAGAGAGGATGGAGAAAGAACATTTATTAGAAAACGCAGGGAGAGCCCATGTTGTGCTGCTGCCGTTTCCGGCCCAGGGCCACATAAACCCCATGCTCGAGTTCGGCAAGCGCCTCGCCGCGCGGGGCCTGCCAGCCACCCTCGCCATCACTCGCTTCGTCGCCAGGTCGATGCCGCAGCCGGAGAATACCAGCATGGTGCGCGTCGTCGGGAATATTTCCGATGGCCACGACGAGGGTGGCCTCGCCGGGGCCGAGAGCTTCCAGTCGTACCTGGACGGCTTCAAGGCCGCGGGATCGAGGACGCTGGCGGAGCTCATCCGAGATGAGGACGCCCAGGGCCGCCCGGTGAGGGGGGTCGTGTACGATTCCCACCTCCCGTGGGTGCCGGACGTCGCCAAGGGGATGGGGCTGCTAGCTGCCGCCTTGTTCACCCAGTCCTGCGCCGTGAACGCTGTCTATCACCATGCACACCACGGGCGGCTGTCTTTGCCGCCGCCGGGCCCTACAGTATCGATCGAGGGGTTGCCGGCACTCAGACTCGAAGAGACGTCGTCGTTCATCTCAAGACCAGAGAACTATCCGGAGTTTTTGGAAGTGGTGGTGAACCAGTTCTTGAACCTGGAGAAGGCCGACGCCGTCTTCGTCAACACGTTCTATCATTTGGAACCCCAGGTGCGACCTGTTACACTTTCCTACTAGAAACAGTATACTCACAGTGTCACTTGGGTTTTTTAGTTTTCGGCCCCTATAAGTCTTTAGTATTTAGGATTCAGTCCCTCCAATCTATCTATTTATTAATAAACTCTCCAAATCTCTTAACTCTTATTAAAACATCATCTCGTTCAAGTGTATATTCCTTCCATGATCTTGTACTTGTTATATCCCTCTCTCTCTCTCTCTTCTCTGGCCCTGGTTAGGTGTTCTTCCCTCTCGGGGGAGGCGGGCAAGTTTGCTACCGGGTTGCCTGGAAGGGAACTTGGTCTGCTACGGGACGCGACAAGAAGATATGAAACTGAGGGGTCGTGGTGGGTCAGAGGGCCTTCTTCTCGTTCAAGGTCGAGCCTCCTGGCGCTGCCGCCGGCGCCACCGTCAAGAGGAACGACTTTCCCGTTCAAGGTGGGCAAGGCGGAAAGCGTAAGCTTCAAGCCCCTGTTGAATCATTAAAGCTAACCAAGCATGTGCAATGATTACTCCAACCTAGATCAGAGCCAGAGAAATGGGGAAATTTCCGGACAGTCCTGAACCAATAATAGAGAGAGAAAAATATCATGGTGATTTCACAACCTTCTCAGATGCACCCTTCTCCAGAGACGCAACAGGATGGGGTGAGGTGGGAGGAGAGGATCCAGTTTAACTAGGACTCATGGGTTGGTTTCTGCTATCCGTATCGTAAAAGGAAAGCGAGCATGAGCAAACTAAGAATTGGAAATTTGTATCAGAAAAGAAAGGGGAAGATGCTAGTCGAACAGGGAAAGAAACGGATCGCATTTCCAATTCATCATTAGTTACATGAACTAACCATTACAACTTACAAAACCCGATTCATCGTGATATTAATTTGAAATGTTTCTTGTCGTGCAAACCAGGGGGCGGAGTGGATGGCGTCCATACTCCCCGCGAAGACCATCGGCCCGACAGTACCAGCTCTGTACCTGGGATCCCGTGAGGAAGAAGAAAACAAGCACTACGGTTTCGACATCTACACTAGCCCTCAGAGAGAAATCTACGGCAAGTGGCTCGACGCCCAGGAGGAGTCGGCATCTGTCGTCTATGTCTCCTTCGGCACCGTGGCTGATGTGAGCGGGGAGCAGATGGAGGAGGTGGCGTGGGGCCTGGCGGCCAGCGGGAAGAGGTTCCTGTGGGTGGTGAGGGCGTCGGAGGAGGGCAAGCTCCCCGAGGGGTTCGTGGCGGAGGCGGCGGGGAAGGGGCTGGTGGTGCGGTGGTGCGCCCAGCTGGAGGTTCTGGCGCACCCGGCGGTGGGGTGCTTCGTGACGCACTGCGGGTGGAACTCGACGCTGGAGGCGCTGTGCCTGGGGGTGCCCATAGTGGCGGTGCCGCAGTGGACGGACCAGCCCACCAACGCCAAGTACGTGGAGGAGGTGTGGGGGACGGGAGTGAGGGCGAGGGGGGACGGCACGGGTGTCGTGAGGAGCGACGAGCTGCGGTCGCGCATAAGGGAGGTGATGGAAGGGAAGAAGGCGGAGGAGATCAGGAATAACGCCCAGAAATGGAGGAAGCTGGCGGCGGAGGCTGTGGGCGACGGCGGGAGTTCGGACAGGAACATGTGGGAGTTCGTTCGCGCGGTCATTGGTTAAGACATTGTTCGATAATATTTTTGAACGGTAGATTTTAATCGATTGAAATTTTACTTTTTCTTCCTCTAATTATTAAACATGTAAAATAATTTTAAATTATATAAAAATAGATTTTAAAAGAGAAGAAAGAGATAGAGAGAAAAAAATATAAAGATGATGTCTTGAATTTGAGCAATGCTAAGTATTCGGGAGCCGAGTGCTTGATTTACTCAGGCACCCGAGTGGCGCTGCGCCATTGGACGGTTGGATGGATGTGGGGTTCAAGCACCAAGCTGTTGTTCAATGGGCCCAGCGCCACTCGGATGTCCAAGTAAATCATTCACTTGAGCACCTGAGTGATTAACATTTTCCCTTAAATTTTGGGTTTTAAAAACTGGTATAAAAGAGTTTTTAAAGAGATTTAAGATTAAAAAAATAAATCTCTAAAAATATTACCAAATGATGCCTAAGTGTCCACTTAATTGGTTGTCGCTTGGCGTGGATTTCCACCACGTGGCCAATTTACTCATTCAGGGCAATCTCTCAGTTATTCACTTTAATTAGGATGTATATATATATATATATATAATATATATATTTAAATTATTGTTAATATAACTCTGCTTGCAACTATCTGTTTGTACATTTAGAAGTCTCACCATGGTTAGGGGTGTCAATTGGGCCGGGCCGGCCCGGAGGCTCGCAAGCTCGGCCCGGTTTTAACCGGGCTTGGGCTGGGAAAATAAGCCTGTTAAAATTTTTTGGCCCTGCCCGGCCCGGCTCAGAAAAAAATAGGGCCGGGCTTGGGCTTTGTGAGGCCCGGCCCGGTCGGCCCGCCGGCCCAAAAAATATAAGTATAATTTATATTAAATATAATTTTATATTTAGAAAGAGAAGTATATGTATTTTTTCTACAATAAATCTACTCAAAAACATAATCTTTCACAAGTTAAATGTTAATATAGATATAAGTAAAAAATATATTATTTTTTTATAGATATATTATAATAGATATATTAAAATTATATATATATAAATAAAAATAATATTTTTTTCCGGACTTTCGGGCCAGGTCGGGCTTTTCCTGGGCCGGGCCGGGCCACCCATACTGAGCCTAACCCCGGGCCTGGGCCGGGCCTAGAAAGGCCCGGTTCAGGCCCGGCCCATTGACACCCCTAACCATGGTGAACAAAACCTTTTATTACAGCATTTTATTCAAGGAATCTCTCACTTGGGCAGCCCAAGATCCAACAGGCAACAGAGACATTTCATCAAAGTTCGGGCCCATTAAGGCGACGCCGCCTATTTAGATCCGGTCCGTTTTGAAGTCCACACTAGCCCAAAACTCAGGCCCGACCGGCCCGCCTCCGGAGTCCATACTCTCGTTATAAAACACACAAGTTTCAAACTATGGCAAATAGATTATTGACTCCGACCCACGGCCACTTAATTTTGACATAGTTCAAATGCGAGATAGGACAACCAGAAGCGTGTAAAATTTCATTGAAAAGAGGGTATTTTGTAACATATATAAATTATTCTCCAGTGTGATGTGAAACTTCGAGGAATATTATTGTAGAAATTTTTCAAGGACACATTTGATGGAACTAACGGGCCAGCACTTTTTGGGTCGAAAATTAAAAATGGACAGTCTGACACTGTCGATATCTTCTATGTACTAAATTCCGTCGTAAGACAGAAGGCTAATAGGAGGTTTCTAGATTTTTCGATAAAATTTTCAAGGTATATATCTTGCAGCTTAGTAGGACTTCGGATAGGGAAGGAAGGGTATGATCCCCACCCGCCCTTTTGGGCTTGCCTTCGTTATTATTGCCCTTTACTGATATAAATGTAGTTGATTTATATGGGGTGGAATAAATTTAGAGAAAATTCTTATTAGAAATGAGAGCTTTATATATTCTTAAATTTTACTAGATTTTTTTGGCTCAGATCTTGTTATATGTGCTTTACTTGTGAAAGAAAAGGGGTCGCTGCATATGCGTATCCTTATTATGAAACCCTATGCCGCCAAATTGGTAAAGAGAAATATTTGGCGTACATCTTTTGGTAAATAATAATTAGGCACATCTAATTAGGGTGTGTAACGTTTCGACCGTTCAGATCCTTGTGTCGTGCTCGTGGAGGCCAATGTGTGGCCGATGACATGTGTGGCAGGTGTTCTCGCAGGTTGTGAGACTTCGTGGGCCGGTAGTTTGGGCCTGGAGCACTCACTGGTTCACTGTCTGTGAACGCGACAGTGAGGGGCATCGCGTTCTTAACGCGACGGTCCACAACGTCGCGATAATGGAACTGTTCTTTGAGTCGTCGTTTGCATACGTGCCGCGTGTCACGCACTGGGCGGGGCAGGCTGACATCAGGAATGGGAAGGTGACAGCCTTCCGCGTCGCGATCAGGTCGCGATAGGGGACTAGGTCGCGTTCCCAACCGAGCTGCATTTTTAAGTAGGTTTTTGCCGAATAGAGCCTTTGCAAGCTCTGCTCGGCCAGGAAGGTTTTGCTGCGGGATTCTCAGGCGATTCGAGCTGTTGGGGCGTTGTTGCTGCGAGAACACTACGTGTAGCGGGAGGAACTCCGTGTGGGATTCGTACCTCGCGTTCTTCGTGGAGGTAGGGAGATTCCACATGTTTTGATCCGTGAATTGTGTGTGTGGCGTGTTTAACGCGTTATGTGCTTCCCAATAATAGATACCATGCTAGGGCACACATTAAAGCATGTAAAATGAATGGAAACACTAGATGGTAGGAGTTTTGGGGGTAATTCGGAAGAGGGATTTCGGATTAGGGTTTGCACCTGTGAAGGCGACAGACCTGCCCGTCGCGACCAGGTCGCGACAAGTTGATCTGTCGCGTTAAGGTTTCGTAACGCGACATATCGGGGTGTCGCGACCAGTAGGCGACCTGTGATCCCGTCGCGACAGCAGCCGAGAGTGCTGTTTGTGTGCATACATGTGTATGTTTTCATCCGATTATCGGGAATTGTATAGCATGGCTATGGAAAGCGGTGCATGGGCACCTGTGGCTCTCGAGGAGCGTGTTGTGTGTTGTGTGTGCGTGGTGTTCACGCGGTTGACGTGAGGTTTCACGTGGTTTGTGCGGTGTTTACGTGGTTTGTGTGTGCGTGGTGAGTAGTACGACGTCTACCGTGAATACCTCTTTAGTTGGGAGCCCCAAATTTTGTGTGAGCCAGGCACGTGTGTGTGCTCGGGGCTTGTCCCGGTACTGGGTACCGACGAGGTCTTGTCGTCTTCCTGGACACCCTCACTCTTGCGTTGAGTAGCACGTCCGGCTGAGGGAAAGACGGCAGTGGGACAACGACTAGAGAGAGTTTGTGTTTTGTCGCTTGTAGCCCGCTCGTAGTTGGGGGAGGCGGACACCCGTAGACGTACTGGGCCCCAGCTAGTCCTATTTTTCAGTGCATCACTTTAGGGAGCTCGGGCCAGAGTCCCTAAAGGTGCCAGGCATGGGCCTGCGGCAGTGTGGTTCGCAGGTGTGTTGGTTGGTTGGACTCTACAGTTTCTTGGCTTGTGTTTGGTGGAGCGGCAGCTGGACCTTTCGTCCGTGGCTGCGAGACTGGGAGGTAGTCCTGTGTGGTTTGTCCAGGTCAGTTGCTGGTGTCGCGAGCCAGTCTGCGTGACTCGAGTGTGGCATTTTTCTACTTTAGCACGTACACCTGGTTGGGTTTTCCGTTTATTTATTACTGTTGTTTCTATCAAACGGCAAGCGGTAAGTGGTATTTACAGCTTTACATCCTACTAGCTAGTTCTATAAATTGTTAGCGTAGTCTCCTGCTTTACTACTTGTGTTGTTTTATTCGGTTTTTAGGGGAGTTTTCCTACTGAGCCAGTGACTCGAGAGGCTCACCCTTAACCCCTTTCAGGTGAGGGAGAGCAAGAGACCTCACACCCGTCGTCTAGTTCTGAGCCGCGTCGAAGCGGAGGGTCTGCACCACCGGCAGTGTAATTTTCTTACTGTTGTACACCTCGGGATATACCCCAGGCTTCTGTTGTAGTTTGGTTACTGTTGAGTATTGGCTATGTACATTTCATGTAAATATTTGTGAGATTGACAATCTTATACATATTTGAGCTGTTTCCTTTATATTGCTACGGACTTGTGAATGATATCCCTTGCGAGGCATCGGCCCGATCGCGGGAGGTAGAGTCGTGTTAGGTTCGTTATTGGGTTAACGGATCCGAACAACAAGGACCGCTATAGGGTGTGCTATCCAACCTTTTAAGGTTAAAAAGTAGGGATGTGGTATTATAAATACTCCATCCCATGAGTTGGCACAATCTTATAAAGTGGGCAATTTTTTATGCACACCATTGATGTACATTAAATATTTCTCATTCATAAAATGTTGCAGGAAAAAATTATAGACTTTACTTGGGGAAGTTGAGAAGTTTTTTTTAAAACACATAAAATATTTTAGGGCCCACATTTTTGTAGCATATTTTTTTGCTTCCTTAAAATTCATCATCATTAGATTCTTATCTCATTATTTGGGGTCGGATGCATAAATTTTATTTCAAAATTTTTTTCTATCAAATGTTATATTCGTATTTAAATCGAAGAATTACTAATATCATTTCTAATAATATCGTACAATCTCATTTTAACTCTATTTCAAGCTCTTTTTCTAGTATCCACAAAATTTTAATCATATATTTTAACTAGCGCCGAGTTTACAATATACGTGTTTAAACTACCTGAGTCTATTTTCTCTCATTTTGTTATCAATTAATGTTATCCCTAAGTCCACACAGAAGAGCTCATTCTTAATATTTATTTTCTTAATTTTACCACACATCTACAGACATGTTGTTAATGTGTTCTTTTCTTACTATTCAACACTCAGTATCATATAACAAAGCAGGTCTCTTAGTTGTTCTATAAAACTTCTCTTTAAGTTTCACGGGTATATGATGATCATAGAAAATTCTTGATGAATTTCTCTATTTTAACCAATCTGCCTTAATCTTGTATGCAACATCGTATAAATCCCTCCATTCTCTTAAATGATAGATCCTACCCACCAAAATCTACTACTCTTATGATATTTTGTCTATCAATTAGAACCATATCTTCTTGTAACACTCTCTCATTATTATAATTGCAATGCATAAATTCTGACTTAGCCTTACTCATTTGAAATCTTTAGACTATAAGGCATACTTTCAACTTTCTAACTTAACATTTAAACCATCAATACTATCATCAATTAAAACGATATCATCGGTAAATAACATACACTAAGGGATATCATCATGTAATTATTTTATTACTTCATCCATAATCAAAGGAAAAAGATACGGACTTAGTGCAAAACATTGATGCAAACCTATAGTGATCGAAAATTCACTAGTCTCTCTAGCAATAGTTCTCACACTAGTAGTAGCATCTTTGTACATATCGTGAACGAAGTCAGCATATTCTTGATAAACTTCCTTCCTTCTTAATGCCTACTAAATCAATTCTCACAGTACTCGATCATATGTCTTCTTCAAATCAAGAAAAAACTATACATAAATCTTTTCTCATATCTCTATACTTCTCCGTTAACAACCATAATAAGAAAATAGCATCTCTGGTAGATCTGCTCAATATAAGTCAAACTAATTTTTTGATAGAGTAGTCATACTTGCTCCCTCAAAATTATGAGAGAGTAATAGTATGCAGTGTATTATAGTTTTAAACTAAAATGACACTTTTACATCCATAGATGACCAGTTATTTTTAATATTGATTTATATCTTTAATGTATTTATATGGGATTTATTAAAAATAATTCTATTTTAATAAATATTTATTCAAATATACCCCGTTAAGAAGTCAGCCCACTTGAGAAGTAGGTCTGAGACGTAAGGTATCTGTACGATGTGTCTCATTGGGAGATGGTTGAGGATGGTGATTGGATGAACCTCAAAGTAAGGACGAATCTTCCTTATAGCGAAGACAAGTGCCAGAACAATCTTGTCAACCTGAAGATAATTAGTAGGTCCCTGTAGAATCCTACTAACAAAATATATTGGTTTTTGGACTTGATCCTCTTTCCGCATTAGGACAGAGCTAATAAGGTGCAGGAGGTGACACCAAATAAAGGAAAAGCACGCCCATGTTCTCGGGTTTAGAAAGAATGGGTACTTATTGGAGGTGCATTTTTAGCTCTTCGAAGGTGTGTTTGAAATTGTCTGACCATCTAAAGACCCCTCCTCTATATATTCATAGCCAATAGGAAGGGTAGGCATCACTTGACTGACCATGACAGGAACTACCTGAGGGAATGAGGCATCCGTCGATGATGGCTAGGGATTTCTGATGAGGTAACTGAGGAATTTCTCAAGGTGATGCCGAAGGTATATTTCTTGGGATTTAGCTTCATCTTATATCTCCAAAGGACTGTGAACATCTGGAGGAGGTCTAAGTGGTGGTCGCTAAAGAGCTGACTCTTCACCAACCATTTACATAAACCTCTATGTTTTTGTCGAGCTGTGTCTCAAACATGTGGTTCACTAAGTGTTGATAGGTAGCTCCAATGTTTTTTAGACCAAATAGTATTCTAGTATAGTAGTAAATGTTAAAGTCCATGATGAACATTACCTTCTTCTCATTGGCTGGATGCATTCAGATCTAGTGGTAACTCGAATAGGCATCTAGAAAGCTCATGCACTGCTATGGCACCGACTAGCCGGTTAACCTGGGGAAGGGGGGGGAGAGGGTTAGCTATCTTTGGGGCATGCCTTGTTAAGGTTAGTGAAGTCCACACACATATGCCATCTACATAATGCCTTTTTCATGAGGATGACATTCACAACTCAGGTGGGATATTGGACTTCTTAGAACAAGATGGTCCAACGCCCAGTGGTCAATTGCTAGTAGACGACCTCTTTCTTCTCGTTGTTGAGGACCCTCTTTTTTGGCTCCTGGATCGACGTTCAGTTTGTGTAATGATCTCAAGGTCAATACCATGGAGCTTCTCCTCCGACCAGGCAAAGATGTTAGCATGCTCCTCGAGGAAGTTTTATAGTAGTTGTCGAGCTTCTGGGGTCAAGGTTGTGCCGACCTTGACGACCCGATCATACTTCCTCTTCAGATAGATGCATATGAGCTCTACATCCAAATCTGTCTGATGTGCCTCCTTCACCTCTACTTTCTTGGACACAACCATGGTTTTAGGCCCTTGTGCCGGCACTGTCTTGGAGTAGCACTTTCGAGACTTGGTCTAATTACTGTGAACTTCCCAAATGTCAGCTCGACTAGGGAACTTGAGCTTTTGATGAACAATGGAGAGCATGCCACCGATCTAATCTATGGTCCCTCGTCCCCTATTCGCATTCTATGCAGAGGTGATCCGAACCACCGCAAAGTCGGCTTTGATTGTCATACGCCAGGGCTTGGTGCTGAGGAGATGGGAAGGTAGGCCACGCCCTCCACATTACCAGGTGTTCCGCCCTCCACATTAGTAGGTGTTCCGTGGAACCTATAGATGGGTGTCTTGGTATGCTTGACCCAACTCTGAGGAATGTCGAGCTTTCAAAACTAATCATAAAAATAAGAAGTTGGCAATGCTTCCATTATCGACAAAGACTCTTTTTACATCAAATTGGTTGACCATAGCCCATACAACCAGAGTGTCCTCATTAGGGACCTTTACATCTTTCAAGTCCTTGGTAGAGAAGGTGATAGCCTACTCCTTAGTTGAGAAGGTGATAGCCTACTCCTCCTCCACCCGAGGGTGCTTCTACTTCTCTACTTATTACACCTCCCATAGGTGCACTTTCCATTTGTTGGACGTATCACCCAAGGCTAAGGGACTCCCCATGATCATCATAACTATGCCCTTGATGGGTGGGTTGTCTTCTAGGCCTAGGCTAGGGTCTTTTCTTCTCCCGTCATCTATCTAAGAGCGACTTTCAAAGTTCTTGTCAATGACTTGCCAATGGATGAGAGCTTGGATCTTAAAGTGGAGATAGCGACACACATTGTTGGTGTGCCTGTGATCCCCATGGAACTCGCAGTACTTTATCTTGTTGCACTTGCCTCTGTCTCCCCTCATCTTCTCAAACCATTTTAAGGTAGCCCTGCTCTTGGATCTCCATGAGGATACAAGAAAAAGGGATGGCAAATGTCAGGAGAGAAGGGTGTTGAGTCCACGGGACTTCGTGTATGTTGTCCCTCTAGTTTCTTCTTCTCCTTGTCCATTAGGGGGGTGTGTGCCTTAAGGATGGCTTCGGTTGTAATATCGATTATCCTTGGTCATTAGATTGACGAATGTAGTCGGGATCATCTTCACCACTAACCCCCTCAAGTCAAGATCTATGGTGCCACCCATAATGGCTGACACAGTCGTGGCCACGTCCAATTCCAGAATTTGCAAGACTTGAGAATGGAAGCATGCCACATAACCCTACAGACACTCTCTGGGGCACTACCTCTGTAACGGCCCCGATGCCCGGACCCTCGGCTCCCACCAAGGATCTGACCATCGGCACCGCCGCCCACGAATATGGAGACCCGGAAGGGCTAACGGATCGGTCTAACAAGATATAAATAAAGACAAGTAATAACAAAACACATTAAAAAGTACTAACAAGTGAAGGAAAGAGTCCAACACAGTGTACAAGTCTAGTACAGTCCCAAAGTAGTAAAGTATAAGTGCAAAAGCGTAAAGAAACTACACAGTCTACGGTCTAAGCTAAACGTCGGGACCAGAAATCCGTGTAAAACCACGACACTGGGAAGAACCCAAGGCTGTAACACAGATAGTAAACCACTGTCTGGACAAACACACTAGCTACAGAACACTACACTGGTCAACTGGTCAGGTTCACCATGCGCCTTACCCTTAACCGATAGTCCATGTCTAGCACCTCCCGTCGGAGTGAGACGCGGAACTAAAGTAACCACAACTGCCGTAGTCTGGCCGACTACGGTCCCATGCCTGGCCCCTCTAGATGGTTCCGGAACCACGTAGAATGAGGCAGTGAGAAAAAGGACCAGCTGATCTACACCGAAAGAGCACCACAACCACCTCGGCGTCCCAGACTTAGCTAATAGAGATCTACAAACGACTCTACACTACTGTCCCCACCATTTTCCCCTCTGCTACCAGAGTCCGTGACTCGAGCTCGCCCGCCGCCCAGAGAACTCCCTCTAACAGGCACGCGGGGACCAGGGGTTTAGGTAACAGTACCAACCTGTCTCGTGGACAAGCCCTCAAGTGCCTAGCACCGGGCGAAACAATTAGAGTAGCACTGTACTAGGAACAGCACAGGTGCCAAGAAACAGAGTCGTAGCGGAAAAGGAAACTCGGAATAGGTCGCCAGTCCCTCTCTGTCAGAGAGGCGACGTAGGGGTCCGCCGCGACATGAACGCGACGACTCTGCCTATCGTGACCCGAGTCCAGAAGGCGCCTCCTAACCCCATTGCGATAGCAATGCGACGGAGGGAGCCGATGTCACACGTAGAGCCTTATGAATGCGACGCATATTCCCGTAGCGACCAGAACGTGACAGGAACTGGGGACGTGTTCATAGGCACCCAGAACTCCTGAACGCCACACACCTACTCGTCGCGACTAGAGATGCGACGGGTTTAGGGGTGCATTCAAGGAGAACGCGACAGGGTGATACGTCGCGACCAGGGAAAGGGAACCCGTCGCGACATCAGCCGAGGGCCACACAAGGCCTCCAATATCGCCCCAAAAACCACAAAACGGTGTGTACAAGGGGAGGGGGCATGGATAGCAATTTAAACAACTCAAATAACATCCAAACCACCCATATAAACAACCATGCATGTCAAGGAAAGGATCTACACTCAAATAACCTCACACGCAACATGGAACCCTCAACATGCACAACCCATTCCAAGCACAATTCAAACACCACAAGAACCATACAATCATTCCACATGATCTACAGAAAGAAATGCAACCCTTAGCATGATCTCTAGGCTTGGAGGAAGGGGTTTGGAGCCCTAGCATGTAGAACTAGGGGGAAGGCAAAGGAGTTCCTACCTCAAATCGAAGATCCACCCCAATGGGGCCTTCACGTAGGCATGCAACCCTCCTCCTAGCTCCAAGCTCCACGGGGACGCCGTTCACGAGCCACGAACGTCCTACACGTTGAGGAAGAGGTGGATCATCACGAGGAAGGTCATGCCGAGAAGATCTCAAGGAGGAAGGAGGAACACCAAGCACACAAGCTCAAACCCACCACACCTACCTTCACAAGCCACCCAAGTTCTCTCTCTCAAGCTCCCCACGGAGCCACCAGCAGTAGATGCGTTAGAGGGGAGAAAGCCAGCCGAGAGAGGGAGAAATGGGGTTGTTCTCAGGCCTGTGCAACTTAAACCTCGGCCTTCAGAACGCGACGGAGCTAGCTGTCGTGTTAGCAAAGCTAACGCGACGGTTACCTACGTCGACGCGATCTGGAAGCGCCTGACAGCCCTGACGGTCAAACCCACCACGTGTCATGCATGCAAACCTAACACCCTAAACGCAACAGACTGGCATGTCGCGTTCATGCATGCGTGACGACAAGTGTCTCAACTGTCCCGACAGCAAAATGACAAAGATGCATGATGCTGTTAGAGCTGAGTCGCGACAGGGGCGGCCGGCGCGTCCTTATCCAGAACGCGACGATTACTCCCGTCGTCTTAAAAAGGTGACGGATCGAGGCATCGCGACCTCAACCGAGAGCATCCGACCTGCAAGAGGGGGAGGGATGTTACAACCTCACTATCAGGAGGAAGGTTTAGCTCTTCGTAGGGTGCACATACTCAATGAGGTGCTCTAGGAACTTATCCCCAAGCATATGGAAAGAGAAAATAGATCCCAGAGCTAATGTCTTAAACCGCACCACTGCTCCACCTTCGAGCGATGTCAGAAATACATGACACTTGAACTTATCCGATGCCCCCAGAAGGAGAGCAGGGTGTTAAGACATTCCATGTGGTCGGTCGGGTTGGTTGTGCCATTGTAACCTTTGCCATTGGCCATGTCCAGTTTGTTCGAGTGGACAACCTTCAAGATATTCTTCATAAAAGGAGATTGTAGATAGGTGGTTTCCCACGTGGCTCCTTTGGGGATCTTCCATGTAGTGTCTTGGACCCTTATTAGACCGTTAATGGTTTTTTTGCAGTGAGTGGGGGTTGACTGTAGGATTGACTGTCGTCAACTTGTGTCGACGTTAAGAGGTACTACCATCTAGTTAGGGTTGACGGCGGGAGAGTATGCCATTTAGTTGTGTTGGTGGCATCCTCTGTGTATGTTGACGACAACCTATCTTGACATCGAGTTGAGTTGGTAGAACTTGACGATGGAGTATGTTGACGTCAACCTAGATGGGTCTGATTTTTATATAGGGCACCCGAGCCCTCTTCTCTCTCTCCATCTCCACTCTCTCCACCTACTCTCTCACCTATTGCTTCTTCTACCCCCTTTGGCGATCGATGAAGGTTCGTGGGTGAGGTGATGGTGCACATGGAGGCAGCATTTCATGAAGAATGAGGAGGAATAGCTCGCGCGGTGAAATCGCAGGAATTTTATCATCATTTGAGGTAGGGAGGTTAATGTTGCCCAGCTAGCTAGCCCAGAGGGGGGGGGGGTGAATGGGTTATTAAAAATTAGATCTTAGATTGATACCTGTACACTAAAAAGATTACACAACAACTTAAACGAAGGTTAGAGTTAGAGGGAATGAAACAACAAACGCACAAAACACAGCCACAAGACACAAGGATTTTATCCTGGTTCGGAACTCCTTTCCACATGAGACCTACGTCTAGTCCATGAGCAATGCCTCAGGATATCACTATCAAGGGTACTATCCCCCTCACGGATCCTTACACCCAGCCTCAACTGGTCTTCCTTCAACCTTGTGGTGGTATATCCTGTTTGGGCCGGAGCCAAACGGGCCTCCACTAAAGAGAGAAGACGATCGCTGGTGAGGACGAACTCCTGCAAAACCAGAAGGGAATCAGGGGGACCCGGTGAAGACCGGGGAAACCCTCCGATGCCTAAGTCAGTGAGGAGCTTGAGAGGCAGGGGGTTTCAGAATGCAAGAATTGTGTTCGCGCCAGGATCAAAACGTACCGTTGCATGGTACTGTACCTGTGCTTTTATAGGCGTCGGTGTCGAGGCCAACGTGCGTAACGTTCGGCAGATCGTGCCTGAGGAGGCGCCTGGACGCACGCGCGTAACAGGAGGAGTTACGACTTCTGGCGCCCGTTAAGTTGCCAGGCAGTTCACGCCCCTTGATGGTGGAGAACGTGGCCTGGGACGGTACAACCGTGCCACGAGTCAGAGAGTTGGCTCGGAAGCCTTCAGAGATAGTTTCCGAGCAGGTAACCCATCTGGGGGACACAACGTGCTGTTCGGTGACATTTGGAGCCGTTCCGCGCAGCAGGGCTGAGGTCTTTTGTTCGGAAGCCGCCCGCTGACGAGCTCGGCTACGCTCCGCCAGGGATACCCGGCGCGGGGGTCTTCTCTCCTCTGAGCCGTACTAAGGGCATGGGATAGTCCGAGGAGGCCACGTCCGAAGGGGAAGGCGTTGATGGGCCCTGACATGATGGGCCTAGGTGGCAGAAAACAGCCACCACAAACCTGAAGGGAATACAACCACCCTGGATACCACCAGGTCTTCCTTCACACAGAAGGGAATAAACTAATAAAAGTAAGCACAAGAACAAGCTTCATGAACTAGCTCAAACAGCTACAGTCTGAAGCAAACAAGCCTTGAGAGAGAAAGGATTTTGACACTGGTTTCTCTCAAAGACTTCACTGGCTCTCACAGGAATTTCTTTTTCAACATAGATAGCTAAGAGCTAAGATCTATTGGAATGGAGTGCTTCGCTCTTGTTTTAACTACTGAAGACTTGAAGGATTGGCTATTCTTTATCACAGAATGTTGTTCTCTTCAAGAGTTGTCTTCTCAGTCTTGTAGTATTGTATTTAAGCTTCTACTTGAAATTTGAACGTTAAAGATCCGTTGTCTCTCATTCTGGTGTACGTTAGACTGGTCTGCAAGGAAGCTTCTGATCTTCAGTCTTTTATCCTTTAGTACACGTCAAAGAAATGTTTTGATATCTTGTATCTTTTGTGTCCAACGTTGTACAGATAAATCTTGTCAGGTATCTGCAAGCATATCAACAATAAATAGGAGACAGCTAGGGCTGTCGTTGATTGTCAGTCACAGTTGGAAAAGATATTTCTAGATTTAACAAAGCTCCTTTCTGTCAAAATAAAGATGTAGACAGAATAGCACAATAGTGGAAGATATCGTTTGCATGCATGAGAGATACGTTCAGAGTGCATTGAATGCATAACAGTCAAACAGACGAGATGCGACTTTGACTATTCAACGTATATTAAAGAGTATTGATATAACAATGAAATTGATATAAACAAAGCCGATGCCTTTATGACTTATGAAATCGTTATAAGTTGATAGGCAAATTGTTATGACAGAGAACCATTAAATCATAATAATGAAATCGTTATAAGCACTTATGAAATCATTATAAACAAAGCCGATGCCTTTATGACTTATGAAATCGTTATAAGTTGATAGGCAAATCGTTATGACAGAGAACCATTAAATCATAATAATGAAATCGTTATAAGCACTTATGAAATCGTTGTGATCAAAAGAGAATCGTTATGAATTCTTCAGAAATCGTTATGAGATGCAAGTCGTTGTGTTTCTGAAGAAATCGATATGAAACACTTAGCAAAAGGCAAGTCGTTGCGAGTTCTAAAGAAATCGTTACGACAACTTATAGAGTCGTTGTGACGAGCAAGTCGTTATGAGCTCTAAAGGAATCGTTACGGCGAGCAAGTCATTGCGAGTTCTTAAGAAACGGTTGCGACGAGCAAATCGTTACGAGGTCTTAAGAAATCGTTATGACAACTTAAGAAATCGTTACGGCGAGCAAGTCGTTGTGAGTTCTAAAGAAGTTGTTATGACAACTTAAGAAATCGTTGCGACGAGAAAATCGTTACGAGGTCTTAAGAAATCGTTATGACAACTTAAGAAATCGTTGCGACGAGCAAATCGTTATGAGGTCTTAAAAAATCGTTATGACATCTTAAGAAATCGTTGCGACCAACAAATCGTTACGAGGTCTTAAGAAACCGTTATGACAACTTAAGAAATCGTTGCGACGAGCAAATCGTTACGAGATTTTAAGAAATCGTTATGACAACTTATGAAATCGTTGCGGAGACTTGGCAAGACTTTATAACTTACAAAGAAATCGATGTCTTAGCAAGTCGTTATAATGTATGAAGAAGTCGATGCAATGACTTAGGAAAAATATGAAGTGAGAGTTTTACCTGATTGTCTTGAACTTCCTTTTACTTTTATTTCCTGTCCTCAAGGCTCAAGTAATTCATTAGTATTGTTTTGTTAATCATCAAAATTAATATATAAATAAGTGAATTAATTTATATGGGGAAAGTTTGGTCATCAATCTCCCCCTTTTTGATGATGACAAAATATACTAAACAGCATAAATAAACAGACATGTTTTTCAGAGTTGCTTGCTTTAGTTTTCTCCCCCTTTTTGTCAATAAGTAAAAAGATAGTCTAAGAGACAAAGAAGAGAGAAAACTTTGTATTAATTAGGAGCAAGATAATACAAAGGAGACAACAGAGAGGCATGCTGTGAAATGACAGCCCATGCCTTGATCTCCATATCTTCAAAACTCTGGTGGAAAACACCAGGAGCAACTGAAAAAGAAGAACCCATGGCTAGAATCATCCGTTGAATGTAAAGCTGCTGCTGCTGATCCAGAAATTCTCCATACTGATCTTTGTCCAGTATGAATCTGAAGTAGGTGCTCTTTCCAACACTGGCATGAAGGAGAAACCTATCCAGAGATATTGGATAGAAAATCTTCTGATCAAGAAGATCCTTCTTCAAGGCATAGAAGGCAGTATATCGGGCTGCCCACTGAACATATATCTCTTGAATTGGATTTATGGAGTTGAGATCCAAGAAGGCTTCTGCTGATAGACTAGGCTTGTTTTGACTGAACAAGGAACTGTTGATGGCTTGCAACTGAAGATGGGATTCCTTATAGAGCTTTTCCCATACGGAGGGAGAAAGCCTCTCACACTCAGAAATGAGTGGAGCCAAGACTTGGGAGGAAATGCGGCCAGAGTGGTATTCTCTGAAAATAAACCGCAAAAAGGAAGGCATTCTACCCTGCTTAGCTGACATTCTGCCCATCTGCTTAGCAAACATATCAAAGGCATCGGAGCCTGCATCTGAGTCAAACACTAAGGAGTGTAGCTTCGGTAGAAGAGCTGAAGTGGTAACTTTGAGGTTTGCAAAATCCACTGTGAGGGGAAGATTTATTGGATGTTCTGATCTCAGCAGCACTATGGTTGAATGAAATTGGTAGAACTGGACTTCAGGCAGCTTGTTCAGGTAGCAGAAATCACAGTACAACTGGAAGTTCTTGGCTATCCTGATTTCTTTCAGAATGAAAGGTCCCCAAGAGGTCTTATGCTGAAGAATGAACCACTCAGAAAGAGTGAGTGGGTGATCTCTATGGGTAAGGGTTTCTGCACGGGCAGTCAAGTATTTGGAGTACTGAGACTTGTTGCCCTTGACGTTGGCCCACTGCTCTTCAGTCTTGAACTCAGTGCCCTCATAGATTTTGGATTTTTGAGGGTGGGTCAACTGGCAAAGAGGAAGAACAGTGTTTAGATGCTCAGAGAGGTTGAGGAAAGGAATACCATACATAGTGGAAATGATACATTTTTGAAGGTATTCCCTATAGATGGATCTTCTCTGAGGTTTGAGGGTAAGGGAGTACCAAAGAGGAGGAAATAAAGGTGAGGAGGGGAGGCTGACAGAGGATGAATGTTTCCTCTTTTTCTTGGCAGGACTGGGAGGATCAGTCCTGTGAATATGAGAGGCAATGGATAGAATGGAGATGAGGGTACTTCTCTCAAAGTCATCCGGAAGATTAGTGACAAAGACACTGCCAATTTGAGGTTTTTCCGGAATGAGGGTGATAGAAGAAGGAGGAGTAGGAGGATAGAAGAGATGCTTGGGATTGAAAGAGGTAGATGGGTGAACTGGAGTAGTTTCAGTGAGAGGTGAAGAAGGTGAGGGTGATGATGGTGCTGAGGTTTGAGAGGGAGTGGGAGAGAAGGAAGGTTGAGATGGAATGAGAGAGGATGAGGTTGGGTGCGAGGCATAGGGTGTTTGAAAGTTGGTGGAGCTGGAGGGGCTGTAGAATAGGAAGAAGGTGAGGAGAGGGTTGGAGTTGCAAGAGTAGAAGTTTTAAGGGCCTTCGTAGCTGCTACTGGCTCTTTCCCTTTTTCTTGACCTTCTCTGACAACTGCAGACGGCCCAGATGGCCTAGAATCCTGATGAGATGGCCCTGATGGCCCTGACTCTTGTGCTGGTGGCCTTGGTGGCCGAGGAACAGCTGCTGGTCTGCTCTGAGTATCAGAAGGAGAAAATCCACCTGTCCTCGAAATTACTGATAGCATGGTCTTCATGTCTGACATTTCCTTGTTGAACCACTTCATAGCATTTCGGACTTGAGATAGTTCAGTAGTGGTTGTAGCTTGACTGGCAAGAATGCCTTGAACACTGGTCTGAACTGATGATAATATATCTCCTTGAGCCTTTAATATTTCCATAACAGGCTTCAAATTTACTTTCATGTGGCTCTTTCTTTGCCTTCTGTGAGCCACTCTCTTGCTTTTACTTTTCTTATTGACTGGCTCCTCAATATTGGCAGGGCTTGCACTTGGTCCTTCATTTACAGATACTTTGGTAGGAGCTTGATCTCCCTGAGATGGTGCATCTGTCTCAGGAGCATTTTCCATCATAGATTCCTCATTGCCAATTTGCTCCCCTTGAATAGGAGCATTGGGTTCATCATTTTCCTGCTCCCCCTGAGTAGGAGCTTCTTCCAAAACAATTTCCTCAATGTGGCCTTCTGCCACTGATTCTGACAATTGAGATTCTCTAGAATTTGTCTCCCCTTGGCTGGGAACTTCTTCCATAATTACTTCTTGTTGAGTAGCTGTTTGCACCTCAAAACTGACATTTACTTCAGTTAAATTTTCAGTATGGCCTGGTGCCATAGCTTCTTCCTCTGCAAGTCCACCTATTTCTGAAGTAATTGAGGTGGAGGGAAAGGAGATGATGGAAGGGATGGAAGCCCTCAAAGGATTCTTCGCGGGAAGAAGAGAAGGCTTCAAATCTTGCGGAGAGTCGATGCCAAAATCGTTAGGGCATCGACTTTGGGCGAACATATAAAGGAGAAGGAAGGGTAAAGGTGGGAGATGAGTCGTTCCCACACCGATTTGACTAATTAATAGTACTTTATGGAAAAGGGAGGCGCCAAAAAGGGTAACGGCAGAAAGCGACAAAAGGGTTTGACGGGTCAAACTACTTTTGACATAATAGCGGTCAAATAAAGTAAATAAGGTGAGTTTTGCTTAATTCCAGAGAGAGAGAGAGAAAATTTCATTATAATCTGAAAATTTTATATGCCAATTTAAATACAGAAATCTTTTCACAAATTGCACATCCCTAATTCCCTTCTAAGAGATGTAAATCTCTCTTTAGGTAGGGCTTTTGTGAAGATATCTGCCAGTTGACAATTTGTATCAATAAAAGAAATTTCTAAATTACCACTAGCTACATGATCTCGAATGAAATGATATCTAACCTCAATGTGTTTAGTCCTTGAATGTTGCACTGATTCTTGGTGAGGTTGATGGCACTTGTATTATCACACAGTAGTGGAATTGACTTGATATGTATGCCGAAATCCTAAAGTTGTTGCTTTATCCATAGGAGTTGTGTACAACAACTTCCAGCAGCAACATATTCAGCTTCAGCTGTTGATAGAGTTACTGAGTTTTGTTTCTTGGAAGACCAAGATATCAGACATCCTGCAAGAAATTGACAACAACCACTGGTGCTTTTCTATCTACTTTGCATCCAGCATAGTCAGCATCAGAGTATCCTACTAAATTTATTTCACAAGATTTTGGATACCAAAGACCTAAATCATGAGTTCTAGCTAAATATCTAAATATTCTTTTCACAGAAATTAAATGAGACTCTCTAGGGTCTGCTTAATATCTAGCACACATGTATACACTAAATAAAATGTCTGGTCTACTTGCTGTTAAGTAAAGTAATGACCCTATCATACCTCTATAGTTCTTTTGATCTACCTTTTTACCATTTTGATCATTGTCCATTCTGGTTGATGTGCTCATTGGCGTTGCCAATGGCTTCGCACCTTCAAATCCAAATTTCTTTAACAGCTCTTTGGTGTACTTGGCTTGACAGATGTGGGTGCCTTCCTTCCCTTGCTTGATTTGCAATCCAAGGAAGTAGTTTAGCTCTCCCATCATACTCATTTCAAATTCTCCCTGCATAAGCTTTTCAAAGTACTTGCAAGAGATTCATCAGTAGATCCAAAAATAATATTATCTACATATATTTACACAAGTAGTATATGTTTGACTTTTGTTTTTATAAATAATGTACTATCTACTTGACCTCTAGTGAAACCATGATCTAATAAGAATGTACTGAGCCTTTCATACCAGGCTCTAGGTGCTTGCTTTAAACCATATAAAGCCTTATGGAGTTTAAATACATGATTTGGAAATTCGGTGTCATCAAAACCTGGAGGTTGTTCAACATACACTTCCTCCTTGATAAAACCATTTAAAAAGGCAGATTTGACATCCATTTGAAACAATTTTAA
The DNA here is from genome assembly GCA_014218235.1 of Colocasia esculenta. Classification (NCBI taxonomy): domain Eukaryota; kingdom Viridiplantae; phylum Streptophyta; class Magnoliopsida; order Alismatales; family Araceae; genus Colocasia; species Colocasia esculenta. The sequence goes on along the minus strand of CM024754.1, from coordinate 191,288,601 downwards.
GTCTAATGCAGATGCATAAACAAGTAAAATTCTAATAGCCTCAAGTCTAGCCACAGGTGCATAGGTTTCATCGAAATCTATGCCTTCCTCTTGGGAATAGCCTTGAGCTACCAGTCTGGCCTTGTTTCTTAAGATTACTCCAGACTCATCCAGTTTATTTCTGAACACCCACTTGGTGCCAATAACTGAATGATTGGATGGTCTAGGAACAAGTGACCATACTTGGTTTCTCTTGAACTGATTGAGTTCATCTTGCATGGCTATTATCCAAGATTATCAGTTAAAGCTTTATTGACTGTCTTAGGCTCTATTTGAGAAACAAAAGCTAAATAATCACAAGGAATCACATTACCTCTTGTTCTTACCCCTACGGATGGATCACCAATAATGTTTTCAAGAGGGTGATCTTTCTTATGTCTCTATTCTTTTGGAAGATTTTCATGTTGAATTTCAGTTTGTTGCAGTTCTTCCAGAGGTGGATCCTCCTTGTCCTCAATTGAGGTATTCTTTAATTTTTCGGACAAGTCATCTGTATCATCAATGTCACTAATTTCTTCCTTTTTCAAGGAAGGGTTAGATTCATCAAAAATAACATGCACAGATTGTTCAATTAATAATGAGCGTTTATTGAAAACTCTATAACTTTTGGGTTTAGAAGTGTACCCCATAAAGATGTCTTCATCTGATTTGGCATCTAACTTACCAATGTCCCTTTTTCCATTGTTGTGAATGAAGCAAGGACATCCAAATATTTTGAAGTGATTGATCTTAGGTTTCTTTCCCTTGTAGAGTTCATAAGCAGTCTTCTTCAGAATTGGCCTGATCATTACCCTATTAATGATGTAGCTTGCAGTGTTGATGGCTTCGGCCCAAAAATATCTTGGCAAGTCATATTCTGATAACATTGTTCTTGCCATATCCAAAAGAGTTCTATTTTTCCTCTCAGCAATTCCATTCTGTTGAGGTGTCCTTGGTGCTGAGAAGTTGTGCTCAATTCCTTGGTCATCACAGAACCTAGCAAACTTTTCATTTTGAAATTCACCACCATGATCTGATCGGATAGAGATAATGGTGAACTTCTGGTCTTTCTGAACCTTCTTGCTGAAGCTGACAAAATTATCAAAGGTGTCATCTTTGTGCTCTAGAAAGGATACCTAAGTAAATCTTGAGTAATCATCAACTATGACAAATCTAAAATTCTTTCCTCCAAGACTGGTAGTCCTCATTGGCCCAAATAAATCCATGTGAAGTAGTTCTAACGGCTTTGAGGTGGTCACTACTGTCTTTGATTTGAAAGAGTTCTTGGTGTGCTTTCCTCTTGCACAAGGTCTGCAGATGCTATCCATTTTTGTGTTGACCTTTGACAGTCCTTCCACTAGATTTCTCTTTTTGAGCTTGTTCAATCCATCCAAACTGTAGTGGCCCAGTCTTCTGTGCCACAACTCAGTTGATTTATCTTTGCTGGCTACCAAACAGACATCTTGAACCTTGAGTTCCTCAAGATAGAGTACATACAAGTTTCTTGCTCTATATGCTTCAAAGATGACTGCTCCATCCTTTAATATGCTGCATTTTGATTCTTGGAACTGAATCTGATGGCCTTTGTCACGCAACTGGCTGATGCTAATAAGATTGTGCTTTAATCCTTTGACCAGCAACACATTTTCAATAACTGATTTTCCTTTGTTGTTCACTGACCCACTTCCTATCACTGTCCCTTTTTCCATTATCTCCATAAGTAACTGTTCCTTCTTCATCTTGGAGATTGAAGAAAAGCTTCTGGTTACCTGACATGTGTCTTGAGCATCCACTATCCAAATACCATTTGGATGCTCTTGAATTTCCCTGAAATTTAAACATTAAGTTTTAGGTACCCAAGTTCTTTTGGGTCTTGATTGGTTAGTATTATTAATTTTACCTTTTATTATCTATTTTTTATATCTTGTTGGACATGTTGTTACGATATGTCCTAATTTGTTGTAGTGATCACAGCAGGATAATTTAGTTACCTTTTCTATATACTTGAAATCAGCTTTATATGCTATATCTTGTTCAGGTACAAATTTTGGTGTTGGATATGTTTTAGGGTAGACTATGGTTTCTTCATTATCTGAGGGTGTATATCCTAACCCATTTTTCTTCTTACCTGATCTTCTAGTACCTTTTAATATTAGAGAGTTTTTACCATTGGTAAATTTTTCTAGTGTGCTTGATAGTTCATTATTTTCTTCATTTAAGTTCTTAATTTCTTTTCTTAATTCATCTGTGCTTTCCTATTTTTCCAATTTTGTTATTTGTTCATTCTTAGCCTTTAGGTCTTCACATAACAATTTATTTCTTCTTTTAAGTTCAGTTATTTGTTTTTCTAATTCTTCATTTTTTGTTTTTAGATCAGAATTAGTGTTCTCTAGAAAAATGATATTTTTCTTACTGACTTTTAATAATTTGCATACTTCTTTATATTTATTATAAAGTTCATTAAATGCACTTTCTAGATTATCCGAATCTGAATCATTACAGGAATTAAAGGAAGAGTCAGAAGTTACCTTATCTTCGGTGTTGCCCATGAGAGCCAGGTTGGCTTCTTCTCCATCACTGCTTGAGCTTGACTCATTGTTTGAGTCACTGCTGTTCTCCCAAGCAGCTGCCATTGCTTTCTTTTTATACTTCTAGAATTTTTTGAAATTATCCTTCTTCTTGTGATCATTCTTCTTAAGCGTTGGACAATCTGCCTTGATGTGTCCAGACTTCTTGCATTCATAGCATATCACTTCTCCTTTCTTCGAATCCTTTACTTCTGGTTTTCTGAAATCTTTATTTTTCTTCAAAAATCTTCTCCCAGACTGGAACTTCTTCTTCTTTGCTAGAATTCTTTGAAGTCTTCGAGACAACATTGCTTCTTCATCATCACTGTCCTTACTACTTCACTGTTGTCTAGTGATTCTTCTGATATATCTTCATGGGCCTTGAGAGCGTTTGATTGCTTCTTTCTACTGGAGGATTCTCCTAGTCTCTCCATATTTATCTCATGAGTCATGAGGGATCCTATTAACTTCTCCAATGACATTAGTTTTAGATCATTGGCTTCCTCAATGGCTGTTACCTTTGGAGTCCATGAGGATGGCAGAGATCTGAGGATTTTCCTGACCATATCTGGTACATCATAGACTTTTCCTAATCCAGCTAACCCATTAGTGATATCTATGAATCTACTAAACATTTGGGTTATGGATTCACCTGACTACATCTGGAATCTTTCATATTGGGTCACAAGAATGTCGATCTCCTTTACCTTATCTGTTCCTTCATAGGTAATCCTGAGTTTTTCCCACATTTCCATTGCGAATTTGCAGGCTGAAACTCTATTGAATTCTTTCTTGCTGAGGGCACAACACAGGATGCTCTTGGCTTTGCAGTTTAAGGAGATTTTTCTTCTGTCTTCATCTGTCCACTGAGCCTTTGCATTGGTGACTAGAAGACCGCCTTCTTCTACAATGGACCATATCATGTAATCGTGGCCTTGTAGAAAGTACTCCATTCTCGTCTTCCAATAGGTATAATCTTCTCCATCAAACAAAGGAGGTTTGTTGACTGACTGACCTTCGAAGTTACCTTGGGCTGCCATGGATCTTTACTCTTCAGATCGTTGGATCTTCTTCTTTGTCGAAGAGACTCGCTCTGATACCACTTGTTGCCCAGCTAGCTAGTCCAGAGGGGGGGGGGTGAATGAGTTATTAAAAATTAGATCTTAGATTGATACCTGTACACTAAAAAGATTACACAACAACTTAAACGAAGGTTAGAGTTAGAGGGAATGAAACAGCAAACGCACAAAACACAGCCACAAGACACAAGGATTTTATCCTGGTTCGGAACTCCTTTCCACAGGAGACCTACGTCCAGTCCTTGAGCAATGCCTCAGGATATCACTATCAAGGGTACTATCCCCCTCACGGATCCTTACACCCAGCCTCAACTGGTCTTCCTTCAACCTGAAGGGAATACAACCACCCTGGATAGCACCAGGTCTTCCTTCACACAGAAGGGAATAAACTAATAAAAGTAAGCACAAGAACAAGCTTCAGGAACTAGCTCAAACAGCTACAGTCTGAAGCAAACAAGCCTTGAGAGAGAAAGGATTTTGACACTGGTTTCTCTCAAAGACTTCACTGGCTCTCACAGGAATTTCTTTTTCAACACAGAGAGCTAAGAGCTAAGATCTATTGGAATGGAGTGCTTCGCTCTTGTTTTAACTACTGAAGACTTGAAGGATTGGCTATTCTTTATCATAGAATGTTGTTCTCTTCAAGAGTTGTCTTCTTAGTCTTGTAGTCTTGTATTTAAGCTTCTACTTGAAATTTGAACGTTAAAGATCCGTTGTCTCTCATTCTGGTGTACGTTAGACTGGTCTGCAAGGAAGCTTCTGATCTTCAGTCTTTTATCCTTTAGTACACGTCAAAGAAATGTTTTGATATCTTGTATCTTTTGTGTCAAACGTTGTACAGATAAATCTTGTCAGGTATCTGCAAGCATATCAACAATAAATAGGAGACAGCTAGGGCTGTCGTTGATTGTCAGTCACAGTTGGAAAAGATATTGCTAGATTTAGCAAAGCTCCTTTCTGTCAAAATAAAGATGTAGACAGAATAGCACAATAGTGGAAGATATCGTTTGCATGCATGAGAGATACGTTCAGAGTGCATTGAATGCATAGCAGTCAAACAGACGAGATGCGACTTTGACTATTCAACGTATATTAAAGAGTATTGATATAACAATGAAATTGATATAAACAAAGCCGATGCCTTTATGACTTATGAAATCGTTATAAGTTGATAGGCAAATCGTTATGACAGAGAACCATTAATTATAATAATGAAATCGTTATAAGCACTTATGAAATCGTTATAAACAAAGTTGATGCCTTTATGACTTATGAAATCGTTATAAGTTGATAGGCAAATCGTTATGACAGAGAACCATTAAATCATAATAATGAAATCGTTATAAGCACTTATGAAATCGTTATAAACAAAGCTGATGCCTTTATGACTTATGAAATCGTTATAAGTTGATAGGCAAATCGTTATGACAGAGAACCATTAAATCATAATAATGAAATCGTTATAAGCACTTATGAAATCGTTGTGATCAAAAGAGAATCGTTATGAATTCTTCAGAAATCGTTATGAGATGCAAGTCGTTGTGTTTCTGAAGAAATCGATATGAAACACTTAGCAAAAGGCAAGTCGTTGCGAGTTCTAAAGAAATCGTTACGACAACTTATAGAGTCGTTGTGACGAGAAAGTCGTTATGAGCTCTAAAGAAATTGTTACGGCGAGCAAGTCGTTGCGAGTTCTTAAGAAACGGTTGCGACGAGCAAATCGTTACGAGGTCTTAAGAAATCATTATGACAACTTAAGAAATCGTTACGGCGAGCAAGTCGTTGCGAGTTCTAAAGAAGTCGTTATGACAACTTAAGAAATCGTTGCAACGAGCAAATCGTTACGAGGTTTTAAGAAATCGTTATGACAACTTAAGAAATCGTTGCGACGAGCAAATCGTTACGAGGTCTTAAGAAATCGTTATGACATCTTAAGAAATCGTTGCGACGAGTAAATCGTTACGAGGTCTTAAGAAACCGTTATGACAACTTAAGAAATCGTTGTGACGAGCAAATCGTTACGAGGTCTTAAGAAATCGTTATGACAACTTAGGAAATCGTTGCGGAGACTTGGCAAGACTTTATAACTTACAAAGAAACCGATGTTTTAGCAAGTCGTTATAATGTATGAAGAAGTCGATGCAATGACTTGGGAAAAATATGAAGTGAGAGTTTTACCTGATTGTCTTGAACTTCCTTTTACTTTTATTTCCTGTCCTCAAGGCTCAAGTAATTCATGAGTATTATTTTGTTAATCATCAAAATTAATATATAAATAAGTGAATTAATTTATATGGGGAAAGTTTGGTCATCAGTTAACCTCTGTACCTCCATTGTTATTTCTGTAATGTTGCATGTGATTCCATGCCTTGGATTAATCGAGTTTTTGGGAGGTTATTCATGTCAGAGAAAGGGTGTTGCATCGGGCGATCTAAGCATTGGACCATTGTTTTTCGAGTGTCTATAGGAGTTTTCTGGCGCATGGAAGAGTCCCCCATTGTTGGTTATGTGAGTAGGAGGCGATTCTGCCTCAGGGAGAGGGATGGGTCTGTCATCGATTCTGGGAACCGATGAACTTGACGGCAAGATCTATTGCCTCCCTTTGCATTATGTCCATCTTCTTCTCAAAATCCATAGAGGATGGAGGTGCGACAATCGTGGACATCGGACACCCCATTGACACCGTGCTTGGAGAATTAGAGGATGGTGTATAGACGCACCTCTCTTTGTGTTAGAGGGAGCAATGACAGGAGTCACTAGTATAAGAGCAACATAGGAGGGGGCCCAGGCAAACTTTGGGGTGCCTTTGATGTAAGAGGATGATGCCAGTTCGTCGGTGAGGGTGCCCACCAGCTCAAAAAAGGGCTATAAGGCCCTTCACTCTTTCCTCGAGATCTGTCACTTGGCATGATAACAACTGGAACTATTCCAAGGAGACCGAAGGATTGAGGTGTGCCCACCCCCCCTCCGCCGAGTAGTTACCTCTGTATCACATGCTTCATAATCCTCTGATCTCGCTATTCTCTTGCTTCTTGATGAACCATGGCTAGTTTTTGACGTTTTATTCCGACAAATGGCGCCAATGTTAAAGTCGACTTCATGATTATTGAGAAGAAGTGCTACCCGAGCAATGACAAGGTTAGGGGGAACGAAGTCATTGCTGGTCGAACAGATCTAAATGTAAGTCAAGTTCAAGTGGTGGTTCTCAAAGTTGACCCTCCAATGGTTAAGTCAGGTGTTGCGAGAGGCAAGAGGGAGGAATGAGTAAGAACTGAACAGTGAGTGAGAACTGGTTTGGCCAAGAGCTACTGAAGCTAGTGAAAATTGCCTTTGTCCCCCTTACTTATGCTTGTAGTTTTACCTTTATAGTCGTTGGGAGGATTGTATCTGGGGATGAGAACTCTCAGTCATTACTCCACCGTCCATCGCCCCCACCACCCCCTCCAAGTTGAAATCATGAGCAATCTTCAATTACACCCTTTGGTCTTTAGGGAACTGGCCCTTACTAGCCATTATGAGAAGGTGGAGTTGCGACCGTAACAAACTGCAAGTGTGTACTTGATGGTTGGCCTCCCTGACATGGCATCATGGGTGTCATCTCAAATGTGGCCATGTGGGCACCTTCTGTTGCCTTTTGTCCTGAACTCAGAGTTGGACTATCTCAGTCCAACATCAGTGTTGAGCCATCTTTTTAGAATTCATTTTTACTTGTAGTTTTTCAACAACCACCTCTAATCTAGTGATATATATAGTTGAGCCAAAGAAAACTTATCATGGAAACGACCACTAACAGATTGCGCTAGTCAACTCGACCTTTGAGGTATGATTGGCCCAACCATAAGGTGTCATCAGAGAACTATTAACCACATGTACGTGTGGGTTATCACTGTCAAAGTACCAGGGATGTTCTATACTCGCTTACACTTTGCTCTTTCCTAACCCTAAGGAACGTGATGTGCCTTTAAATTTTACTAGCCATTAGGAGGAGGAGGAGTTGTGTAAGTACACTTTTATTTACAATAAATACACTTTTATTGTGCTTATGAAAGTACAATAAATACACTTTTGCAAACTCCTATTAATCATTGGGATGGTAGTTCATCGTGCCAAGAGTTTGTGAAAGTATAATAATTGCATTTTTATAAATATAATAAATATTTTTTATTGCTCGTCTGTTCTCGTCTTTTATCTGACACCCGTTTTTTTTTTTAGTACTACAATCTAGTAATAAAGATCGCTGGTTGACCAGCGTATAAACTCACGGCGTTCAAGATCGATCTCTGAGCGCCTCCCATCCAAACCCCACATCACGTCCGTTTGGTTGGGCCTCCGGATGGAGTTCGTGGGGGTGGGGTGCCGGAACGATATGGCGTCTCTCTCCAGTGACTGTGGAAACCTTCGGTGACGGAAGCCCAAGTCACTCCTCGCGGCGGGACTATGCGGCGTCTAGTACCTGCGGAAACCATCGGTGACGGAAGCCCTTGCGTCACTCACTCGCCCCACCATGTCAGGATAAGTGCGAGGCGGTCAGCCACGAGTTCTTTCCCAGCTTCGTTCGATCCGCCCGGACCCGCGGCCACGGTCTGCGCAAGCGGCCGCGCGCGAGTGTGTGCGTGCGTTCGTCTGTGTGTTTGTGCGTGTGTGAGTGAGAGACAGACTGAAGAGACAGAGAGATATAGAGGATGGAGAAGGAACAAGAAGAAAACGCAGGGAGAGCCCATGTTGTGCTGCTGCCGTTTCCGGCCCAGGGCCACGTAAACCCCATGCTCGAGTTCGGCAAGCGGCTCGCCGCGCGGGGCCTGCCAGTGACCCTCGCCATCACTCGCTTCGTCGCCAGGTCGATGCCGCAGCCGGAGATGACCGGAGTGGTGCGCGTCGTCGGGAATATCTCCGATGGCCACGACGAGGGCGGCTTGGCCGAGGCCGAGAGCGTCCAGTCGTACCTAGACGGCTTCAAGGCCGCGGGATCGAGGACGCTGGCAGAGCTCATCCGAGAGGAGGACGCCCGGGGCCGCCCGGTGAGGGGGGTCGTGTACGATTCCCACCTCCCGTGGGTGCCGGACGTCGCCAAGGGGATGGGGCTGCTAGCTGCCGCCTTCTTCACCCAGTCCTGCGCCGTGAGCGCTGTCTATCACCATGCACACCACGGGCTGCTGCCTGTGCCGCCGCCGGGCCCTACAGTGTCGATCGAGGGGCTGCCGGCGCTCAGACTCGATGAGACGTCGTCGTTCATCTCAAGACCAGGGCACTATCCGGAGTTCTTGGAATCGGTGGTGAATCAGTACTTGAACCTGGAGAAGGCCGACGCCGTCTTCGTCAACACCTTCTACCATTTAGAACCCCAGGTGCGACCTTTACACTTTCTACACAAACTAGAACGGTGTACTTAGCGTGTCACCTTTTTTTTTCACCTTTAAAAAGATAATTTAGATTTTTGGCATAGCATTATTCAAAAGCCCCAAACTTAAATATTATATGTATGATCATTAAATCCTAAATTAGACGGTCCAAATAAGTACGACAACATACTGGATGCAAAGAGTTCCTACCCACACTTTTATGCATGAGATAAAGATTAGAAGAACTTCAACTGTTCTCTATGAAGATTCCTGTCCGGCCGTATAACGCTTACAATTCAAACACCGGCCGAGTTGCCTGAAAAAAGAAGTACGATATTGATCAGTAGAGAACGGCAGATTTGTTTGACTTATTTATTAACTGGAAATTGCATGTTGATGTATGCAACTAAGCGGGTAAGATTTTATTATTTCTCTATTTATATTTAATTTATTATTTATTTTGATATTCATATGTAAAATCCTTTAACTTGAGAGAAGATCCTCTACGCACAACATAATACTTTTGGGTTCAAATTCAGACACCTATATTACTCTAGAAAAAAAAAACTTTAGAGAAGAGTGGCATGGCTCTGTTTTAAGATTCTTGTTAGGCGGGCCAGCTCACTTATTGTTTTCTGACTGTGGACACCTTTTTTTATTTTTATTTATGAGCTTATTTCTCCCTTGGCCGTCCAATTCCACTCAAAAAAAGAGAAAATAGCACCTATCTATATGACCCATACGCAAGGATATTTGAAGCCCATTTGGCCCAAATCTATCTCACCCCATGCAAGGGGTGAGACTAAGTAAACATGACACCTCCCAAAAGGTGTTTTAAAAAAGGAAAAAGTAGAGGCTTGCAGAGGTGGGTGGAAGGGCCTACTTTTGGGAGGGTTTCTAGAATCCTTTGGAAGAGAGAAAAATGCCTCTCTTGGGGGCCTTGCTTAACCAGCAAAAAAAAGGGGGTGCCTTGCGAAGGAAGGCTTTGGGGGGAGAGTTTGTGTGTGTGGGAGAAGGGGTCTTGGAGAGAGGGCTCTCATCTCATTCTTCTCCAAGCAAAGGAGCTCTTCTCATCCTCCCAAGGAAGATCATCCCGTGTAGAGTTCCCAAGGAAGAGCCTTGAAGAAACCAAGAGAAAAAATGTGAAGAGAGAAGAGTGAGTCCCCCCATGTGTGGTCACATCATGTAAAGAGAGAAGAGAGAAGAGAGAGGGGAGAGGTGGCGATTTGGCTCCTCTCCTCCCCCTATTTCCTTTGGTCATTCTTGTACCCCTTCTTTTCTTATGCTAAGAGATGCTTTGTCCATCATGTCTTTACCTTCTCCCTCTTACATTTAATGCATTCTTAAGTTTTTTTATTTCTCATTGCTTGCATGAGATGAGTGACATCGGTTTGAGGAGAGACCACCCTTTATATGGTGGGTTCTCTCTCAATCCAAAGGGCCCATATGAGATCCTCTATGCCTTCCCATGCCTCAATAAATGAGGTTTTGGGAGGAATAGAGCTTAATGGGCCTTGTACAAGTCCTTTGTGCATGAACACCCTTCATGGGTTTGCCCATTAAGAGGTGATTTGCTCACTGTTTTGCTTGTTCATGAGAGTTTTCTTTGACTGTTTTAAGTCTTTAAAGAGGCCCCTAAATAGTCCCATTGCATTGCTTGGGTCGCCCCCTTCTTTGGAGCCTACTTGGGCCCATGGTTTGCCTTCAAGAGAATGGCCTTTTCTCACTGTTTGGGCCTTCCTAATGAGAGTTTTCTCACTGTTTTCAACCCTCAAAAATGCAGGTTTTCACTGTTAAAATAGCCCCATTTATATGCATGTTTGCCTTGGCATATGCCCCCCTTTGCTAGCAAATGGGTTGGACAATCAATGTCCATACCCAAAGCTTAGCATTTCATCCAAATTGGCCCATTAAACTCCTGTTTTGACCCTCTTAAAAGAATGATTTTCACTGTTTTAAAACAGCCCATTAAGAGATTTTGATGTGTGGGGCGGATCTCCCATGCTAGCCAAGGGTTGGACAATTGATGTCCAAGCCCCCACGCTTAACACCTATGGTGAGAGGCCCATTAAGCCTATGGACGGCCCAAAACCGTCCCTCTCCCATGAGAGGCCCATTTGGAACCCCGGGTTAGATAATGAAATATCTATGCCTGGGTACATGGGCCCAGATAAGCTTTGCCTATCGACCGGTACTTGTGCAGTCATAGCGTCATTCCCCCCTTTAAAGGCTTGCCTTGGGGATTGGCGTTATGTGCCCTTTGGGTTACGCCGTGATTTGGCGTACACCATTCCTTTTGGTGCCGTCTCCGTTATGGTGGGTGTGTACCGTACTCTTCCCTATCGACCAAGATAAAGGGAGATGCTGCCGAATTTTCGCCATGAAGGTCGAATCGGCAAGGGTCCTTTCTCTTTTAAAAAAGAAAACTCCCAAAGTTCAATAGGGTGGCGCCGAATCGCAAATAGAACTACGTTGCACCCATTTTAAAATAATAAGAGAGCCAATAGAGAGAATGCTTCATTATAAGAATGGCAAATGAGCGAATCAAAGCCTTTCACGTTGCACATGTTTTAAAAGAGCAAAAGATAAAATCAAAAGAATCTTTTCACGATAAAAGCAAAAGTAACCAAATAGGCCAGCTCACATCTTTACACGCTTCAAATGAAACAAAAGAATAAGTCGAACTACCCTTTTTTTGATACAAAGGTCAAAAGAACAAATGACCCATTGTTTTGCAACTTGCATGTTTTCAAAAGAGCAAAAGATCAAAATGAAACTCTTTTTTGTGGTAAAAAGGGCGAATAGATCATCTCATATTTTCAAAAAGCAAAAGACTCAATTAAGACTATTTTCATGATACAAAGACAACAATGGGTAAATGGATAAAAAGATTCAATCACATCTAAGTAAAAGATCCAATAACCTTGAATAGACATCGTGTCTGTTTATCACTCCGGCCTAATTTTGAGTACTGCTTTGCACTATCATCGGATGTCTCCGGTTTAGGCCACAAGGTTTTCTAATTTCTGGCGATTAATCAAGGGTTTTCCCTCCTGGAGGGATGTAATTAACGTCGTTGCGCTTAGGCAACGACGGGATTTTGGTCCAGGACCCGACACTCACTTTCGTTTGACGAAGTCAAACGGTGCGCACAATAGACCCAAATTAAGCCCTTCGACTCTCGGAGGCAAACCATTTGTTGTCACCTCGGTGACTGGCACGCCCGCGCTCTGCAATTGTAGGGTCATCTCTTGTCACCATCGCTCGTGTAGCATCCGACGGGATTTGAACTTACAATTCGCAGCCATGAGAAAAAGAGTAACATGATAAATAATTTTTTTTAAATTGATTAAAATTTTCCATTTCCACACTGACCTACAGAACCTATGCTAGAAACAACCATTTCAACCTGATTTAATAGCAGATTATGTACCTTTGAGTTAAAATATTTAGATATAATTTAACCTGTGTTTTGAGCTAAATTCTTTTGAAACAAAAAGAGGGTACCCCTTGTTACCCCAGTACTGCTAGTGTTACCTCATCTGTTGGGGTTAGATAGATTTATCTCAACATACAACAACTTTCTTTATTCTTGGTTTGTCTAATTGAACTGTGACCTACAAGGGTCGTGTCATGTCGGCCTCAAGAGGATCTGAGATGGCAATCTTGGATCAATTGATGGAGAGGGAAATGAGAAAGTCGTTGCCGTGTGATGGGGATTGTAGTGGTGTCACTTGATCCTGCAAAGAAGTCAAACCTCAGATGGAGGTTCTTACGTTTGACACTGTAACACTCAAATCAACTTGGCAGTATTGAAGTCAAGAGAGTGAGTGGAAAGAGGGAGGGAGAGAGCACTTCATCAAGGTGTTTCCGAGATCTTTAGTACAGATTCAGCACCCTTGACTTTTACATGTGACAAGATGAGCCTTTTTATAGGTGTTCTCCTTTAGAGCCGTAAAGACACTTTGTTGTGAATGGGTTGAAACCTTCTTTAGATCATGCGATCGGGCATAGGAAAGCTATAGTTGGATTCATTGAAGAAGGAAGATCGTTGTGCGATTGTCTTGACACTGAGGTCACAGAGCACGACATAGATTTCCTAACCAGGTCCCAAACCACAACATAGGTTTCTAACAAGGTCTCGGTCTTTGTCTTTCGCTTATGGGTCGAGGCATGACGAGCCACTCTTAATGGGCCAAGGTGGTGATCCATCATAAGCCCCCCACTTCGAGACAAGATCTCGGAAATGAGGTCTTGCCTTGGCGTAAGTGTGCAATCCCCAACATTTGCCCTAGGCAGCACTACAAGAAAAAGCGGAAATAGCGACCGACAGGTTCGGTCTCTATTCGGTCTTTGTTCGGTCGCTGTAGGCATCGGCGACCGACTAACCACCGAAGTGCGACCGAACAAATCGGTCGCTATATATTGGTCGCTATCCAGCGACCGATTGTTATCGGTCGTAAAATCTGTCTCTGATAGCGATCGAAATATATCGGTCGCAAGGTTCGTCGCAAATAGAGACCGCCCTTTTTGGTCGCAGGTTGGTCGCCCACAGCGACTGATAGTTGGTCGCTGTTACGGTCGCTAACAGCGACTGGTTTTTATGGTCGCTACAGCGGTCGCTAATGTAGAGACCGACGTAGCGACCAAATATTGTCCGTCGCTCTCGGTGAAGCGACCAATTTTAGTGACCAATCAGCGTCGGCATTCTATCGGTCACTATTCGGTCGCTAATTTGACAATATTTTTTTTTAGAAATTTACATAACGACAATAAATCACCTAATAAATAACAATACCATAAAACCACAATAAATCAACTACACAAATCACAATCTCCACAAACTTCAAATTCATCACATAAATACAAACACACAAACATCATACATCCATAATAAAATGACAACATGCACATAACTAAAATGAAATCACAATCCTCTGCATATGTGTCATCCTGGTCGTCGTCTCGTCAACATCTCGCGACGGATAATCCTGCATATTATTTAAAAAAATTAATTAAGTACTTAATAAAGAAATCAATTTTTCTTGAAAATTAAAAGCAAGATATTTTTCATTTAACTGAAATTTGACGAATGATAGTTTTAAATGTTTTGCTCAAATCGGTAGTCCAATTTAGACTCCGTCAGTTTCTACAAGTCATTCTCACCTTCACAAATTAATCGGACATATATTTTTTTATTTTTGACCCTCTTAAACTCGATTAAGTTGGCTCTTTTTAGGAAATATAAGTTTGAGCATCGAGCTCAAATTTGGAGTCCAATTTGAACTCCGTCAGTTTCTACGTGTTACTTTCACCCCCCATGTCGTGTTTAAACAATCGATAGATTGATTGGACATTTATTTTCAATTTTGGACTCTCAAACCCAAGTTCATAGATTTGAAACTAAATTAGTTAAGAAAATGCAAAATTGTTTGTCCATGCCATATCGGGAGTCCAATTTGGACTCCGTTAGTTTCTACAAGTCATTCTCACCTTTCCGGTCGTGTTGGAGTCATTGACAAATTAATCAGACCTATTTTTATATTTTTGACCCCCTTAAACCCGATTAAATTAGTTCTTCTTAAGAAATGTAAATTTGAGCATGAAGTTCAAATTTGGAGACCAATTTGAACTCTGTCAATTTCTACGGGTTACTTTCACCTCCCATGTCGTGTTGGAACAATCGATAGATTGATTTGATCTCTATTTTCAATTTCGGACTCTCAACCCAAGTTCATAGATTTGAAACTAAACTAGTTAAGAAAATACAAAATTGTTTGCCCAAGCCATATCGGGAGTCCAATTTGAACTCCGTTAGTTTCTACAAGTCACTCTCACCTTCCCGATCGTGTTGGAGTCATTGACAATTTAATCGGATCTATTTTTTTATTTTTTACCCTATTAAACCGATTAAATTAGTTCTTCTTAAGAAATGTAAATTTGAGCATGAAGTTCAAATTTGGAGTCCATTTGAACTCTGTCGGTTTCTACGGGTTACTTTCACCTCCCATGTCGTGTTGGAACAATCGATGGATTGATTAAACTTTTCTTTTCAATTTTGGACCCTCAAACCCAAGTTCATAGAGTTAAGAAAGTGATATTTTTCCCTCCTCAATCTAAATTCTTATATTTTGTAAGATGATATTTAGAGTTAACAATAGAAAATCAATAAAATAAAATACTTACTGGAGGCTGCTGTGCAGGAGGTGCTCTATTACCAAGAATTCCCAATTCTACGAGCATCTGGGAGACAGTCTGAGAGACGATGGTTGAGATATTCTGAGAGACGGTCTCGTTGACGATCGCCCTAAACATATCCAGAGTCATGGTCGGCCGGCACTGGAAGAAACACCTGGGGCTGCTGGTGTGGTAAATGGAGAGGTCGCATGTGAGACCGAACTCGAGCATGATGATATCACCTTGGTCGTGCCCAAGCTATGTCCAAAACCATAGACATGGCCTTTCTTGGTGCCCCAGATGCTGCAACCCAAATGTCAGGATCCAACTCTGGACGCTGATTGTCATCCCCGTACCTCTCATCCATTCCTCTACTATATGACTCATGCAAAAAATAAAACAAATAAAACAAAATTATTCTACAGTTTAACCACAATAAATGAAAACCATTAGTGTATACACTTACCGCTACCTCCCGAGCTTTCTCACTAATGTAATCATTTGTCCCTTTCTTCTTATGAGTTTCATCAAAAAGCTCTTGAAATTGAGGTGGCCGCTTGAGCTGTACTTCCTGTTATTCAAATAAATCACAGTTTATTATTAGATTAAAAAAAATTCACAAATGTAGAAGTATACTTACCAATCTCGCTTTATGCGTTGCAAAGGAGACAGAGCCACTCGTGTGTACATTCGCCTCAGGATGCGCTGCTCTGTTTTGCTTTGCTTTGCTTGAATTTTCATTCCATTTCTCCGCTCCCCAAATGTCGCACAGCTCCGTCCAATACTCCTTTCTCATCCACACAGGCCCATGCTCCTTCCATTCGTTCTTATCTGTACTTGCACATGCTCTTCTGCAGTTTTTCGGACATTGTACATAAGATGTTTGAAATTTGCTCTTGCAGTACTTGTCCATGCAGATCTAGCACGTAACTCATGTGAATGCTCTGTGAATCGATGATTCTTCTACATATTATCAAAAAAAAAATTATATGTTACATAACAATAAGTGTGTTCAAATAAGAATTGAAAATGACTTAATATGATAAAATAAGATACATACCAAGAACATAGAGAACAATGAATCCTGAACATCCATCGGAAAATCAGAAAAGCGATGGATGGGGCCTGGAATATGTGCTTGAATTGTCTTTGTAATAAATTGTGATGCTTGGGCTGGCTCTATTTTATTCCTGAAATTGAGAATATTAATACCACAATGACGAATAGATAACAAAAATAATGCATTACATACCCTTCATTTATCCACACTGCCCGCATCGTCTCATTATAACTGCCCTCCCCCTCGTGATGACTCGTCTCGTCATCAGCATGTACTATACGAATTAAATAGTATAAATAAAACAAACTATAAAAAAATAGAAATGTAAATGAACATACCTGGCTCAGATGGAGGTGTAGATCTACTCGCCATGTGTGATGGAGATGCAGAGGCTGTCAATCTACCTGCTGTCGGTGGTAAAAGTGCAGAGGTCATGGGTCCTGTAAAGATAAGAATAAGATACCACAAAAACATAAAGAATTATATTAAACAAAACATACAGTGCATTATACAAAAACATATTTACCTGCTACAGGTAGTAGCGGTGCAGAGGTCGTCAATCTACCTGCTGCATTACGTAAAGGTGCAGAGGTCGTGGGTCCTGTAAGGATAAGAATAAGATACCACAAAAACATAAAGAATTATTTTAAACAAATACTACATGCATTACATGAAAGTATACATACCTACTGCCGGTGGTAGCGGTGCAGAGGTCGGTGGTACCGGTACAGAGGTCGTGGGTCCTGTGAAAATAAGAATAAGTTACCACAATGACATAAAGAATTATATTAAATAATACCGCAATGCATACAAATCAAAGTATACATACCTGCTGCCGGTGTAGAAAAGGAAGTAAATCTCCTCCTACTACCCTCTCCCCTCCCACTACCCTCTCCCCTCCCACCTGAAGAAGTCCCACGCCGCTTTCGAACCATATCTTCAACTGGTAATAAAACACATGCATATTCATCAATAGTGGAAGAAAAATGGGCAGACACGGGAGTATTAAAATTACAGAGTATTAAAATTTTAGGTAAAATTGTATACCATTAATCAAACATTCTCCATTTCATCTTCAAATGTTGGAGATATATCAAATCAGCATTCACATCTTCATTATCAGATTCATTTTGATCACTAATATATTCCTCCTCATCGGAGTCCCCCAACTGTATTTCAAGTTGTTCTGGATCGACTTCTTCCACTTCATTCTCTTTAGATAAAGACAGTGCCTCCACAGATTCATCACTAGAAGCAGGCAACTCTACATCATCACCCAAATCTGATTGAAAGAATTCGGCATTCACATCCAACTCTACTGTTTCAGTCAAATCCAACTCATAATCCGGGAAAAGTATTGTCTTAACCTTGCAAACTGCCCACCAATCATTTCTTTCTTTATTTCTAGACGATGGATACTTTGTATAATAGACCTGCTGGGATTGTGCGGCTAAAATGAATGGATCATAAGTATTCAATTTGGACTTATGTCTGATATCGACAATCCCATATGTTGTGTCATTTCGAACAGAATTTGGATCAAACCAATGACACTTGAACAGAAATATATGGTTGTTATCTCCAAGATATTGCAATTCTAAGATCTCCTCAATAATACCATAATAATCACATTCATTTTCATTATATGTACTTCCTTTCACACATACCCCGCTGTTCATTGTTGACTTATTCTGTCCATATTGTCTAGTGTGAAATCTATGCCCATTCACAATAAATGCTGGATATGTACGTGCAACTTTCGATGGGCCATAACTGATCTCTCAAATTCTTTGATCAGTAATAAAACCATTTTCAACCTACATATGGAGAGCACACTAGTCAGAATTAGTCATTAATTGGCCTAACAAGGAGAAGATTAGTAATAATACTTACACGATATTTCAGCCAAGAAGCCAATGATTTTTCTCGTTCTTTTTCAACCTCCATGTCAGAGAGATATGGACATCTTGGATTAATTCTGAGTCAAATTGTCTGTATTATGAACATTGGAGCATTATAGATGGAATGAAAATTAACAAGTTATGGGCATAAACATAATGTGAGCAGAGAACTTACGCAACATAAGATTCAACCTCCATACAATTTAAAAGGATGTAAATTTCTGCACAGTGCAATTCTCTATCATTTAGCATCCGACACGAAGAACGTCCATACGCACGTCCAGGATACTTAAATATAGAGAGCCGATCAGAGTGAAAGGAGTCTCCTCCATCATCATTACGTGGTGGCCGAGTACGACGAGTTTGTATCTCAGGTTCAAAGTATATTGAACAGAAATTTGATATTTCTTCCATAATGTACGCCTCCGCAATGGAACCCTCTACTTTTGCCTTGTTGCGAACTTTCATTTTCAAATTCATGCATGCACCTACCAGAATGTTCATAGGATAATGAAAAACACATCAAAAGAAATTGAATTATGAGGAGAAAATATATATAATTACCTCTCAAATGGATACATCCTCTAAATTGTACTGGCCCTCCTACTTTAGCCTCATATGGTAAGTGTATAAGCAGTGCTCCATTGAATTAAAGAATGAGGGTGGAATATCTTTTCCAATCTACAACTGTCGTGATCACATTCTATTCAATAGTTTCCACATCTTCATACCTGAGCTCTGATGTACATAAAATTTTAAAAAACTGACTTAACTCAGTCACTGCTCTCCATATCGGCTTCGGCAGCATATCACGAAATACAATAGGTAACACCTCTGCATGAACACATGACAGTCATGACTTTTCATTCCATATATTTTCCCCTCATTTGTATTCACGCAACGAGCAATGTTGGACACATAACCATCTGGAAATCTCAATTGTTTTAGCCAAAGCATACTTCTTTAATCTATGCAGCTCCAAAGGCGTAAATTGCTTTCGGTTTAACTATTGTACCATTTCTATCAAGAAGTTCCAGTTCTGGACGTTTACAATGTATTTTCAAGTCTAAACGAGCATTCACATTGTCATTTGTTTTGCCTTTTATGTCCATAATGGTGTTGAACACATTATCAAAGACATTCTTCTCAACATGCATGACGTCGAGGTTATGTCGTATAAGAAGTGTTGACCAATAAGGCAATTCCCAGAAGATACTTTTTTTGACCCAGTTGTGATCCTTCCCAAATCCAGGGAGCTGTCTTGTGCTGCTCGACAATTGTGTTATATCTGGTAAGTTCTGTACCCTTGCTGCTAAATGTGGACCAGACAACCGTTCAAAATCAGCTTCTTCCAATTCAATTTTGTTCTTTAAGAATGCATCTTTTTGCCTTCTAAACGGATGGTCCCTTGGTAGAAATTGTCGATGACAATCAAACCAGCATGACTTGCCACCATGCTTAAGTACAAATGATTTGGAACTGTCCATACAGTAAGGACATGCTAGTTTTCCATGGGTGCTCCAGCCAGATAACATTCCATATGCAGGAAAGTCATTTATTGTCCACATCAATGCAGCCTTCATAGTGAAATTTTGCTTTCTGGATGCATCATAAGTAGTAACACCATCGGTCCATAACAATTTCAACTCATCAATCAACGGCCTGAGATTATATGTCTAGTTTTTTTCCAGGATTTTTTGGACCAGGGATCAATAATGATAGAAATAAATGCTCTCGTTTCATGCACATATTTGGCGGAAGATTGTATGGTGTCACGAAAACTGGCCAGCAAGAGTAGGAAGTCACTGAACCTCCAAATGGATTGAATCCATCAGTACATAAACCCAGTCTTACATTACACGACTCTTTTGAGAAAGTAGGGTGAGCACGGTTAAAGTGACTCCAAGCTTCGGCATCTGCAGGATGACTGATTACATTACGTTGTCGACGTACTCTTTCCGCATGCCATCTCATATGTTGAACTATCTTTGGTGACATATACATTCTCTGCAATCTCGGTGCAATAGGAAAATACCGCAATGACATATATGGTATATCTTTTTGCTTTGAATTGTCCCCTTTCTTAGACTTGAATCTATCATGACCACATATGGAACATGATACCTTACTTTTATCCTCATTATAATATAGCATGCAATGATTAGGACATGCATCTATTTTCTCATATCCAAGCCCTAAGTCAGTGACCATCTTCTTTGCACGATAAAAATTTTCAGGTAACTTCTCATCTTGTGGCAACATACTTTTGATAATCAGTAACAAACGATCATCTCACTGATGTGAAATTCATATTTCAAGTTCAATAATTGTGACACCGCAGACAGTCGAGAGTGATTTTGACATCCATTCCACAATGGCTCATCAGTATCTTTGAGTAGTTGATAAAATCTTTCAGCTGTCTAGTTTGGCGGTTCTTCATCGTGTACATGCTCCTCATGAACATTAAATTCTGGATCAGCAGCATCTATGACCATATCAACATATGAACTTCCACTTCCAACATTGGCAGGCTCGGTAGGCTGGAAGGACCACAATGTTTCACCATGACATATCCAGTTTGCATAATCTTTAACAAACCTCTTTCTGTATAAATGACGTTGTACATCCCATGTTGTCAGCCACTTCAAATTCTTACAGACTGCACAAGGACATCGGATACGACCCTCACAATCTACAGCTTCAATAGGATTTCTCAAAGCAAACTGAATGAATCTCTCAACTCCATTTTTAAATTCCGTAGACACCACCTGATCAACTACTCTACGGTACATCCATGAACGATCTTCAGACATTTTCCCTGTGCGAATGAAATGTAAACACACAAAACTTTAACATGTCTAACAAAATAAAAAGTCCAACCCTTTCCTCACATCGTCCATCTCTGCCATTTTAAATAGGAAGGAAATATCATTTAGATTTTCACTTTTTAACCCATCTGTGAAGGTTTGATCGCACGATTAATTACTATATGTGTTGTGTTATTTGCTAAAAATTTCGGCAGCATCTCCCCACACCTCTCCGATATACCACAAAATATTTATTGATTAAGAAATTTTCTTAAACACTTACTAATAAGTGGTTAAAAAAATAATCAAAATCAATAAAGGTATATCAGAGAGGAGTGAGAAAACGCAACCAAATTTTTAACAAACAACACAAACACATAGTAATTAACCACCTAAGTGCGATCAACATTCACAGACTATCCAAACGGGACAATTCAAGACTTTGAGTTAGATATACACGTTCTCATCATTCAAAATGAGAACGTGCACATCAATCCCAAAGTCTTGAACGGGTAGGTTGATTGACACGGGCTTAACACGCTCTCCTAAGATGCGTGCAATGTTAGTTGCACCCACGCATCTCAACTCACATACAACACCCAACTAATTAATTATTGACAAGATAATACACATTCTAAAAGCACAAAAATAAGTATTCTAAGAAACTTTATACATACAAAACATATTAGGAAGCACATAAAACAAGTAAGATTGACTTTGTGGTGATGACCATTCATAAGAAAGCTAGAAAGCATATTCAACAAGAAAGCTAAAAAGTAAATTTACAAAACTAGAAATCAAATTTACAAAACATCCGGCACATTTATAAGAGCAAAAATGAAAGACAGCAGGATGCTATTTAGCTTAACTATTTATGATCTGTGCAGAGGAATGCCATATATTGGGGATTGCTTGTGCAACAGTCCTACCATTTTTGTTTGACCATCTTAAGACAGGCTTCATGCATTCTGTTTGTTTACCTTTTCTTTTCTTTTCTTGAGGGGAGGCTGGACTTAGGACTGACTTCACAAAAGGAATTTTTGAAGGCCCAAACTCTAACTCAAGACCTAGGCATGCAATTGCCCCTCAGAAGAGAAGAGATTTCACAAAGATTCGTGTTTTGGATGCCGGCAAGAATGTATTATGAAGACCATTCAGCTTCAGATGAGGATGAGGAACAAAGTACCATCATTATGACTGATATTTTTTCTGCTTCTGATGTGGCAATCAACCAGCAAAAGTATAGCCTTATTGCAAGCAAACAGATGGTGGGGATTTTTATTACTGTCTGGGCTAGAAGAGAACTTGTTCACCACATAGCCCATCTGAGAATATCCTGTGTTGGATGTGGGATCCTGGGGTACCTAGGGAACAAGGTAAGCAATCTGACACCACTGAATAAATATCATCCAAAACCCTCTCAAAATTGTTGTTTGATAATCATCAAGAATTGCAGACAATAGCATCATTAATAGGACTGAGTTTTTACCATCAAATTCTCTTAGAAACAAGTATTAGCTACAAATAGCAGTGCTTAATCTTCGCAACTAGACCTTAAAAAGGTGAAAATTAAGTTGGGGATTACACATTTCTTTATAAGTTGGATCATCAGTTAGTCTAATTTCATTTCTTCCATTTATTTTAGCCTATAAATAATAAAGTGCTTAAGCAGATGCATTTTCTATGAAAACTTGGATTAACATTTTTATAAAGCTTTACTGATGCATCATAGATCTGCTAAGACTGCCAAGAAATCTACACAGTATTTATTTCTCAGTTTTTAACACAAACATTTATATGATGACTTCAGGGCTGCATCTCAGTGAGCATGTCTGTGTATCAGACAACTTTCTGCTTCGTCTGCAGTCACCTGGCTTCAGGAGAAAAAGAAGGAGATGAGCTAAGGAGAAACTCTGATGGGAGGAGGAAGGGGGCAGGGGGCGGGGGCAGGTGGGGGGATGGGAGCCGGAGGCTCCTCCTGGCACGGATGCACTGCAGTGAGAGAGATAGAGAGGTCCAGAGAGAGAGACAGAGGGACAGAGGGAGGGCCGGAGGGGGAGAAGGGAAGCTAGGTGGGGGAGAGGGCAGGGAGGGAGGAGGAAGGAGGCTGTGGGCAGGGGCAGGGAGGGAGGAGGAAGGGGGCAGGGGGCGGGGGCAGGGGGCAGCAGCAACCTTGCGAGGGGAGGGGGGGAGTGGGACTTACCGGCGATGGAGAGGCGGGAGTCGCTAGTGACGGGGCTCCACACGGCGGCGGTGACGATGTCGTCCACAGCGGATGCAGGCGGCGGGGATCTCCTCGGCGGCGACGACGTCGACGCTGGCGGCCGGAGTCGACAGCAGCGGCGGCAGCGGCGTTGGCGAGCTCCTCAGCAACGGGAGGGAAAGGGGAGGGATCGACGGGAGGGAAAGGTGGGAGGGAAAGATTGGTCGTGGGGGAAAATAGGGCGACAGAGACCGATTTTGCGACCGACATAAGTTCCGTCTCAAAATCGGTCTCTTCAATGCGACCGACAGTATCCGTCGCTAGTCGGTCGCTTACAGAGACTGAATTTGCGACCGATCAAATCGGTCGCAAATGCGGTCTCTATATCCGCTTTTTCTTGTAGTGCAGGGTCGCATTGTTGAGGTGTGAATTGCAAGCTCATTTGTGGTGTACTGCGCCATTGGAGATGGCCCTTCATTACCGCCCCCCTCTGGGATGCCGCCATGTAGTCCTTGGGATGTGCAACATCACTTTGAGATGTTTCGACTTCGAAATGTCTTTGTGGGAGACAACTATCACCCACCCAATGCTAGAACTTCTACTTCGGATAAAAATAGAAGTTATTGGGTACCCGCAGTCACCTTTTTCGCAATCACTTACTCTGGAGACCTCGATGACGGCTTTAGCATTCTCAGCATCCAGGCAGTCTGTCGTTTTTCTTGGGCTAGGTCAGTTTTTCATCCTCTTACTTTGTTTTTGCTCGTAGGGATTGTAGACTCTATTATTTCCCGCCCCCCGCGGACGAGAGGCGAAAAACAACAGGCTACACACAACGTGTACGGATACACGTGAAAAAGGCGAAACACACTAGAAAAAGACAATTTGCCCTTCGGGCGATCAAAAGACAATAAAACAGGAAAATAAAGGATCGCTAGGTACTTTTCCTAAAAAGTACCAAAAGTAGGGACGGGTAGGAAAGGAGGTGTACCTTTCACCCGTAGAAGTGCGGGATGTGTGGGGCGGGTTCTTTCCTCCTCCTTCCACCGGCCGGCCGGCGAAGGAGATTCAGCTCGGGTACCTGTAGAGAAAAGACAACAAAAACAAGAGGTAAAGGTGGATTAGAAGGCGTGTAGTAAAGAGGCCTTAAAAGAAATGGAGACAAAAGACATAAATGAAAGGGGGATAACGCACCTTTTGGTGGCCTTATAAACCCCTAAAGACAGGTGTGTAGTGTGCATGCATGTAATGTAAAAATGAAAAGAAAATGTAAAGGACCACGTGGGGTCCGGAGGAAGGAAAAGGGGGTGCTGCCCCGAGGTGGCCGGACGGCGTGACGGCGCTTGGAGAGAAAAGCGAGAGGAGGAGGACGACGATGATCCGCCTCGAGATGTGCGCGCGATGGCGGAGACGACGACGGCGTCGAGCCGGAGACGAGAACGGAGGCGCAGGATGGTGAGGGACCGGACGGCGAGGCAGGGCTCTGCCGTGAGAAGTTCCCCTCCCTCTCTCTCTAGAAACCTCACTCTCTCTCTCTAAAACTCTCTCCCTCTCTCTCTAAAACCCCTGGGCAAAAACCCAAAATGACAGCCCCCCTTTTCTGGTGAAGCGCTGGCTGAGATTTAAGGTTCTGGGTCAAAATCGCGTCCAGGACAGCCGCCGCCTTTAATAAGGTCTTAAAATCGCGTCCAGTACAGTGGACGCGTTTTAGACTCGCATGGTTTCGAGGCAATTGACTCGTGAGTACGCTGTCAGCCGACGGGACGTTGATATGACTTTTCTAAATCGCGTTCACTACAGTGGACGCGTCGACCGAAACGGACGCGAATAAAAAGATAGGTCGGTGACTGGTTTAGCGACGGAACAGCGACGGAAATGGCGACGGAAATAGCGACGGAATTCGACCGCCTTAAAATTACGTCGGCCATGGTGGACGTCTTTTAAGGGTCGGTTTGAAAAAACGCGGCGACCGAAGCCGTCACGAATTTGAGGCGGTTCAGTGATGGGATATTTTGTGGTCGCCGATCCATCGCTGATTGGCGACAGATTAGCAATGAAAATAGCGACGAAAAACTCATGAATCGCGTCCACCAAAATCGACGTATTTTAATGTTTTTCAAGGAACGCGGCGACAGAAATGGAAGCGAATTTGAAAGACGGTTCAGCGACAGAATATTTTGTTATCGCTAATCCGTCGCTGATTGGCGACAGATTAGCGGCGGAAATTTGACAGTCGCTATTCCCTCGCTGAGTGACTGCTCCGTGGTTAGATATTTTGTATCGCTAATCCATCGCTGATTGGCAACAGATTAGCAACGGAAATTTATCAGTCGTTGTTCTGTCGCTGAGTGACCATTTGCAACCAGACCCTCCTGGGAGAAGCACCAAGAAAGATGAGTAAAATTCAGGAATATTAGGAAAATTACTCTTTCAAGGCAAAAAGTGGGTCATTTTGAGCGTTATAGCGCAAATCGAAAATTTGTCCGCGATGAAAAAATTCGCGTGTCTAGAGGGATGTTGTCGCATAGCTCAGTCAGAGGTTTTGGCATCCTCAGAGCTCATGGGCAAGCAGAAACTCCTCACGTCCTTCTTTCTTCTTCTTGGTCGATGGCCAACCCCTAGGGCGCGTCGACCAAAGAAGGCATGCCTCCCATGACCAAGTGGTCAAGGGGGTTCCCACCCAGAAGGTGGGGAGAGTAGAGTCCTTGGGCTCGGCCAAGACTGAGGAAGGAGTCGCTACGGTGGAGTCATCCTGCTATGAAACTCAATCAGTAGGGCAATGTCCCTCGTGCATCACCGAAGATGAGCTTGAAAAGTTCTTATCAGAGTTCTGGATCTCATCTAGCTTTAAGCTGGCTATTCCACGGTTGGGGAATGTGCTGACATGGCTACATGTGCATGTATGAGGAGGCCATTGGAGCGGACTGAAAAGCTGACGTCAAGGTTAAAAAGAGACACGCGCTGAATTAGCGAACAGCCCACCTGATGAGAGGCTTTCTCCAACACTCTCGGGAATCACCAACAGGAAGAGGGCCTAAAGAAGCAAGTGTTTGGACTAAGGAAAGCAGGAAAAATGTGTGCGCGTGGGCACAAAAACAAGAAAAGATCAACTTCCAACGAATTGGAAGTACCTAAGGACACAATCCTTAGGTTGCGCCATCGGGGGGTTGCCCGGCCCGGCGGATCTTGGGAAAACGGGAGATCAACTTCCAACGTAGGGGAAGTACCTAAGGACACAATCCTTAGGTTGCGCCATCGGGGGATTGCCCGGCACGGAGGATCTCTAGGAATAAAGCAAAGATAAAAGGATAAGTCCAAACAATTGATTCTGAAGGAAATCTGCCTGGAGGCGACAACAAAGGAAGTTGGATACTCGACTCGGAGTGGAATGGTTCAAGCTGCTGGAATGTTAGGCGCGAATGGCCCGCAGATTGCCCTGGAAGAGTGGATTCCACTGTGATTTCAAAATACATGTATGCATGCTGGGCTAAATGGAAAAAAAGATTAAAAGGGAGTAGAAAATAACCAAGGATAATATTGTCACGCTGGTGAGTCAGGACCGGGGGTTATGCATGGGTCCGTCGTCCCCATAAGCCAAGTGTAACGGCCTATCCGTATGGCTAAGAATCCTCTGGGATTATCATGGTTTTTGATGAAGGGGAACTCTAACCCCAGATTCTTCAGAGCCACAAGGTCCTTGGTGTGCTCTAAGCGTATAATTATAGTAGATGCAGATAGGGATGGTAAAGGAAGCAGCAGCCTGATTGCGCCAGATGAGGTAACTCGAATCCTGCACTCAAAAACTTATTAGTCAAGATAACAAACATCACAGAAAACAGTTTTTAGCATAGAGAATGCATCATGGATAAAGCGTTTAAACAACAAGCATGGCTCATTCAATTGGTTTGTTTAACCATGAGGATAAGTGGACTTGGCCAAAGATAAAGTGCAAGATGGGATGAACCCATGATTGGAAGGATTGATGCGATCTGACACAGGCAGGAGGCGATTGCCTTGCAATACCATCAAAGGTTTTTTTGGAGTTTTTGGAGAGTATTTGAATTTTTGTGGGTTTTGAAAATATTTAGATTTTTGTGGATTTTGATAATATTCGAATTTGTTTGGATTTTGAAAATATTTGAATTTGTTTGGATTTTGGAAATATTTGAATTTGTTTGGGTTTTGGAAATATTTATTTTTTTGTTTTGAAAATATTTGATTTGATTTTTTTTATTTGGAAATATATGTTTTTTTTGTTTTGGAAATATTTGATTTTTGTGATTTTGGAATATTTGATTTTTGTGGAGATTTTGAAACATTGCCATGCCGTGGCGACATTGGAATAATGAAAACTGACCGGCGAAGGGGTCCTTGTTGATTCCCGAATCATTAAAGGAAAAAGCCCAGGGTAGGGTGTGCAGTTTAACGTGGCGCCCACGAGCCGATTGCTTTTGGTTAACTGTGTAACCATCAAAGCCATGCTTGAGATAGACAACTTAAGTCTGGAAAAGAAAAGGAAGCTTGGAGACAAGCTTGATATGCATATTTTTGGAGTCGGATTCGGGTTCCTTCCTTGGCACAACCGTCAGAAGGGATTAGTCTCATGAAGCGCTTGGGCTTTTGAATCATATTTTGAAATTTTGAGTGATTGAATCATGACCATTGATTGTAGGGACATGCTTACGACCGGTCCATTTGGATCTCCGCAGGGACTTTGCCCTCTTGACATGCCCTGTTGATTTGATTGATTTGATTTTTGATTGTTGCATGCATACGGCCGGGTCCGTTTGGATCTCCGCGGGGACTTTGCCCTCTTGACATGCATTGGATTGGAATTTTGATTTGGTCATTTGATTCCTTTTGATTCTGCCCATTCTGTTTAAAGACTTCCCCTTCGTCAGGAGGGTGCTTCAGGAAGGTTCCCTCTGCCCAGCTACCCATACTACCCGTACTTCTGTCGAATAAGGAGAAAAAAACAGACTTGGCGTGCCAATCAGGCTTGGCTGTGACGATGACGATGTCAACCGGGAGCAAACGGCTGTGGGCGCCGTGAAGTGTGTGCAGGTGCCCATGCCCAGGGCAAACCTTAATGACTCGGGAGAGAGTGCAGGACTCCTGGCGCGGAGTTATCATAACGAAAAAATGCTGGGACAGCATGACAATGCTAAACAAATATTCATCTTTTTAGGGATTTTCTCGACACTTTGTAGATACAAATTTTCAAAGTAAGAACTTGGAGGATTAAAAGAAGACGAATGCCCATGCCTTGTGCTGGGCGGATGTGCCCTGCGTTGGGGGCGAGACTCGGAGGTCTAAGGAATTGACAAAGCTCTTTATTAAAAAAAATAAAAGGACACGTGCGAGAAGGGTCGAAGGACCCGATTAAAAATATGGGGGTGACAATAAAACAAAAGACGAATGCCCTGCTGGGGGCGAGACTCGGGGGAACTAAATGAATTTACACATTTTTTTATTCAAATTTAAAAGGACAAGTGGAGATTAAATCCCCGAAAACAGTGCGAGAAGGGTCGAAGGACCCGATTAAAATGGAGATGCGAAGACTACAAGAAAGATGAATGCCCTGCGTTGGGGCGAGACTCGAGGGTCTACACGAATTTATATTTTTTATTCGAATTTAAAAGGACAAGTGGGGACTAAAGTCCCGAAAACAATGCGAGAAGGGTCGAAGGACCCGATTGAAGAACGGAGGTGAACAACAATAAAATAAAAACGAATGCCCTGCGTTGGGGCAAGGTTCGGGGGTCTAAAAGAATTTGTATTTTTTATTTGAATTTAAGAATGTGCATGGGGACTGAAGTCCCGAAAGCAATGCGAGAATGGTCTAAGGACCCGATTAAAAACACAGGGGCAAACACGAGGAAAAGACTGTGGAAACTCCGGAGGGCCCGGAGGGGTTTGGCGGAAAAGGAGGGCGCGATGCCCTGAAGAAGGAACAAAATGATCCGGATGGCCCGGATAACATGAAGAAACAAAAAGGCCGCGAGGGGCCGACTGGAAAGGTGCACAGCATAAGGTGCTAAAAGATGTGCCGCGTGGGGCACTAGATGGACAAAATTGGGCGCAATGCTTAGCGTACGCTAGAGGATCATAAAATAAATGGAAATAAAAAGCCTCCCGTGGGGAGGGAATGTGGAGAACCCACGGGTATGTGCTAAGCAGAATAAAAGATGATTCGAAAAAAGAGGGGGGTGAAGGTCCCCTAGCCTTTTGCCGTGCCCGACGATCGGATTTGGACTTGGGGGTCGGCGGGACCCTCAAGTATCTCCTCACAAATCTTGCCCAGCGGGCAGATGGACGTGCTCTTCTCGCAAAGACTGAACGGCTCTCAAAGATTAAAGGAAAATTGTTGACTTCTGATGGAAATTCAATAAACAGTGATAACTCCCTCGGAATAAAATTCAATGAAAAGGTGGGGAGTGCCACCGGCAATGTCAGAAGCAACAATAAAGGGACTGTGCCCAAGGAATGCGTCGTGTGACATAAGAGGGGGCATGCCCCTTGGGTGGTAGATTGTGCCAATGATTTGGCTTTGGAGTGCGTGAGCACAATCTGCATAGTTGTTGCCCTCGTTGGAGCGGAAAGGTGCAACAGTGGTAACTCCCTTGAAATATGATTAAAGGAAAGGGTGGAGAGTTCCACTGGCTGAGTTAAAGGCAACAATGAGGGGCTCGTGCCCAGCGATTGTATGACATGTGATATGGAAAGGGGCACGACCCCTTGAGTAATCGATTTGTGCCAAGGATTTGGCACTGGAGTGCGTGAGCACAATCTGGGAAGCTGATCCCTTCACTAGAGTGGGAAGGTTCATAATAACGGTGTGAGGGGTCATGAGAGCTTGGAGAGGGAGATTCCCTATGAGTATCGTGAAATGATGTCGGCTAGCAATTGGAATGATTGGCATTAATTTAGAAGGCCTCTTGACAGCCATGATTGGAGGGGAAGACTTTCGCTTAGTACAAATGCCCGGTATACGAACAATGACCAGCATGCAGGAATGTGATCATGATGTTTAGAAAACATGCCCGGTCCCGGGACTAGAATGATTGGCAGAGAGGACTGCCGCTGGGAAAATATGCCCGGTATGCGAACGATGACCAGCATGCGGGGGATAAAATCGTGGAATTTGGGAAGCATGTCCAGTCCCGGGGCTTCCTTCTTCTGCTGACTCTGCTTCTTGCTCCTTAAAAACTTGCGCCTGCTCCGATGGATGGGGGTGGAGGCAGATGGAGTGGAAGGTTGTATGGCCTGTGGAGGCGTAATGGATGGTTGTATGGCTGGTGGCAGTGTAATGGGTGTGATAGCAAGGGGTTGCTCGGGTTCGGCTACCAATGGTGTTAGCGGTGTGGGAAGTGTAATGGCCGGTGTAATGGTGGGTGCAGGCTTAATTATGGAAGGCTTAATGACAATGGATGGCAATGTAGGAGGTGTAGGTAAATGGCGTATGATTTCTGGATGGGTTCGG
Source organism: Colocasia esculenta (assembly GCA_014218235.1). Taxonomy (NCBI): domain Eukaryota; kingdom Viridiplantae; phylum Streptophyta; class Magnoliopsida; order Alismatales; family Araceae; genus Colocasia; species Colocasia esculenta. The sequence continues at coordinate 191,257,970 of CM024754.1, read as the reverse complement.
CATTGGTAACTTCGGCCCGAGCAACAGGCTGTGGTGGAGGTAGAGGTTGTTAGGGTTTTTGTGGTGGAGGCATGGGAGCTGGCATGGGTGCCGGAGCAGGTGCAACGTAGGGTACCGGAGCATCTTCGAAAATCGGGGCATCGTAGGGCCCGGTTGGAGGTTGATAAGTTGTCCGAGGAGGACGAATCAGTGGACGCCTGGGTGGCGGCATGTCGTGGTAAATGGGAGTATTATGCGGTGGCACATATGATGTGGATGGTGTATAGTGGTGAGGGGGATAGTGGATGGCGTCCACTAATTCGTTCTCTCTCGGTTTAATTTGATCAACCAGCTCTACGATTGGGGAGTCCATTAGATGTGTCTCGATGTAACGTCCCCGCTCGTAGAGCTCCTCCATGGAGGTGATCTGATTCATGGCCAGGATGTGTCTGAACCTCGGAGTAGAGTTTGAAATGATTATTTTGATTTGCTTTGACTCCGAGAGCTCACACTGCAAGCGCATGGCCATGGACCTCCAACGGTCAGCAAACTGTACAAATTCCTCGTCGGCCTCCATCTTCTCGGATGCCAGATCCGTTATAGAGAGATAGGGGCTGACGTGATCTTTGTACTTCAGAAGGAACTTCTTTTGTAGGGAACGGAAGTCTCCTGCCTCACTTGGTTCTAGAGAGTAGAACCATTCGAGCGCAGGACCGTCAAGAGACTTTCTAAAAAGATATGCCAACGTGACGGGGTCACGTTGCCAGCGAGAAGACTCATAAAGGAACTCCTTGATATGATTGTGGGGATTGTCGGTGCCATTGTATAATCGATACGTTGGCATCTCCGAAGGATGTATGTAAATTTTAGGAGAGCCGGCATGGCGGCAACGGGGTTACCCTTGGAATTTGAAAATTCATTGATTTGATTCTCCAGAGTGTTCAATCTCCGGAGAAGAGCATGTTCTGGAGAAGTGAGGGGCTGCTGGGCCTGTGAGGAAATATGTGGGGGTGGCCTGGAATAGGTGGGCCTCCCCAAGGGGCGGTCTGTTCGGACCGGAGCACGGGAGTGCAAATGGCTAGGGTGCCGAGATGATGAAGGATGTACAGGGGTAGGTGGCGAAGTCGCCGGGATATACATAGGCGGGTGCCTAGGGGAAGAAGCTGGAGAAGGAGTCGTGGAAGGAGTCACACCCTTAACCAATGATTGTACCATACAAAGTTCTTGAGGTGTGAGCTGATCCAGTGCAGCTAGGACATGTTGCACAGTTGGATCTTGGGTCGGGGTAGGCTCTTGCCGGGTTCTGATCGGTGTGAGGTATGGAGGGACATCAGAGTGGCTAGTGCGCGGTGTGTGCACATAACCATAAGAAGTGGAAGGTTGTCCCTCACGGTGGTAAAATGGACCGACATGGGACTGGAAAGATGGGGATCTGACATTCTCCTCATAGTCCTCATGGTAAAAATCGGCATGATAATATGGGTCCATTTTTAACAAAGCAATAAACAATCAAACATGTTGAACAAAGAATAGGCAGACAATATGGTTCAAACAAGTTATGATGTTTAACGTTTGTTTTTAAGGAGTTTCACAATTAATTAATGGATTGAAAAATATTGTGTCACTCCAGGTGAGCTCCTAGTTGGGTAGAAGATATATACTTCGGGGTACAACTAGAATCACCTCTCACCACGCAATAGGATATCTGACCCAGGTCAATGAAGAGGTACCGCCTGCTCGGTCCGCCGTGAGGGAATCCACGGGGTACGAAGTCTTACGGGGTTCCAGGAGAAGGTTCACTGGTCCAAAGGGACGGAATGCCCAATGAAGAGTTTGCCCTCACCGGAAGGGGTGTGTGGAGCCTAGGAATATGAGAGAAGGAGGTCCCCCGACCGATGCAAAATGTCTGCAAATATAAAGAAAGGCAGCTGAATGAGCCTTCTGAAACAGGATGAAAATCGTGTCCAACGCAGTGGGCGCGAATTCAAAAATCACGTCTGTTCTGTCTGCCGCGGATCTGACAGCTCGCAAAAGCTGTAAGAGCCGAGGCGACTCCCTCCGGACTCTGTCTCAAAATGGCGTCCACTACAGCCGCCGCCAATCAAGCATGCACTAAATCGCGTCCACTGGGTTGGACGCGTATCAACACAGAAAACATTTCCCCAAAAAATTTCAGAAATATAAAAAGACTGGACAAGAACGCGTCGGCTGTCCCTGACGCGATTCAATCCAGCAACCCGCCCCAGAAAAAAAAATACAAAAATGCGGAAATGGCAGTGGCTGTCCCCGCCGCGATTCACGCCAGTAACCCAGAACACGAAAAATTTTCACAGAATGAAATGTATAGCATGCATGCAACACTAAAAAGGGAATGAAAACTTTAAACACTAATCTACTCTTCTAATCAACTTAACTAAACATGGATTTAAATAAGTAAAAACATGGTAAAAACAGTAAAAGAAAAACGCCATGTGGGGCAAAAAAGGTGGCACACGTGGATGCCAAAATGTAACGCCACGTGGGGCGTAAAAAGAGGTACCCGAACTGAAATGAAGAGTGTCCCACCGCGATCGCCAAGTTGTAGACTCTATTATTCCCCCCCCCCCCCCCCCCCCCCCCCCCCCGCGCAGACGAGAGGCGAAAAACAATAGGCTACACACAACGTGTACGGATACACGTGAAAAAGGCGAAACATACTAAAAAAAGACAATTTGCCCTTCGGGCGATCAAAAGACAATAAAACAGGAAAATAAAGGATCGTCAGGTATTTTTCCTAAAAAGCACCAAAAGTAGGGACGGGTAGGAAAGGAGGTGTACCTTTCACCCGTAGAAGCGCGGGATGTGTGGGGCGGGTTCTTTCCTCCTCCTTCCACCGGCCGGCCGACGAAGGAGATTCAGCTCGGGTACCTGAAGAGAAAAGACAACAAAAACAAGAGTAAAGGTGGATTAGAAGGCGTGTAGTAAAGAGGCCTTAAAAGAAATGGAGACAAAAGACATAAATGAAGGGGGATAACGCACCTTTTGGTGGCCTTATAAACCCCTAAAGACAGGTGTGTAGTGTGCATGCATGTAATGTAAAATGAAAAGAAAATGTAAAGGACCACGTGGGGTCCGGAGGAAGGAAAAGGGGGTGCTGCCCCGAGGTGGCCGGACGGCGTGACGGCGCTTGGAGAGAAAAGCGAGAGGAGGAGGACGACGATGATCCACCTCGAGATGTGCGCGCGATGGCGGAGACGACGACGGCGTCGAGCCGGAGACGAGAACGAAGGCGCGGGATGGTGAGGAACCGGACAGCGAGGCAGGGCTCCGCCGTGAGAAGTTCCCCTCCCTCTCTCTCTTGAAACCTCACTCTCTCTCTCTCTCTCTAAAACTCTCTCCCTCTCTCTCTAAAACCCCCGGGCAAAAACCCAAAATGACAGCCCCCCTTTTCTGGTGAAGCGCTGGCTAAGATTTAAGGTTCTGGATCAAAATCGCGTCCAGGACAGCCGCCGCCTTTAAGAAGGTCTTAAAATCGCGTCCAGTACAGTGGACGTGTTTTAGACTCGCATGGTTTCGAGGCAATTGACTCGTGAGTCCGCTGTTAGCCGACGGGATGTTGATGTGATTTTTCTGAATCGCGTCCACTACAGTGGACGCGTCGACCGGAACGGACACGAATAAAAAGATAGGTCGATGACTAGTTTAGCGACGGAACAACGACGAAAATGGCGACGAAAATAGCGACGGAATTCTACCGCCTTAAAATCGCGTCGGCCATGGTGGACGCCTTTTAAGGGTCGGTTTGAAAAAACGCGGCGACCGAAGCCGTCGCGAATTTGAGGCGGTTCAGCGATGAGATATTTTGTGGTCGCCGATCCGTCACTGATTGGCGACAGATTAGCGACGAAAATAGCGACGGAAAATTCATGAATCGCGTCCACCGATACCGACGCCTTTTAATGTTTTTCAAGGAACGCGGCGACGGAAGTAAGAGCGAATTTGAAAGACTGTTCAGCGACAATATTTTGTCATCACTAATCCGTCTCTGATTGGCGACAGATTAGCGACGGAAATTTGACCGTCGCTATTTCCTCGGCGAGTGACTGTTTCGGAGGCAGACATTTTGCATCGCTAATCCGTCGCTGATTTGCGACAGATTAGCGACGGAAATTTATCAGTCGCTGTTCTGTCGCTGAGTGACCATTTGCGACCAGACCCTCCTAGAAGAAGCACCAAGAAAGATGCGTAAAATTCAGGAATATTAGAAAATTACTCTTTGAAGGCAAAAAGTGGTCATTTTGAGTGTTATAACGCAACTCAAAAATTTGCCCGCGATGAAAAAATTCGCGTGTCTACAGGGATGTTGTCGCATAGCTCAGTTAGAGGTTTTGGCATCCTCAGAGCTCATGGGCAAGCAGAAACTCCTCACGTCCTTCTTTCTTCTTCTTGGTCGATGGCCAACCCCTAGGGCGCGTCGACCAAAGAAGGCATGCCTCCCCTGACCAAGTGATCAAGGGGGTTCCCACCCAGAAGGTGGGGAGAGTAGAGTCCTTGGGCTCGGCCAAGACTGAGGAAGGAGTCGCTACGGTGGAGTCATCCTGCTATGAAACTCAATCAGTAGGGCAATGTCCCTCGTGCATCACCGAAGATGAGCTTGAAAAGCTCTGATCAAAGTTCTGGATCTCATCTAGCTTTAAGCTGGCTATTCCACGGGTTGGGGAATGTGCTGACATGGCTACATGTGCATGTATGAGGAGGCCAGTGGGGCCAACTTTCCCTTCCTCGTCTCGTCCTTTGTTGGTAGACTGCTCAGTAACCTTAAGGTAGGGCTGTTAACAGATCTCTAATTTTCATTTAGCCGACTTGTTTTCTCATTTTTTATAGGATGCGGAACTCTGAAAATTTTTTTTACACAACTTAACAGAAGTGGAAATAGATATCCAAATTCTTATAAGATACGGAAGTTGAAACAACCAATTCCACATATGGAAGGGTTGTTTTTTCTTTGTCAAGCCTACGAGCAATTGGGTGTAGCGCAGTGGACACCCCCGTCGAGTGGGTGGGGAGGGCCCAAGTCTTGGGTGCATAGGGAAACGTTGAGCGCCCAGTGATCTCTAACCACTGGGCCATCCAACCAAAAAAAAAAAAACACTCCCCCTATTGCGGACGGGGATCACAACGCACCTCCATTTTGTAATGAAATAGCTGGCTAGCTACCAGTAATATAAAATCAAAGGTGCTTATCACATCATTGCCGCTAGTTAATGAGACTCGTGTGGGTGCTTTTTCAATCTTCCAAACAGATGGAGAAGGATAGAAGACAATATATATAAGGAAAATGGTTTTATAATATTATTTAGTAACATATAGACTAAATTGACATTATCAAACAAAATGTGCCACACCAGCAATTATCTGGAGATAGTTAAAAACAATGAGAGAGTTGTGGTGCATTTTAATTGGTGTGTTACTAAACAGTGTTACTAAGCTATTTTTCTATATATCGAAGGCTCTTATTGTTAATTTTTGAGATGCATCATAAGAACACGAGAAGGGGCCAAAATATGGTCATCCGATTGGGTCAAAAGAGTCACAGTTCAAGAATCCTAGAGGATTAGTAGGTAGAGAAACAATTTTATAACACCATTTAGTAATACACTAAGATGACATTATCATTGAAAATGTGCCATATCAATAATTGTCAAGGAAAAATTAAAAACACCTTATAAATGAGTAGATTATGATACATTTTAATTAGTGTGTTAAGATGTGTGTGTTATCAAATGATATTCCTCAACCATTTTCCTACTAAGTATTCAGGGAAGCAGATCTCTTGTTGCCGTGGTGAGTGCGCGAAGGAACATCACGTGGACCAAGTTGATGTGGAGAATGGTTTTTCTAACATGGATTCTGACAGTAGAGTTCAGAAAGCAGTACCTTCATTACGGGGAATGGGCAAAGTTCTAACGCAAGGATATATATATACTTTGCACAGGCAATACATATATATACAATACCACAGGACAGGAATGGGTATACGTAGAATTAAGGTGATTCTTCTCGTAGGGTGGTTCCTTGTTAAGTGTATCCCATCCTATATAACCAATTCGTGAACGAATCCAATTCATCATTAGTTACATGGACTAACCATTACAACTTACATGACCCGATTCATCGTGATATTAATTTGGAATGTTTCTTGTCGTGCAAACCTGCAGGGGGCGGAGTGGATGGCGTCCATACTCCCCGCGAAGACCATCGGGCCGACAGTACCAGCTATGTACCTGGGATCCCGTGAGGAAGAAGAAAACAAGCACTACGGTTTCGACATCTACACTAGCCCTCAGAGAGAAACCTACGGCAAGTGGCTCGACGCCCAGGAGGAGTCGGCATCCGTCGTCTATGTCTCCTTCGGCAGCGTGGCGGATGTGAGCGGGGAGCAGATGGAGGAGGTGGCGTGGGGGCTGGCGGCCAGCGGGAAGAGGTTCCTGTGGGTGGTGAGGGCGTCGGAGGAGGGCAAGCTCCCCGAGGGGTTCGTGGCGGAGGCGGCGGGGAAGGGGCTGGTGGTGCGGTGGTGCGCCCAGCTGGAGGTTCTGGCGCACCCGGCGGTGGGGTGCTTCGTGACGCACTGCGGGTGGAACTCGACGCTGGAGGCGCTGAGCCTGGGGGTGCCCATGGTGGCGGTGCCGCAGTGGACGGACCAGCCCACCAACGCCAAGTACGTGGAGGATGTGTGGGGGACGGGGGTGAGGGCGAGGGTGGACGACATGGGCGTCATGAGGAGGGAGGAGCTGCGGTCGCGCATAAGGGAGGTGATGGAAGGGAAGAAGGCGGAGGAGATCAGGAATAACGCCAAGAAATGGAGGAAGCTGGCGGCGGAGGCCGTGAGCGACGGCGGGAGTTCGGACAAGAACATGTGGGAGTTCGTCCGTGCGGTCATTGGCTATAAGTGTCCAACTTAACTGGTTCTTGCTTAGCGGGGATTTCCACCATCTTTCGTGGCCAATTGACTCATTCAGGGCAATCTCTCGGTTAATTACGATATTTTCTTTTAAATATAATTATTACAACTCCCCATGTATCCGGTCATACTTTTAGAAGTCTCACCATGGTAATTATACCTTTTATTAGAATATTTGTTCAAGGAATCTCTCACTTGGGTTGCCCAAGATCATCCAATTGAGAGTAGAGACCCGTTTCATGAAAGTTATGCCCCATTAAGGATGACCTGCGATTAGTTGTGGCCACGACGGCCCATTAAGGAAATGCTACATGTATATTTAGAGTAGATGAGCGCATTTGTACCATTCATAGCCTCTGTTCCATGGTTCAGAGGTTGAGCTACTATTTCTTCAACGTGCTGTTTGTTTCAATTAAAGTCACCAAATATACTTGCTTGATCAAGAGATACGTGAGGGATCTACTATGTTATTTCTTGTACGTGATTTGGCTTCATGAAATTGTGTAAAAATGGCCTAGTTATCCGTGACAATGGCATAAATGGTGTTGAGATTATAGATAGAGAGGCATCCCAAACATGCAATACGACGATATAGTCTCTATGTCATTAGTTGGAATTTGGGAATGCATGGCTATGAGAGATTACCTATTGATGTTTTCTCTTTGTCCATTCCAACAGACTTAGATGTCTAACCTTTCATGCCATCCAACTTCCCACTAACTTCTTCCATTAATGGTCGATATATAACCCGAGAAAGATGAGATGCAAATCACGACCGAGATGAGACAAATTGTACCATGACTTTGGGTTTTTATAGTGTTTCATATGTGAGTGTTGAGAATTGATAGCAAAGTGTAAAAGTGGAATTAATAAATTTGCCTTCTTGAAACTCGTTCGACAACATGATGGCAAACGACGTGGGTGGCTGATTTAATTGTCTCTAGTGGTGGACGTAAAATTTTATTTAGTGAGATCACTTCAACAATTAAGGTGTACTTATAAATTTATTTTAAAAATCCAATGGGGTCACCTTCTTAAAAAAATTTCTAACTAAAATTAATATAATGAAAATTTTCAATCCCTTTAATAAAATTTCAGAAATTTAGTGGAGTCCTATGACCCCACTAGATCTAATGTAGATCCGCCTATGATTACCTCGGTGATGCACAAGCAAAGATTGTCTGATCTAACGTGGTACGCTTTTCATATTTTCATATGGCCCAATCTATTTGGGTCGGCTATTCCACCCACGCATTTATACTCATGACCAAATAGCAAGCATTTCTATTTTGTTAAATGCTGAAATTATAAAGCTACATAAATTGCCGATCAAGTAATTAAGTTGCCAGAGATATTAACCAATTTTACCATCCACTTCAAAATTTTCTCAAGGTTTTGAAGCATTGTATCGACGTGAGAGTGATCAAGGAATATGAAAACGATGGCATTTTGAAGGTGGTTATGGAGATAATAATTTCCATAAAGCATGCATGAAATTGACTAATAATATTCACATAAGTAGACAATGGGTAGGGGTGTCAATGGGCCGAGCCTGGACCGGGCCTTGCTAGGCCCGGCCCAGGCCCGGTTTTTTAAAAGCCGGCCCGGGCCCGGCCCAGGCCCGGGATTAGGCCCGGTATGGGTGGCCCAGCCCGGCCCGGCCCGAAAGTCCGGAAAAAATATTATTTTTATTTATATAATATATAATTTTAATATATCTATTATAATATATCTATAAAAAATAATATATATTTTACTTATATCTATATTAACATTTAACTTGTAAAAGATTATGTTTTTGAGTAGATTTATTGTAGAAAGAATACATATAATTCTCTTTCTAAATATAAAATTCATACTTAATATAAAATATAGTTATATTTTTTGGGCCGGCGGGCCGACCGGGCCGGCCTCACAAAGCCCAAACCCGGCCCTATTTTTTTCCGGGCCGGGCCGGGCCGGGCCAAAAAACTTTAACGGGCTTATTTTCCCGGCCCAAGCCCGGTTAAAATCGGGCCGGGCTTGCGGGCCTCCGGGCCGGGCCGGCCCAATTGACACCCCTAACAATGGGGAAAGCCCCCTCCACCCGGGTTGGAACCCTGGACCTCTTTTCATTCCAATGTTCACTCTGCCACATGTAGGGAATTAATCATATCATATAACTTAACAAGAGCACTCAAACACTGCATTTGCCATTAGCGGGAACATAGATAGGTCCACTAGTGAACCTCCACTTATCCTTAATTTTGGCCCATGAGCCAAACACCAAGGTCACTGGTCTCGGGCCTACCATGTTGTGCTTTCATGGTCCTGCGGACCATCATTCTAATTAAATAAACGTTTAGCAATGCAACATATATCAAGGAATATATATATATATATAATATATATATATATATATAAAAGTAATATCCAGCTTCCTCTTTAACAGAAGTGAAGAAACGGTTCATGAGTTTAGATGGTTCTTTCTGCACTTTACTATGTACATGCCCCAGCCATGCTGTCATTTACCCAGGTTCCTCTTCAACAGACAGCATGCATCCACATTCGGCCTTCTCAAAGCAAGCAAGATTTATCCACAAAATCAAGAGAAAAAGGAAAGTTACTTGGTAAAATTATATATTAAGGGAAATTAAGGAAACTAGGCCAGAGTGCATTATTCCGCAAGAAACAAGAAGCAAGAAGAACATAGAAAAAGTCATGGAGATGATTGAAAATGGTTGCAAAGACAAAGGTCCCCTTATCCTGTATCAATATGAGCTCATGAGGGAACTTTCTTAATTGAGAAAGGCTTATATATTGCACTTGCATATTATATTTTAAGTATAATATAACTAGGCAATAATTCATGTGGCACCCCTCACATGAAGAGTGATAAAATGACAATCTAATTATTAGATGTCACATAGATTTATTACCTAATCATATTACATTTAAAATTTAATATATATATATATATAAGTATAATAATTTTTTCTCTTCTTAATTTGTTCAAGCTAATACCCCATGCAGCTGTACATGTGATCACTCCTCTCTAGCAGCTGAAGACTACGTATACTTCTGTGCTTGGGCCTGGATTCCCGGAAGCACAGAAATGTGGATGGGCTGTCCAACGTACGTACGCTAGATAGTTAGCTAGCTAGCCAGAGTAGCAACCCCAACATCAATTACTCTCTGTGGACACCCTTTTTTCTTTAACGGGCCTGTTGCTCTCTTGGCCGCCCAACTCTTCCCCACCAAATGAATACCCATGTATGTAGCCCATGTACAACTTCCAAAAGCCCATTAATCAAAGGACCAAATACCCCAAGCAAGGGGTGAGCATAAGAAAGTGTAACACCTCCCAAAAAGGAGGTCCCAAAATGGAAAAAGTACCTCCTGCGGCTGAGAGGGCAGAGGGGCTGCTGGGGCTTCTTTTGGCTAGCTTTTTCTAGAATTTTCTAAGAGAAAAGGCTTGGCCTTGGGGGGCTCTTGCGTGAACAGAGGAGGGAGAGGCTTTTGAAAAAAAGAAAGAAAAGAAGAGAGGAGGCCTTCTTCTCCAAGGGAGCTCCTGCGGCTGCTGCTCTTCATCTCTCCCGTGAGCAACCTGCAAGAAGAGAAAAAGGAGAAGGAAAGAAAAGGTGAGGGAAAGAAGGGAAAAGAGAGAAGAGAGAAGAGAGGGCTACCTTTCCCATGTGTAGTCTTGTCATTGGAATAGGAAGAGAGAATAGAGAAGTGGGTAGTGGCGTTGGAAGCCTCTCCTCTCCATTTTCTTTATTTGTTTTCTCTTTGTACGCCTCCCCTCTTGTTTCTTAAGAGAATATGCTATCCATGTGTCCTCCATCTCCTCTTTGATGTGAATACCTTCTCTTTTTGCATTTAATGCTTGCCTTGTTCTTGTCATATGTAAGTTTTTTTTTAGTTTTCTTTGTTTCCATGGATGAGAGGTCACGGGATGGGGAGAAGCCACTCTTTGTATAGTGGGCTTTCTCTCATTCCAATGGACCATGCATAAGACCTCCATTAAATTCCATGCTCCAATAAATGAGGCTTGGAAGAGATGGAGCTTCTCTTTTTCCATGGGTTTTAGCATTTCCCCATGATTAGAACCCATTAGACCTTGCGTAATCCCCCTTTGAGGTGTGTTTTCTCACTGTTTCTACCTCATTTAAGAGAAGGTTTTTCACTGTGTTTGAGCTTCTAAACAGTCCCCTTTCAATGCTTGGGCCGCCCCCTTCCTTGGGCCTATATTGTGCCTTTAAAGAGGGGTCTTTTCTCACTGTTTGGGCCTCCTTAATGAGATCAGTTTTCACTGTTTCAACCATTTAAAAAGTGCAGATTTTACTGCTAGAGCAGACCCCTATAAGTGCATTTTACCTTGAGGCATGACCTCCCTTGCTAGCAAATGAGTTGGACAACTAATGTCCATGCTCAAAGCTTAGCATTGTGCTATAATTGACCCCCTTAAACTCTTGTTTTGACCCTCCTAAAGGACCGATTTTCACTGTTTTGAACAGTCCCCTCTAAGAGTTTTCATGATGGGATCAAGTCCCTTTTGCAAGCCATGGGTTGAACAATCAATGTTCATGCCCAAAGCTTGGTATTTCATGGATTTGGGCCCATTAAATCCCTGTTTTGATCCTCTAAAGGGGGGCGGTTTTCACTGTTTGAGCGGCCCATTAAGGGGTCTTGGTGAGTGGGGTGGATCTCTCATGCTAGCCAAGGGTTGGACAATTGATGTCCATGCCCCCATGCTTAGCACCCATGGAGAGAGGCCCATTAAGCCCATGGCTAGCCCAAAACCGCCCTCCTCCCAAGAGCGGCCTATTTGCAATCCCGGGTTAGATAATGAAATATCTATACCCGGGTATGTGGGCCCATATGGGTTTTACCCACCGACCGGTGTTTGTGTGGTCATGGTGCCATTTCCCCCCTTAAAGGCTTGCCTTGGAGGGTGGTACCATGTGCCATTTGGGTTATGTCGCCATATGACATACACCCTCTCTTTTGGTACCGTCTCCATTTCGGTGGGCGTGTACCGTGCTCTCCCCTATCAACCAAGATGAGGGGAGATGCTGCCGAATTCTCTCCAGGAGGGCCGAATCGGCAAGAGTCCTTTCAAAAAAATAGAAACCTCTAAAGTCTAATGGAGTGGCGCCGAATCGCGAATAGAACCACGTTGCACACCTTCTAAAATAAGAATAAAAGAATAAGAGAGCCGCTTAAAAGAATGTTCAATTGTGAGTGCAATAGATGGGCGAATCAAAGAATTCTACGTTGCATATGTTTTTAAAGAGTAAGAGATCAAATTGAAAAATCTTTTCATGATAAAAGTAAAAAAGGGGAAATAAGCAAATGGGTCATCTCATGTTTTCAAAGGACCAAAAGTGAAAACCTTTTTTCACGTTAAAAAAATGGGCTCTCTTATGTTTCCAAAAGATCGAAGTGAAATCATTTTTTTTGTTGAAGAGTAAATGGGCCATCTTATGTTTTCAAAGACAAAAAATGAAACCCTTTTTGATGTAAAAGAGCAAATGGATCACCTCATGTTTTCAAAAGACCTAATTAAGGCTCATTTTCTTTAAAAAAAAAAAGGAAGAGGAACAAAAAAAAGACCCAAGTGAAATTCTTTTGTAATAAGAAAAGCAAACAGATCATTACATATTTCAAAAGAATAAAAGACTCGAATGAACCCCCGTTTTGTAATAAAAGAGCAAATGTGTTCTCAAAAAGCAAGAGACTGACTTAAGAATGTTTTTCATGGTAATGAAAAGAATAAATGGGCAAATGGATAAAATGACTCAATCACATCTAATTAAAAAGACCCGCCAACCTCGAGTAGGCATCGCGTCTGTTTATCATTCCGGCCTAGTTTTGAGTTGCACTTTTCATCGGATGCCTCTGTATCAAGGCTACAAGACTTTTCTAATTTCTGGCGATTAATCAAGGGTTTTCCCTCTCAGAGGGATGTAATTAACGTCGTTGCGTTTAGGCAACGACGGGATTTTGGTCCAGGACCCGACACTCCACTCTCGTTTGACGAAGTCAAACGACGCGCACAATAGACCTAAAGCCCTCTAACTCTCGGAGGCAACCATTTGTTGTCACTTCGGTGACTGGCACGCCCGCGCTGCGCGAATTGTGGATTCATCTCACGTCACTCTCGCTCCTGTAGCGTTCGACGGGACTTGGATTCGCAATACGCATGCATCCATGAGAACATGAGACAACATGATAAATAGAACTTAAAATTTTAAATTTTTAAAATTTTCCATTTCTACAGCGTGGCACGCCCGGTGGGACCAAGTTTCCCTTCATCTCTTCGCCAGAATAGAAAGCCATGTGGCCTCATGTAATTGATATTGACTATCATTTTGAATTGACTAACAGGTACTAATTGACTGATGGCGGGAGTACGTTTCGGACCTCTCGTGGTTCAAGATCATGCTCGGTACGGCTACCTCGCTGTGCCAACCCGTTTCGGGAGCTTCCCTCCCGTCGTCGAGTTCCCCAACTTCTTGGGGGTCGCCTTCGTCAACGTCCTTCATCCGGAGGCTAAGAAAGAAGGTGGAGCTGAAGTGGTTCGTGAAGCTGAACCCAAAGGGACCCCTCAAGAGCTAAGCTGCCACGTGCACCACGTGGGGCGCGGCAACAACAACAAATCCAAGGGAAAAGAGGCCAACCAACAGATCACTGAAGCTGAGAATATCGTCACCCGTCGTGCACGGGTGTCTGCTTCGGGAAAGACTGTGCGGATTGGAGACTTAAGGATCCATCTGCAAGAGAAGAAAACTGAAGCTATAGCAAAACGGGTCGTGCCAGCAGTACCCGTAGAGAACCCTTTCCAAGCTTTGATAATAGAGAAGAGATGTACAGTACATTCAAGGGCAAGCTGCCCCAAAACCAGTCAAATTCAAACAGGTCTGGCGACCTAAGAGAATGCAAAAGCCCAGGCTGGAAGAGCCCGTACCAGAAAAGAACTTTCCAACAAATGTAGCTGAGAAGAAGACCTATGACTACCGTCGCCCACACAGAGGCTTCGGGACTGGCATTCGTCAAGGGGGGGCATATGCTTATGCCCGTTTCCACAACAAAAGAGCAGAGTTGCGGAGATGTGCTCACCTACCGCCAATAAGAGAAGACTCTCCCGAGTCGATGATCTCAACCACCTGTGAGCGCCAGGGGGCAACAAGGGTCACATCTGACCATACCCCTCACCTCAGGAACGCCCCTCTGCGGCGTGAAAGGAGGCCAAGAGATTCAAGAGCTCCTCAGACGCCAGCCAGGAGCTTCACTGATGAGAACGATGCTCCATGCGGACATCGGCACGAGCATGCCGGGGGAGTTAAACCCCGAGTGTCAGTTTTCAAGAGATTGACCTTCCCTTCCCGGAGGGTTGAAAGAGGTCAGCATGGGAACCTCACAATCTTCTCCTGCCATATGGCCGATGTGTGGGGCAGATATGGTGCCCTACCTACTGAAAATGAAGAACTGATAGAACTGGCAGAAAGGCCTGGTGTCATCACCAGGAGAAGAGCAGCGGCAGCAGCCTTGGCGGCTGCATATGGGCTCGAAGATGTGCCAACAATACAAATGACAGTCAGTGCCAACGTGGTCACCGCCCAGGGCAGTGGGGGCAATGATGATATCCCTCCACCGCCACCACTGCCAGAAGCTTCTGGGGGCACTTCGCAACAGACCCCTTTCGCTGCACCTATAGATCCAGCCATCATGGAATTGTTGCAGCAATATCAAGCCGAGATCGTGGAGCTCAAGCGCCAAATCAAAGGCAAAGAGACTGAGGGTCATGTATCCCGAGCACTGGAGGGCTCAGGAGAGACCCCCCAAGGGACCGTAGGGTCAATTGAAGCCTCGGCCCAGGGTGCTGTCGTGCGGACAGTGGATGAACAACCGCAACAGTCACCTATGGCTGTAGCCCAGCAACAGCGGACACAGGCCCAGTACACCCTCCTGCAGCCGCAATTCTTCCAACAGCAGCAACAGCAACAGTCCCTTCTGCAACAACAACAACAGTCTTTGCCTGCTCACATGCCTGAGCAGCAATTTGAAAATCAAGAGCTGCCCCCGGTCCCCCCGGTGGCTATCATCAATACACCAAACAACCAGCCGGCCCACTTCTACCCCCAGCAAGTGGACCCCACCACCATTAGTAAATTGATGTTGGAACAGATGATCGATATGAGACTCGCCGAGCGGGGCGATGGAGAACAAATGGCCTTTGATCCATATAGGGTACCCTACCCTGCGCACCATGCTGCGAAGAGGCTGCCTCCAGGCGTTACCAAACCTCCAAAGTTTGACAAATTTAACGGACATGGATCCCCAAAAGAGCATATAGCCTACTACATCAATGTGATGGGCGACCTAGCCGCTGATGAGTCCTACCTACTAAAGTTCTTTGGCTCCTCCTTGACGAGCCTAGCATTTGAATGGTACTCGGGCCTGCCAGCAGGGTCTGTATTGAACTGGGCAGATATGCAAAAGAAATTCAGAGAAAGGTTCTACATTGCAGAAAGGGAGGTTACAGCTGCTGAACTCTATGCAACAAAACAAAGATCCAATGAACCAGCTCTGGATTATATCCAACGATGGAGGAACCTTAGTATGAGATGCAAGCGCCCTCCTCACCAAGAAGATGCGGTGCAACTTTGTAAACAGAACCTGAAGAGAGAGTTATTGGAAAGAATGATCAGGACGGAAATTCGGTCATTCGACAGGCTGAACAATGTGGCAGCTGAAATCGAAGCCTTTATGGCTAGATATCCCAACAATGCAGGAGTGGAACAGAAGGACAAGCCAGCCAATAAAAAGTCTAATGGAAAAGAGGCGAACACTGTCGATTTAAAGAACTTTGAACAACAAAAGGGTGTTGGGTCTTCTGGCACCAAGTCTAAGACTCCAAGGCGGCATATGCTTCTCCAAGACAAATTAGGAAGCCATACTCTTCCCCAAGGAGAAAACAAAAACATTGTTTGAATGGGCCACTCATTACACAATAAGATTACATTTCCAACACCCAAAAGACCCGAGGAAGCGGAAAAGAAAGATGATCCTTTATTTTGCCCATATCATCAAGTCTTGGGACATAACATAGAGGATTGTTATGTGTTCAAAGACACCATGGAGTCTTTGATCAAGAAAGGGGAGCTGCAAATGGGAGAATATAAGGTGAATCCGCCTCAACCACATGAAGCCCCTATTCGACAACCAACAGCTAACATGGTATCACTATGCCAACAACTGTCAGAAGAGATTTATGAAGCTAGTACGCCGGTGAGTTATGAACACTGCATTCTGGCCCCTTCCAGAAATCTAGAGAGTTGGAAGAGGGTGCCTCAGAAGGAAATGAGGAAGTCATTCGAACAGCCTACTCCACAGAGGCACGCTCCAGGGATGATGCCTCAGCCATCTCTGCCAGTTGTCACTTCAATATGGCATCTGGCAAAGCCCCAAGTGATCTCCATGAGAAATACTAGCAACAGAAGGCGACAGACACCTCTACCATTGTACAGAGGGGGCAGCCCATCACTTGAACAGTTGCAAGTATTAATAGATGAGTCAGACAAATATGAGCAACCTAAAAGGCATCCTGTCCAGCTACAAGGATATGTACCATGGGCGGAGCTAGAAATGATGAAGCTAGAAGAGGCAACTGAACAAGAAATGCCTCAACCCCGAGAAGAGTTGCTCTGGGGGCAAGTACCAATAGAGCATGAAAGGAAAAATAGAAGACCCAAGAGGAAGGAGGAGAAAATGCTTGTTACTCTTTCCTGCAACACTATCTCACCCTTGGCAGATATAGCCAAACATGGTGAGGGAGAAGAGATCAACGATAATTCCAATGGGGCGAATCAGACTGGATCGTCGAACCCTGAGTCTATGACAAGATCTAAAAGAAGATGGGAAAAACTACCTCTGATGAATCGCACAACTATTCTCAGGGGAGAAGCATCTTATGAGATTCCAGAGCATGAGATTCGAGGTATGCAAGCTACACCTCCACTGAAGGTGTACAAAAATCAAGAAGCTGGAGGCAAAATATCATCTTTTGTTGAGTTCCTGGCATTTAAGGGAGCAGTCTGAGTCATCCCATGCTCCTCAAATGGTACGAGAAAGGATTGACCCTGATCCAAGCAATCCAATCAGTGAGGTTCCAAATAAGACCTGCTCAAATATCAAAAAGGAATGCGGCTCCAAGCCATTGGCTAATATTTCATGCATACCTGCAGATAATCCTGTCATGGTAGCTCAGTCGCAAAAATATCAAATGGAGATTGAAATGCTGAGAAAGCAGATTCAAGGAAAAGAGACACATATCCTGGCATCAAAAGAAATGGAAGGCTTGGTCGAAGCATTTCAAAGCGACATTAATCCATCCCAAACTTTGCCAACAGTGTCGCAGTTGATGCCAGCCCGCACTGGGGGCATCTTACTCAGACATCCATATCAAATGACTCTGGAACAGCCGGAGGTCTATTCGACAAAAGGCCAAGAGCTTACCCTAAAGCCACAAGTTGAGAGGGTGTCCATGCAACTGGCCCATACCCGCCCAAGTTTAGCAGATCCAGCATTGGTGAATAGCTTGATTAGGCTGACGGGGATGAGTGGTAGCATTAACGCTACACCCTGCGACAGTGCAGCTCCATGCCCTGGGGTTCATGATATACACCATACAAAGGTAATGAGAAATGTGACCCATGGGCCGACAGTTTGTAGGTCCTTATCAAGTAGGTGCACATATTCAAATCGTCCTGTCAAGCCCATGCTAGAAAGACTAGGCAAACAAGGGGTACTTGAAGCGGTCCCCTATATGGCTGAGGAAGCAATCTCGGCAACTAAATTACATGCCATTTCTCAAGGAGGTGGAGAACCAGCCCGAGACTATATCCGACGGTGGATGAACGTCTGCAGGAAATACAAGCAGCCACTAACTGAAGAAGAGGCTGTCAATATATGCAAGAACAACCTGCAAAAGGAGATTCTAAATAGAATGGGTGGCATCGACATCAGAACGTTCGATCGACTGAATAATGTTGCCACTGATATTGAGGCATTCCTCGTCAAGTACTCTTCTGCTGATACTACTAGACAAAGGAAGAGACATGTCCAGACTCTAGAAGTTACTGAAGGGGAAGCCAGTTCCTCACTTGACAAATTGTCAAGGCGAAGGAAAATTCCACTACAAGAGAAGTTGCACAAGCCTTACTCCTTCCCAAAAGATAAGACACAGGTTTTTTTTGAATGGGCGCAACGACATGACAAAATTGTCTCACTCGAGCCTAAAAAGCCAGAAGATATCAAGAAGAGAAATGACCCTCGGTTTTGCTTATATCATCAACTGCCGGGGCATGTTACAGAGGACTGCTACATCCTTAAAGATCAAATTGAGTCCTTGATAAAAAAAGGAGAACTGCAAGTGGGCGAGTACCTGGTGTATCCGCCGCGATCTCATGGGGCTCCAATGCAGTAGAAAAGAAAAGCATACGATAGCTTATACTAGCCAATGTGGGGGCATATGCATGCCATAATATACGAGCTAGAAAGTATAAGCAATTCAAGATGCTCAGTGCACAGATGAAGCTCGTGCACCCTAGAGGAACTTCAAGATCTTCGGCTCATCACAAGCAAGTGGGCAAGGATCACCTCACTGAAAATGAGTTACTCTAGGGACATGTGTTGATCACATATGTAACGTCCAATGGATGTAAATGTTCATTCAAAAAAAAAAAGAATGACAAAAAAAATAGTTACAAAAAATGAGTAAAAAAAATGATGACAAAAAAAAGAAGAAAAAAGAGAACAAAGGAAGCAGCTTGCTGAGGTAGTCACACCGACCACCCAGCATGAGACTCGATCATCGAGACGGTCTCAATTGGCTCTTTCAGGGCCACCTGAGGTATTATCGTCAATGACGAGTAGCAAAAAAAAAATAAAGGGGTCAGCCATACCGCTAGTCGGACTATAGTTCTGAGACAAATAATACCTCAGCAAAATTGCGTGTTTTCTGTAGGGCGATGATATGAGCCCGCGTGATCATATCGCATTGGGCTTTCACCGTTTATGTCCATATTCATACATGGATTTTCTTACCGGATTTTGAGTGCATATTCTTTTTCCGGATCCCTAATAAAGTTGACGAAGGATTTATCCTTATTCCGATGTCATCTGTATTTAAAAAAAAAAAACTGGTAAGTTGTCAATCATGTTTTCAAGAGTCATATTTTAAAATTGGCAAGCTTGTCATTCATGATTTCAAAAGAACTCATATTTTTAAAAGTGGCGTCTCGCCAACCATATTTTCAAAAGTCATATTTTAAAATTGGCAAGCTTGCCACTCATAATTTCAAAAGAACTCATATTTCAAGAGTGGCGATTCGCCAATCATATTTTCAAAAATCATATTTTAAAATTGGCAAGCTTGCCATTCATGATTTCAAAAGAACCCATATTTTAAAAAGTGGCATATCGCCAACCATATTTTCAAAGTCATATTTTAAAATTGATAAGCTTGCCATTCATGATTTCAAAAAAACCCATATTTTAAAAAGTGACGTATCGCCAACCATGTTTTCAAAGTCATATTTTAAAATTGGCAAGCTTGCCATTCATGATTTCAAAAGAACCCATATTTTAAAAAGTGGCGTACTGCCAACCATGTTTTCAAAAGTCATATTTTAAAATTGGCAAGCTTGCCATTCATGATTTCAAAAGAACACATATTTTCAAAAGTGACGTCTCGCCAACTATCTTTTCAAAAGTCATATTTCAAAAGTGGCAAGTTTGCCACTCATGATTTCAAAAGAACTCATATTTCAAAACTGGTAATTTGTCAATCATATTTTAAAAGACATATTTCAAAACTGGCAATTTGCCAATCATATTTTAAAAGACATATTTCAAAACTGGCAATTTGCCAATCATATTTCAAAAGACATATTTCAAAACTGGCAATTTGCCAATCATATTTCAAAAGACATATTTTAAAACTGACAATTTGTCAATCATATTTCAAAAAATATATTTCAAAAGTGGCAATTTGCCAATCATATTTCAAAAGTGACAATTTGCCGGTCAAATTACAAAATCGACGTTTTCGAAGTAACGATGCGTCAGTCATATTTGAAAATTCATATTTCAAAACTCAAAATCATGTTTTTTAAACGGGACCTTAGCGCCCACATGTTTGATAAAAAGATCGAGGCATCTATGCCCTCACAAATTTCAAAAGCGGGCTTCTTCGCCCCCATGTTTTCAAGCTGGGCCTTTATGCCCACATCTTTCAAAATCGGGCTTCCACGCCTTCATGATTTCAAATTGGACTTTCACGTCCTCACATCTTTCAAATCGGGCTCCTCTGCCCCCATGATTTCAAACTGGGCCTTTATGCCCACATCGTCCAAAAAAAAATCGGGCTTCCACACCCTCATGATTTCAAATCGGACTTTCACGTCCTCACAATTTCAAATTGGGCTTTCATGCCTTCATGAGTTCAAACTCATTTTTCAAATCGGCATTTCCCAACCATTAAAAAAGAAAAGGTTTCTGACCTTATACCTCCAAATAGATTGCCCCTGATTGTTGGCCATTCCAATTCATTGCAGGTCACCAATTCCAACACCAGATGATGAAACCAGGCCAACGAAGTCATTCGTGGGTCTTGAAGCTATCGACGTCGACATAACCGACGTCCCCAGATGATGAAACCAGGCCGACGGAGTTTCCTGTAGGTCTTGAAGCTGATGGCGTCGACATAACCGACGTCCCCAGATGATGAAACTAGGTCAACGAAGTCATTCGTGGGTCTTGAAGCTGATGACGTCAACAAAACCGACGTCCCCAGATGATGAAACCAGGCCGACGGAGTTTCCCGTAGGTTTTGAAGCTGATGGCGTCGACATAACCGATGTCACCGGAAGATGAAACCAGGCCAACAAAGTCCTTCGTGGGTCTTGAAGCTGATGGCGTCAACATAAACGACGTCACCTGATGATGAAACCAGGCCAACGAAGTCATTCGTGGGTCTTGAAGCTGATGGCGTCCACATAACTGACGTCCTCAGATGATGAAACCAGGCCGACGGAGTTTCCCGTAGGTCTTGAAGCTGATGACGTCAACATAACCGATGTCACCAGAAGATGAAACCAGGCCAACGAAGTCCTTCGTGGGTCTTGAAGTTGATGGCGTCAACATAAACGACGTCACCTGATGATGAAACCAGGCCAATGAAGTCATTCGTGGGTCTTGAAGCTGTCGACGTCAACATAATCGACGTCCCCAGATGATGAAACCAGGCCGACGGAGTTTCCCGTAGGTCTTGAAGCTGTCGACGTCAACATAATCGGCGTCCCCAGATGATGAAACCAGGCCAACGAAGTCATTCGTGGGTCTTGAAGCTGATGGCGTCCACATAACCAACGTCCCCAGATGATGAAACCAGGCCGATGGAGTTTCCCGTAGGTCTTGAAGCTGATGGCGTTAACATAAACGGCGTCACCTGAATATGAAACCAGACCAACGAAGTCATTCGTGGGTCTTGAAGCTGTCGACGTCAACATGACCGATGTCTCAAGAATATGAAACCAGACCGACGAAGTCATTCGTAGGTCTTGAAGCTGATGATGTCGACACGACTGATGATGAAACCAGACCGACGAAGTCGTTCGTGGGTCTTGAAGCCGACGGCGCCAATACAACTGGTGTCACTTGAAGATAAAACCAGGCCAATGGAGTAGTCCGCATGTCATGAAGCAGGTGTCAACAACTTTGACACTCGTGTCAAAAGTCTAAAAAAAAAATGAATGAATGAAAGGGCTAAAAATAGAGATGTCCGTCGAACCTACTTTGATTTCACTGCCGAGTAGGGGTAAAAAGGACAAGAAAAACCCGGCCACGATGAAAACCCGAAAGGGCGTCGTGGGCAAAATTGGGGACCCTGCCACGTGAAAACCCGAAAGGGCGCGTGGGCAAAAGCAAGAAGGGGCTGACTCCGGTGAAAACCCGAAAGGGCGCTTGAGTCAGTAATGTGGTTAAAAAAAATGTGTGTGTTAAAAAAGAGTTGCAAGAAGAGGGAGTTCTGTCTTTGCTCCCTCAAGTGGACCTTCTTTTGTTATGTTTCCCTAAATCTAGAAAGGCACTTTCGTGTCAAGTTGTCTTTATCATTTATGCCTCTCTAGAACCCTAGGTTTAGATACCACTACCTTTCCAAAACTCCAGATAA
The DNA here is from genome assembly GCA_014218235.1 of Colocasia esculenta. Lineage (NCBI taxonomy): Eukaryota > Viridiplantae > Streptophyta > Magnoliopsida > Alismatales > Araceae > Colocasia > Colocasia esculenta. The sequence goes on along the minus strand of CM024754.1, from coordinate 191,235,834 downwards.
AGCTTAGCCTTGACTTCTTGCCTTGGCTGATCATTAGATGTTACCTTCAGAACCCTTGTTGAAGCCAGCACATAGGTTTTCCAGGTTACCATTTTGCAATCAACCCAAATAACCTCACACCACCTACCAACATCATGATATGATTGGTGGTCAAGTTAGATTTCACTCATGAATCTCTCTTTATAATATATATATATATATATATATATATATATGTATATAAAAAAAAGGAGGCTTAAAATAGAGGTGCCTCACTGGACTTGTTTAGGTCTCCCCTGGACAAGGGTAAAAAGAGCTAAAACTCGGTCATGGTGAAAACCCGAAAGGGCACCATGGGCAAAATTGGGTACCCCGCTACGTGAAAACCCGAAAGGGGGCGTAGGTAAAAGCAAGAGGGGGTCGGATTGGGTGAAAACCCGAAAGGGAGCTCAATTCGATAATGTGAAAATAAAAAATCAATCAAAGACAGATGCCAAAGGCAAGCAGGCTTCAAGTCTCTAGAAAGGAAATCCTGACAGAAGTGGTACTCGACAATCAAAGCTTATTTTCACGTCAGTGCCAGCCAAAGCTCGCCTTTATGCCAATGCCAGCCGAGGCTCTTCTTCATGCCAGCGCCATCCGAAGCTCGCCTTCGTGCCGTTGCCAGTCAAAGCTTATCTTCATGCCAATCGGAGTTCTATCTCTTATGCAATGAAGTGAAATGTCATTATACAAGAGGTCATTTCTGACAACTTCCAAGCCCCTCAAAGGAAATTTCTGAGAGAGTCGGGCGACAATCAGAAAAGCAAGTGTCGACACATGGTGCACTTCAATTGAATCCGTCAACACCTCATGGAGCAGGAGTCGATAAATGGCTAAGTTGGTCAACACTCATAGAACCAGTTTCCTGGAAGAAATCTGTCGATACCCAGACACAACAAAAGTTCAAAGAGGAAAACAAGAGCATGTTAATCCAGCTATGAGCAAAGCGGCACTGATGAGGGCTACAAGATCTCCAAAGTGGTAGTCTGGTTATCACAGTCAGCAATGATGAGGTGGAAGTAGTCTACTCCCCCCTATTAAGACCTCAACGCTACTGCATGCTCGGATTGTTATGCATTCAGTGCGACCAGTCAAAAGATGGCTCAGAAGAAAAGAAGCAGCGTGATCACTTACTGGGTCTAGAAAGAGCCGCCAGATCACATAGCAAGCCAGCATGCCCCATTGGCTCATACAATAGGCCAACACAATCTAATTGACACAGTGGTTGGCTGACTTATGAAGGCCACAGGCTCTCAAACAAGTCGTCAGTTCAATGGTCTTCGTGATCCCATCGGCCTATTTATCAACTCGCAAGCCCCTGCTGACTCACATGGGCCATGCCGAATCGTGGCTACAACTTTGAGCCTGTTGACTCGGGGTGCTTCATACTGACTCATCAACTGCACCAAATCAAGCTTACCATTCCATGCTCCATCGACTTGTGAGAGCCATGTGCCGATTCGTGGGAGCGTGCCGCCAAATCGTGGCCATCACCTCAAGCCTATCAACTTGTGAGGGGTCTAAAGAAAGAAGAAGAGATAAGAGGCCAAGTAAGCATGAAGCAAGGGACAATAGAGTCCGAAGAAGATGAACTTTACACGTTGTAGAGCCAACTCGCTGGCCTTGCCGATTCGATGCAAACCCCGCCGAATCGACGCACCCAGCTGATCGGCAAGCCCCGCCGAGTCGTGTAGACCCTGCCAAATCACGTAGGCCTCACTGAATTGCACCGGTCCGAACAAAAGGGAAAATAGAAAGGGAGGGAAAACCTCAAATGCCCGTCAGGAGAGACGTGCGTCCGTTATCCACGGGCAATATCGTCAAGTAGAAGCAAAAAAATCGCAAATAGACTATCAGACCACCGGCGTGGCAACAAGTCCGAAGACCTGCTTGTGTCAGTGTAAACAGTCAAATGGGCTACAGTGCACCCGCGGATGTCGCTTCGCGTGCCCTCTCGCACCACCCACGGGTGGGGGGCATTTGTGGACACCCTTTTTTCTTTAACGGGCCTGTTGCTCTCTTGGCCGGCCCAACTCTTCCCCACCAAATGAAATACCCATTTATGTAGCCCATGTACAAGACTTCCAAAAGCCCATTAATCAAAGGCCCAAATACCCCAAGCAAGGGGGTGAGCATAAGAAAGTGTAACACCTCCCAAAAAGGAGGTCCCAAAATGGAAAAAGTACCTCCTGCGGCTGAGAGGGCAGAGGGGCTGCTGGGGCTTCTTTTGGCTGGCTTTTTCTAGAATTTTCTAAGAGAAAAGGCTTGGCCTTGGGGGGCTCTTGCGTGAACAGAGGAGGGAGAGGCTTTTGAAAAAAAGAAAGAAAAGAAGAGAGGAGGCCTTCTTCTCCAAGGGAGCTCCTGCGGCTGCTGCTCTTCATCTCTCCCGTGAGCAACCAGCAAGAAGAGAAAAAGGAGAAGGAAAGAAAAGGTGAGGGAAAGAAGGGAAAAGAGAGAAAGAGAGAAGAGAGGGCTACCTTTCCCATGTGTAGTCTTGTCATTGGAATAGGAAAGAGAGAATAGAGAAGTGGGTAGTGGCGTTGGAAGCCTCTCCTCTCCATTTTCTTTATTTGTTTTCTCTTTGTACTCCCTCCCCTCTTGTTTCTTAAGAGAATATGCTATCCATGTGTCCTCCATCTCCTCTTTGATGTGAATACCTTCTCTTTTTGCATTTAATGCTTGCCTTGTTCTTGTCATATGTAAGTTTTTTTTAGTTTTCTTTGTTTCCATGGATGAGAGGTTACGGGATGGGGAGAAGCCACTCTTTGTATAGTGGACTTTCTCTCATTTCAATGGACCATGCATAAGACCTCCATTAAATTTCATGCTCCAATAAATGAGGCTTGGAAGAGATGGAGCTTCTCTTTTTCCATGGGTTTTAGCATTTCCCCATGATTAGAACCCATTAGACCTTGCGTAATCCCCCTTTGAGGTGTGTTTTCTCACTGTTTCTACCTCATTTAAGAGAAGGTTTTTCACTGTGTTTGAGCTTTTAAACAATCCCCTTTCAATGCTTGGGCCGCCCCCTTCCTTGGGCCTATATTGTGCCTTTAAAGAGGGGCATTTTCTCACTGTTTGGGCCTCCTTAATGAGATCAGTTTTCACTGTTTCAACCATTTAAAAAGTGCAGATTTTATTGCTAGAACAGACCCCTATAAGTGCATTTTACCTTGAGGCATGACCTCCCTTGCTAGCAAATGAGTTGGACAACTAATGTCCATGCTCAAAGCTTGGCATTGTGCTATAATTGACCCCCTTAAACTCCTGTTTTGACCCTCCTAAAGGACCGATTTTCACTGTTTTGAACAGTCCCCTCTAAGAGTTTTCATGATGGGATCAAGTCCATTTTGCAAGCCATGGGTTGAACAATCAATGTTCATGCCCAAAGCTTGGTATTTCATGGATTTGGGCCCATTAAATCCCTGTTTTGATCCTCTAAAGGGGGGCGGTTTTCACTGTTTGAGCGGCCCATTAAGGGGTCTTGGTGAGTGGGGTGGATCTCCCATGCTAGCCAAGGGTTGGACAATTGATGTCCATGCCCCCATGCTTAGCACCCATGGAGAGAGGCCCATTAAGCCCATGGCTGGCCCAAAACCGCCCTCCTCCCAAGAGCGGCCTATTTGCAATCCCGGGTTAGATAATGAAATATCTACCCGGGTATGTGGGCCCATATGGGTTTTACCCACCGACCGTGTTTGTGTGGTCATGGTGCCATTTCCCCCCTTAAAGGCTTGCCTTGGAGGGTGGTACCATGTGCCATTTGGGTTATGTCGCCATATGACATACACCCTCTCTTTTGGTACCGTCTCTATTTCGGTGGGCATGTACCGTGCTCTCCCCTATCAACCAAGATGAGGGGAGATGCTGTCGAATTCTCTCCAGGAGGGCCGAATCGGCAAGGGTCCTTTCAAAAAAATAGAAACCTCTAAAGTCTAATGGAGTGGCGCCGAATCGCGAATAGAACCACGTTGCACACCTTCTAAAATAAGAATAAAAGAATAAGAGAGCCGCTTAAAAGAATGTTCCATTGCGAGGGCAATAGATGGGCGAATCAAAGAATTCTACGTTGCATATGTTTTTAAAGAGTAAGAGATCAAATTGAAAAATCTTTTCATGATAAAAGTAAAAAAGGGGAAATAAGCAAATGGGTCATCTCATGTTTTCAAAGGACCAAAAGTGAAAACCTTTTTTCACGTTAAAAAAATGGGCTCTCTTATGTTTCCAAAAGATCGAAGTGAAATCATTTTTTTTTTTGAAGAGTAAATGGGTCATCTTATGTTTTCAAAGACAAAAAATGAAACCCTTTTTGATGTAAAAGAGCAAATGGATCACCTCATGTTTTCAAAAGACCTAATTAAGGCTCATTTTCTTAAAAAAAAAAGGAAGAGGAACAAAAAAAAGACCCAAGTGAAATTCTTTTGTAATAAGAAAAGCAAACAGATCATTACATATTTCAAAAGAATAAAAGACTCGAATGAACCCCCGTTTTGTAATAAAAGAGCAAATGTGTTCTCAAAAGAGCAAGAGACCGACTTAAGAATGTTTTTCATGATAATGAAAAGAATAAATGGGCAAATGGATAAAAAGACTCAATCACATCTAATTAAAAAGGCCCGGCAACCTCGAGTAGGCATCGCGTCTGTTTATCATTCCGACCTAGTTTTGAGTTGCACTTTTCATCGGATGTCTCTGTATCAAGGCCACAAGGCTTTTCTAATTTTTGACGATTAATCAAGGATTTTCTCTCTCAGAGGGATATAATTAACGTCGTTGCGTTTAGGCAACGACGGGATTTTGGTCCAGGACTCGACACTCCACTCTCGTTTGACGAAGTCAAACGACGCGCACAATAGACCTAAAACCCTCTAACTCTCGGAGGCAAACCATTTGTTGTCACTTCGGTGACTGGTACGTCCGCGCTGCGCGAATTGTGAGTTCATCACACGTCACTCTCGCTCCTATAGCGTTCGACGGGACTTAGATTCGCAATACGCATGCATCCATAAGAACATGAGACAACATAATAAGAACTTAAAATTTTAAATTGTTGAAATTTTCCATTTCTACACTCTCACGTACTTAAATTTCCTGTAGAAGAAGAGCAAATACTATACTCGCTAGTTGCCGGTTGCTGCAAACCCTCTTCCTCATCAGTTCAAAGGCTCAAGCGATGTGAATTTTATATGAATTGAAAGATTTCAGACCAATTAGGTTACGTACCCAACAATACTCTCTCACTCTTGTAAGAACTCCACTAAACACGTACGTACGTCTTAATTTCTTCTTAAGTACTATGTATGATAATATATATTACCGTTTCCACGAGACACCCAACACTTATGATATGTGCGTACGTGCTATATGCTTTGTTTAACCGAGACGGTCACATGTAATATGCCCATTCCAAGACTCTGCAAGCTGGTGGGGAGAATGTGAAATGGAGATATATGGCCTCCCTCATCGCAGTCCCCAAAATGGCTCTCGGCAACGTGGGGACGCCGATGTCTTGTAATGAATGGCTCGTGAGGACACCATGGGGGCGGGCTTAATTTGCTGTCACACTCCCCCACCTCTCCCCCCGAGCGGAGACCAGTCACGTGGGAACGACCGGGTCGCACGTGGGCGCGGGTGGAAGCCTTATTCTATCAGTCCATGCACTCGTGCGCAGTGAGACCAATGATTGTGGGGAGCCCAAGCTGTTGTTCTCGTTCTCAGTTCTCTGCAATCCACAGCCTTTATTAAACCTTCTTTACAAAAGAAAGCAGCATTGTTTCTTGGGGTTTTTTTTTTATTTTTTAAGAGAAATAATTATTATTCAATTTGAGACTAGTCTAATTTAATTATACGATGATTTATATATACAGACTCGATATGACATAATATTTATTTTGTAATCATAATTAGAACTGAATTTATTTTGTAAGATCCAGACCTGGATCTGGACATAGCCCCCGGCCTAGTTTGTTAGATGTGGATATATATACATTTCTTAGAAATTAATCAAGAACATAAGAGAAGAAGATGGGATCCTTTAATGAGAGAGAGGTTGGGAATGGGATCTTTGAGAAAAGGAGAAAGAATGAGAAGAGGGAAGAAGAGGGAGAGTATTATACATGACTGGAAATTGAATAGGGTATCACACTAATATTTTTTTCGTTATTGTTTCAAAAATAATATTTTATGGACCTCATCGGACTAAAAATGGAAAATCCATAAAAAAGACCAGAATGTATAAAAAATTGTGATATGGAACGGGTAGTAATGTGCATGTGACATCTAATTAAGTAATAGCAAAAGTGGTCTCGTAATTTTTTTTAAAGTTCCCCAAGGCGAAGGTAACGTTCAAATCCGTCGCTGGCCACAGGCCCACATGGTCTACTACAATCTAGGCCAACTAGGAAATCTAAGGCTAGGGATTATGGGAATCAAAGGAGATCAGATGGCCGGCTGAGCAAGTCCTACTTTCCAAAGAATTAAAGGGATTTTTACTTATAAACTTGCTTAATATTGTAAATTTGAGATCATTGTCAAATTATCCTTATCAAATATCAAATATTGTAAACATGCCACTCTGGTTAACTTTTATTAAAAATAAATATTCTCGCCAAATCCTATCATTTCTGTTAAATGAACATTTTTTACGAAAATATCTTTATTGCTCTTTTTTTTTTTTAAGGGGTGGGCATCTGGGCATCTTAACCCCGTAACTCACATTGGCAATCTTGTCATTTTTCTTCATAAGTTAAAATCATGGCAGCTAAGTGTGATGTATTATTGTCGCATGATGTCGATGGCATTCCTGTAATACAAAACTTAATAGTGATATTTTAATGAAACTTTAACAAGAGCCAAGGTTTGTACTACTGCGATCTGAGTCGGACTGTATCAAAAAATTTAATGAAATTTTGACACGATCGATATATGATACAATTAACTTATTATTTTAATACTATTTTTATTACTTAATTTTTTGATGTCTTTTTATTTAATATTTTAATATTAATTTTTAATAAATCGCACAAATCTAAATGCATCGATGAGATACACTTTAGATCCGTATCATGTAATAAAAACTGGGTACGGATGACATGAGTGATGTTGTAAGAATGATTTATGCATTAAAAAAACTATTTAAAAATGTGTGGCATGAAGGCGCGGTACTGTTTGGAGTTGAAATAATTGGGGTTGATTAGTTTGATCAAATCTTGGACTACGTGCGCATCTCGGAGTCGCCGATCAATAGATTTTTGAAACGCACCATCCGTGGTGGCCGCACGTGCTCTCCCCCCCCCCCCCCCCCCCCGCCATCCCCCTTCTAAGTTCTAATCCCCAACCTTCCTCATCATCGATCAAAAGACGGAAGATAAGAGGTGCTGGGTTTGTTTACACGGGATATCCACCGCGACCGCACGTGCTGGTGCTACTTAAATGAGGTGCACATGCCTTGTGTGTGTGTGTGTGCACGTAGTGTACAACACCTCGTCACCCTGCCATGCTTTGCAGGTTCCTACGTAAGATCTGCCTGCGGCCAGCTAACCAGTGCAGATGGGTTTCAGGTCAGTTTATGCCCACCGACTCGTGCAGGCAGCAGGGGATCGACGGAGAGGGATCGAGTTCGGGTTAATTAGATCACCTTTGACGTACAGCTAGCCACAGTGCATCCTATATATGCAACATCTTCTTCTTATATATAGGAGGAAGAATAAGAATGTCATCATATAGAAACAACCATAGAGTTTAACTACATTTATATATATACTCTCCGATTTGTCAATTGGAATATTTTTCCAGCGGGTTCAAAGTTTTTGGTGGGAACTCATAGTTTAGTGCTAATGGGTTATGAGAATGTTCATCAGTAGCACAGGTTTTTCCTCTTAATTTTCATGGTGGTCGTCAGATTTTATCGTGTCTATTTTTTAAGGACAAAATCCATTAATTACAAGAATGTTAATTATATTCTTTCTGGTCTAGTCACTGAACTTAGGTAAATTTGGAAGTTATAAAAAAAACATGATCATGCAAAAAAAAAAACTATATCTCCTGATGCCGTCGGTCATTATCCGACCTCATGAGCGACGATATTATCCGACCTCCGGGAAGGACGAGAGGTCCGACCACTAGAAGATCTACTAATGACGATAGGTCCCACGACGAGCGACGAGCGAAGTCGGGAACTCATCGGCTTGACCTCTCCATTCAGCTATACCGACGACTCAGAGAATCGATCGAACCGAGGAAACAGGTCGAACGCGTCGGACCCAACCTCGTAGGCCACGAGAAGAACCGACCGAGGATTGATCGCGCAATCCAGGGGGTCCTCCCACTCAATCCGGGCCCGCCTATCACGCGGATTGCTTCCCCGAGATCCTCAACAGTTAGCCGCCAGCTGTCGCCTGAGCCAATTTGGGAAGCCTTAGTCACAGGTTAGCTGTCACAGCGTGATTATAATTAAGCCGTGATCAACGCACTCGCCTCGTATTGCCCCACAATGGCGCAGAAGGAACGGGACTTCGAACCCTTCCTTGTAACCTACGATACCACACCAGTATAAAAGACCAAGCCACACCTCACAAGAAAGGTACGCTATTCGTAGCACCAAAACTCTTTTCTCTCTCTGAACATCCTTCTGAACTCTTGCTAACTTGATCGTCGGAGTGTCCGACCGCCGAGGAGTCTCGGTGGTTTGCAGGTCAAGAGGGCTCCGCCGACAACCGTGCGACGACTCCACATCTCTCGGTGCCCATCCGGTTCGGTCCCGGCCGACCCATCCTTGCTTGTGCAGCAACATTTGGCGCCGTCTGTGGGAACTCGCTACAAAAAGCTATTCCCAATGGCACCCAAGGGAAAGGCGGTCGCTCGCACGATGGAGGAGGACACTGCCCTCATTAATACCACCGAAGCTGTCGTGGGAGCATCCAATACGGGGGAACAAGATTCGACGACCACGTCGCGACTCGAACGCGTCGAGCAAACATTAGCAAGCCTTCAGCAGATTCTGCTAAGGTTGGAGCAAAACCAGCGGGCCTCCCCCGCTAGGGGCGAAGGTCCGACCTGCCAGATGGAGCAAGCTCGGGGTGATCAAAACGACGTCGAGGCTCCCAACCGACAGCGCGCGGCCCCAGCAGTATCCGCGAATCAAGCCGACGCTCCGCCATTGGTGGAAGGGACCCCCACACCAGCAATCGTTCAGGCCGACAACGTACCTCCCTTCACTCCCGTGGCGGCAGCAGGGATTGCAGCAAAAACCGACCTCGCCGACCACTTCTCGGCGGAGTCCGCCCCGGCTACTGTCACCGAGTCTCCGTGTGACCCGCGGTGGAAAGACGACCTGCGGGAAATGAACAGGAAAATCGAAGCCTTACAGCTCGGCACCCGCGCCCCTTCGGTAGCAACTCTCCTCACCTCATCTCCTTTCGCAGAGGAAATCACGTCGGCCCCAGTGCCATTGAAATTCCAATTGCCCAAATTCCGACGATATAACGGGACGACTAATCTCGTCCATCACCTCGACCATTTTCAAGGTCAGGTAGAGATGATGAATGTGACTGACGCTCTGAAATGCAGAGCCTTTATGTCAACCTTAGATGATGCAGCATTGCAATGGTTCAAGGCGCTGCTAGCACGGTCGATCCCATGCTTCTCCGACCTGGCGCAGAGGTTTCTCGACCACTTCTACAACACGGTGCAGCACTCCTTATGCACCGACGACCTATGGCTGGTCTCACAGAAAGAGGGGGAGATGTTCCGGGATTACGCCAAGCGCTTCCAGGTCGAAATCATGAAAGTAGTAGACCTGGACCTGAGGACTGCAGTAAACATACTCACGAGGGTATGCACCGACGTGGCGTTCGTGGCATCAATCGCGAAAAAACCACCGGTAAGCCTTTCCGACCTCCTCTCTCGGATGCAGAAGTACGTCCGGCTAGAGTCGACCCTTGGAGCCGCCGGGCGACTCAAACGACCATTGGAGAGAGGAAGCGCAAGTGCTCCGAGGAGATAGGCGTCGGGAGCTAGAAGGTCGGCGAACCTCGGACCGACGACCCGACGAGTATCGCAGAGTCAGGGACCTACCTCGATTCGGGAGGCTGCCATCGGAGATCCTCCCCATCATCAAGAAACTTCCGGAGTTCAGGCGACCTGAACCAATTGCGAGGCCTCCATCTGGGCGAGGGGCCGATCTGTATTGTGAGTATCATAAAGGCCATGGACATTTAACTGACCAATGCAGGAGCCTAAAAATGGAAATAGCGGAGATGTTGCGCCGAGGAATAATCGGGAAAGACATCGTCAACGGCAAGCCCAAGGATAGGGAACCAGAAGAAGATCGTGAGCACGAAGGGAAAGGGGCCGTCCTTGTTGCCCAGCTAGCTAGCCCAGAGGGGGGGGGTGAATGGGTTATTAAAACTTCGATCTCTGATTAAAACCTGTTTACTTAAAGAATTGCACAACTTAATAACAAGGTTAGAGTTAGAGCAAACAAGACAACAATCACACAAAAACACATCCACAAGACACAAGGATTTTTATCCTGGTTCGGAACTCCTCTCCACAGGAGACCTACGTCCAGTCCCTGAGCAATGCCTCAGGATTTTACTACCAAGGGTACAATCCCCCTTAAGGATCCTTACACCCAGCCTCAACTGGTCTTCCTTCAGCCTGAAGGGAACAACAACCACCCTGGATACCACCAGGTCTTCCTTCGTCCAGAAGGGAACATAATCTAATAAGAAAAGGGTGTGGAAACAGGCTTCAGACTCTAGCTTGACCAGCTACACACTGAAGCTTCTAAGCCCCCGAGAGAGAAAGAGATTTAACAAGGTTTTTCTCTCCAAGGACTACACAAGCTCTCACAAATAAAAACTATTTTTGATCACAGAGAGCTAAGAGCTAAGAACAAGGTTGGAGTGGAAGCTTCGCTCTTGTTTCAATCTTCTGAGGACTCGAAGAGATGGATTTCTTTCTTCTTCTAAAATCAAACGTTGTTTCTCCAATCTGCTCTTTTCCGTCTTGAGTCTTCTATTTAAACTGCTGATTCAAATTCGAACGTTGAAGTGTCCGTTGTCTCTTATCCTTGTGTACGTTAGACTGGTCACAAAGGAAGCTTCTGATCGTCAATCTTTTATCCTTGTGTACACGCCAAAGAGATGTCATAGAACTTTGTATCTTGTGTCCAACGTTGTCCAGATGAGTCTTGTCAGATATCTGTAAGCATATCATCAATAAATAGAAGACAGCTAAGACTGTTGTCTATTGTTAGTTGAGATGGAACAGATATTGCAGTATATAGCAAGGCTCCTTTCTGTCTAAAAAAGTACGTAGATAGAGTAGCATAGAAATGGAAGATATTGTCTGCATGCATGGGAGATACGATCAGAGAGCATTTAATGCATAGCAGTCAACGGACAAGATATGACTTTGACTTTTCAACGCTATTAAAAAGGCATTATACTGATGCATCAAGAATTTGATAAGAAGAATCTTGCTGACTTCATAACTTATGAAATCGTTATGAATTATAGCAAGTCGTTATGAACTGTAAGGAAATCGATGTGATAACTTATGAAGTCGTTACAACAAGCAGGTCGTTGCGAGTTCTGAAGAAATCGTTACAAGAAATCGTTATGACTATCGAGTTGTAAGGAAATCGTTACACGAAATCGTTATGATTATCAAGTTGTAAGGAAATCGTTACACGAAATCGTTATGATTATCAAGTTGTAAGGAAATCGTTACACGAAATCGTTATGACTATCAAGTTGTAAGGAAATCGTTACACGAAATCGTTATGACTATCAAGTTGTAAGGAAATCGTTACACGAAATCGTTATGATTATCAAGTTGTAAGGAAATCGTTACACGAAATCGTTATGATTATCAAGTTGTAAGGAAATCGTTACACGAAATTGTTATGACTATCAAGTTGTAAGGAAATCGTTACACGAAATCGTTATGATTATCAAGTTGTAAGGAAATCGTTATGAACTCTAAAGAAATCGTTATGACTATAGGGTCGTTGCGAATTCTAAAGAAATCATTACGGCTAGAGAGTCGTTGCGAGTTCTAAAGAAATCGTTACGACAGAGAGTCGTTGCGAGTTCTAAAGAAATCGTTATGGCTAGAGAGTCGTTGCGAGTTCTAAAGAAATCGTTACGAGGTCTAAAGAAATCGTTACGAGGTCTAAAGAAATCGTTATGACTGAGAGTCGTTGCGAGTTCTAAAGAAATCGTTACGAGGTCTAAAGAAATCGTTACGAGGTCTAAAGAAATCGTTACGACAGAGAGTCGTTGCGATATCGATTTGTTTTGAGTTTCCCGGTCAAAGAGGAAATCGTTCTGCTTATCAAAGAAGTCGATACAAAGACTTGGATATAAGTGATGAGACTTACCAGATTGTCTTGAACTTTCATTTTTCTTTTATTTCCTGTTCTCAAGGCTCAAGTAATCCATTAGTGTTATTTTGTTAATCATCAAAATTAATATATAAATAAATGGAGGTATTTATTATGGGGACAGTTGGTCATCAGTCCTGGTCCTCGCAGGCGGACCGGCAGGAGGTGGCGATAGCGGCAGGAAAAGAAAGGCGTACGCGTCGGCTGTCATCCTCGGTGTGGACCAACCGGCGCCGAAACTGAAAGAGGTGATCACGTTTTCCTCCGAAGATGCTATCGGGCTGAGCTTCCCTCACGACGACGCGCTAGTCATCCACGCCGACGTCGACGGCTACACAGTGCATCGCATCCTCGTCGACAACGGCGCGGCACCCGACGTCCTCTTCTATGATTGCTTCCTGAAGATGACGAATCTAAGCACGGAGCTCAAGCCAGTAGCCACACCCTTGTTCGGGTTCAGCGGAACACCGGTCACCGCCGAGGGATCTATCAGGCTTAAGGTGACGCTGGGCGCCCGACCTCGGCACGTGACGGTTGAGGTCGACTTCCTAATTGTGAAGGTGAAGTCGGCGTACAACGCGATCTTTGGGTGTGGATTGCTCGGAAAGCTCGGGGGGGTGCCATCAACATATCATCAGAAGTTGAAGTTCCCTACTCCTAATGGAGTGGGAGAAGTTGTCGGCAGTCAGGCAGAGGCACGCCTCTGCTATGTTAACTCAATCAAAGCCAAAGAACCAACTGTTACTGAGTACGACCCGCTTGTCAATGATGTCCAAAAACACGAACCAGCCGAACTTACTAAGCAAATTAAAATCGAAAACGGACTACTAACTATCGGGACCGAACTCAACGAGCTAGAAGATGACATCGCCCAATTCCTCGGTCAAAATGGCGACGTATTCGCCTGGTCCGACGACGACCTGCCCGGGGTGGATCCGAGCATTATTCAGCATCACTTGAACGTCAATCCCGAAGCTCGACCGATCCGCCAGAAGAAGAGACCCTTGTCGGCCGAAAGGCAGGAAGTGGTCGAAAGCAACTTAACAAAATATTTGCATGCAGGAACCGTCAGAAATTCATTCTATCCAGACTGGGTCGCCAACGTCGTCCTGGTGCGAAAGGCAAATGACAAGTGGCGGATGTGTGTTGACTTCACCGACCTAAACAAAGCCTGTCCAAAGGACAGCTTCCCATTACCTCGGATCGATCAACTGGTTGATTCGACCACCGGACACGAGCTGTTAAGCTTCCTCGACGCCTACTCGGGCTACCATCAGATAAGAATGGCCCCGGAGGATGAGGATAAAACATCTTTCACCACTGAGAGAGGTTTGTACTGTTTCACTCGTATGCCTTTCGGACTAAAAAATGCAGGAGCAACATACCAAAGGCTAGTCAACAAAATGCTCGAGAAGCAAATCAGCAAAACCATGGAGATTTACGTTGACGACATGCTGGTGAAAAGCCGACGATCCGAGGACCACGTCAAAGACTTGACCGAGGCTTTCGAAGTGTTGCGACATTATGGGATGAAGCTGAACCTGGAAAAGTGCGTCTTCGGCGTCAGAGCGGGAAAATTCCTGGGCTACCTCGTCTCTCAAAGGGGCATTGATGTCAACCCCGACAAAGTTCGTGCAATACTCGACATGTCGGCTCCAAGGACGGTGAAAGAGGTACAGAGACTTAATGGCAGGATAACTGCTCTTAGCAGGTTCATGTCCAGGTCGGCGGAACGTTGCCGACCTTTCTTCGAGATACTGCGGAAGGGTCGCTTCGAATGGACCGAGGAGTGCCAAGGAGCCTTCGACGAACTGAAGGAACACCTAGCGAACATGCCGACGTTAAGCAAGCCATGCGACAACGAAGAACTACTGTTGTACCTATCTGCGACGGACTATTCCATCAGCTCGGTGCTCATCCGAGAAGAAGATTGAGCCCACCTCCCGGTGTACTATACGAGTAAGGCGCTACGAGGAGCCGAACAGCGCTACACCAGCCTTGAGAAGCTCGGTTATGCTATCATCATGGCAACCCGACGATTACGCCCGTATTTTCAAGCACACAAGATCGTTGTCCTCACCGACGCTCCGCTCCGACCAATTTTCGAGCGACCCGAGTCCTCGGGGAGGTTGGCAAAGTGGGCCGTCGAGCTCGGCGAATTCGATATCGAGTTCAGGCCCCGGGTCGCCATCAAAGCCCAGGCCCTCGCGGATTTTATTTCCGAAGGCACCGCCCGGGCAGCGGTGGACGAAGAACCCAACGAGAGTTGGAAAATTTTCGTCGACGGTGCCTCAAATTCCAAAGGAGGCGGTGCAGGTGTAGTAATGCGCTCTCCCGAGGGCCTCGACTTAAGGTACGCAGTTCGTTTCGGTTTCGAAGCATCTAACAATGTGGCAGAATATGAAGCGGTGGTGTCGGGGTTGAAAATGGCAAAAACCCTTGGGGTAAAGAGGGTACGCATTCACAGCGACTCCCAGCTGGTCGTCGGCCAAGTGTCCCAGATGTTCGAGGCGAAAGAGGCAAAGCTCGCCTTGTACAAAGCCGAGGTGCTAAGGATGATGGCAGAATTCGACTCAGCAGAGCTCATAAAGATACCAAGGTCCGAGAATGAACAAGCCGACGAGTTATCGAAGATCGCGTCGTCGGCACTAGAGTCACCCCCATCACTGTTGATAGAAGAGTTAACGATTCCAACCATAGCGGCCAGAGATATGATGATCGTCGACATAGGGACGACGTGGATGACCCCGTTAATAAATTTCCTCAGAGACAACGTGGTGCCGGAGGACAAAAACGAGGCCGAGAAGACAAGGAGACGATCGTCCAAGTTCTTCATCCTCGGCAACAATTTATATCGTAAGGGATTTAGCTATCCATACCTCCTATGTGTAGATCCCGCTGAAGCCGAAAAAATCATCGACGAAATACACGAAGGTACGTGCGGTTCCCATGCAGGCCCCAGATCCTTGGTAAGGAGAATAACACGACAAGGGTATTGGTGGCCGACGATGCTTAAAGACTCCGAAAAGTATGTCAGAAGCTGCCGACAATGCCAGCTATTCGGCAGAATCGACCGACGACCCCCGTCAGAGCTCACCAGCATAAACTCCCCGTGGCCATTCGCGCAATGGGGAATGGACATCCTTGGACCATTCCCCCCAGCAACTGGCCAAAGGAGGTTCATTATCGTCGGAGTGGACTATTTCACTAAATGGGTCGAAGCCGAGCCCCTGGCCAAAATCACTGATACCAACGCTTGGGGCTTCGTATGGAAGAACATCATCTGCAGGTTCGGCCTACCACGAACGATCATCACCGACAACGGGAAACAATTCGACAACACCAATTCCGTAGAAATTGCAACACACTCGAGATCGAGCATAGGTTCTCCTCAGTGGCTCATGGCCGAGGTCACCAATCGGACGATCTTGGACGGGCTAAAGAAGAGAATAACAAGCCACAAGGGAGCTTGGGCCGACCAGCTTCTACACGTGCTTTGGGCATACCGGACGACCCCGAGGGAGGCCACCCGTGAGTCGCCTTTCGCGTTGGCCTTCGGGATGGAGGCCATATCGCCTGTAGAAATGCTCGTCCCTTCAATGAGAGTTCTCGGATTCGACGAAGAAAGTAACAACCGATCCTTACGCGCCGAGCTCGACCTCATAGATGAGAGGCGGGGGAGGGCCTCTACGAGGATGGAGGTTTATCAAAGAAGAATCAAGAAAAGCTTCGACAAAAAAGTCAAGCCACGGCGCTTCGGCGTAGGAAGCCTCGTCCTGAGAAAACTCACCGTCTCCGAACCAAAGTCAGCTGTCGGAAAGTTATCGCCGAATTGGGAAGGACCTTACAAAGTCATCGATGATCTCGGGCAAGGTGCGTATCGACTATCAGACCTCGATGGGACGGTCCTGCCGAGGACATGGAATGCCGAGCATTTACGACGATATTTCCCATAACGAGGTCGCTTCGGCACTCTAGACGAGGTCGCTTCGGCACTCTGATGACGAAGTCGCTTCGGCACTCTAAACGAGGTCGCTTCGGCCCTCTAAGCGAGGTCGCGTCGGCACTCAAAGACGAGGTCGCTTCGGCACTCTGACGACGAAGTCGCTTCGGCACTCTGACGACGAGGTCGCTTCGGCACTAGACGAGGTCGCTTCAGCACTCTGACGACGAGGTCGCTTCGGCACTCTAAACGAGGTCGCTTCGGCACTCTGACGACGAAGTCGCTTCGGCACTCTAAACGAGGTCGCTTCGGCCCTCTAAGTGAGGTCGCGTCGGCACTCAACGACGAGGTCGCTTAGCACTCTGACGATGAGGTCGGTTCGGGACTCAAACGAGTTCGCTTCGGCACTCTAAACAACGAGGTCGGCGCCCCAGATATACGAACACTTCGGCAAAATCGGGATATCAAGATCATAAGTGAAGTTGAACGAATGCCAAAAGGGGACTAGTTCATTGAACAAGGAGTTTTACAGTTCGGAGGTCGTCGGGATCTCGGACATTACATCGTCGGCGACCTTGTTCAAGGTCTGGTCAACCGCAAGCTTCAAGGCCTCGTCCACGACGGCCTCCACGTCCCCGTCGCCCTCCTCGGCCGGAAGAGCAGTGCCGGATAGGTCAAGCTCGGGGTACAGCTCCCTCACCTTCTCGAGGCAAGCTTCGTAGCCTCCCTTGAAGAGACCTTCCACCTCGGCCTGGAGCTCTTCTGAGTCGCGATACTCTTCTACCGCCTTCTCCCGCTCCTCGGCAATGCGCCCCGAGAAGTCTTCCTTGGTCTTCTCGTGCGCCTCTATCTCAGCATACTGCGCTTTCTTCACTGCCTCCAGCGCCCCCTTCGTTGCGCGCAGCTCCTCCTTCTCGAAGTTGAGGGACGATTGAAGGACTGTCTCTTTCTTCTTCGACTCCTCCAAGTCTTTCTCGGCCTTCAGCCGAAGGGTCCTCTCCAACTTTAGCCGCTCCTCGGCCTCGGCGATCTTCTTGTCGCAAGATTGTCGCTTCACGTCGGCCCGATGGGTGAAGGCGTGGAAGGCAGCCAGCTGACTCAGCATAGATGTGTGAAATTCATGCAGAAGCTGGCGAGCGGGCTTGTTCAGAGCCTCGGCTGCCGCCTCGGCGGGAGGGCCCGACGACCCCAGTCCAGTGGGTCAAAGTGAACCCGACTCTCGGTCGTCGCGGAAGGCGCAGGAGGCGGGGGCGTTGCCGGTCGAGGAGGACTTTTGACGGTTGCTCGTCGGGAGAAATCGGCGACGACCCGCGTTCGGGAACCACCGACGGTACCGCAGGGGCATCATCTTCCCGACGATGCTTCTCGAGGCGAGAAGCGACCTTCTTCTCGCGGGAGAGAACCCCTCTCTTGGCTTTTTCCATTAGCGAGGGACGTGCGCGCGATGGCGTCGGCGAAGCACCCTTGTCGGCCATGACTGCGAATACAAAACGCACGTCAGAAAACCGAGAACCACCAAGAGGCAGGGTAGCAACTAAATGACAGGCAACCTGCTGTGCCCTCGGCGATCAGCTCGAACAGCCCCTCGGAAGGTTCGACCAGGTCTGGAGGTACCACTTCCTTCAGGAGCGCTAGGTCCGTGAGCTCGGATGTGTTAAGCCTCGGCGACGCAAAAACCTTGCTCCGGACGTCGATGGCCGACCAAACAGTAGGAAAAGGCCACCCGGAGGGACGGTAAACAAACACAAAACTCCTCTTCCAGCCATGGACCGAGGAGGGCAATTTGAGAATCTGCCGACCATTCCTCGCGGCAAAATAAAGCCAATCGCCAACGGCTTGATTGCAAAAAGATAGAAGAAGAGGCGTAAGGTCGGAGGGACCGCCGCCGAATAGCAAAGGGTGAGGAAGCCGACGATA
This sequence comes from Colocasia esculenta, assembly GCA_014218235.1. Lineage (NCBI taxonomy): Eukaryota > Viridiplantae > Streptophyta > Magnoliopsida > Alismatales > Araceae > Colocasia > Colocasia esculenta. The sequence continues at coordinate 191,217,565 of CM024754.1, read as the reverse complement.
GCCCGCCAGGCGTTTGGGGCTAACTGCGAAGGTGCGGCTCCGAGCTCAAAAAGGAGAGAAACTACGAAGGGGTGGAAGGGATAACTGAGGCCCGCCTTTACCGCCTCGGAATAGATTGTAAACCCCCCTTTCATTACCTGATGGGCCCTAAAACCCCGGTTGGCGAACATAACGACGTCGGCCGGGAAGACGAGCCTTCGATGCTCATGCATCCAATTAAAGGTGTCGGGAGAGGTTTTGCAACGAGCTGCGACGACATTGTCGGCCGCGCGACGATCGCCAGAAGTATGGGCCGAAGGTTCTCGGGGGACGTAACTACCCGAATCGACCCTAAGGACAAAGGACTTTTCTACTGGTCCCCACACAAGCGTCTCGAGGGTTTCGGACTCGGTTTCGGTCTCGGAATGCTCAGACTCCTGGTTAGGCTCATCGTCGGAGATCTCGACGCTTTGATTGGTGGGCTTGCTAGGAGAAGGATCTGCTAACGAAGGACCCTTGGGAGAGGAGGAAACGGAAAGGCTACTCATCGCTTACCTCGGAAGGAAGCTAGCGGGGGAAAGCTATCCGCACAGACCGAAGCGTCGGATCGTCGGACAGCTCACCGGAGAATACGCGCGAGCAGAGTATGCAGAACGAACAACAAGCCTCAAGGAAACCCGGCTATTTATAGGGCTACCGGAACAACCCCGCCGATGGTCGAGATTCCAGGAACCGCTCAGATACGGCCACATGTCGAAAGCCCATCGACCAAAGGCCGTTCACCCGGATCCCCAGTGCGTTTCGAATGCAAAGCGACGTCATCACAAGCACGGAGGCCCAGGCGCCCGTAACGTCCGTCACCGCCGCCTGACATTATGTCAGAGGATCGCAATCTCATCATGGAAAACGGTACGGCTCTAGCCGAAACCAGAGGCGGCGCGTACCCGCGCGACACCCGCTGGCGATTCGATGGGACGCACGGATCTGCTGACAGCTGGCTTCTCATCGAGCCAATAGCTCGCCTCGATAAGAACCCGGGGGGCTAGTGATGTCGTCGGTCATTATCCGACCTCATGAGCGACGATATTATCCGACCTCCGGGAAGGACGAGAGGTCCGACCACTAGAAGATCTACTAATGACAATAGGTCCCACGACGAGCGACGAGCGAAGTCGGGAACTCATCGACTTGACCTCTCCATTCAGCTATACCGACGACTCAGGGAATCGATCGAACCGAGGAAACAGGTCGAACGCGTCGGACCCAACCTCGTAGGCCACGAGAAGAACCGACCGAGGATTGATTGCGCAATCCAGGGGGTCCTCCCACTCAATCCGGGCCCGCCTATCACGCGGATTGCTTCCCCGAGATCCTCAACAGCTAGCCGCCAGCTGTCGCCTGAGCCAATTGGGAAGCCTTAGTCACAGGTTAGCTGTCACAGCGTGATTATAATTAAGCCGTGATCAACGCACTCGCCTCGTATTGCCCCACAATGGCGCAGAAGGAACGGGACTTCGGACCCTTCCTTGTAACCTACGATACCACACCAGTATAAAAGACCAAGCCACACCTCACAAGAAAGGTACGCTATTCGTAGCACCAAAACTCTTTTCTCTCTCTGAACATCCTTCTGAACTCTTGCTAACTTGATCGTCGGAGTGTCCGACCGCCGAAGAGTCTCGGTAGTTTGCAGGTCAGGAGGGCTCCGCCGACAACCGTGCGACGACTCCACATCTCTCGGTGCCCATCCGGTTCGGTCCCGGCCGACCCATCCTTGCTTGTGCAGCAACATCTCCTATTGAAGAGAGGAAAACTAAACTTGTGGAGACCACAAAAACTTTAGTGGACAGTAGAATCACTCGTCAGATAATTCTCAAGGCAAGCACCTGTGCTTGGCCCGCCCTTCCAGCACAGCCAATGATTGGTGGGACCTTCATGCATGGCTTCTCATGACCAGCAAGAACACAGCGCCCCCACCCAAAGCCTCTCCTTAGCTGTCCAGCTCCCATGATCCCCAACACAACACTTCCGCACTGCCCCATCATCTCTTCCCGCCAGGCAGAATCCTCTCTCCTCGTTTCCGCCGCTATCACGGGACATGCCCGGCAGCACACGTGCAGAGAGCCGTCTCTACACGTGGAATTCACGTGTGGTGCCCCCTCCCCCACCACAGGGGGGAAGTAATGGGAAGAGGGGACTGTTGCAAAACGGTTTCGAATAAATCCCATTAAGATACTAAAAAAGTTTACATGAATGGAACCCCAAAAAAAGTGGTGTAGTCGACGATCTCAAATTTATTTCTACGGTCTTAAACTTTGCAGTGGAAAAAAATAGCTTTTCAACAAGTCCGAATGATCAAGTTGGGTCCGTCGACAGCTCGGGGACTGCAGAGTGAAGATTCATTGCAAATAATCGAATACTACTAAAAGTTTGGTAATCAATCAGACTGTAAATTAAGTTGGAGCTTCATTACGAGCAACCTTATTTTTCTGATTTTTTCCCTTATTTCTTGAGTTCATCTTTGTAAAATTCGTCTATATATTCTCATCTAATAAGAAGATTCGGACTAATTAACCGGGTAGGGCCACAGTGTTGTTAGTAGTAGTTGCGGAGTCACCTCTCACTGGGCTTATCGGAGGGAGGTTAAACTAGCTGGTGGATCCCGTGGAAATTACTTGGTGCACACCACCAGGGATTGGGTGCCTCATCACACTGACGTGATGAGCACCCAATGGGAAGGGGTGGTGCACACACACCCCGTCCCTGGGTGTGCACCAGTAATTCTCGGATTCCAGATACCCATTCCCCTCTTCTCCTTCTATAAAAGGATCTAAACAAGGAGGCTGCATGGAAACGTCGGAAAGCCTGAGAAAAGAAGAGAGGAAGGAAGCCCCTCGTTCCTTCCGGCGTCTGGGTCCTCGGGCAGCAGGCAGCGCCCAGATCGCGGTAGTGAAAGGAGAGAGTCCTCGAGAGCTCGTCCGGCGGAAGAAGATGGTGGGAGAGGAAGATTTGAGGCTCTGCCTTGGATGGAGCGCAGGGATCGATGCTTCCGTCTCCGACTCCGGCGAGCAGCTGGCTCACGGTGAGCTCCTCGACCTCCTTACCATATTCCCCGTCAACTTTCTGCGTTGTGCTGCTTCATGGTTCGATTGTTTGAATACTGATGAAGATGTGTGTTTGCTGCTAAATGCAGAGAGTATGGGTATGGGGGACAGAGGAAGGCAAGGCAGCCACAGGGAGGAGAAGGGCCAGGAAAAGGAGAGCGATGAGGAGGAAGGAGGAGGGGTCGTGGGGGTATCCGGTGCGGGGAGGAAGAAGCTGCGGCTCTCCAAGGAGCAGGCCTCCATCCTCGAGGACGCCTTCCGGCAGCACCACACCCTTAACCCTGTAAGCCCAAAAAACAACACATAGGAGGGTCTATAAAGAGAGCAAGAGGAGAGTGTGGTTGCTTTTACAAATGCACATTTGACCACATTGCTAAAAATCATGGGTTCTGATTGGGTGGTGTGCTTGGACCTTGGAGCAGAGGCAGAAGCTGCAACTGGCGAAGGAGCTGAACCTAAGGCCCCGGCAGGTGGAGGTGTGGTTCCAGAACAGGAGAGCAAGGTAAGGAAGGGATTCCCCTACAAGAGTAGATGCAAACTAAACCTGTTGTTGTGCTTTGTATGGACTTCATGTTTACTGTTTTCTTCCTTTGCTGGTGACGTTAGAACGAAGGTGAAGAAGACGGAGGTGGACTGCGAGCTGCTGAAGAGATGCTGCGAGAACCTGACCGAGGAGAACCGCAGGCTGCATAGGGAGCTGCTGGAGCTGCGAGCTCTGAAGCGGCCGCCGCCGGCTCATGTGTACTTGCAGGCAGGGGATCACGCCGCGCCGCCGCCAACCACCACCATCCTAGCCGTCTGCCCATCCTGCGAGAGGGCAGCCCCGCCCAGGGTGGCGGCGGCGACCGAGAGCAAGTACCATCGCCGCTCCACATCTCTGCCGCTCCAACTCCCGCAGATCCTCCTGTCTTGAAGAAGCAAACAGAAGGGAGGGAGGGTGGATAGGGTAATAGTGTAATACTCGTTCCTTCTCCAATCTTCTCTTCACTCATTTAGTAAAGTGGGCACAAGTAGTGGCCCTTTGGGAACGTAATAATGGCCCATGGACGGGAAAGAATGCAAGCAAGGCGCAAGCCAGCGAGCGTTACGAAGCTCTCTGTTGTTTCCAACAACTCGATTCGGATGCATGGAGGGACGCCCTTTCTTTTCCCAGAGTTTGTAAGCTTTTTGGTTTTAAGTCTTGACCAGAGAGAGAGAGAGAGAGAGAGAGAGAGAGAGAGAGAGAGAGAGCGAGAGAGAGAAGCGCAATGGAATTTCTGAAGCCATTGAATCCAGCAGGATTCAGAGACCGTCTATAGTAGTATGGCCACTGTGTCAATCAGGTCGACGCAAAAGACCTAGAGATGATATGATCGAAAAAAAAACTCCACTTCTATTTAGATGGCTGATAACGAGTGATATGCATATCACCACATGCCCATCTAAACGTGCAGCTGCGTCAAAAACTCCCACGCGCCACTTTTGCTTTCGCCATAAACATTACTTGATGCCATTTACTTATTCATTAAGGTATCGAATTTGTTAGTTGTTACCTGTGATGATCATTCCCGAGTGCATAATCTAGAATATGAGACAAACCCTGAGAGCTTGGAATGGTCTTCCAATCCTCGCCATGGGAAGTTTTTGAAGTGTGTGGTGGCTGTTTTCCGCCACCTAAGCCCATCACGTCAAGGCCCATCAACGTCTTCCCTTTCGGACGTGGCCTCCTCAGACGATCCCTCGCCTCCGTACGGATCAGATGAAAGGAGACCCCACACTCCGGTCATCCTTGGCTAAGCACTGTCGAGCTCGTCAGCAGGCGGCTTCCGAACAAGGACCTCAACCCTGCTGCGCGGAACAACCCTGGATGTCACCGAACAGCGCGTTCGAGCCCTCATGTGGGTCACCTGCTCGGAAGGTGTCTCCAGAGGCTTCCGAGCGGGCTCTCTGACTTACACCGCGGTTATAACTGCCCCAGGCCACGCGCTCCATCATCAAGAGGCACGATCTGCCTGGCATCCCAATGGGCACCTGAGCGTATAACTCCTCTCGTTATGCGCGCCCATCAAGCCGCCTTTTCAGGCACGATCTACCAACGTTACGCACGTTGGCCTTGGCACCGACGCCTATAAAAAACATAGGTACAGTACCATGCAAGGGTACATTCTCTTACTCACGCGAACACACTTTCGTATTCCGAAACCCCCTGCCTTGCAAGCTCTCCACTGACTTAGGCATCGGAGGGTTTTCCCGGTCTTCACCGGGCCCCCTGATACTCTTCTGGTCTTGTAGGTCCTCGTCCTCACCGGCGATCGTCCTCCCTCTCTCTCTAGTGGAGGCCCATTTGGCTCCGGTCCAAACAGGATTTCGCCACCACATTTGGCGCCGTCTATGTGAAGCGACGCAGCAATGGCTCGAGGACGATCCTCATACCAGAACGTAGGAAGCAGGGCGACGAGGTCCCGTCAGTCGCGAGGGGACTCTTGTCGCCGATCCCCCTGGTGACGTCGCCATCGCCCCCGCCGGCGCTAATCACGACGTCCCAGCACCACCGACTGCTGCACCCGCAACTGCCCTGGAAGTAGCAGAGCTTCGCGGGCAGATGCAGCAGTTAACGGGCGTCTACCTCGCCCTGCAGGCTCAGTTAGCGGGGGCAGCAGCCCCTGCGGCTTCCCTGCCGCGCGAGCGACAGGCGGAGTCGTCGCATCGCCGCTCTCGCGTCCCCCCGGCGCCTCAAGAGCAGCAGGCAGATTCGCCGCGCCGGTCCCATCGGGCTCCGTCGGAAGAGCGGGCACCAGAGCGCCGCGGACGTTCGCCCCGCCGCTCTATCGTCTCCCCCCGTCCGCCACGATCAGTCGTGGGAGGCAACTCCCACGCCTCCGGACGAGGGGGCCCCGCCAACTCCGAGCAGGAGCTCGCCAGGCGCCTAAGGCGTGTGGTCGACCTCGAACGCCGCATGGACGCGATGGTTCAGCGTGCGGAGGGGAAGGCTCCAGCGAAGGATGACTTGGACTTCCGCTCCCCATTCAGCAGGGAGATCCTGGAGGCCCAGGTCTCCTCCAAGCTCCTTCTACCCACCATCGCGCCCTACGACGGCACAACTGACCCGGCCGACCACATCCACGGCTTCGAGTCGCACATGGTGTTCCACGGAGCATCAGACGCGGCTAAATGCAGGGCCTTCCCTGCAACGCTCAAGGAGACCGCCAGGGCCTGGTTGAAACCCTCCCTGCGGGCTCCATCACCTCCTTCCGCCAACTAAGAAGTCCTTCAGGGACAACTTCCTTGGCGGAAGGTCGCAGCCGCGAACGGCGGCTTCTCTTCTGGCTATGCGCCAGAAGAAAAGCGAGGCACTCTGGGACTTCGTTAAGAGGTTCCGAAGAGGCGCTTCGCATCTCGCGCCTGGACGTCCCTCTGGCAACCAGTGCCCTATCCAGGGCACTCGCGACGGCTTCTTGCAGAGAGCCTCGGCGTCCAGCAGCCCGCCACCCTTGCCGAACTACTCTCCATCGCACAGCGCCACGCAGCTTGCGAGGAGAGCCTGGCGGCGAGCAGGGCCGAGCAGGGGGAGCAGTCGGACAAGAAGCGGCCTTCCGATAACGTTCCGACCGAGATCGGAAGAAGGGACGGCGCAATGGCGATTCTCCGCGCCGTCCGCGCCCCTTCACCAACTGCACGCCCTCACCGTGGCACCCGAACAGATCCTGGCAGAGATCAGGAATGAAGCATTTGTTCGGTAGCCACAAAGAATGCGCTCCGACCCCCGAAAGCGCGATCAAAATAAATACTGTCGCTTCCACCGCGACCACGGCCACGACACCTCCGAGTGCCGCCAGCTCAAGGACGAAATCGAAGACCTAATCAAGCGCGGCTACCTTGGACGGTTCGTGCGCCGGAATGAAGAACGCCCCAGACACCGAGAGCGCACTCCCGAGCAGCCGATCAATAACGATCCCAATGGGTAGGAGATCAACGTGATCGCGGGAGGCTTCGGCGCGGGCGGAGAAAGCACTCGAAGCCGACGCGACTACGCAAGGCGAGTGCATGTCGTAGATAGGCCTTCGGCACCTCGGCCGGCTCCATATCCTGCCAGTCCTACACGTGCACAGCCCGAGGAGGCTATAACCTTCTCAGATGAAGATCTTGTAGGGGTTACAACCCCACACACTGATGCATTGGTCATTTCGGCCACCATCAACCACTGTAATGTGCGCCGGATTCTGGTAGATAATGGAAGCGCCCCCGATGTCTTGGCTTACGACTGTTTTGTCCTCATGGGCCTGCGAACCGATCAACTCACCCCTGTAAACTCGCCACTGTTCGGCTTTTCGGGAGTTTCGGTCCAGCCCATGGGAAGGGTTCGTCTTCCGATCACCTTGGGAACGGCTCCTAAGGCTGTGACCAAAATTGTTGACTTCCTGGTCATCAACAACATGCCTGGATATAATGCTATCCTTGGCAGAGGTCTGATCGGACGCCTTAAAGCATACCTTCGTCACTCCATCAGAAGATGAAGTTTCCTACTCCGAGCGGAGTGGGCGAAGTGCTCGGGTGTCAGCGCGAGTCTCGCCGTTGCTATGTCCTCTCCTTAAGGGATAAGCAACCACTCGCTGATACAGCTCCTTCAACCTCCGATCAGCCCTCCACCAGCCGAGGGACGCCTGCGGAAGATTTGATCCCCATCCAGGTGGACGAAGACCCCGAACACGTCTTGTATATTGGTGCCTTGTTGACAGAGGCCGAGCAGCAGCGCTACATAGCCTTCCTGCTGGCCAATTTGGACTTGTTCGCCTGGTCCGATGATGAGCTTCCAGGCATTCCCCCGGAGGTCATGGTTCATCGCCTCCGGCTGGATCCCCGGATCCCACCAGTTCAGCAAAGGAGGCGACCTGTGAACCGAGAACGGCAGACCGTGATTCAGGATCACGTGGTCAAAAGCCGAACTGTTGGGCTCCTCCGAGAAGCCCAATATCCGAGATGGATCTCTAACGTGGTCCTCGTACGCAAGGCCAACGGTAAATGGCGTGTATGTGTGGATTACAAAGATCTCAATAAGGCAACGCCCAAAAACAACTTCCCTCTGCCACGCATTGATCAGCTGGTGGACGCTACTTCCGGGCACGAGAGTCTAAGCTTTTTGGATGCCTACTCTGGTTACCACCAGATCAGCATGCATCCCCCGGATCAAGATGCCACAACGTTCGTTACAGACCTAGGCTTATACTGCTTTACCAGAATGCCTTTTGGTCTGAAGAATGCAGGCGCGACTTACCAGCGGCTGGTCAACAAGATGTTCGAGCAGCAGATCGGGCGCAACATGGAGGTCTATGTTGATGACATGCTGGTCAAGACACTTCCGAGTACTGACCACATTTCCGACCTCCAGGAAACTTTCGCAACCCTGCGAAGGTATAATATGAAGCTCAATCCTGCCAAGTGCGCGTTTGGTGTTCGGTCGGGTAAGTTCCTCGGGTTCCTCGTATCAAACAGGGGAATAGAGGCCAACCCGGAAAAAATCCAAGCCGTGCTTGAAATGAGCAGTCCAAAGACAGTGCGCGACGTCCAACGCCTGACGGGGCGTCTTGCGGCACTGAACCGGTTCATGTCCCGAGCAGCAGAAAGAAGTTTTAACTTCTTCAAGTTGCTCCGAGGCCCTAAAAGCTCCTCGAAGCAAGGGGGGCAAGTACGGTGGACTGATGAGTGCGAGGCTGCCTTCACCGAACTGAAGGCATATTTGGCAGCCCCTCCTGTTCTCTCAAAGCCTGTGCTCGGGGAACCTCTGTTCGTGTACCTCTCGGTCACCGAACACTCCATCAGTGCAGTCTTAATTAGAGAAGTTGGAGCGGCGCAGCATCCTGTATACTACATCAGCAGGGTCCTCCAAGAGGCTGAAAGGAGGTACCCCAGAGCAGAAAAACTCGCCCTTGCTCTCGTCACGGCTGCATGGAAGCTCAGGCCCTATTTTCAGGCCCATTCCGTTACAGTTCTAACCGATCAGCCGCTGAAATCCATCCTTCAGCGGCCAGAGGCTTCCGGCAGGTTGGTTAAGTGGGCGATAGAGCTTGGTGAGTTCGACATCAGCTTCCGACCGAGGACGACGATCAAAGCACAGGCGTTAGCAGACTTCGTGGCGGAATGTACCCTTTCGGCCGAGCAGGATCCACCGTTGGCAGACGAGCCCCCATGGGAGCTTTATGTTGACGGATCCTCTTGTGTCACCGGAAGCGGGGCAGGTTTGGTCCTCACCTCCCCAGAGGGTTTAGAGTTCCAATACGCCCTCCGTTTTCGCTTTCCAGCCTCCAACAACGTCGCCGAATACGAAGCTTTACTGTCTGGTATTCGCATGGCTAGGCACCTTGGGGCCATTCGGCTTAGAGTCTTTAGTGACTCCCAGCTGGTTGCCAGCCAGGTAAGCGGACAGTTCGGAGCAAGGGAACCTCGCATGGCTCAATACCTCCAACAGGTCAAGAGCCAGACAGAGGACCTCGTATACTTCGAAGTCATACATGTTCCACGGGAGCAAAACGCGCGAGCTGATGCACTGGCCAAATTGGCGTCCTCAGGTGACATCACCCCTTCCCGCTCTGTGTTTATTGAAGAGCTCGCCTCGCCGAGCACGGAGGTTGATGTAGCCGCCATAGAAACGGGCCCACCAACCCCGAGTTGGGTTGACCCTCTCTTGGCGTACCTTCTCCGAGGTGAGCTTCCGCCCGAACAGGGCGAAGCTCGGAAAGTCAGAATGCGCTCTCAGCACTTCACCCTCGTAGAAGGCAAACTATACCGACGGTCCCTTGCTAGACCTCTTCTGCGTTGCCTCAACCCTGAGGAGGCCCTTGCAGCCACAGAAGAAGTCCACGAGGGGCTGTGCGGAAGCCATCTGGGGGGCAGAACGCTAGCGCGCAGCATCATCCGAGCAGGGTTCTGGTGGCCTTCTTTCAGAAGGATTGCATGTCCTTTGTCAGGAAATGTCCAGAATGCCAAAAGTTCGGAGAACTCATTAAGCAGCCTGCCGAACAGCTTCACAGCCTGTTCGAGCCACGCCCTTTCGCCAGGTGGGGCATTGATATCTTGGGTCCCTTCCCAGAGGCCCAAGGGCGGAAGAAGTTTCTCTTCGTGGCCATCGACTACTTCACCAAGTGGATCGAGGCCGAACCTGTTGCCACAATCACCGAACAAGCCGCATGGAAGTTCGTATGGAAGAACCTTCTCTGCAGGTTTGGCGTCCCAAGGGTGATTACGTCTGACAACGGGAAACAGTTCGACAGCACCTTCTTCAAGCAGAAGTGCGCCGAGCTCGGGATCTACAACCACTTCACCTCCGTGGCTCATCCCCAGGCAAACGGTTTGGTCGAAAACGCCAACCGAACACTGCTGCATGGGATCCGCACGAGAGTGGAGGCTGCGGGTGGATCATGGATCGACGAACTCCCAAACGTCCTTTGGTGTCATCGAACAACTGCTCGGGTAGCTACAGGGGAAACACCTTTCCACCTGGCCTACGGCTCGGAAGCAGTTGTACCTCTGGAAGTAGCCCTTCCAACCATTCGAACAACCCACTTCGACGAAGCCGCCAATAACCGCGCTCTTCGAGAGAACTTGGACATGCTGGGCGAACGACAGAGTGACGCCAGCATTCGTCTCGTTTCTTATCAGCAACGACTCGCACAATACTATAATGCGCGAGTTCGGGAAGGCGGTTCAATGTGGGAGACTTGGTTCTGCGCCGCTGTTCGGCTTCGGACCCCCGAAGAGCAGTCGGCAAACTTGCCATCAAATGGGAAGGACCTTATCAGGTCACCCATGTCCTCGGAAAAGGCTCATATAAGCTAACTACTCTAGTGGTGAAGCCATACCCAGGACTTGGCATGTTTCTAACCTTAAGGCTTATCATTTATAAAAGCCTTTTGTCAGCATCCTACCTCTCTTCTCCCTACTCCTGTTGTTTCACAAGCATTTAGCATATACACCTGATCGGAATCTTCTTTGCGGTTCTCAACGATCTGCGTCTTACATGCGATGCCTGTGAAGCCTAACGGACTCCGGTCGAGCAGGAACAGCCAACAAAAGGGAGAAGATAGAGAAAGTGAAGCTACGAGACAATCTCATGAACAGAAGATTTCATTTCACAAAAAGTTTTTTTTAGTGAGCCCTTCTCGGCCGCGGTTACAAAAAAAAAGGGGAACACGGGAACAACAAGGAGCATAAGGATCAAGGGGCCTGCTGTGAAGGACCGGCGTCTTCTTCTGAAGGGGGCATCCGCCCAGACTGGAATTGTGCAAACCGCACACCATCCAAGCGGGCGTCCTGAGTGCGGCGCCGGCACTCCCGAACAGCAGCCTCGAAGGCTTCTCGGGCACGTTCCACCCAGGAAAGCTGTTCTCCAAGGTCCTTCCCAGCATTGAGACCCACTCGGTAGCAGCGGGCACCATATTGCTCCAAGTCTTCCTAGTACTCCGGTCCGGCCTTATAGTCAGTAACGGCACGGACCCCCGCGTCCACTATCACCTTGGTTAAGGCTTCCTTCTCGGCCCGCGCCAAGGTGGTCTCGAGCTCCGAAGCCTGGAGGGCCGCTTTGAGGTTCTTCACCTCCTCCTCCAGCGCCGTCTCGTGAGCCTTATGCCTCGCGGAGAGGTCCTTATAGAAGGCTGTTTGCGCCTCATTCAAATATCTCTGCTTCTGACCTCGAACAGCTAGAGCCTTGAGGGTGCCCAGCGACTTGGACATGCCATCCACGAGCGCCTCTAGATCAACATCGCTCGTGCCCTCATCCTCTAGGCCCTCTGGCTGGTAACCTTCCACTGACTTCTCCGGAGTCAGCTCGGAAGGAAGGTCCAGGCACCTTGCCAGCTGTTCGAGTCGGGAAGCAGTGGGGCTTGCGAACAGCTTCCTTGGCGACACCTCCACACGGCGAAGCGTTGCCTCCAGCGCTGCCACCGAGGGCACCTCCGGGAGTCTTCGATGTAGCACCTCAGTCAGAGGTCTGGTGTCGTCCCCGAACTCTCGTCCCCAGCCGCAGCAGCGGCAGACGAGACTGGAACATCATTAATGACAAGGCCTTCCGGCCGACTCGACCCGGAGGTCGTAGCAATAACGTTCGTCGAAGCCGAAGCTCGACTCGCCCCAGCGGCCTCCTGCCTTGTCGCCGGCCGCACCTCCTCATCGTCCTCGGTAGCGGAGGCTGCAAGGGCTGCTGCACGACCCTCCTCGGCATCTCCAAGAGCTTGAGTGCTCTTCTCTCCGGGGACGACTGCACTCTTGCCGACTACAAGATCCTCAGCGATCACCTCGGCTGCACTCTCGCCGACTACACGGCCTTCGGTGATCACCAAGGTGGGGGGCATGGGGGGCAGAATGTTTTCACTCCCTGCGGAACATCCCCCCTCGGAGAACTGCCTCGCCAGAATCACAAACAGCCGCTGGCGCAGGAGTGAGGTCCAGGCGACCACCCCGTCCTCGGCACCGAGCTGTGTGCCCTCATCCGGCGCGCCACCCTGTTCGGCGCTCCCTTCACTGGGCAGGACCTCTTGGGTCTCACGCACCGGCGACTTCGCCCGCCCTCAAGAGCGGTCCGATTCATCGCTGACCATTATCAGGCCCAGCTCGGCGGACATCTTCATGACCGCCTCCAAACGGTCCACAGCTGGAATCGCGGACGCCCTCTCCTCGGATGTCCCCGTACGCTGGCGGGATCTTCGAGCCAGCAGAGGCTCAAGATCCTCCTCTGCTTCTTCCTCCACTACCGCGGCGCCTTCTGCAACGTGCGGCATCGGCTTCGTCATCTTCCTCTTTTTGCGAGCTCGGGGCTCGTCGGACACCCCTTCTTCGGAAGAGCGGCCCCCGACCTGCGACTCCACCACAGCCGCCTTGCGCTTCTCCTTCCTCTTCGTCTGAGGGAGAGAAGTCGTCTGTGCGGTCGTCGCCATCTCAAGTGCCTTCTTCACGGCACCTCCTCTCGTTACGGCCTTCGCTTGCTACGCGGACCCCTTCGCGGAGCCTTCCCCGTCCAGCCTTATGTGCAAAGGCTAACGGGGATCATCTCGGCACAGTCAGCCATCTCCTTCTGGTCCCGACTAGCAGCTATTTCTTCATCGTCTAGAAGAAGCAGAAGAAGGGTTAGAACCCATGTATGTAGGGAAAGAAAACGAGCAGAGCAGCATAAGACTTGCCCCAGGCGCGGCTAAGCTTGCATTTCACAAGCTTGTACTCGGTCAAGTACCCCTCGGCGTGGTTCACCCCGACCGTGTTCAGCAACTGGGAGGCCGCGGCTGCCTCCCTGATCAAGAAGGGGGGCATGTCCGCCCTCCTCAGGGGCTCCACCACCCTCACGGGGAAATCCCACTCGGGGATGTTCGCTCCTTGTTGTCGCCCCACGGAGAAGAGCGCCCTGTCCACCCCTTGTTGTTGGACAGTCGGGGCGAGAAGTTGATCCGCATCCGGTTTGTACGGTGTTTCACGTACACGATCCCCATCCCGGACTGCGGAGAGCACGCCAGGCTGAAGTGATTACGGAAGATATCCGCAGTCGCTTCGATCTTCTTCTTCCTACATATTGCAGAAGACAAGATCGTCCTCCACGAGTTGGGCGTCAGCTGAATTGGCGCCACTTTCCAACTCCGGAGTAGCTCCTTTGCAATCTCCGGCATCGGCAGCCGGAGACCAGCCTCTAGCAGGTCCAGCGAGAGCACGAAGCACCCCAGTTTCAAGGTTAGATACGACTCGTCCTCGCGCATCAGGACGATGTCGTACTCCTCACCTATCCGAAAACGCTCTCGAAGACCCTCGAAGCCGATACTATACTTCGCCGCTTTCGCTGCCACCGGCGGCATCCCGCTGGCTTCAACGATCTTCTTTCCCTTCTGAGCCATCACCAGAAAGCGGAGAACACAGCACAAGAAGAAGAAGGAGAGCAGGAGTGGAGGAAAGCTCGAAGGAGAAGGAGGCGAGCGGCTTGGGAAGCTGTGGACTCTGGAAAATCTTTCGGAGGCGCAGACCCCGCTCTCACCCCCTCCCCTTCCTTATAAGGAAGGTGAGGCGCGAAATTCGAAGCATGGTTGGAAATGGCGTTTCCCTCCACTCCAAGTCCCCTCTCGAATGACCCACGGGTGACCGTTCGGGCTTGGCGTGTGACGTTCTGGGCTTGACACGACCCACGTGGTCATCATGAAAACCCCGTGTTCGAGGTAAACCCCTCTACGGTGGCGTCGCTACAGGTCTGTTCGGATCTCCGAGGGCGATACCGCATTTATTGCGGAGATGACGCCCGAGCAGGTCGCCGCCCTCAAGCGCTCCGGCTTCCGAGCCACTTGAAGGCGTGGGGGGCAAGTGTGGTGGTTGTTTTCCGCCACCTAAGCCCATCACGTCAAGGCCCATCAACGTCTTCCCTTTCGGACGTGGCCTCCTCAGACGATCCCTCGCCTCCGTACGGATCAGATGAAAGGAGACCCCACACTCCGGTCATCCTTGGCTAAGCACTGCCGAGCTCGTCAGCAGGCGGCTTCTGAACAAGGACCTTAACCCTGTTGCGCGGAACAACCCTGGATGTCACCGAACAGCGCGTTCGAGCCCTCATGTGGGTCACCTGCTCGGAAGGTGTCTCCAGAGGCTTCCGAGCGGGCTTTCTGACTTACACCGCGGTTATAACCGCCCCAGGCCACGCGCTCCATCATCAAGAGGCACGATCTGCCTGGCATCCCAACAGGCACCTGAGCGTATAACCCCTCTCATTATGCGCGCCCATCAAGCCGCCTTTTCAGGCACGATCTACCAACGTTACGCACGTTGGTCTTGGCACCGACGCCTATAAAAAAATAGATACAGTACCATGCAAGGGTACGTTCTCTTACTCACGCGAACACACTTTCGTATTCCGAAACCCCCTGCTCTACAAGCTCTCCACTGACTTAGGCATCGGAGGGTTTTCCCGGTCTTCACCGGGCCCCCTGATCTTCTTCTGGTCTTGCAGGTCCTCGTCCTCACCGGCGATCGTCCTCCCTCTCTCTCTAGTGGAGGCCCGTTTGGCTCCGGTCCAAACATGATTTCGCCACCACAAAGTGGAAGCTTGCTGCATGAGGCCACGTGTTCTTACGGCAATGAAAAGACGATATACACTATTGCAAACGTAAACAATTGTTCTAGTTCTAGATATAAAAAGGAACCGGTTTTGCTTGCCAGAGAAGAGTTACATGATTTGCCTTCTTATTTGTACATGTACAATACTAGAATTTCATAGAGAAAAATCAACTCATAAACGCACTTCTTCTTCTTGAGGATGTGATGGAATTCAGCTGGTTCCTATTTCCTGCAAAAAGTAACTGGTCATAAGATTTGTATTTTTATATGAAAAAAGGGGAACATATTAGGTTTCAAGGGCCAGCAGAATCAGAAAGGGCGCAACTTATAAATGTCGATATGAGGAAGGTACTACAGTCAAAAAGCATCCAACCACACGCAAAAGAAGAGGGGAAAAATGGTCAAATACTAAGTTCGCACTGGATAAAGGCCATGGACTGATCTGTGTTTGTCCAAAACAGCAATAAGGACCACTACGTATTCTTTGTGCAGCAAGTTGTTAAAATGCAGCCTATAAACATGGAACAAAAATGTCTTGATTACATGTATGATGTATTCGGAGGTCTATGGCACAACCATGTAGTTCCAAAACGCGTGCAAACGAACAGAAAAGGGGAGATGAAGGAACGAAGGTTTGATCTTTCTCTTCTGCTACTAGTCGTTGGTTCACCAAATCATCCCCTCATTTAGGTATCTTGTCTATAAATTAGATCTCTAAATCCTATGTTAATGGTAAGTGAAACTTTGTTCCCCAGAGGAACTGAAACAACTAGCCAATAAGAAACAAATTCCAGCAACTGTCACAAATCATGCTATCACGTTATATAAAACCAATATTTCAATTGTCGGCCAATACTGATTGCCATAATCCAATAAGCATACTATATGATCTGATATTGATCTTCAAACCTTAGTAGCAACATTGGATCCGCTGGGACATATGTGGAACAATTAAAATTGTACCCTAAACGGCCAGAGAACATTCTTTCGAAAGTAATAGTTTGATCTATGTTTACAACTGGCAACTTTCTATCACCACCGCCAATTATCAAAAGAACACTGCCCTCAGTATCTAACCCTTGTCTGGCATTAGCTTCTAGTTCAAATCAAATGTATGGTGTGGCAAAGGAAAACCAAATCACTTGTTTATTCTTGGAGCAAGGCTCCTTATATAGAGAGTACATAGGTTTACTTGTCCTATAGGACTAAAATATCTTAACCTACTCTTAACATACTCTTAACACTCTCCCTCAAGATGGAGCATAAATATCTAATATCCCAACTGTTTAGAGAACCTGGGAGAGGTAAGAGCTTTAGTAAATAAATCAACTCGCTGTTCCTCAAAGGAGGTGAATGAGATGGCAATTTTCTTTGACATCACCGCTTCCTGAACAAAATGACAGTCTACCTCAATATGTTTGGTTCATTCGTGAAAAATAGGATTACTAATTTACATGCAATGTGGATTGCTGCTTGGTTGTCACGGTGCATCAACATTGACTCAGAATATGAAAACCCAAGGTCTCAAAGTAAGGGTTGGAGCCACAACATCTCACAAGTGGTGCGTGCCATCATCCGATACTCAACTTTTGCATTTGAGCGGGGTACCACACTCTGCTTCTTACTTAGCCAAGAGACAAGGTTACCACCAACATAAGAGCAATGACCTAAGTTGAATTTCCTGTCAGAAATAGAGCTAGCATAGTCTGCATTAGAAAACACATCCACACATAAGTGGCCATGTTTTCTGTACATCGGGCCCTTTTAGGGAGCCCCTTTTACATGTTTTAGGATTCCTAGACTAGCCTCTTGGATTCTACATGAACCGACTCACCAGACCAACTGCAAAGGTGATGCCTGGTCTGGTGTTAGTTAAATAAATGAACTTGTCAACCAAAAATCCATAGCAACTAGCATCAAGACAATCATTCTCAGACTAATCTCATAACTCAGGTAGAGCTATCATAGGGGTATCTACAAGTTTGCAATCAATGAGACATGTTTCCTAAAGTAAATCCAATGCATATTTTCTTTGAGGAAGGGAGATACCTTCCTTGCTATATACCACCTCTATGCCAACGAAATATCGTGGCCGATCAAGATCATGCATAAGCATGGAAGGCAGAATCGCTGGGATCGAGCCAGAATCGCTCGATCCTGGATCGGATCGACCCTAAGGATCCGATTCCGCCTTGAAGCCCCCCAAAATCCCTGATTTCAGGGTGGATCGACCCAACAGCAGGATCTGAGTTGGATCGCCCGAGTCGAACTGAGATCATCGATCCGGCGCGATTCCGTCGATCCGGCCGGTTTAAGTTTGAATTTGAACTTAGACCGCCGGATCGACCCCTTATCGGGCAAAGTCGATCGATCCGGCTTCGATCCGACCCGATAAGGGTCGATCCGCATCGATCCGGCGCGATCCCCCTTAAGTTCGGCCCTCCCACCCGAGGACACCAAAACTTGCAGGTTTTGGTGTCAAGGGAAGCACGCAAGGGTGCTCCCCCTTCCCCCCCAGCTCCGGCAGCCTCCTCCACCGCCGCCGCCGGCCTCCTCCACCGCCGCCAGCCTCCTCCCCAACCGGCCTCCTCCTCCTCCTCCTCCTCTTCTTCTTCTTCTTCTTCTTCTTCTTCTTCTTCCTCTTCTCCTTCCTCTTCTTCTTTTTCTTCTAAACCCTTTGTTCTCTTTGAAACTTCAAAGAGGTTAGAAGGAGCACATCCAAGGGAGATCTTCTTGAGTAGATCTCAGGAGATCTTACTCAAGCAAGGGAGAAGTTGTTCTTCTTAAGATATATATATTTTTTTAATTTAGAAATTTAGTTATAAATTCTGAAAAAAATGAAAACACATGTATACATGTTTAATCTTGTTATATCTTCTTCTTCTTCCCCTAGATTTTGTCAATTAGACAAAATCTCCAAATTTCACCCTAATTAGCTAATTAGGTTGAAAATTAGGGCTTTTGTTGTATTAGCACAATTAGAGATCAATTAAGTGTTTCAATCACTTAATTGACTTAATCATGCCTTT
This sequence comes from Colocasia esculenta, assembly GCA_014218235.1. Lineage (NCBI taxonomy): Eukaryota > Viridiplantae > Streptophyta > Magnoliopsida > Alismatales > Araceae > Colocasia > Colocasia esculenta. Next base: position 191,199,405 of record CM024754.1, on the reverse strand, counting down.
GTTTGATAATGTAACTATTTAATTTTAGGAAATTAGAGAAAATCTCTAAATTTCACCCTAATTAGGGTATTATTAGATGTAATTATGTTTATAATTTTATACTTACACATGAATGTGTTTGTATTGTTAATTTGTTATAGGATTAGCAATTATGGCTGATGAGGGCCACGAGGAAGAGCAGTCACCAGGCCCACAAGTAGACATTGGATGGAAACACGGTGTCTTATTGATGCTGCCTCTAAGAGAGTGCGGTGTAACCACTGTGGGAAGGAAATGAATGGAGGCGTATACCGCCTAAAACAACACATTGCAGGTATTGGAACAAATGTAGTAAAATGCAAGCATTGTCCACGGGAGTTAGTGAATGAGATGAAAGAGTACATGGACGGAAGACAACAACAAAGAGGCATACGTATTCAACATCAAGAAGAACTGCATGAAGAGATTTCTGGGAAGGGAAAAAGTAAGGCTACAATGAAAGGAAGACAAATTCCTGTTCATGTTGATGACTCAGATGATATAGATTATGAGGATCTCTCACCTAACGAGAGAGAATGGCGAGAAGGACTACGACAGAGTCGGTGTGCTGCCATGTTGGAAAGTGACATGCGGAGGTTCCATAGTACAAGAGAAGGATCATCATCAGGGGCTAGTATAACACGGCCACCAGCACCACTCGTCAGGAGAGGTGGTTCAATGAGGGGAACGGGACCAACTAGTGGGGTTGACACATTTATGCACATGAAACCTTCATCAAAACAGCCTGGCATAAAGCATGCATTGAAAGGGGTAAAGGCCACAGCGGCTTCCGCCAAACATGCAGTAAAAAATATTATAAAATGGTTTTTGCATGCAGGGGTCCCAGCCCATACAACATCTAGTCCATACTTCCAGACAATGATAGATTCCGTTGGTGAGGCAGGCCCAGGTTTGAAAGTTCCTACACCAAAGGAGATTTATGGCAAATATTTTGAAGAGGAATTGACTGAGATAAAGGATTAGGTGGCATCATTCAAAGGTATATGGATGGCAAGAGATTGTACTCTTATGTGTGATGGATGGACAGGAACAACAAGAAGGTCTATGATTAACTTTCTTGTATATTGCAGTGAGGGTACAATGTTCATGAAATCTGTAGATGCAAGTGGACAAATAAAGAATGCAGATTACTTGTTTAGGCTCATGGATGAGATGGTTGAAGAAATTGGCGAGGAAAATGTAGTCCAAGTTGTCACTGATAATGAAGCTAGTTACAAGGCAGCTGGAAGAAAATTGATGGCAAAACGACATCATCTTTATTGTGTCCCTTGTGCAGCACACTTCTTAGACTTGATGATGGAGGACATATAAACATGTGCATGACTTGGTGTCCAAGGCGCAAATGATTACTACTTTTATTTATGGACACAATAGAATCTTACATATGAGAGAGATAGAATTTACATATGATGAGAGAGTGCACAGATGGACATGACATAATTCGTCCTGGCCCAACTAGATTTGCCTCACAATTTATTGCATTGGAGAGTCTGCATAAGTTTAGACATGAGTTGGGCACTCTTATACACAGTTCTGAGTACTTGGCACATGTGGCTACATTGAGAGAGGAATCCAGAGATGTCGCACATGAGATTTTTGTTTGGTCAGTGACCATCGTTTTTGGGATAGAATCTTGTATTTGAAGCTAATAGAGCCTCTTGTACAAGTGTTGAGGATGGTTGATGGAGAGGACAAGAATGACATGGGTTACTTATATGAGGCTATGGATAAAGCCAAGGAAGGTTGAGAGAGAAGCATCCCATGGCATATCAAAAATGGTGGAGAATTATTGATGCAAGATGGGAGTCCACACTCCACCATGATTACATGCAGCAGGTAAATATAATATATCTTATTGTGCATATTTCTTATTAGCAATATTGAATTTCTAACTTACTAGACATGTTTTGTACATATAGAGTATTTCTTTAACCCTAGGCATTAATATAGTGATTCCCCTCACAATGATGGTGAGGTGCTCCAGGGGACAATCAATGTCATCTCAAGATTATGTAGGAGCACTGACGAAAGAATAGATGCTATGATGGAGGTACAGTCAACTTAAAAACTTTATTCCATTTTCATGTATTCAATATACTTTACAAGTTACACTTAGCAACTGTTTTATACTTTAGATGGACAGATTTAAACTGAAGTTGGACATCTACAGAGATTATGATCTTAAAGAAGCAGTGACCAGAATGGGTCCTGGTAAGAACCTTGAGACTTAAGCTCATGTTTACTTCATAACAAAATGACAAATCACTTGTATTATGTGCTAATTCATTGTATGTTTTTTTTTTGTAGGTGAGTGGTGGGTTATGTTAGACTACAAGACTGGTCAAAGAAATCCACTTGCAAGGATTGCTATTAGAGTACTCAGTCAGACCACTTCATCTAGCCAGTGTGAGAGAAATTGGAGCACTTTCTCACTTATTCACACAAAAGTGAGGAACAGGTTGAGTGCAACTAGGCTAGAGAAGTTGGTCTATTGCCACTACAATATGCGGTTGAAACTCAAATGCATTAGAGAAAGACAAAAGAAGAGCGAGGCAAGGCTAATGAGTTTTGCAGGTAGTCATTGGGAGCAACATTTTGCAGAGAGGGAAGCATTATCACCTCAAATTGATGTTGATGAGTTATTTGAGGAGGAACACTCACTAAATGCATGGGTGGAATCAAGACAGGAAAGGGATGTTCCAGAATTTGACCCTCGCGATTGCTCATGGGCGGAAGGAGAATTGGATGGAGTAGAGGCTCGAGATCCAGAGCTTAGGGTAAGTGAGGACCCACCTCTATTCCCTCAGCCACGACACTCAGCTATTTTGCCAGAGACATCTAGAGTGCCTCCCACTCAGCCTGCATTAAGAAGAGCTGCAACACAAAAAGAGAGGAGTTCAAAAGCCATAGAGCTAGAAAAAAGAACATATACCAGGCAAAAAAAGAGGAAAGTGCAGCAACCAATTCGTAGTGATGACACAACACAAGATCCAAATGATGATGATGATGGGGCTGCCACTGGGGCCACAGGAGCTGGCTAGGGAGATGCAGGATATATTGGGGCAACAGGTCTAGGGCTTACTGAAAGTTATGTACCAGAAACAGAACATCAGGGAGGCGGAGGAGAAGGACAAGAGCATGGACAAGGGGGATATGAAGGACAACAACATCATGCAGCCTATGAGTGGCCACCTTGGGAGCCAAACTATAGTTCACAGTCTACTCATATACCTGCATTTCAGCCTCCCATTTTACAGTACTCAGATATTAGTAGCTCACCTCTTGGAGTACAAGGAGGATGGGGACCTTGGCCTTCACAAGAACAAGAGCATAGTGAAGCAACAAGTACATACAAACCACTTGGCATATGGTGTCCAGCTCCATCACAATATGGAGAAAGCTCAAGTCAACAATTTACACCAAGAGGGATTCAAATGGGTATGCATGATTTATCAAATTCCCTCTTAGTTATAGCTACCAAAACCCAAATGATGGTGACTATGTCTGGAAGTGGATGGAAAGATATTAGTCTTCTATCAAATGTAAGTTACATGTACAATGTATTAAATTTCATGTTTCATGTACTATGAATGTATGTATAATTGATTTTTAATGCAAATATTAGTTCTTTCAATTATCAGATTTTTTTTCCATTTTCTCTGTTTTTCCTGAATTTTTCTGAATTTTCTGCATTTTTTTCAAAAAAATAAACATTTTATAGTCTGGCCGATCCAGGATCAGCCAGACTTCCCTGGGATCCGTCGGATCCTTCGATCCGATCCGATCTAGGATCGGATCGACCAGGGTCGATCCCGATCCCGATCCTGCCTTCCATGTGCATAAGAACCTATTTTTGTAGAAATCCCTTTTATAACTATAATACCACCCTCATTACTGTCAATCAAGATCACATCAACATAAACAACAAGAACCACAACTCCTATAGGACTTTTCCTTATAAAGACCGAGTGATTAGCTTGACTACGCACCAAACTCACAGCGAAGAATATTCCTAAATTTATCAAACTAGGCCCGTGGACTTAACTCGAGACCATAAATCACCTTCTAAAGTCAGCAGACCTTCGTCCCCCCTGAGCAACATACCCCGGAAGTTGCTCCACATAAATTTCTTCATGTAGATCACCATAGAGGAAGACATTTTCACGTACATTTAAATCATGCACCAACCAAGATTAGCAGCTACAGAGGTGATATGAGCCACAGGTGAGAATGTCTCAAAATAATCAACCGTGTAGGTCTGTGTAAATCATTTTGCTACTAAACGAGCCTTGTACTAGTCAATAGTCACATCCGGAAGATACTTCAGTGTGAATACCCATTTACATGTCACAAGAGCCACACATAGAGGAGTAAGAAGGTCCCAGGTACCATGAGACAAGAACACAACCAGCTACCATAGCAGTCTTCCACTGAGGATGTGCAAGAGCATCCTGAAAAGAAGTAGGGATCGAAGTGGAAGAAAGGAATAAAGAAAATTCTTGAAAGGAGGAGCTAAGATTCTCATAAGACATAAATTTGGCAATAGGATGAGAACCAGTATGACGAGCACCTTTGGAAAGAGATGGCCAAGCAAAATGGGAGGAGATGAAACAACACATTTACCTTTCCTGAGAGTAATAGGAAGATCCAACGAGTCTGGAGTAGAATGTGGTGGATCTTCAATCAAGGGTGCCAATCGTGATGGTTGAGTTGGCAACACCAAGATTTTCCCATGATCATAAACTTGTAACAATTTTTTAGTAGGATCCATCATATCGAGGGCATTATTGCCAGCTTGATCGGAATCATCCGGTGAAGGAAGCAATGGAGGAGAGACAATAAAGGCGGGGCTGACGGCACAGAAGATGACGAAAAATATGCCGTAGTTTAAAAACGTGACGTCAACAGTAACAAAGAAATGCCCTGAAATGGATAAAAAAAACAATGATAGTCTTTTTTATTGTGCGAATAACCAAGAAAAATGCAGTGAACCACGCGTAGAGAGAGCGTATCATGACTCAGTTCTAGGGCAAAGACAAAATAGAGACAAAGACCCAAGAAGGAAGAGAGAATGGATCAAGATAAAGGCACGAAAATGGGCTGACCCCAGAGAGGATAAATAAGGGAACACGGTTAATGAGGTAACATGTCGTAAGAATAGCATCGCCCTAAAATTGCTACAAAACAGTTGTGAAACATAAAGAGTCTGAGCAACATCGAGAAGGTGCGATTTTTGCATTCAACAATCTCATTTTGTTGAGAGGTGTAAGCACAAGAAGTTTCATGAAGAATTCCATGAGCTGGTGCAGAACTCACGAATTGAGAAAAGAAATATTCCTGAGCATTGTCAGATCGAAAATTTTTAATATAAGTGGAAAATTAAGTTTTTATTTCATGAAAGAATTGTCGAAAAATATGGAAAACCTGTGACCAACTCTTCAAAAGAAATACCCAAGTCATCCGAGAGTGGTTATTAATAAAAGTAACAAATATCTAAAACTCAGAGTCGTGACAACAGGATTAGGGCCCCATTATCACTGTAAACTAGATCAAAAGAAGAGACTATGTTTATTGTAAGTACAAGGGGAAAAAATGCAATGATGTTTGCCAAGCTTACAAGCATCGCATGGAAATTGAGACAAATTTTGAGGAACAAAAACAAAATGATGAAACTTCAGTGGATCCGAATGACCAAGACGACAGTGCCACTGATATGGAGAAGCTGCAGTAAGAACCAAAAAAGAAGCAGATGATTAGCCCGTCAGGTAGTACAAGCCGCCAGAGTCACCCCCCACCAATCATCGCCTTAGTTTGAAGATCTTGAAAGACACAATAAGAGGAAAAGAAGGTAACAGAACAGTTATGATCACGAGCTAGGCATTTGGTGGGAAGGAGTTTGATGGAAAACTGAGGAATATATAACAGATTGGAAAGGGTGAGAGTAGGAGATAGACATACAATGACAATGCCAAGGATAGGAGAGGGAGACCCATTGTCAGCAAATACAAGTGGCAATGAAGAGGTAAGACACAAAGAGAAAAAATATGATTGATTACTTGACATATGGCTAGAACCCCCATAATCAATGATCCAGGACGAACTATAAGAGATAGAAAATGCACTACATGAAGTGGAAAGAACTGCAAGGAACGAGTGTTGCTGGAGTAGGCACTCACAGTCAGCCTTGGGCAAAGTAATGGTCACATTAGCTAAGTGTGTCTGTGGCATAGCAGATGGATTGGCCTGAGCTTCCAAAGATGGTGAAGGTGTATTGGTTACCAGTTTTGTGGTGTTTGGGCAACCAAAATTCGCCCAACAGCATTAAGGGATATGATTTTGACGACCATAATGAGTATAGGGAGGATAAGAGTTCCAGCCTTGACCACACCCTCAGTTGCGACCACGACCAACATGTGCAAGGTATTCAACTGTGATGATCAATCTGTCTCCATATAATTTTAATTAATTATATATTTATTTTGGTGATTAACAAAACCCTATCAAAGTTCTCTAACATATATTCCATAAGTCTTAAGTACAGAAATACTCCAAGGTCAATCAAGCTAATATTGGTAAGTATCATATTTCTGAAGCGTTAATTAGTTCAAGATTATATTTCTCTAAGTCCACATCGACTTCTGTTGAAAGTCATAACGATTTGCTCATCGCAACGATTCCTTAAGTCATCATAACGATTCGCTCATCATAACGATTTGCTCATCGCAACGATTCCTTAAGTAATCATAACGATTTGCTCATCGCAACGATTCCTTAAGTCATCATAACAATTCGCTCATCGCAACGATTCCTTAAGTCATCATAACGATTCGCTCATCGTAACGATTTGCTCATCGCAACGATTCCTTAAGTAATCATAACGATTTACTCATCGCAACGATTCCTTAAGTCATCATAACGATTCGCTCATCGCAACGATTCCTTAAGTAATCATAACGATTTGCTCATCGCAACGATTCCTTAAGTCATCATAACGATTCGCTCATCGTAACGATTTGCTCATCGCAACGATTCCTTAAGTAATCATAACGATTTGCTCATCGCAACGATTCCTTAAGTCATCATAATGATTCGCTCATCGTAACGATTTGCTCATCGCAACGATTCCTTAAGTCATCATAACGATTTGCTCATCGTAACGATTTGCTTCGCGCAACGATTTCTTTAGAGCTCATAACGATTTGCTTCGCGCAACAATTTCTTTAGAGCTCATAACGATTTGTTTCGCGCAACGATTTCTTTGGAGCTCATAACGATTTGCTTCGCGCAACGATTTCTTTAGAGCTCATAACGATTTGCTTCGCGCAACGATTTCTTTAGAGCTCATAACGACTTGCTTTCTATAACGATTTGTTCTGTATTCATAACGATTCCTTTAATGAATACAACGACTTGCTTTCTATAACGATTTGTTCTGTATTCATAACGATTCCTTTAATGAATACAACGATTTGCTTTCTATAACGACTTGTTAAGTGCTCATAACAATTTCTTCAGTAAACACTTGATCATAACGATTTCATAAGTCATATAGGCATTGACTTTATGTTTTATATCGACTTGATATTTATCTTATTTTTGAAAGCGTTGAATAGTCAAAGTCTTCACATATCTATCTGACTGCTGTGCATTTAATGAAGACAAAACGCATCTCTGCATGCATGCAGATGAGATCTTTCCATTATCGTGCATACTCTGCTAACATCTTTTTAATATAGCAAAATGGAATTACTATTCTTGGTGAATATTCACATCAACGTCTTCTGACATCAAAAGACAGTCTAGCTGTCTACTGTTCTAGCATTTAATGTATGCAGGGCCCTAAAGACATTTTGTCATACAACGTTGGACCATATAGACGCCAGAAGACCCTATCTCTTTGCGTGCTCAAATGGATAAAAGATTGTTGACTAGAAGCTTCCAAGTGTCAAGCAGTCTAACGTCTACCAAACTAAGAGACAACGGTTACTTCAACGACTACATTTCAAATTGGAGATATAAATTCAAGATAGCAGTTCCAGAAGAGAAATATAGAAGAGAGACTTACCATCGTAGAATCCAAGCTTTGCAGATCTTCTGAAAGAATCCTAGAGCCAAGAATTCAATTCTAGTGTGTCTTTAGCTCTTTGCTCTCTGTGCTGTAATAGAAATCCTAAGAGAGCCTGTGTAGTTCTGAGAGAGTGCCTTGTTTAGATTATTTGCTCTCAGTGCTAGTAGCTTCAGATCTTGACTTGCTAAAGCTTGATCTAGGGGCTTGAATGCCTCCTTATTCTTTTTGTGTTGTAGTTCCCTTCTGTTGTGAAGGAAGACCTGGTGGGGAGCCAGGGTGTTGTGTTCCCTTCTGTTGTGAAGGAAGACCTGGTGAGGGATCCAGGGTGTTGTAGTTCCCTTCGTGTGAAGGAAGACCAGCTGAGCTGGGTGTTGTATTGTCCATAGGGGGACTGTACCCTAGTTAGTAGAATCATGAGTTGTTGCTCAGGGACTGGACGTAGGACTCCTAAGGAGAGAAGGTCTGAACCAAAATAATTCCTTGTGTTGTGAAACTGCTTATTGTGTGTTTATCTTTTATACTAACATTCTCTAACCTTCATCGAAGAACATCTTTGTATGAATGTTTTAAGCACAGGTACAAATCAAATATAATTTTGAAAAAGACCCATTCACCCCCCCCCCCCTCTGGGCTCGTCAACTGGGCAACAAACTGGGCTAGCCAAGGAGAGCTCAATTAGTCAGAAAGGAAGTGATCTGAAAAAATACAAGACATAGCATTCGCCAAAAAGGAACGTCATCCGAGAGAAGATGGGAACGAACATGGGTGAGGAAGTCATTTGGGCCAGATAGAAATTTTGCAACCAGGAACTCCTCGTGTTGCTTTTTCAAAGTGGCCATATCTGCACTGAGAGGATGATATAACTGTAACTCTCACTTGCCCATAGAGAGAGTAAACATGGGAGACATTCTTTTCATCAGAATACATTTCCTTTAGAGCATCCCACATGCCTTTTGCAGTACCAAGGAAAGCAACATTAAAGCTCATATGGGACTCCATGCTATTAAAAAGTAGAGTCATCACAAAATAATCATCGGAATGTCACTTTTCAAACTTCATATCATCCTCCTTGTCAATTGGAGGAGAATTCAAATAAGAAAGCTTCTGTGGAGAGCCACAAAGAAACTAAAATGCATGCAACCAGAGAAGATAGTTGAAACCGTTCAATTTGATAGTCGTTCCAAGTGCTAAAGAGTCGTTCGTGCATTTGATGAAGTGGATGGAGAAGCCATGACAGCAGTCACGAACCGAAGAGGAAGCATCTCGAAGAAATCAGAACATAGAGAGAGAGATGAGAGAAGTCATAAAAAAAAATTCCCCTCCTTATGCGCTCATCATGGCGGAGAAGAGAGCCGGTGGTGGCCGAGCCAGCGAGGAGGAGAGAATCCAACATGGCAGTCACTGTAGCGATAGGTGGATCCCACCACATACAAGTGGAAGCCAGTGAGAAGAGGGGCCACGGGCCCCCATGCTGCGGCAGCCCCTGCGATGGTAGGTGGAAGCATGCCGTGAGCATTGGGACCCAACTAAAGTGGGGGGGGGGGATGCATTCCTGCCACAGTAGTCGTGGCACTGCACATCAGCTTGAGTTGTTGTGCCCCTGTCACAGTGAAGAAGAAGAAGAAGATAGGGAGAAGGAGAGAGGCGGTGTTCCTCACCCAAGGGTATCCCCACTTTGATACCATGTGGGGAAGGAAAATCAAATCACTTGCTTATTCCTTGGAGCAAGGCTCCTTATATAGAGAGTACATAGGTTTACTTCTCCTATAGGAGTAAAATACCCTAACCTACTCTTATCATACACTTAACACATGGAAAATCAAGTTTACCTAAACTAATGTTCGGTAGGGAGACTGAATAAGAAGAGTTTTGACACCCATTTGACCAGTTCAAAACACCATTGTACCCATGGTTCAAAAACTCGGCCGGATCGGGATCGGATCGGCCGAGTTGGCTCGGTTTTGGGCCTCCCGATCCGAGCCGGGGTAACCTAGCCGGTCCTTGCACGCGGATCGGACCGGTTCGGCTGGGCTCGGCCGGCTCGCCGAGCCCGGCCCGATCCGCCTCGGATCGGCCCGAGCCGGGCCGATCCTGTTCAACCTTGTCGTGGACTGAGTCAGGCCAATCCCAGGCTGAGTCCACTGCGATTTCAGGCCTTAAATGTTATTATTTGTAGTTTCATTTACTTAAGATATTACATGTAAATAAGGAAGTACCCCCCATTTGAATCCAATAAAAGTATCAAAAAAATCATATCTCTTACCAATAAAAAGTCAACTCTCCCACCGAAGAAGAAAATCGCGATTTCGTTGATTTTAGCGAAATGCTAACTTTCTAATCTCTCATAATTTAGCCTATCTAAAAATTTGATAATTCAAAAACCATATAGAACACTAAAAATCTAAAGTCCGGTAAAAAAAATCAAACGTGCATATGACTTCTCCAAGGGAGCCACTCTCCTACTGACAGCACTTAGTCTGTTTGAGACCTCTCAGGATTTGGTCAAACCTAAGCTATCATCATCTAAACTCATGAGATTTTTCACTTTTTAATTGAAAAGAAATTAGAAAGTGACAATTCTCATGACTTTGAGTGATGATAGTTTAAGTTTGACCAAATCCTGAGAGGTCTCAAGCAGACTGTGTTGTCAGTAGGAGAGTGGCTCCCTTGGAGAAGTCATATGCACGTTTGATTTTTTTTACCGGACTTTGAATTTTTAGTGTTCCATAAGGTTTATTTGAATTATCAAATTTTTAGATATGCTAAATTATGAGAGATTAAAAAGTTAGCATTTCGCTAAAATCATCGAAATCACGATTTTCTTCTTCGGTGGGAGAGTTGACTTTTTATTGGTAAGAGATATGATTTTTTTGATATTTTTATTAGATTCAAATGGGGGGTACTTCCTTATTTACATGTAATATCTTAAGTAAATGAAACTACAAATAATAACATTTACTTAAATGATATTCAGGTAAATAAGACCTGAAATCGCAGTGGACTCGGCCTGAACTCAGCCTGTATAAGATATACACCTGTATAATGGCCGATCCACCCACCCCTGGCTCAGCCGGGCTCGGCCCGGCTCGGCCGAGCCGGGTCGGGATCGCCGGGTCGGATCGGTTTTGGGCCGACCGATCCGATCCCGATCCCCGGGTTTTTGAACCTTGATTGTACCACATCTTGCGGGAGGTTGAGATTCTAAGTTGGTTGTTCCAGAGAAGGAAACAGGGAGGAAAACAAATCACAGATGGCAAAAAGCAGTGATACACAAACCCGGGGTCATCCAACAAGAAATCTCATGGAAGGACAATTTTATAGTTGAATAGGAGAACTTCAACTACAAATCTATGGCATTACATGTCTATGAAAAAAAATGCATATAGCAGGCAGCATGCACAAATGACTGTTATAGCAGAATGTAAATAAAAATGCTTAAAGTTCAAACATTTGTTCCTCTAACCAAGACAAGAAACATATATGGAATATAACTGCATACTTATGAGGTTTCAGGATACTGCTTATTTTGAAGTTTTAGGCTATATAACTTTTAGTACCACATTTGGTAATTTTTTGGGCGCTTTCCCACATTAACTATACAAGATTCCCTCAGCTCAATGGATAGGTTGTGGGTTAGAGTTCGTGTCTCTAACATCTCACCAAACCTGGGCTTTTCTCGTTTGGGGTGCTCCACCCATTCAATAGGGTCATTAACCATTTGTGTTCAGTGTTGAGGCGGGGGTTGGGGTGGGGACAAGGGTAATTCAAGTTTAGTCCTATTGTGGTTTAGTGCCATATCAGATATCCGTGGGAGTTTCACCTCTATATGTGTAAAGAATTCCCCCAACTCAGCAGCTAGATTTTTGGGCTAGATTTTGGGCCTTTAACATTGTACCAGAGCCAAGTCTCAATCCTAGGACATGTGGGGTGTTGTGGTTTAATCCCATATTGGAAATACATGGGAGTTTCACCTCTATATAAGTGAAAGATTCCCATAACTCAATCCTTAGATTTTGGGTTAGAGTTCGGGCCTTTAACAAGCCCAACATTAGACAATCTGTGCTGAGGAACTTCTCTCTTTATTTATAGAGGGCTCCCTTAACTCAATACCCAGTTTTTGGATTAGGGTCATGGAAGGCAGAAATCCAATTCCATAGGTGTAGCCCCTTGGATCGGCATGGGATTGACTGATCCCAACCGATCCAATTTGGCTTAGAGTCACAGAAGGCAGAAATCCAATGCCATGGGTGTAGCCCCTTGGATCGGGCGATCCGACTGTTTTAAGCCTGATTGCTCAGATCGCGGCCATTCTGGTCGATCCCACCAGATGAAATAGATTTTATTTTAGTTGTGGCAAATCGACCTGTAACATGTTGGATTGGCCGATACAGGTATCAGACCCGATCCAACCAGATCTGGTCTTTGGCCAGCTTCTCCACCCCCACCCACCCATCCCCCCCCCCCCCCCCCCCACAAAAACAAAAAAACAAAAAAACAAAACAAAATAGCTCATGGAAGGCCCAGGCTGGACACTACCAATGCACTGCCTTTTGCTTCGTGAAGGCAGTTTATTCATTTTTTGAGGTTTGAAGCTTGAAAGAAGGGGAAGAGGGGTCTTGCATAGAATTGTAGATCTTCAACATTTTGGCAAAGAGAGATCGTTTTGAGAAGATCTCTTGAGATCTTCAAGAAAAGGTTTTGCACTTCATTTGAAGGTTCCTTTTAAATTCCAGAAATTGAAAAAAAGTTTAAAAAATGGAAAACTATGTTTATATCATGGTTTGCCAAATCAGGGCGAATCGGTGAGAATCAGAGGAAACCCAATTCCTAATATTCGCCCGCATCAGCCGATTCGCCCCTTATATATAATATTATATGTCATGTGTATATATAATATTATATCATATTTGTAATATATATTATGCATTATAAATATGATATATGTAATATATATATATATATATATATCATATGATATATTGCATATAATATATATATACCCATACGAATCGGTTCGATTCAGACCGATTCAAGGGGAATCAGGGCAAATTAGGGGAAACCCGATTTGCCTTCCGATTCCGATCTGGCAAACCATGGTTTATATGCTTGTGATTGTTTTAGCTTGAATATTTGTCCCTTTAAGTTGTAAATGGGGTTAAATTGTGTATGAAACTATGAATGCATGAATCATTATTGTCTTCTGTAATATAAATTTCTTTACAAATCTAGCATTTTCCCTGATGTTTACTGAGTTTTTCATATTTTCCTGAAATTTTCCTTAAAATACAAATTTTTGATTGGCTGACCCTGGAATCCTGGATCAAGGTGATCCCTTGGCTGATCCTCGTACTTCCTTGATTAGACTTCAGGCCTTTGACAGGTTATGTATGAGATTGTAATCACAAAATAACCTAAAGAATTGAATTTGTTAAGAAAACATACCAAGGTAATTTGAAGTTATCTTTCCACCATCCTTGCCTTATGGTTTTGGCATATGTCTTATCCAGGCGTATGATTATCTCTGAAAATGTAGGCCTGACGACAGGATCTGGATCCCAGCATCCTTCAATCAACCTGCATAAAGAAACCTGATGAAGCTCATATGGAAAAAATCTGCTCTACTTGATGAAGAAGATATCATACAAGAACATTATATGTATATGAAAGAAAGACAAATGATTAAATGCTATGATGATACACTTCTTCCCACAGAACTTGAGTTTGGTGCCCTGAGCTTGGAAGTACTGAACTTGACTTGTAGGTCAAACTCACCTCGGCCGTCCATTCCCGTGGTGGAACAGCCGAGATGAGAGGTAGAAAAAGGGTGGCAAAAGCTATGGCACTGTAGCATTCCTTGGAAAGATAAATGCATGAAAATGCTTGATACAGGAATCACCCAAGAAGAGTATTCTCCAGAAGTAGATAGTTCTATGACACTTTATTCGATAATAGTTTAAACAGGAATTTGGTAGAAAATAAAACCTTAAGCACGCCACTGTCGGAGATTTTTATCAGGATCAAGGTACAATGGTTATTTACAACAGTTAATATTAGCATTGGATATATGTCACTTGGGACCATTTTTCCATTTGGAGTCCAAAAGACCAGTCCTTTTGGAAAAGAGAACTTACTCCTTGACATCTGGAGGATAACTTTTTGATTTGGATCTGAAAGAAGGTCTTAACCCTTCTAGACAGATCATCTTTGAAGCATCTTCAGGGGCTTTTGGATGGAAAGCCGGCACTCCTTCAATCATCTGAAACCCAAACAAACAAGGACAGATAGACACTTATGTAATGTAATACATAAAGAAATGACAATGATACAATAGACCCATCAGGGCAATGGGATATAAAGTTGTTTGGAGCAATTAGCGTTGTTTTATCTCAAAACTTGTTTCTTCTCCTACAATCAGTTTACACCCAATGCAGAACAATGCTTGAGTTTTAGGTCATGTAGATAAAGTAGATCATTGCCAATGCTTATAGGGCATCATTTGTTATTTTTTACTACTGCATTTCTCCAATATAATAAATATTGGAAGTGTCTCTTCCTCCAACCCACACCACATGGAAATTTCAGTTTTTTGTTTTATATTATCATATTTTAGAGTCATTAGAACGATATAATCAAATCCAGTGACTAGTATAGATTATAGAAGAAGCATGCAGAGGAGAGACATGAATGGACACATGAAAATATGAAATTAAAGGATGAATTATTTTCTTCAGGAAACAAAAAAGGTTGTTTTTGTAGGCAGATATATGTTTCACCAATGATAGAATTCAAAAGATATTGCTTGGGCTGTTTAATGAGAATTCTAAGGAGAGAAAGTTGAATTCTTTTGGTGAAGTTAGATAAGGCTGAGAAGGTTCATAGATCAAACTTGTAGTTCCCTCTGAATAGATCACAGGCTTTCTTGGAAGTTCCAAGTCAAATTTCTCTCTAATTGAGAACATGGTAATTCAACCCAATTTGACATAATTATATTTTCCTTTTATTGGCCAATTTGTATTTATCTCGTATGAAAAACCTGGACAATTAAGAAACTTTTGTGGCTCACTTTATGTTTCAGTTATGAATATAATCCCTGTCTCCCTTATCTCTTATAAACACTTAAACTGATTTGGATTTTGGAATAACCATATTGGAAATCCATGGGAGTTTCACCTCTACATATGTAGAGGATTCCCTCAACTCAATGTCTAGGTTTTGGGTTAGAGTCCGGGCCTTTAACATGGTATCAGAGCGGGTTTACCCATTGCATGGTCTCTCCATATGTGGACACTTCACACTTCTCCCTACTTTAGTCCCATATTGGAAATCTATGGGAGCTTCCCCTCTATATATGAAGAGGATTCCTTCGAGACTAGGTTTTTGGGTTAGAGTTCTAGCCTTTAACATGGTATCAGAGCGGGTTTACCGATTGCATCGTCTCTCCATATGTGGACACTTGCCCTACCCATGTTGCTGAGGGGGTTAGTCCCATATTGGAATCCATGAGAGTTTCACCTCTATATATGTAGAGAATTCCCTCAACTCAATGCCTAGGTTTTCGGTTAGAGTTTTGGCCTTTAACAGAATACAATAGCATCAAACTTAACACATGACAAATCAGGAAGCGTGGTACTCAGATACTCAGAGCCTCAGACAAGATCCATCGCTTAGCTGGAAGAAAAATTCATGTAGAGCAGTTGAATGCGCTTCAATTTGCTCATGGACGTACTTGTAATTTAATCATTGAAAAATACCTAGAATTTTCAATCATTTATTTATTGTCAACTTTTGTTTAGTAACAACTTTGTTATGACACTACATTAATGTGTTTGTATATCAACTCAGTGATTACTCAAAGACTGCTTAAATCTTAGAATAAGAGTGACACATTAAAAACAGACGTAATTGGATGTTGATGTCAACAGAATCACAGCAAACCTCATAAAGAATCAAACCAAATGAAAAGGCATCAGCACTCCTGTCAAATATTTCATCTTTGTAGACCTCTGGAGCCATGTATAGACCTGTAATGGAAGAAATGAATGTCAATGTTGAACTCCAATGACTAACAAATCAAATAATGTCATAAAACAACATTTTGCAAGATGATATCTGCTAAGGAGATTATTAATCAAATGCATCTTTGACTCATAGTCTGAGTCAATAGCTTCCAAGTTCCAGTGAGCAACAGGACATATGTGTGTTTCTTCATGGTCTTATTCCCCAATCTCCATATTACCTCCAGTACAGACAGTTAAGAACAGAGTCACACCTATTCACATGATTGAGAACGTCTATCAAACATTGGAAGATCATCATATATCATGGCAAACATGATTTATTCAAAAAAAATTATCGTGAATACAGTTCCTTGGGAATCTGTGCTTGTTAGGGAAGATATTTTTTTTATTTTTCTTTCATTATTGCCTATAAAACATATAAACTGCAAGTTCAAAAAAACGAAGACATCTTTTTCATGTTCATTGTTGATCATGACTTTTGCCCATGGATGGCAGTTTCA
The DNA here is from genome assembly GCA_014218235.1 of Colocasia esculenta. Taxonomy (NCBI): domain Eukaryota; kingdom Viridiplantae; phylum Streptophyta; class Magnoliopsida; order Alismatales; family Araceae; genus Colocasia; species Colocasia esculenta. The sequence goes on along the minus strand of CM024754.1, from coordinate 191,182,780 downwards.
GCCCTGAACAATCCAAAACTAGACTTGCTCACTGTAATAGGTCTGAAACTTAAAAAAAAATTATTATGTTTCAGGGCAAAATCGGATGCAAACTCCCCTCTTAAGGGGAATTCACGTCTATTTCACCCTTCAGATATGAGATCTGAGGGGCTGCTGTGAGGGGAGGTGGAGGGGTAGGAGGGAGCTTGGGAAGAGGTTTTGCTGCCAGGAGGAGATCTTGCTGCCGCCATTTCTCGCTCTTTACAGTGCGTAGCTGTCATTGCCGCCGCCACTGCCATTTACATCATTGGGTTGAGGTCTTGAGGATTCCTCAAAGATTTTGTAAGTTTCTGTATTTTTTTCCTTTGTTTGATAGTTTTCTTGTTGTAGGTAAGATTATGTATAATATATTAGTTTTTATACATTAATTAGGATAAATCTCTAAATTAGGGTCCCATTAGCGATTTCAATTTGGGACTTTTGTCTAATTAGGTAAGTTAAGCATCAATTGAAGCTTAATTAACCTTCATTGAATGCTTTAGGGTAGGAGCATGCTGCTAATTGTATTACACGCTAGGTAATTAGGGTAAATCCCCAAATTAGGGCCTAATTAGTGGTTTAAATTTGAGCTTTTGCCTAATTAGGTAAATTTAGCATCAATTGAAGCTCAATTAAGCTTCATTGAGTGCTTTAGGGTAGGAGGATGCTGCTAATTGTATTACACGCCGGATAATTAGAATAAATCCCCAAATTAAGGCCTAATTAACAATTTGCATTTGGTGGTTTTGTCTAATTAGGTAAACAAGTTAAAAATAAACAAATAAAAATAAAGAATTATTTTTGTGAGAGAGCAGGGTTGAGAGAGAGAATTCGCAGCCGAGAGCCCAGGTCGAGAGTGTGAGAGAGAGCCTGAAGACGAACAGTAAGAGAGTGAAAGATCACCTCACAAGAGTGTAAAAGAGCACTCGAGAGAGAATGAGAGAGAGAGAATGCCCAAAGGTTGGGAGGAGGGGAGGAGAACTCAACACTTCAGTTTGGAGCATAATGGGGGACTTGGGGGGTTGATATAGACCTCCAAGGCCTCCAATGGGCCAAAATAGCCGTTTCTGGCCATTGGGGAGCGCCCCCTGTAGCTAGTAATGGCTAGTTCAAACTAGCCGTTACACCCGGATCACCCTGATCCGGTCCGATCTGGGGCTGGATTGGCCGATCTGGCCTGATCCAGCCACCAGCCAGTGGCTGGGTTACCCTGGATCAGATCAAGCAGCTTAAATCCAACCTGGATCAGCCGATCTGATCCCAATCCGGACGATTTTTTGAACCTTGAGAAGAAGTGCATCAATGCATGAGATGACTGAGAGGACTAGTACTGCTGCTCGAGGGGACTCGACGGTTGAGCAAATGAAACAAGTTTATGTGAGACACATGCCAAGGGGAAAATGATTACTTTAAAAAATGAACGAGATGATCACACCAAAATGGGGAAAAAATAGAGCTAAAGACTAGAAGGCAATTGGTTTCTTATGGTTCTAATGATGATGATGATGATGCACCAACTGATGATCACAGTGTAGCTGCAGGTGCTATTATTGGCAGTGGCATGAATGCACCTACTTCCTCCTACCATGTTAACACGGGCAGAGGATGTAGTCATAGTGAAGGAGGAGGCAATTCACAGAGCCAATATGGACATCAATCAGGTTATGGAGGTGTCCAACAGGAAGTAGGCATGAATGAGTGGCAAAGTGGGGTCACCAACCAGGATTCCAATTTCATCCAGTTCCAGCCAATAGCAGTTAGGGTCAGCATCCTCTTCTTGTCCTCAAGGTTCTGCTTCTTATGCTAATTCTGGATTCCAATTAAGCCACGAACCTTATACTCCAAGAGGGATCCAAAGAGGGATGCACGACTTGGCTGCATCATTGTTTGGTTACAGTAAATATACAGAATATATGTGGCCTTTTTATGGGTATCAACAGTAGAAGCCACACGACGAGGGAGAAGGTTCTTCCACCTATTATCAATATTAGCGCATCATTAGGGAACATTTAATTTCTGTAACATTTACTGTGTTTGTAATGTTTATTATACTGCTTGAACCTACTCCAAATTTAGTATGTAGCGAATATTAGTTTAACATGTCCAATGCCTACTTCTACCACTAGTCTAATTTATTCACACTCAAATGCATGCCAATGATTTTTTTTTTCCGAATTTTTATAATTTTCCTGATTTTTCTGAAATTTTCTGAATTACCTGAGTCAATTTCGGCCGAAACCAAAACCAAAAACGAAACTACCATCCTTGCTTTTTCTGGCAATGATTCTATGAGCCTTACACATAATTGATAAAAACTAGCCCACTTTTCTCCTCTTACGTCCTGCAATAAATTAGTTAAATACCATTATGCTCGCCTCTTCATCTAGAAAACTGTTAAAATTTCTCATCAGTATTGATGTATTCTGTATCTGCTTATCATTTTATGAATATGTACTACAAAATGTAAGAAATACACTAAAGGGTAGAAATAAAACGAATTTAGCAAAAAGTTCAGTCTTAAGAGTAAACTACATACTTGTTCTGTGGATTTTGGCATCAGGTTGTGCAAGTTTGGCTTTATCAGGAGATACTTTTGTGATCTGTAGCAGACCAAAACCTGCCACCTTCAATTGGTTTCCCCTATCGAGCAAAATGTTTCTGGCACCTTACCAAAACTTCAACTAGTAAATAGAGAAGCATATGCCAAAACAGCCAAAGGAAATTTGGTTCTGCATTTTCTTTCTTAATTACATAAGAAGTTTGCACTTGGTCGTCTTACTTGGGCCTCAAGTCCAAATGAATGATTGGATCTGGTTTGCACTCATGAAGGTAGTTCATTCCCCTGACGAAACAAGAGATAATACATAGTTATCGAAATTTGAAAAATGTCCACCAACCATTAACAATTCCATTCAGTTCAAATCTAAATCAACTACAAAAATATTTGCTGTCTGCGAGACCCTAGTACATTCTGTAGCAATAAACAATTAATGAACACATCCAAGGGTCATCATTTCTTTCCCTCATTCTCACTATTCCATGATTTCCAAGTTGTTCGTGCTTTATCATATAAACCTCCATAAGCCTTAAAACAGAATCTGTTGTGAAAATTTTGTCACATCATGGTTTGCCGAATCGGGGCGAATCGGCCTGATTCCCCCAAATCGGTGCGAATCAGGGGAAACCCAATTCCTGATTCACCCGCATCAGCCGATTCGCCCCTTATATATATAATATATATTATACATTATAAATATGATATATGTAATATATATATATATCATATGATATATTGTATATAATATATATATACCCATGCGAATTGGTCCGATTCGGACCGATTCAAGGGGAATCGGGGCAAATCAGGGGAAACCTGATTCGCCTTCCGATTCCGATCCGGAAAACCATGGTCCACATGTATGCACCAACCATATTGGCATGTTACATATTTGTGCCTTGTGATGAATAGCATGCATTTCAAATAGTCAAATACTAGAGTAGACTGAAAACATCAGATTAATTAGGCATTAATGCTTACTGCATATGATATTTAGTCAAAGAAAGAAGGACTATAATTATAATACTTTTCATGGAAATTTGCTAATGCGTACATAAAACAATTGTTAAGGATGCATTCCGTAGTTGGAAAGAGCAGAAAATTTTCTAAATACATTTAGTATTTTGCATACTTTGCCTTCAGACTTTAGATGAGGTTAACAATATTTGTTTTTTTGCATATTAATCCTTACAAACTTAGTTATTGCAGATTAGTCCCTCAAATCTAACTATTATCATATTAGTCCCTCAAAACTTCTAAAACCTTGCAGAAAAGTCCCTCTGGTAGGGACTAATGCAAGATTTAGACATTTTGAGGGACTAATATGATAATGATAGATTAATCTGCAATTAACTAAGTTTGTAGGGACTAAAATGTAAAAAACCCTAAATATTTATAAGTTGTGGATAACTACAAATAATATTTATTAAAGTTTAGATTGAAAAAGTGTACAAACAAAAATTGTATAAGGTATTCATATTGCCACCATAATTATTTATGATGAGGGTTCTATCAAAAAAATTCTTCAAACAAACTTAACTCAAGAAATCTCAGTTTCACTGTGCACAAAAATAGTTTCTTGATACTATTTGTATTAAAATCAGATTGTCAATGAGTAGAACTTACCTAGCAATATCAAGAGCCAATCTGAGTGCTTTATGAGGCTTCAAATGTCCTTTCTTCTGAAGATAACTTTGCAGGTCACCCTAACATGAGAAATAATGATAATGGTTATCTCCACAAACAATACAAGAATTATAAATAATTCATTTAAGGCAATCAAGGTTAATCCAAAGATGTCAAAGAAATTAGAGAAAGGAGGAATTCTTCTATCTCACCAATTGAACTTTGAAAGACAACTCTCAACTGAAGGAATTTAATGCACAAAGATAATTGTACACTTTTTTGGAGAAAGTTTTGTAAATAAAGCTTGGCTTTTCCTCACTGTAAACATATCAGAAAACCCCATACTGATAGCATCCAAGACTTCCAAGTTTTTTGTAGTTTCCAGTATTCCACCAATTGCTCTCTTTCAGGTGGACATCCTTGGCATACCTATGGCCCATCCTATGTACCTTTTTCCTTTTAGGAAGAGTGTGAGTTCTCCACAGTGTCTTTAAGGATTGATCCAGGACATATAAATACAAATGCACGGATTGATTTTTTATAAACTTTAGGTCCTTTCATGAAATAACTAAATGAGTTTTGCATAAGATCAGTTTGAATAGCTTAATAGTGAAGACAAAAATTGTGAACAGATAGGATAAAAGAGCTTGTGCAGGAAGAAGGATGTGAAGACAGAAAAAAAGGAAGGATATATAAAAGTGCAGGTGTTGACTCCCCACTAGGGAGCAAAAGGGCCCTACATCTTGGCCTTATGCCACAATCACAAAAGGAACACAATTTCTCTTGGAAGTCATAACTAGCCTTGATTAGGACTTAACCATTCACATATAACAAAGTCAATGTGCATATTGAAATGGCCTAAACAAGTAGTGATCAACACCTATTTCCCTAAATGACCAAAAGATCTTACATAGTGCCCTTAATCAAGGAAAAAGGAATCAGATCGGCCCAGGGATCGCCCTGGGCTGATCTCGATCCGGATCGGATCGGCAGATCCACCAGAAGCCTAGCCAATCCTAGATCGGCTAGATTAAAAAATATTTTTAGGGGGAAAATTCAGGAAAGTCGAAAAAAAGTCAGGAAAATATGGATTCAATATTACATATATATTTATGATATACATATAAATTTACACATTCCTATATATTGTATATACATATATATAAAGATATGTATACATATATACATATCATATTAATGTACAGCATATACATATTATATTAATGTACAAACATAATTAATATGTGTACCCCTATAAATGTATATATTATACATTTAATGTACACAGTCATATATTATACATAATATACTATATATATGTGTGTTGTGAAAGTGTGCATGTATACAATAGTTACATATGTATTTATGATATATGCAATCATGTATATAAATTTATACATCCATATATGTATATATGTACATATTATTATTATATTCACATTAATATATGATTGTATGTATATTAACACACATATATAGGTATAAAGTGTTTATTGATATGATATCACATATATATATATAAAGTGTTCATTGATATGATATATATAATAATAATAATAAATATGTACATATATACATATATGGATGCATAAATTTATGTAATATATGTACGTATATATTTGAATATGTAATGATATATATATATATATATATGTATGCCAAATATGATATATAATACATATATCATATGCCCATATATACGTCTACATGTGTTTGTGTACTTTTTTTTTAAAGTATGTTTGTGTACTTATGTACATAAATATGTAAATTAATGTATAAAATCATATTAGACATATTAATTTGTGTGTATATATATACATATGTATTAATTTATATATGTGAAATGATGGTTTAATGCATGTACTAATTAATGTATTTAAGATCTTTTTTTTTTTTTGGCTGAATCGGCTAGATAGGCTTAGGATCACGCCAATCCAAGTCGATCCTAGTTGATTCAGTTTGATTCCAAACGATGCAACCAGAATTCCTATAATCTAGGGGCTACCCGTGGAATCTAGGCCAATCTGATACGGAATTGGCCGATCTGATTCAGATCGGCTGATTCCGCGATATATGCCCCTAATAGATTGAATACCTACAAAACAATGTGAACGATGTTATGCGTATATCTTGTGGCTGCAAACAAAATTCTTCCCCCTAATGCAACATTGAAGGAGCCCATCCATTAGAGTGCTTCTCTCCTATTCTTCTATGTTCATCTTTTTGGCCTCCAGCGTACTTGTGATAATTTTTGTTTTGAAAGTGGATAGTATCACAATTGTATCAAAAAGAAGAATGTACGAGTGTAGATAGTATACTCCAAAAAACAACTCCCGCCCCTATACAAAGGAGTGCCACATTAAGATCGTGTGGAAATATATAATCCCCCAATAAACAAAAATAGAGGAAGTAGAGGAATCTGCATTAAAAATTGGACCCGCCCATTCCTTTACTTTAACACACATATTATGGAACTCAACCCCCCTATCTCTAGAAACCCTTTTGAAGATCCTACTATTCCTTTCCTCCCATAACATCCACACTTCCACAGGGTGGCATGAAGGATGAGCCACCACACAGCCCTATCACCTCTGAGTGTCCAGTGTCTCTCCCACTCCAAAAGTAGCTGATGTGCATTCCTATATAGATGCAAATTGAAGCCAACCTTCCTTCTCATCTCCCTCTACATCCCTTATGAGTAGGAACACCCTACAAACAAGTGATCAGTGGTCTCATGACTCTCATCCTCCTCCCCGCAGAGAACACAAGTAGGTTGAATATCTGGAAGGAAGTGACATAGCATGTCCCTGGTGGGAGTCTCCTATGCGAGATCCTCAAAATCAAAATATTCACCTTCAACGGTTTCTCGGCCTCCACACCTAATGATAAAAGAATGTCGAAGCCTCCATCTCCAATGACTTTGTAGACTGATCTGACAAAAAACAAACCTCCCTTCTCCCACCTCCACACCCATCTATCATTTGAGTCAGTCGGATGGAACTACGATAGAACTGACAAGAGATTTTAGAACTGCATTAACTCAGCTTGTGTCAAGTCCCGCCAGAAAGTCGGCACCCAAGCCCCTCTGGGAAGGAGAGAGTCATAGGCCCGAGAGACAGAAGTCATGGGATTTGCTGAAATTTGGAACAGGGTAGGGAATATAGACTACAAGGTGAAGTCTTCACACCACCTATCATTCCAGAAATAAGCCAAATTTCCATTACCCAGGCGAACTAGGACCCCCGACATAAGAAACTCCCTATACGATAGGATGTCATGCCAGAGTAGGAAGAACCGCCAGAAGCAAAGAGGATATCCCAAAGTCTACTCCTCCAAAATACCTTTGCCAAACCAACATAGTCTACAACCCCCTTCCCCACTCCTAAGCCTCCACAACCATGAGGACAAAAGTGTCAAATTGAAATCTCTGATGTTCTTAAGCCCCAAACCACCATCTTCTTTGCTCACTGCCACTCTTCCACATGCAATGTCGTGCCACCCCCTACAAGTCCCACCGCTACCATGCCAAAAAAATCTACACTGAATAGACTGTAACCTCTTAGCCATCGTCATTGGCACCCTAAGAATGGACAGGAAATATGTGGGAATGTTATCTAGTACCGAGTTGCACAACACAAGTCTACCACCATAAGATAGCGCTCTACCTTCCACCTCGCCAACCTAGCAATGGGTTGCCAGTCTGAACACCTAAGGGATCAGGGAGTAAGAGGCATCTGAGGCAATCCCAAATAAAGGAATTGGGAATTTGCCTATTTACATCCTAAAAATGTAGCTACCTTTGAAGAGTAATGCCTTCTACATTCACACCCACCAACATACTCTTGTTGAAGTTAACATTGAGACCTGTCACCTCCTCCAACAACTCCAAAAGGTGTCTAGCCATAGGGGAAAACTACTCTCCATCATCAAGGAATAGGATAGTATCATCCGCATACTGCAAATGAGAGATGGACATACCCCTACTCGCTGCCAAGAAACCTCTAATGAAACCCGCAGCTTCTGCTTGGACATACCCTGATACCCCTCCTCACTGCTGAGAAACCTCTAATGAAGTATGTAGGTTCCGCCCTCTACCACACTCTACTGAGCACACTAGCCACCAGAACAAAAAGGAGATAGGATAAAGGATCTCCCTGTCGAAGGTCCCAACCACTAAGGAAGCGGGAGGATGGCTTCCTATTGATAAGGATAACAAAGGAAGACGAGGAAATACAAGCCCTTACTCAAGAAATCTACCTATCTCCGAAGCCCATTCTATCCAACACATCAAAGAGACACTGCCAGTTCACTCTGTCATGTTTTTTCAAAGTCAAGCTTCAAAAACATACCTTTTTATTCGGATGCTTCATGGCACAAGCACTTATGTGCCACCAGAAAATTATCTAGGATATTTCTCCCCATGATAAAAGCTCCCTGAAAGTGATCGACTAATGTATCCATAACAGAAACCAGCCTCCCTGCTAACACTTTTGCAATAATCTTATAGATGCCATTCAACAAACTTATTGGCCTGAAGTCCTGAAACTCTTGACCCCCTTTTTTCTTGGGAATAAGGACAATGGAAGTTTTATTGATGCTCCCTAGATGCGTCCTCCCCTCCTGGAACTCCCTCACCACTGCCACTAGGTCTCCTTTGATGATTTGCCAGCAATTCTGAAAGAACGCCAACAGCAAGCCATCCGGATTGGGGGCCTTATCAACCACAAGGGAAAAGACTGTTTGGTGAACCTCGGCCTCAAAAATAGGCTTGGAAATGGCCTCCCTTTCCTCTGCTGAAAGACATGGCAACAAATCATCTGATATCCTTGACCTGTAGTGGTCATCCTCCGTGAATAGCCTGGAGTAGAACTCTCTCGCCTAGCCCCTAATGTCGGAGAGATCCCCCACCTTTACGTTAGAGATGGAGTTCACTCTCCTACTACTGGATGTAATCTGCTAAAAATAAGTAGTATTCCTATCTCCCTCCTTGAGCCATCTGTCTCTAGACCTTTGTCTCCAATACATCTCTTCTCTGATCGGAATTTCCTTATACTACCCCTTCAAAGAATCCCTAAAGACCATGTCCTCCTCATCATCAGCCTTGCCTCTTCCAAACTGTCAAGACCCTCAATTTGTTGTAGGATTTTGTCCTTTGCTGCCCTCCCTGGAAGTGATTTACCTGCTCCCCACTCCCTCAACACCTAAGTTGTATGTCTAGATCTACAAACCAAAGAAGCCATAGCAAAACTAACTGAATGTTGAGCTCTCCAAGCAGTAATCACCGTGTCCATAAAGCCATTCTCTCTGCACCAGAACTTCTCCAACCTAAAGCTGTGATATCTGTCATGCGATCGGCTGGTCTTCAGCAAAATGGGCTTATGATCTGATATCGATCTAGTAAGAGAAACCACCTGTGTATGCGGAAATTTGTCCTCCTAATCAATGGTCACAAGGAACCTGTCCAACCTGGAGCATGAGGCCTGTGATCGCAGATTAGACCAGGTGAAAGATGCATTGTCCATGCCCAAATCCACTAGCACTGCCTCCTGAATGAAATCAGTGTACTTGTGATTTACATCACGAAATTCTAAATTTCATGATTCAACTTGTTTTCTCAAGTGTGATGACTTAGGGATCCAAGTTGAATGATATCCAAGTCAATAAGAGAAGGCAACTTAGTTTTTCAGTTTGATGGATCAGTCCAAGTCTCCAGGGCTGCAAAGCTCAGGAGCAATAATCGTCTTTTATCTGAACAAACCTACTAACTTGACAGATCGGAATGGACTGAACTAATCCTTGGCTGATTATGGCCCTTTCAACTGGCATTGAGTTCAGTCTGAATTGACAAAGAACAGTTTATATATCAAAACATTCTAACAGAATAATAAGTTTTCCATCAAGTGAATAATTTAAATCCCATGTTTCCTCTTGGGCTCATAGGAACAAAACTTGTTGAAACAGAACATAGCTACTCTGAGAAATCCACAATGCACTGGCAAAAAGTAGTACTTACTCTAGGATGGTACTCTGAGACGATCATCATAGGCCTATTTTGGGTCACAGCTCCTACAAACTGAACTAAATTAGGATGCCGAACCTTTTCCAACAGTGTTAGCTCATGCTTGAATGCATTTCTGTCCAAAAAACTTACAGAGGTCAGAAAAGGAAGTGAATCAGTAGCCACACTTTTGGCAGGTCCCAAAAAGACATACGAAAGTTGGGGATTTTGAGAAAACCCTCCATGGAAAAAAGAAGGGCAAAAGGCATGGACCTCAATAGTTAGCTGGTTTACTTAGTAGCAATATTACTCAGGCATACAGTTTGTGATGGGGGGGCAGATTGCCAGTTGTGTACCAGTATTGATAATTGCAAATGCAACATAGGAAAAGACAATGCATGCTCCCACTTCTAAAAATGATCTATGCTGACTTAGAAGGAAGATGTCTTGAAAAGATGTCAAGTGCAGATACTATAATGCTCCCTGTGGGAATGCAACATGCATAAGTTACAACTTACAAGAACTATGATTCTTATATAATCAGGAAAAGACAAATGATAAACATAGGCCTGTTGACACGGGGAGAAAATGTGCGATGAGTATGTGAGAATGTATCGTTATGGATCATCGCATTTTTGGTTTATTCGTTTCATTCCATTGAGGGGTATTCATTTGTTTCGCATACTTTGATTTTTGTATTGCGGGGCGTGCCAGCCTGTCTAGCAGACAGAAGAAAAAGGTCCGCGCGATGCGGAAGAGGAATGTTGGTGTCCGTGAAACGGACGGGTGTGGTGTCCGTGAGACGGACGGGTGTGTCCGTGAGACGGACAGGTGTGTCCGTGAAACGGACGGGTAGTGTCCGCGAAACGGACGGGTGCGCCGTTTTTTAATCTGAACTCCTTAAGTCCCATGTCTATTCTCATCAGGCAATTGGGGTAGCATGTGTTGGACCTCCATCTCCATCGGTCGGAACCGATGTTACATTTACATCGAGTTAAAACTCTTGGTATTATTTAATACCAATTTCTAACTCGAATACCATTTCATAGTAAAAGGACGAGAAAAATATACATGCTGCTTTAGAAAATCCTGGTCATGATATGTTTCTTCCTTTCTTTTGATTGTTTTTGAAATGCTTTTGCTTTGGATATTTCATTTTTTTTTTAAATGACTGCCTTTTGGGAGTCCAAAGTTTAATTTCTTTTGAAAAAGGGAGCGGGTATATACCCGTGGACCGTTTTGAGGTCTCTCCTTTTTGCGAAAGGTTGATTATGGATTTTTATTTGGGAAAACATGGGGATCATCATTATGAACGGGCATATGCCTGTGGATTTTGATTATGATCTTGGGGGTATTCATGATCCAAAGTAGCACTTCCATATCAGAAGGATTACTATGCAAATTCTTATATGAGGTTCTTTCATATTGCCATTTTTTAGCAAAGTCCGAGTTCGAGGTAGGGTTTCTTTTCTCCTCACTTCTCACTTGTGCGAGTATAATTTCCGGAGAGCATATGGATGTGTCCCCATGGAAGTCCTTGTCCCATTTGTGATTTTTGTCCGAAGTCCATTTCCACGGGTATGGTTCTCGTGGAGGTGCATATGTGCTCCCATTTGGAGTATCTGAGCGCAGTTCTTGTCTTATCCTTCTTTTTCTTTGGATGTGTGTATATTATCACAATCCTTTTTTTTTTTAATATATGAATATGTCTTGGCAAATCCCTGCTCAGGCGGGGTGTCCTTGTAGAAATATTTTATATTGGTGTATTCTCGGGAGAAACTTTACCCAGAGGGATTTTGCCTCAAAGAGATATATGTGTATAAACACAAATTTGCACTTTGTGAATATATTCTCAAACGGTATCTCTATTTGAGCAGAGTATCCGATGGGAAGGTACCCGTGTATGAACGGAGTCCCTTTTGAGAAACATATACACAATGAGGCATATTTGTGGCTACATAGATATATTTTCGGGCAGAGTCTCTATTTGGGCAGAGATTCCACTAAGAAATACATTTATATAAACATGAAGTTTGTGATTATACGGATATGAATTTAGAGAGAACTTTTGTCCGGGCAAGATTCCTCCTAAGAGACATATGCGTATAGGCACAAATTTGTGATTTTATGTGTATGTTCTTAGGGGAGTCTCCATTTGGGCAGAGTTTCCCCTAAGGAACATATACATAAGAACATAAATTTGTGAATATACGAATATGCTCTTGGGCAGAGTTTCCTCTAAGAAACATATACATATAACACAAGTTTGTATTTATATGGATATGGCCCCTGAGAAAGATTTTTATCTGGGCGAGATTCTCCTTAAGGAACATATTTGTATAATTACAAATTTGTAATCTTTATATATGTGTTCTTGGACGGAATCTCCACTTGGGCAGAGTTTCGTCTTAAGAAACATATATATAAGAACACAAATTTGTGAATATACAAATATGTCCTTGGGCAGAACCTCCGCTTGGGCAGAGTCTCCTCAAGAAAATATATACATATAAGCACAAAATCCACCATCCCAGAGACTTGCTCGATAGGCGGGGAGAACATGGGTATTTAAATACCATGTGTCCATAGAGACCTGCTCGATATGGACGGCATTTAAACCCCGGGAATATGACCCCACAGAGACTTGCTCGATGTGGGGGATGGGGATTAAGAAGGAATGTTGATGACGATAGCGCCGACCGCTCTCCTCTCCGCGCCTGGCCTATCGGGCTAAAGAAGGGGATTTGTACCTTCGCACACCAAGCAAGGGGGGTTGGAGAATGAGAGAGGGAATGAGCAAATGCTCTTTTCTATTTTTTCTGGGATTTTTCCAACAGGGCTTCGCCGGAGCAAGATGGGTCGCCCAACAGGGCTTCGCCAAGGCAAGTGGAAAAGGACCAACAGGGCTTCGCCAGAGCACATCCAAGGCCCCCTTTCCTTATGGAATAGGGGGGGTATTTATAGGGGATGAACCCCTTACATGCGGGAGAAGGAGAGCCCCAACCGATGGTGACCTCATGATGAGGTCACCATCGGTTAGGGGGCAACCGATGGTGACCTCATGCTTAGGTCACCATCGGTTAGCCCCTTAACCGATGGTGACCTTATGTTGAGGTCACCATCGGTTAGGGGCTGCCTAACCGATGGAGGGGGGGGGGGGGAAATCTTCTATAAATACCCCCCCACACCCCCATTTCTGAAATGTTGATGCCGGAGGTGCTGCTGGAGTCCTGCTCCGTTTCCTTGGTGTTTCGCCCTAACTTCTCGGAGTTCTGCCCGATCGGAGGGTGCCTTTGCAAGCCTCGGAGTTCTTCCTCGCGCTTGTTCTTTGTACTTGTCCTTCGTACTCGGTCTATAGACCTTGTGCTGCCGGATTTTTCCGTGCTTTGTACTTTGGAGTTTCGCCCGATAGAAGACTGCTGCGCGAAGCTTTGGAGTCCTCCCTCGAGCTTGTTCTTTGTACTTGTACTTTATGCTCGGTCCTAAGACCTTGTGCTGCCGGATTTTTCCGTGTTTTGTATTTTGGACGGAGACATGTTCTCCTTGTACTTTTACTTTAACCGGGAATCCGGGCGCCATTTTAAGGGCCGGAATTTCCCTGCTGAATTTTGGGGAAGGATCCTGCTAATAAGTTTGTAACTTAAATAACCTTGGGGTCATTTTAAATCACAACTTTTTGGCCTCTGAGCAGGCTGCTGATAATGTATTGTAACTAGGCCTGTTGATAACCAACATTTAATCTTCGTGGCCCAACGGCCCCTTTCATCATGTCCACGGCTCGAATCATCGTCCGCCAAAAATAGGCTTCAACTAGCCAAGTCGCCGGACCATCATCTGATGGATTTTATAATTTCCGCTGAAGTAAACGTGTCACACTTTTGCCGTTCAACAAGGCCATGCAACACTAACTCAATCAACGACCTAAAATGCAAAGAAATTGCAAGAAAAAGGAGTCTAGGAACTCAAATTTATAAAAGAATAAATGTTTTCCTTCACTTAAAAGAGGAAAAGCATTGCAGTTCCCTCCCACAATGACCTAAACTGCAAAGAAGAAGACTGCAAGACCATGAGTTCCCAAAGGACTGAGGGTTTGAACAATACATGCTTTCCAAATTAGAATAGCTTTCCTTGTCAAGTATTTTGATGGCAACCTTAGTCCCATTCCACTTCGCCTCCTGGTAGACACCCTGCAGAGGAGAGAAACATCATGTCCACAAGTAAGAAAGATTGTGTATAGAGAAATGCCAATAGAGAATTGGAAAATTCATCCTGTGAAAACCACATATTTTAAATAGAAAGTGATCAAATTGCTTATAGCAAAAAAATAAAAAAACAGGCAAATGGTGACAAAATCATAAAATGTTCCTGACCCATGGATTTCTGATACAAGATCAAAATACAATCACTGAGCTTAACTAGAATAACAATGCAATAAGGTCTAAAAAAAATAAGCATTTCCTATGGCTTAAACTAATCTTAATGTACGACAAGCATTGTTTTTAAGGCATCGCCTAGGCGTCACCAAGGCAACAGGGCACTGGCCAACAGCTAAGGCAAGTGATCTTCTAGGCTAGCAGCCCTCCACGATTAAACAGCTGCATGATTCATAAACCGTAGCAGCTTCTGTTGTGTTTTTTTATTGCTGGATGCCTCAGTTATATATATTTAGTCATTCTTTATCTCTCTCTCAATTTTATTATTTGTCTAGCAATATTTCAGGTTAAATAAAACTTTTTGACTTGTTGACACTTGATAGATATATGCTTAGATTCCATTTGATTTCCTTATTACTATTAATCATTTTGTTAACATTTGTTATTTCTTCTATTATATGACCTTCTTACACACATATATGTGCTAGTACTTTTATAATAATAAATAGAGAATGTACATGGTATAAAATATAGATTTCTGGGTACTTTGTTACATAACTAGGCTTCGCCTAGGCACCTAGCCTTGGTGCCTAAGCAGTAAGGAGGTGGGCCACTGCCTTAGTCGCCTTGGTCGCCTTAACAACCATGATGACAAGAAAATCCATTAGAAGAGCACAGAGCAATTAGGTCCTAGCGGATATCTTATGCTCATCCAGTGACATTTGGCATCGTATTTTGATATTTTGAAAAGAATAGTAGAACTCGAGGTCTGTAGCAGCAATCTAGAGTACTGAGGAGCTCAGTCTTTGGTTGCAGAATTAAGAAGTGGAAAAGCACTATAGATCTTTTACTGTCTGAATTATTTTGTTCTCTTGTGTGCTCTTTGTTTCTCACCAATCTACCTATAAACTTGATAGGAAGGGGATGGTTCAGGTACCTTGGTTTGTATCAGTGTTCTTGATTTAATGATATTAGGCCCTGCCACCTCCCAAAGAAAAAAGGCAATATTCTGTCTCATGGAAGCACAGAGCCATGTGAATGAAAACAAGCTGCTCACTAAGATCCAACAATTCATGGTTTCTCAGTATCTTCTTCTAGAAATGGCTATCATCCTAAAATTTCTCTTCAACCTAGTTCCATGAAGGATCTGAAGAATTAACAGATAGAAAATAAAATCATGGAGATCAAAACGCTTCAATAAACCTCCCAAACAAGATATTTCTCGAGGAGTGGCAAATAAATTACAATAATGAAGAATCACTATAGCTTTCCTCTACAACTTAAACTACTGGCAAACCATGCAGACACTTTGAATTGTTAGTCACCCTCTCTTCCAAACATTTTTACATTTCATGTGACATTCAGCTTTGAACTGACTTTAGTTGTGATATTTATAGTTACATGAATGAATCAGTTGCTTGGTCAGATACTACCCTATCGGCGAAGAGTTAATGGAACAAATGCACCTTTGCTCATCAATAAAATGAAAAAGCATATATGAAGCTGCACAAATTAAATAATTCTATGATGATAATTAATTCTAAACATCATTTGAGCAAATGATATCAGTAATATTTAAGATGCCGCAAAGAAGAGCATGCCTTTGTAATGCCTTCCCCTTTGCGAAGCTGCAACTCTGCTGGGTTGATCTCATACTCTGGGACTTCTTGTGGATTTGAAACAGCCATGGGAGTTTTCCGGGTTTTCTGGAGGTACATTGAATTATGAATTAGAAAATGAAACAGGTCATTCTTAACTGAAAAAACAGGTAAGCTATTTGCAACGAACTATACAAGGCATCAAATCATACTGGAACAATGGCTCCTTGAGCTTTTAAGAGATCAAAGACTTGAACATGTCCATAAAACTTGGCATCAGCAGCAGCCTGTCATGCAGCACAATGAGTATTGAATTGTAAGAATATACATTATTAAGACATGGTTGTCAAAGGTAATGGTGTATTGAAAGGAAGTCCTATATTATCTAAATGATTGTATATCATTTTTCTCTCATTTTCATTAGTTAGAGGAATACACAGAATCCAGGCAACTATCAGAAAGGAGAAAATAAGAACGGACTGCTAAAATATGGTACACTCGTGTAGTTGGATCAAGGACAACACAAGAAGGTTAGTTCTATAACCATTGCGCTTGATATATTGTGTTTAGTCCCTTCGTGAGACCAATGGGCCAATGGATGGTCTTCCTATCGGAGACAATTCCACAATCGTATCAATATACAAAAAAAAGGGAAAATTATGAAAAGATGAAGCTAGTTACATATAAGTTCCTTTAACCTGAGAAATTTAGATGCCTAATGAATAAGATGAACAATAAGCTGTAGGTATCATCAGCTTCCACAATGAGTCAATGACAAATGAGACGTGGAAGAAAAGTTCTAACATACAACATTTTAAACAATTTAGTCTACACAAGTCAACGGAAAAGCAAACCAGGGTCAAGAGAGCGAAAACGGAAATCAAAGCAAGCGACAACTCACAGTGCTACCCCACCGATCCCGGGCATCAATGTTCGCCTTCCTGCCCAGCAGTAGTTTCACAGTCTCAATATGCCCCTCGCACGCGGCAATGTGTAGCGCAGTACGCCCATCCAGGTCGATGCTATTGACATCCAGACCTTCTTTCAGCAAGTCCTCCACCCCTTTCGCATCCCCCTTGCAGGCCATGAACAGGAGCTGCATGGTCGCGTCCAAATTCTCCGGCACGGTCAACTCCTCCCTGACGGGACTCCTCCGGTTGGGATCGAGCGACGACTGCCGCCCGAAGGCGAAGCGCGTGGGATTGGCGGCATTCCTGGGGTCGAGTGAGGACTGCTTCCGGATGAACTTCCCGCTCATCATCCTGGACCCCGCCGAGAACTGCCGCGAGACCGCCCTCCCCAGGCGCGCCGCCGCATCCATCTCCTCGGCACCGCGATCCCTAAGCAGATCAGGATCCCAGATAACCACGAGGAGGTAATCACTCGAGCAGCGCAACCTGGAAGCTCACCAACTCGGAAAGCAAGCAAGCGCTACTCCTCCTGAGCAACACAGCTCCCCATGGATTGCCGGAAGCCGGGACTGGAGCTCAGAGCTCTGTGGAAAGCTCCGGAAGCTCCCACCGGCGTGCAGATCCAGGACGAGAAGGAGCAGGAGGGAAGGAAGTAAGAAGCGCGAGGCCTGCGCAACACCCGTTCTTCGGGAAGAAAGGCTCTTCTCCGGGTAGTTTTTTTTTTATAGTGGTCAGAAGAGGGAAAAGATAACAGAGGATTTCGAAGGGGGCGTTAAAAATCCCAACATGGAGTTCTACCGACTTTGGCATCCCCTCACTTCACCGGTGTGCTTAGCGTCGGCACCTCATCACTCGTCTCTGCTCCTGCCGTAAGAGTCTAATAACGGGCTCCTGGTCCACGCACTCGGTTTTTGTTCGCCGCCGGGGTCCCGCAGCCGCCAACGACTCCCGACAGTTTTCACTGTCGATGGAGAACGGGTCACTTGTGTTCATGATGCAAAGCATCTTTAATTTGTTCTTGGACGAAGATGCAAAGCATCGTGTCCTGGTTCCTTCGCTGGGAAAAGTATGCGTCCTCGTTGTGTCCGTCCGCCTATTCGTTAAAATTATCAATTTTTTGGAGTAAATAAATGATAATACTATACAAGTGCAATAAATTTTATATAACAGCTTCAGTAATATTATGTTAGATACCATACAAATTATCGGTGATTAAGAGACGGATCCAGAAATTTTATTTTGTGAGGGTCACTTAAATAATTTTTTTAATATTTTATAAAAATAATATATTATATTTAATATAAATAAATATATTATACATAAGAAATGACTTCAATAAGACAATTCAGTGGGGTCACCTTTTATATAAATTCCTCTCAAATCTCTAATTCTAATGGTCATTTAAGAAAAAAATTTTTGAGTAAAATCACCTGACCCCACTTCCTATAAACTAGATCCGTCCATTGAGTATCTAATGTCATTATTCTGAAATTCAAAGTTTGTATCTTAAAATATAAATTAATATTTAAAATTATAAAATTATTTTTAAAATCTTAAAAAAATTGAACTTAAAATTATATTTTGAAATTTAAATTTTATGTTTTAAAATTTAAATTATTATTAAATATTCAATCAATATTTTAACATTTTAAAAATAACATTTTTAAGATTAATATTATATTTTAAAATATAAAATTTATACTTTCGAATCTAAAATTTATATTTTGAAACCTAATAACCGTTAGTCATCAATTGTCCATTGTTGATCTTGTCGCCATCGACCAACCACCTACCATTGTCATCGCCACCCATTGCTCCTCCCCTACTTGATTGTATGTATGGCACCCATTTTAACATCACGCGATCTATCATATCATTGACTAAATATATTTGAGTAAATACATTACAATTTTCTCGTGATATAAAAAAACTTCACATCGCTTGAAGGATTTTATTTAATTTTAATCTAATAAATACTTGTTACATCTGTCATGTCCCGTCCGTGCATATTGATGTTGTCACGTGCACAGTAAATGACAATCCTATATTCCTATCGCGTACGTGTGGGCAAAAACAAAATGTAACAGATGTTTCTCTTTGAACGCCACAATAAACCCTTGGGTGCTTTAAATCCATAGTTGCAACGATGTTGAGGAAAGTTTTCTAATAATAATAATGAGTTCAGTGACTTGCAATAAGGGTAGATGGGAATAAAAAACAGCATCGATTACTCGTGATTATTTCAATTGGACACAGTCTTACACGATTAGGTTTTCAATTAATAACACTTATTATAAAATTAATGTTATAATGAACATGATTTTGATTAATAAGAGTCAATTTAAACGTATCGCATCACGCGCTAAATAAAATTTTTGTCTATCCAAGTTATACTTACTGCGATACCAGTTTATCATAAATATAGAAATATATTATATATACATACCTCTCCAGCTATTCCCCTCGTACTATTACCGAGTTGTTCCAGACAAAAGATACGACTATTCAAAGTTGTTCAAAATTGTTTTGATGGGCCGAAATAATATATATATATATATATAAAAGAACGATATGCTGGCAAAGTAACAATTTTTTATAAGATGCAACGTGGTACAAAGTAGTGCTAACTAAAACGCGCACTTGGAGCATGATCGGATTTTTTTTAATGGTAACTAGTTGACGCGCGTTATATATATATATATATATATATATATATATATATATATATATAAGAACGATATGCCGGCAAAGTAACAATTTTTTATAAGATGCAACGTGGTACAAAGTAGTGCTAACTAAAACGCGCACTTGGAGCATGATCGGATTTTTTTTAATGGTAACTAGTTGACGCGCGTCCGAAGACAACAGAGTCTTGATTGCGAGATTTGGAGTGTGGACAGATGGGTAGCCGCCACGAAAAATGGTAGTGGACGCTGATTGGTGATTAATACGGGCCGGGGCTTCGGAGGGCGCCGCCGACCCTCTCTGTCGGCGACGCGTGGGAATGACGCCACTTATAGGGTGTTTGGGAGTAATTTAAAAAAAAAATTATTTCTACTTAAAAGATAAAGTTGAGTTCTCTTTTAACTTTAAATTTATGAAAATTTGACGTTATCTGTTTGGTAAAAATATCAAAATTTTTAAATTTTGTTTGGATGTGTTTGGAATGGGAGTGGGAGCCGCCCGAGCCGGGAGAGGAGGGGGCGCAGGGCAAGTGGTGGGCCGCCGTAAGGGGGGGGGAGGGTGCAAGGTGGCGGGGGGATCTCGGCGGAGGAGGGAGGGGGCGTTGGAGGGGGGGATCCCGGCGGGGGAGGGAGGGGGTGCCGGAGGGGGGGAGGGTGCAGGGCGGCGGTGGGGGCTCCAGCGGGGGGAGGGGGGCAGAGCGGGGCGGGAGAGGGGGGAGGCGCAGAGCGGGTGGGGGCCGCCGGAGGGGGAGGGGGGGGAGCAGGGCGGGAGAGGGGGGGCGCAGGGCGGGTGCAGAAGGCGCGGGAGGGGGGCAGAGCAGGGCAGAAGAGGGGGGAGGCGCAGAGCGGGTGGGGGCCGCCGCAGGGGGAGGGGGGGGAGCAGGGCGGGAGAGGGGGGGCGCAGGGCGGGTGCAGGGGGCGCGGGAGGGGGGCAGAGTAGGGCGGAAGAGGGGGGAGGCGCAGAGCGGTGGGGGCTGCCGCAGGGGGAGGGGGGGGAGCAGGCGGGAGAGGGGGGAGGCGCAGAGCGGGGTGGGGGGAGGGGGGCGGAGGGTGGGTGGGGGTCGCTGGAGGGGGAGGGGGGGGAGCAGGGCGAGAGAGGGGGGAGGTGCAGAGTGGGGTGGGGGGGGGGGGCGCAGGGCGGGTGGGGGCCGCCGGAGGGGGAGGGGGGGCGGAGGGCGGGTGCCGCAAGGGGGGGGGGTCTGTGCGCTGGGAAGGAGGAGGGGGGTTGCCGGCGGGTGTGGGGTGGTCACCGACGGGGGGTGGGGGTGGCCGGCGGGGGAGGGGAGGGGAGGCCGCAGGAGGGGTGAGGGAGAGACTTTTGTGTTTTTAAAATAAAAACAGGTTAGCACTTTTTTTTTTTTTGAAAGAGATTTACATTAGATAAAAGTTCTTTCCTAAAAAAAAAAATTGCTTACCAAACATGTCTTTGTATTTGATCTCTCTCTTTTTTTAAATTTTAGAGAAAAAAGAGGTAAAAAACTGTAACCAAACACCCTATTAGTCTAGTACTGTTAACGCTGTTGTCGATAATTGCTGGTCGCCAAGGTTTTGTTAACAAAAAAAGTGGGGGGGGATTTTATTTTAATGAAGTTTTAATAATATATCTATATAAATTTAGTGATATTATTTATGATAAAAAATATCTTCTAATATAATTTTTTTATCTAATAAAATCACAAGATTTCACCGAATATATATTAGATCCACCTCCTATATAAATGTAAATTGAATATGATATATTATCCGTTGAATGTTAAACTGACGAAAGAAATCAATGACCGCCATTGACGACTAATATATTTATAATTTTTGATATGTCATGTTACTTGTTATTTTTCCACCGTTTTATTAACACATCTTATAGAGTTGTTTTTAAAGTGGCTCCTGTCTAGGTGAAAATTTAATATTTCCATATTTTTAAATAGTAAAATAGTAACATTAATGTTTGACGACGAGCCAAGATATTTGCAGTAATTCTATGCTATTTTGTTCCTTTGATTTTGATGATGTGAGGCGTAGACCGTAAAATAATACAAACAACAAACGGTATTAAAATACCACAAGATATCATTAAAAAAATGATAATTTCGTATAGAATCCATTGGCCCAAACTTCTTTTCCCGTCTCTTTCTTCACGGGAAATATCTGACTTCAACATGAAGGGGACTCTTTTAACCGTAAAATGTAAAAAATAAGTGGAGATAAATAATTAAATATTAAATACATGTATCGATTGATCTTGCCCCATCTAGCATATATAGTGAAGTGAACGACATGTATCCTTGTAATTAATGTACCTCTTCTTGCTTCCACGATGACGGGTACTTGAAATGACTGTTGCCGGTTGATGATCCGAGGGGTGGGCCAACGCGTTGACCTGGTTCATCGTTGACTGGGTCGTGTGGCCCATCTCTGTTGCTGTTGATGGTGTATTCGATGGTGCCTTTGTGCATGCCGACATGGCCGGTGATAGGGACGGCGGGATTATCCGCTCGGCCCTCCTACTTACGGGAGTGGGTTTCCTCTTCACAAAAAAAAAAAATTTCATTTTATTGTAATAAATAAATTAAACAGTGTGTATATATACATATATATATATATACAAACCACACACTTTGTGATTTAGATTTCCCTCTTCTATTTTAAATACGGCATAATTTAGAAAATAATTTAAGTCATTTCTTTTACGTAATTTTAAATTAAATAGAGAAACATGTCAAACGAGATCATCTCCTTAACCTTGATCTAGCGTGGAAGAGACAAATTTATTGCACATGAAACAATAACATTATATATTTATTTATTTATATTAATGACATATGTTATTCGACATACTCTCTCACCCAAGTGAGTATGATATATTGCATGTTCTTTTCCCATTCAAAATAGACCTACACTAATTTCTAAACGCAGACGAACAATTAAAGAAGCAAGAGAAATATCGGGAGTGACATAGCACATCCCTCCTCCACCCCACCCGCCAGTTTCCCAGCCCATTGCCATCACCATCAGTTTTAGTCCATCACTATTGTTATGCTTTGTGGCTGTCGTTGGGGCTGTTCACGGTTCGGTTCGATTTGATTTGGGCCTCTTTTTTGAGGAAATCGAACTGAATCAAAATTATATTCAAATCGAACCGAACCGAATAAAAAAAAATAGAATAAAGGTAGTTGGGCGGTCTGGGTTTCGAATCCAAGACCACCCAACAGGAAGTAACGCGCAAGCCCACTGGGCTAGGCACTCTTTTATGTTTTTATTTATTATTTAAATATATTTAATATATATTTCGATTCATTCAATTTTTCTGTGCAAAACCGAATTGAATTATGGGACTTCTCAACCCGAATCGAACCGAACCGAACTGGCCGGTTCGGTTCAGTTCGTTTCTTCTGGTTAGATCATATTATGAACAGCCCTAACTGTCGCTAGTCTGGACAGCCCCTCCAATGCCATGACAACTGTTTGAGTTACTATGGAAGAATTCAACTAAGCATGGACGGATCTAGAGTATAGTTAGTGTGGGTCACGTGACCTCACCAGATTATAACAGTCTTATTAAAAAATAAATTCTATTATTAATGACTTCATTAAATAAGATTATAAATTTATAAATGTATCATTAGTGACCCACTAAATAATTTTTTTAGATCCATCTATGCAACTAAGTCATCCGAGTACGAACCACGAAGCATTTATCAGAAGCAAATTAGCTTCCATTTCCATCAATTCCTTTATCTTTTTTTACACTATCAAGTTTGCAAAGTTGATACTTGCTAGAGTCTCAAACTTTATGGAACTTAAAAAATGTCTTTAATGTACAGACTAGAAATTTTGGAATTTGTTTAAATGTAAAGTCGCATCAACTGCTCAAGTCCATCAGGTTTTGATGGGCTTTAGTGCTTGACTGTAGGCCGACCCAACTTAGAGTCAGACCAAGACTTTTTGGCCCAATTGTTTATTTGGGAGATAAAAATATAGTTGACAGCCCGGTCCAAAGCTGGATTGGGCCCAAAGGCCCGTCGGGCTGACCCGACCCACCCGACACCTATATTGCTACTCACTGAAACATGCCCGTTCGGGCGTTCACGGTATTCGCAGTATCAGAGCAGAAGTTAGAAGGGGTAAATATGTAAAATCGGATGCCCCAGACCTTTTCGAGGATGCAACCCTATCACAGCAAACGCAAAACCTCGCAATCCGCTCTCGTCTCCCAATACTCTCCGTCACTCCCCGCTGCATGCAGCAGCAGCAGCAGCAATGGCGGCAGCCACCGCTCGCCCTTCTCCTGCTATCACATGGTCTGCTCTGACGAGGCCTTCTCCACGTTCATCTGTGGCGGCGGACTACGTCCCCTGGCCTTCGAGGTCCAAGGATTTATGGAATTTTGTCTTGAGTCCGAGGCCTCCGCGTCCTCGCGAGCTGAGGCGTGCAGAGGTCTTCGCGAGCAGCGCGGAGAAGCAGAGCAGAGAGAAAGTGGTTCCAGTGACGGGTTCTGCTACTCCGAGTGGTTCAAGAAATAAGTGAGAATTTTGGCATTACCATATACATGCAGGGATCCTTGTTGTTTTGCTCGATTTGTCTAATGTTGTTCAGTAGGGGACTTCCGTGTTGTTTTGGTCGATTTGTCTAATATAGTTCAGTACGGCACGAGTCTTCTTGTTTCGATCGTGGTGATCCCTTCCCGTATTTGAGAAGCGAAGGGGCATTAGGGTGTTGCTTTTGATTGCTAACGCATGAATGCAATCTTAGATCGATTTTATCCGATGATCTGTTTTGTGTGCTTTGTTCTGAGGAAGTGCTCTGCTGTATAATTAACTTCACATTTTCAGGGTGAAGCGTCATACCATTTCGGTGTTCGTGGGTGATGAGAGTGGCATGATAAATCGGATAGCCGGGGTCTTTGCTAGGAGGGGATATAACATAGAGTCTCTCGCCGTTGGTTTGAACAAGGACAAAGCGCTCTTCACAATCGTCGTCTCTGGAACCGAGACAGTATTGCAGCAAGTTGTGGAGCAGCTTAACAAGCTTGTTAATGTGTGGAAGGTTTGGATTCATAATTCGTTTGGGAGTTCTTGATGTGTTATTTGATTCTAATTGTTTGATCAAGGGTTCATCATCTAATCAAAGGCTACTAGAAACATTTCCAAATATCACATAAATGTTTCTTGCCTTCTTTCGAGGATCAACTGCAGACCGGTTATATTTATGGTCCAATTATGATGGAACTGACTCGCATCAGAGTGATGATGTTTGGTTGTCACCAAATCTTCTTTAGCTTCAATTTGCATAACGATCTTGACCTTAATAGAATGATGATTGAGCGGAGTAAAATAATAATAATAATAATACTGAATCTCCAGATCTAACTGATTGACCTTAATAGAATGATGATTGAGCGCCATCAAACCTTCTTTTGGCTCAGGTGGTATGAGTGCCTGGACTCTTGACAAAATAATGGATATCTAAGGTCATCAAGGGTATCTGACAAAAAGGTAACAAGGATATCAACTTTACCGTTTGTCTGCAAGCCACTTTTGTGTAGATTGGTCCATGCATTTAATAACATCTAGTAGAAAACTTCACTTGTTGGGATTGTTGGAAATGACTTGTTATGTATTAATGAAGATTAGATTTTTTATTTTGATTTGCGTTGCTGCAAAGGATTGAACAGTTTGAATTGACCTTTCCCATGGAAATAATCCAGTACGAAGAATATTTACATCATAAAGTTGGAGTAGTCTTATATAGAAGTAAAACATGGTGCGTTTACAGGTGTGATTTTACAAGCCACTTTTGTGTAGATTGGTCCATGCATTTAATAACATCTAGTAGAAAACTTCACTTGTTGGGATTGTTGGAAATGACTTGTTATGTATTAATGAAGATTAGATTTTTTATTTTGATTTGCGTTGCTGCAAAGGATTGAACAGTCTGAATTGACCTTTTCCATGGAAATAATCCAGTACGAAGAGTATTTACGTCATAAAGTTGGAGTAGTCTTATATAGAAGTAAAACATGGTGTGTTTACAGGTGTGATTTTATCAAGTTTTCTGGCACATTCTTATTTATGTCTTATTGGACACATTTGTATCCATGATCCTTGTTGATTTATGTACCGCTATGTTGATGAATAAAATATGTGGCATACCAGGATTAGATGCTATCTGCATGTTGCCTATGAATGATGGCTTTCAACATTGTTCTCTAAGAGCTTCTTAATTTTTTCTATAATAAGGATCACACCTTATATCATACCATTGAAGTGTCACCTGTCATTCACTCATTCAGCAATGGTATCTGATCCTTTGAAGCATTTATCACAACACAAGGCTGTAGAAATAAAATTGTTGGGCTTGAGGGTTCATTTTATCTAAGGCATCCATTCTTTCTCATAGAACATTTCTATTCAAGACCTCAGTGTCTACAGAAAATGGTCTTGTTTTCAATTGGGGAAATGCCTATAGGCTGCTGTTAAGGCAAATTCATTTATCTCACATAGAAAATAATAATAGTGTTTTCTTTTGCTTTTCTTGCTTCTTATGTTAAATCATTCTGATGGATGTCACAGGTTGAAGATCTTTCGAAGGAGCCACAAGTAGAAAGGGAATTGATGCTAATAAAACTTAATGTGGATTCAGGTGCTCGGCAAGAGGTAAAGTCCTTTTATGTGCATAATCAAGAAGTAGGCTGAAACTAGCTACTGTAGGGAAATTTGGTGTAAAAGAGAGCTATACGGATTGAATGCAAGGTACATTTTACTTAGAAATCTTCTAGGCCAGCAATTCCTCAGCCATGTTTTTTTATTAAATAGATAAAATCTCTTATCTTTTGATGCCCTTGGATAAGCTGGAAGATTTACTGATTCTTGGCTTGGCCATATGACAACTTTCCTGCATTTCTGCCCATTGATTCAAATCGACTAGTTCTGTGTTGTGTTTTGGCAGCCATTCCTGTGTTCTTAGTTTCCATTATGATTTTATGTTTCTTCTTTGGAAACCTTGGAGGGCTTCAGGTGGCAAACTATAGTAATTATCAATCGATTGTTTCCTTCCAAATATGTACATCCCATTCCTTTTAGTTTCTGCACCCAAAATTATCACATGAATCCTTATGAAGATCTTCTTGCTTACTCTGTGTGGGGGTGGGGTTTGTGAACAAATCCTTGCATAAGAAATATATGGGCTGCGGTCAATCAATTGATCATAAACCTGTTGGAACATCATGACAACCATTTCCTTTGTGGGATTTCACTAAATTGTCAAGTGTCGATCTGTTAACAGAGAAATGTGGTTCTATATTTACATTTCATTTTTTCTATGTACAGGTTATGAACCTTGTTGATATATTCAGAGCTAAAGTTGTTGATCTTTCGGAATCCACATTGACTGTTGAGGTAATCACTTTGTGATGTTGTCCTCCTTTCTACATCTTCTGAAACCACCACTTTGGTGCCCTACTATAGTGCAGGCTGCTGTATACTTGTATTTATGAAATTCCTCCTTCGTTCATTTCAAGGATACAGGTAGCCGGGGATCCCGGAAAGATGGTTGCAGTAGAAAGGAACTTCAACAAGTTTGGAATTAAAGAAATTGCTAGAACTGGCAAGGTTGTCAATGTTATGTAAGCCTATTTTATTTGGCTGCTTCATGCTCCTAATTTGAATTTATTGGTTGACAGATTGCTTTGAGGCGTGAAAGAATGGGTGAGACAGCACCATTCTGGAGATTTTCTGCAGCTTCTTATCCCGATCTGGAAGGCTCAATACCTGTAGATCCTGTTACCAAGCCCTCAAGGATGGTGCTTCCTGATGACTCAGATCTATCATCAGGGGTATGATTCTTGTGTTTTCTTTCACATGTCCCCACTAATGCCTTTGTTATGCTTGGATTTGTATGTTTATTTTATTGTTTCCATGGATTCATGTTGCCATTAGAAGCTTGTTGTACATGCTCACAATCTGATCAGCCATAAATGGCCATAGTATAATGGGCTGATGCACATGGACCACGTGAAAAACATAGCTTGAGTAATGGGTTTATATTTGTATGGTCTGTTATAAAATTCAAGGATTTTTATCTTTGATGAACCTTACAGTTGGCTCATGTCATCATCTCAAAGAATGTTCATGAACTGCTGTTTTTTGCAGCAGTTGGCAGGTTTCGGAGGTGGATTGTTATCATGATGTCAGCTACATTGCTTCCTCTATTTAGGCTTGGTGTAGCCTATGTTTGGTGAAAGTTCTCATGTGAAGGGCTTCCTGGCATCTCATGGGACTGGGAGGCTGCCAACATGTGACAAGCTTGTTAGATTCATGCCTCATATTACAACTTCCTGCTGTCTATGTGGAGAAGTACAAGAGGATTTGGACCATCTCATTTCAGCATGCTCTTATGCGAAGAAAATTTGGTCCCTGGTTGAGCAGTGCATCCAGCAGCCCCTTCCACATTTTGCCTCGGTGAATCAACTGTTGCTCAGTTGGCATAGACAATGGATGGTGAAGGGGGACAAGTTTGTGTGGTGGCTCATCTTCCATGCTACTATTTGGGCCATGTGGAATGAGAGGAATAGTAGGATTTTTAGAAGAGAATCGAGGTCAGAGGAGAGTCTTTTTCAATTTGTTAGAGATAGAGTCTCCTTTTGGGCAAAACAGTTGAGTGACTTCCATGAGCTGAGCTCCCCAATCCTTTTGTCTTTGGAGAGGTGAGGTGCTCTTACCCATCGACTTGATGGGTGGGTCCTTTTTGTAGAGAGGTTTCTTTTGGGTGTTTATACCTCCACACTTGTAGGTTCTGTTTTCTTTTAATATATCATTGTGGTACCATCCACATTTCAAAAAAAATGTTTGATGATTCACCTACACAAATCACATGTTTGCATTTGTGAAAATTTCTAGTTTCAAGTGTACCTCTTTACAGTTTGTCCTTATTTGTTTCTTTGTTAACCAACATCCACTGAAAAATCTCTATATTTATTTCATACATTGTTTTTTCTTTTGGCTTTCTGAAGTTGCTATTGTTTTGCACTGGTTTGTTGAGTTTAATTCCATTCACTTTTTTGCTGTGTGAAAAAGTTGACTTATTCTTATAATGCTTCTCTGGTTTTTACTGTTTTATGTAATGCAGGGTGATGTGTATCCTGTGGAATCATATGAGGGGTTTCTCATGAGCCAGGTTCTTGATGCTCACTGGGGTGTTTTGGAAGATGAAGATGTGAGTATCTGAGTCTTAATATCAGTTTCTTAGAAATGTAATGGCAAAATCTTGCTTCACTTTTATTTCCTGAAACCAAATCTGGTATTGTAACTCATAAGTTTTACGTCAAACCTGCATTTTCAGTATTGGAGAGGATCCTAATGCTGATGTTTTGCAGTTTTGGCAAATAGCAAGATGTTAAATTTGTTATTTGTCTGATTCATTTGTTATTTGACTGATAACCATATGCCAAACTGCCTCAATGTTGGAAGTGAGTCACCGGATATAAATTGAGCTTCCTTCTTCTAAGATGCATTGTTAGCCTTTTGAACTTTTTTCGTAGTCTATACTACATGCATAAATATACCATGTATACCTATGCCTTCTGCTGCAAAATTGAAATAAAGTTGATATCTTGGATCTGGATTGACACAACTCTGAAGTGAGGGTTTTCCAGTCAGGTTCTCTAGGTCCATGTTTTGTGTCATTGACTAAAGTCTTGAGCAAGATCTAATGCCTGCCTTTTCCTTTTTACAGTCAAGTGGTCTTTGTTCACACACTTTATCTATCCTTGTGAATGATGCGCCTGGTGTTCTAAATATAGTTACAGGTGTCTTCTCTCGCAGGGGCTACAACATTCAGGTTTTCATGATCCAAAATTGCTCTCTTTTAAGTTTTCTATTTATCTCTTTCTTCTACATCCTTGAATCATTGATGCTAATTAGTATATTTCCTTTATTGTCAGAGTCTTGCTGTGGGGCATGCAGAAACAGAGGGGATTTCTCGTATCACGACTGTGGTTCCTGGTACTGATGATTCCATTAGCAAGTTGGTTCAGCAGTTGTATAAGCTTATTGATGTTCATGAGGTGATTGTTCAACTGCCTGACATAATCTGGATAAAATTATTTTTGTTAGTGAAAAATATGAATTTACATCGTCTCAGGTGAATGATGTAACCCATCTGCCCTTTGCTGAAAGAGAACTAATGTTAATAAAGATTGCTGTAAATGCTTCTGCACGGAGAGATATCCTAGATATTGCCAGCATTTTTCGAGCTATAGCTGTTGATGTGTCTGATCATACAATCACACTTCAGGTGAATTCTTTTCTCTCAGCAATTTCAAACTTCTCTATGCTTGAGAGATTTCTAAAGAATTTGGTCATCTATAGGAGTTTAGTCTGCTGTTTTTGCTTTGGTTTTAGGATACTTTCAAAAAAAAAAAACTGAACTGCTCTCCAGAAACCAAACTAAAATTTCTTACAACCTGTCAAACCAAAATTTCTTTGTACCAGGATCAGTTTGGGCTTCTAATGGAGTTATACTTTTTTGAACTCTTCGGACAAATGAAATATCATTTTTTGCTACTGATGTTTTAACCAAAGTTGAGATTTTCAATGTAAAAATTAGCTTTGATAAATTAACCGCATCAATTTGCACTCATTTCTTTAGTGAGACTCTTTTAACATATTCATTCAATTAAAGATCTAAGCTAGAGCCGGCACCCATTTATATGGGTATTCTTTTTGTATGCCATTGAATCCCCTAGAATGCTCATTCCTATGATTCTTACAATGCAATAATGGAGCAATACATGAATTTGTCATCTTAATGTTGACTTACACTAGGTGGTACCACTCGAGCTTAGCTCAGTTGTAGAAGCGTGGGAGTTTTGGGACATTTGGGTGTGGGAGCCTAGGTTCTCGTATTTCCATGGGAGACCTAAAAAATGTCTGCATCTTGCATTAGATAATGCATAAACTTAATTAACAAACCAATTGTTTATGACTTTGTTCATTGGATTTGGGTGGAGAGAATCTTAATATCTCTTGTACCACTTATCTAATCTTTGTGGGGAGTGTTGCTGCACCACCTTGGTGTGATTTTTTTTGTAAAAGGAGCTATTTTAGGGAGTGATTAGTACATGTTAGAGCTTGCACGTGGAGGGTGACATTTTGGGGTTGGTCATAACTGTCCATTTCTTTTTGCGTGTACATGTTCCTTTGAATTTAATGGATACATGGTACAATACTGCAGGCCCCCTTTCTGAAAAAGGATCTCAGATTTGTTTTAAGTTTCAAAATCCAGACTTCAGAATTTTACACCAGTGTCAGATATTAGCATATACTAGTAGTCTAGTACTGATATGACAGATTAAAAAACTACCTGTGCAACCTATATCAAAAATATTGTCAAAGAAAAGCTTCAGTAATTTGCCTTACAACTGCTGCAGAACATAATAAATTGTGGTATTTGTTGAACATATTGCGTATCATAGATTTTCACCCCAATGCAGGAGGGATACTGTGAACATGCTAAAATTTCTGGCATTCCAAATAGGGC
The DNA here is from genome assembly GCA_014218235.1 of Colocasia esculenta. Classification (NCBI taxonomy): domain Eukaryota; kingdom Viridiplantae; phylum Streptophyta; class Magnoliopsida; order Alismatales; family Araceae; genus Colocasia; species Colocasia esculenta. Next base: position 191,151,480 of record CM024754.1, on the reverse strand, counting down.
ATGCTAAACTCTGTTTTACCTTTTGGACCTGAAAGGTTGATTTATTAATAATTTCTAAACAAAGAGTCAAATGGGCCACCTTCCAAAAAAAGAGTCAAATGACAAAGGTGAGTGTATGTTACGTGTAAATGATGTGGGACTTAGTTTTGATGGATACCACATTCATGGTCTGTGACCTGATGATGAGAAATTAAGCATAGTTTTCCTACACTGGATATCCATAATAAAACTCAAACTTTTCTGACCAGGTGCAATGTAGATTGTGCTTGATCTGGATTGCACCTCTTTTCTGTCATTCTGTGGCCTATCAACTCTTGATTTTTCATATCACACTACTTTTCTATGATCCATCTAGGTCCTTATCTTCTCTGATTAATGTTTTACATTGAACAAGATAATTTATTTTCTGGAGATGGCAGTTCCACAATTTTATTAAATGAAAAAAAGGGAATATCATAAGTATGATATGAGTAAGCTTCTGAAAATCGGGATTGACAAAAATTGCAAACGAAGGTGGTCTATCTCATGCTAACCCTCCAAAAGAACCAAAAACGATGAATGGTTTACAATGCATGGGACCCTGGCCCATTTCCTCCTATTGCATAAAATGGAAGTACTCTTGATATATTGGTCACACTCCCGAAAAACTTTCCTGTTCCTCTTGCCCCAATCTACCCAAAATGCATCACGAAGATGCAGCCACCAAATAGTGCAGTTTTCTCTTTGGTTCCACCCTGTGAGAAGAGCCTCCAACTTTCTGGCTGGTGATGCACAATCTGTTGCTTATAGAAAATGTGTTGTCATATGTCCTATAAAATGAACAGCTTGGAAACAGGTGATAAGGGTCTTATCCTCATCTTCGCAAAGGCTGAAAGCTGAATTGTTTGCCCACCATAAACTGTATAGATGGTCACAAGTGGACAATCTACAATCTACTGTGTGTAGCGTGTGAGGAGCATTTCTATGATAATGATAAATTGAACAAACATGTGAATGTGTGAGGACGCTACTTATTCATTAATATGATTAGTGTTGTTTATTAATGTGAAATTGCAAGAAGAAAATGGATGCCTTGGTTTAAGGCTATAAACAATGAATGAGTGTAAGGTAGTATATCTGTCATTATGTGCAACAAGTGTTTAGATTTTGTGAGGGCAAGAAGCTATATTCAGTTTTATCCTTGTGGAATATATGACTGCCTGACTATTCAATCTTTTGAAATTCAGAAAACTTGCTTGCAAGACTCTTAACTGAAGTAGATTTCTTGTTATTTGTTGTCCTAATGATATCTTCTTTACCAAATATCACCTCAAATCTTAGCTAGATTTGGGATGCCATCACCTACTGTTCTAATCTCTTTAATTTTTTGGAATTTTATCCTTGCCGTTCTTGATATGCTGTTTTTCCATTGATTCTAGACATTACATTTGTATTCCTGGTCTTTCGTTTTTTTATTCTTGTGATTTTTTATGTTTGGTCTCAGATAATCGAAGTGTTGAGTTCTTTTAAATCTGTTTTTTTAGGTTACAGGAGATTTGGACAAGATGGTTGCATTGCAAAGGCTATTGGAGCCTTATGGCATTTGTGAGGTCTGTCTAAAAGCATTTTCTTGGTATTTCCCATATGTAGCTTTTTGTATTGCCTGACGAAGATTTGGATAGGTTTGGATTCTTTTTTGTGGACACTGGGTCATGGATTTTAGCACTGAGTCCACGTACGTGATATCTTTACTTTCAATTTTATAATTATTACTACAATGGAAATGATGATGTTTAAATTTGAACCTGGCAACCTCCTAGTGTGGGGGACACTCCAGTTAGTTGAATTTGGACAAGGAGCAAACTGGCATTGGGGTATGACTCTAATGGATACATATGTATAGCTGATGGAACCAGCTAGACCAAAAACCTGCTGTGCATTTGGACTTCACCCCTGAAGGCTGGTTGTGCGTGCACAAGATCTGGGATTTCGTCTGATTTGAATCTGTCCAAATATGAATACGTTGGAAGAAAGTTTGTAATAGGAAAAGGAGTAATCACGGGAAATGTTTCTGTGCAAGGTGAAGTTCTCTTCTCTTTGCGGTGGTGTATATGTGGTTTAATTCTCCTGGCGTCCAGTGACTCGTGGATCCTGGGAACATGGAGAATTAAAGCTCAGTGATTGGCTATCCATGGGCAATGCATTGCCGGGCATGTCCCCTCACTAAAGTTGGGTAGATCTAGAATGATAGAATCTTTAACTAAAGATTTTTATTTTCGGGAGTAGTGAAAGAACGAGAACAATATTAAAAGCCGGAGTCCAGCTGTTCTTCAGGATTTAAATGCTGCAATTAGCCTTAAGATGATGCACGTAATATTGTGGATGGTTCCTAATTGTCGCATGTATGTAATGCAGGTCGCACGGACTGGACGGATTGCACTAGTGCGTGAGTCGGGGGTGGATTCTAAGTACTTAAGAGGATACTCTCTGCCTTTATAGTCACAAGCGAGTCCTGCCAGTTAAAGCTGTACCAAGCCCAAATCTTAACGTGCCTCCCCGCTGTGTTTCCTGCTACTGGCTCGCAACTAGTTGTATGTAGTTCATTTTTCAGACTTTTAGGCAAATGTTCTTTTCGACATGACTTGGTTGAAATAAGACCCAAGATTATGATACATCGTCTGAGATTCTCATGGTTACTTCGTATCTGATTCTTTGATGATTGGCGATTACATAGCAGGAACGCTTAAGAAATTCATGCAGCAGGTTTTCATATTTTCTGGGAAATTGTCGCTCCATGGACTCGTCCTCAGTCAGGTACTGTTATTCAATCTTGATAAAAGTTAAATTTGTTTGATGAAGCAAGACAAGGTTAAAGAATCGATGTTCCTGCATAATTAGACCAAACATTCAAGTATTGTCAAGAATGATTTAGACCGCAGTTTTTTTGCAACCGTCCTTGATAATTCACCCATGCAACATATACAGTTGTGCTGTTAGTTGTGCAAATCCCAAGTAGTGTCGCTTGGGTGGATCAAATTTTAACACACGCACAGACATCGCAAAGCTGCCAAAAACTGGCATGCAGAACTACTCACGTACGGGAAACTACGATTAGCTGTTTCCCAACGTTGCTCTCGGTGAAGAGCCGTATGAGAGCTGCCGGGGCGTTGTCATGTCCTTCCACGATATCCTCCATGTAGACTACCTTACCTTCTCTGATGTACCGTATCATATTCTCCTCGAATTCTCCATACTAGTGATGGTGATCAGGTGCGGGGAATCCCTCCATCCGGATGCGATTGGATACGAGATAGAACAGATAATTGGACGCCTTCGGGCTTCTCCAGGTTGTACTGAGAGATCAACCCACATACTGCAATCCGGCCGTGGAGCCTCATGTTCACAAGAACAGCTTCCAGCATCGCGCCGCCTACGTTCTCAAAGTAAATGTCGATTTCCTCTGGAAAGTACCTGGTGCAGTGCGATGTTTCCTTTCAGTATCAAATAATATAATATAACGTTTGAGAGTTACTACTTAATTGTCCAGCTTTCTGCGGATGGATACTGCATGTCTATCCACAGACACAATTGGGTGAATTGGGTGCTTGTGGGCGCATGCACTTGATTGTGTCAATTCGATCCTGTCTGCAGGCAGTCAGATGATTGGTATTTCTCGTAATGTTCACAATGTGAGTACTTCAACTGCGTCCAAACACTTGTTTGGAGAAGCAATGCTGGTGTTGAAGTGTGTTAGGGAAGCAATGCTGCTGACAGAAAGCAGCAGCATGAGATTTTGGTTGGAAGGAGACCGTCTCCAGATGATTAACGGTCAACAAAGCAGAATTCCACAGGATATAAGGTTCATCACGCAGGACATTCGGAATTACTTGTTAAGGTGAAATTCTGTGAAACTCACTCACATTAAAAGGCAAGGTAATCAGGTGACCAACTGACTAGCGACCTACGCTTGTGGAAGGCCTTGGAAGTGGGGAATGGTTGTCTATTTTCCCACAGGATCTCTGTAGACTTTTTGTTGTGGTCATTTGTAGAGAGACTCAGAGAAGGGTGGAAACCACACCCCCAAAGGGTCTTTGACTTTTTGTTTGAAAACATTCAGGCTAGTATGATCTTTTGGGTTAGTAATTGCATCGGGAGCATCCTTCCTTCTATCAAGAAAAAGAATATATATATATTATATATATATATATACCCCTGGAATCTTTTATATTCAAATATACGCTCCTAAAATTTTCATCTTATATTCTATACTTTCAAAATAAAAAAAAGAATCATCTGTTATGTCTCTATGATTAATAATCTGTCAAAATGAAAAGAATATTCTGTTAATATAAGAACATAATAGTTAAATCAGGGGTCAAAGTAATAAAATATCTCTCTTCAAGAGAAGGGGGGGGGGGGGGGCGCGGGGAGAAACAGAGTTGACTGAGTGGGGGTAGGGCCTGACAATGTGTGTGAGAGAGAGAGTTGCAAAAAAATTATTTTTTGAGAGAGTTATAGAAGGCAAATTAATATTTTTTTACCCTTTTTACTCAATTATAGTTGTGTTAAATGACTGTAATCAAGTGATATAAATATACATGATGGAATACAGTGGAATAAAATATAATATGTGTATTTTAAGCATGGTTCGTCGTACCGCGTCAAATCACCACGGTACGTGCGAACCATACTGTGTTTGGACTCTCGTGAGTCCAGGCACAGTCAGGTCACCCCAATGGGATGACCTGAGCATGCCATAGCGGCACGCTACGGACTGGTACGATTCGGACCGTTAAATCTATTTTTTTTTTCATTTCTCTCTCATATCCGGTGCATTTAAAAGGTTAAATGGTGTTTAATTGAGATGAAATTTTAAAAATAAACTAATTAAGAGATGATACAAATTATTGGACTGTTGTTTTCATTTTACCTAAAGCTATTATAGGAGAAGTTGAAAGGTTACTGAGGAACTTCTACTGGCATACTTCTGAGAATTATAAGCCATTCCATCTAATCAAGTGGGAGCACATCTGTAGGCCTAAGGAGGAGGGCGGGTTGGGATTACGAAGACTTGTAGATTGGAATGAATCCTTTGTTACCTTGCACCTTTGGAACCTGATTACTCGTAAAGACAATCTTATCACTAAATGGTTCACTGCTAGGTATCTATACAAACATTCAATCTGGGAGCTTCAGGTTAAGCCATATCATTCAGTAGCGTGGAAGGGCATTCTAAAATGTAGAGAGTGGTTGTTCGAGCGCATTCAGTTTCTCGTGGGAGATGGAAATTCCTTCAATATGTGGTATGATCCATGGTTGGGTAGAACGTCTATTTTTAAGATGTATGGTGATCATATCAGACTTCAACTAGGCCTGTTGCACAACACAAATCTGAACACATTTATTATGAACGGGCATTGGGTCCTACCACCAGCTACATCGCCTGCTATGGTGAGCCTATGGGATCATATAAGAGGTATTGTTATTCATCATGGGCAGCAAGATACAATAAGATGGCAGTATGACAATGGACAAATCTCAGGGAGAAGTATATATGATCAAAAAAGGAGAAAATATCCAAGGGTGCCATGGGCCACTGTAGTGTGGCAAGGACCAACAGTTCAGAAGTATTCAATTCACTTGTGGCAAGCAGTGATTGGTAAAATTCCAACTTTGATGTTCTGCAGAAGATGGGAATACAGGGGCCAAGTAGGTGCAGTCTATGTTGTTCTTCTCTAGAAACCATTGACCACTTATACTTCCATTGTCCATATAGCTGTTCAATATGGACGCAATTACTCCATAGATTGGATCTCCATCGACCTCCTCGTGCATCCTTATGCCTTGAGGTGAGTACTATTGCTACTAGTTTTCATAATAAGGGAATAGCATCCACAATTGCACACAACAGTCTGCGGGTAGCAACTTGGTGGATATGGAAGGAAAGATGCACAAGAGTATTTGACAATCAAAAAACAAGCCACATTCAGCTTCTACTCAACATTCTCGCAGATATCAGGCACTGTCTTCAAGGGCATCAACTAAAGGACAACTATTCAAGGAGATCAAAAAGAATCCTGAGGAACTTCTCTATAGTGCATTAAAGTTATAGTCTCAAATTCGTGCTTATGAGGCTATGTTGTTATTCTCTTTCATCGGATTCAGAACTCCAACATGTGGAGATATGAATCCCAAGTTGTAACTCTGTTTTATTCATTAATTTATTCCACACCACTTATCGAAAAAAAAAAAAAACAGGGGTAGTCCTTGACGCCCGTCACACTTCAACATCGGTAAGTTGATTGGGCCGATCATTGGCAGATGGGAAATGTTATTCTCTTTTTTTCTTTTCTTTTTTTTTTATCAGAAAGGCGGGTCGTCCGCTCCATTTCATCATATACAAATTAGTACATAGAACAAACTTGAGAGGAGACTCCCAAACCCAACATATAAACAAGGATAGATGTAACACAGAGACCGAACCAACTTGCTAAAAGTTATTACAACCCAGAGACCGACCCATAGTCAAATTACTAGACCAGACAGAGCTCCAAAACAAAAGATCAACCACAACATTATATAACTAGGAACATAATGTCGCCGGCCAAGAAAAAATAGAAGAACCATCAAGATCCAACAGGGACCTACTTGGATGGAGTAATATAGCACTATATTTTTGCAAAAATAGATTAAACAGCTCGAAAAAACACATTATTAAAAACATGTTGGTGATCCCTATGCCACGAGCCGAACCATAAACTCCTATTCTCTTGGCACATAGTGCAAGTTTGATAGTCAATACACAATTTAAAAAGGCCGATAAGTTATCTGATGTTAATTCAAAATATATAGTTCTTTTATCATGACTGTTAACTAACTCGGCTCAAAAAAATTTATTAACTACTCTTATTCGTTCGGACTAGTTGTTATTCAACTAATTAAATCACAAATTAAGATAAATTCTAAACAATTTCAAAATTATTTACACACACATACACACACACACGGCGATTAAAATAGGTAAAGCCGTGGGGGATGGCGTTGGACTTTAGAGTATGATTAACACTCATGTGATCATGTCCTCATGATGTGAGGTTACGCATCGGGCTTGCATCTAAGGATGAGAGAGAGAGAGAGAGGAGAGAGAGAGAGAGAGAGAGAGAGAATCGGCTGGTGCTAATTAAGGGCCATGGAATCTTTTTGTTTTTAAAATTAAATCAGCAATTTCAGGGGGAAAACATTAGAAGAAAAGTTTCATGATTAGAGGTTCTCAAGGAAAAGCCAGACGGCCTTCTTATGTGAGGTAAACGTTAAACCCTGGTCATAATTAATGTTAAAAGTGGGAGAGTACTGAAGAATCCAAGTAGGGTAAGATGGAAGCTAGATTGAAACAAATTGCGAGAGAGAGGTGTTTCCAATCCGGTGGCACATAGATCTAGGCAGAAGATAAGAAGGAAGAGATGTCTATATGAGACACGGACATGGAAGAGGACGATGAGAGGGGGAAAGAAGAGGACAGGACAGACATGACGGGAATCACTGAGAAATTAAGATGTAAGCACACGATCAACAACTATCTCAAACAATAATCCACATGCGATCAAAGGACATATATAATTCAAAAAACAGTGATCCCAAGTTGAGCTGAAACGCTGACATATATGCATGTGGTTATCTTGTGTGCACAAGCATCACATGCTGCCCAGAAACAGGGAACGCAGAACTACTCGCGGGAAACGACAACTAGCTGTTTCCCAACGTTGCTCCCAGTGAAGAGCCGTAAGAGAGCCGCAGGGGCGCTCTCGAGTCCTTCCACGACGTCCTCCAAGTACACTATCTTCCCTTCTCTGATGTACTGTATCACCTTTTCCTCGAATTCCCCACACTTGTGAAAGTAATCAGTTACCAAGAAACCCTCCATCCGGATGCGCTTGGATACGAGACAGAACAGGTTATGGACGCCGTCGGGCTTCTCCAGGTTGTACTGAGAGATCAACCCACACACTGCAATGCGGCCGTGGAGCCTCATGTTCACAAGAACCGCGTCCAGCATCGCGCCACCTACGTTCTCAAAGTAAATGTCGATGCCCTCTGGAAAGTACCTGATGCAGTGCATTGTTTGCGTTCAGCATCAAACAGAGAATATATATAATATGTTCACAATGGGAACACATCAACTGCCTGCGTCCAACATGCAATTAGGATTCCATAACCTGGGCAACCCAAGGTGATGATCATAACATTTGATGCATATGCCACACCATGGAAGATTCAATTCGAATGTACTTAACAGTGTGCATAAAAGTAATAATCTTGACACAAAACATTCCTGAACCTGCAAGGGAAATATAAAACAGGTGTCAGATCACTTGAACAGTGATCGATTGGTTTACCTCTTCAAAGCAGCATTCCAATCATTCTCCTTTTTATAGTTGAACGCCTCGTCAAATCCAAACTTATTCTTTAGTAGTTCGACCTGGAAAAGATCAGGTAAAAGAGAGGAAAAAAAAATCAAAGACCCATGCACATTTTAATTATACGAGTTTTTATCCAAGGTCCTGTGAGCAAATTGACCTCCGACAAGTAGAACCCATCAAATTGCAAAATGTACTCCCCTAGAAGATCCAATCTAACATCACAACGATAATCCCGTATGTATTCACAACCTGCTGCTATGCATGGTTTTCTCTTTTCTTGGGGGTAGAGTGGGGTGAGGTTAAATGCTGTACAGGAATTAATGGAACCCTCATTACCTTCTTATCAGAGCCAGCACTTCCTACTACATAACAACCCATTAGCTTAGCAAACTGTCCAACAAGCTGACCGACTGCACCTGATGCAGCCGATATGAATACGTATTCCCCTTTCTTTGGGGAGCAGACATCATAGAATCCATAGTAAGCCGTCAAGCCTGGCATGCCTGTGGGGACAAAAGTGCACTTTATCTTACTGTTGAAATGGATAGTGCTGCAAGCATAGGGGGAAAAAATGTCAACAAGTCAAGCCAATTTGATCTTTTACTCTTATGTGGATGGCATGTACGCTTCACTATATATCATCTTCAAGGAGGACGGGAAAATGGAAAACCTTCTTGAGCAAGTAATAAAATAACTAAGTTTCAAGTCTAAAACGCTTGTCGTTATCCTTGGAAGAACAGGAACCTTTTTGACAAACAGGGCATAGACAGTATGATAGGACAGGGATAGGGATGCCTGACGTGAATGGAAACTGGTAATGCACTTAATTATCTCAAATAAGGTGTTAAGTTAGGTACAGAAATTTGTAAACTATGTATGGCTACTTGAGGCAACCCCCCTAAAATGACAGTCATGTTCAAAAGTATGGTTTACAATAGGATCCCATCTCATGAAATCATGTGCATGTGTGCTGGCATAAGCAGTGCAAGGATATCATTTTTTTTCCTGCTCAGTTAATCCCTCAAATTTCACATCAACCGGTAGACTACAGGTAACATTGCTGGATATTAGGCAACAATGACAAAGGACCGACATGAAAAGCCCATAACCTCTGATGAAGGATCTTTATAAGCCCTGATTAAGTGAAAAGCGATTAGATAACTCGAATAGCTTATCAAGCCGTTAAGTGGGCCATTAATCCCTGATAACTTCTCAATGGTGAACCCTCTCGCTAATAGCTAATTCAGAGTGATCAGGATAGTATCTGAGGTTATCTAGATTTTATATCAAAGCACACTATATATTATCAGAGGTTACACTATCCGCAGATAATGTGACAGTTTTTCAAAGTGGGCTAGGTTTATCTCTGAAAGCTGGTCTGTGGTTCCTTTTGTTTTTGGAAGATCTACATTTGGAGACAAGAAAAGGGAAATGATATGCAGGGATATGTAGAGTTATGATTACTTCTTTAAAAGTGGACCTAATGCTATTCTGGAAGGTTTGGATAGAGCTGCCTGGTTAGATTCTCAATCTGGCTTCTAAAGATTTGGGTTCATCAATTGGGCTAGACAAGATAACCACTTTTAAACAATCTGTGAATACAACTGATCCACATTTTTTTTCTGTAGGGGACAATCTCATGGGCTGCACTGATTTGCTATAGTTCACAGCGAAGTTTGTTGGATTAATCCCTCTCTTCAATTTTCTCAGCGAGGAGGGTGAGAGATATCTGAACCAAATTCATAGAATAGAGGAGCCAAACACGACTTAACTAGGCTTCAGTTTCTGTGCCCATCTGTCTACTCACTATTGCAATCACTCGTTAATATGCAAGTTCAAAGCATCAAATTTCATGTTCTTTGTAGATTATCCATAAAAGTAAATGACATAATTTCAGATGTCTACAATATCTTCCAACATTGAATTGTGTGCAGATGGATGAAGACACATTTCTTTTCTTTTTGATAGGTGATGCAGGGGTGAAGGATTTGAACCTACAAGATGTATGTGGAGAGCCTTAATCACATAATCATTCCTTGACATCAACATTGAATTGTGTGCCGATTCCTCCTTAGATCACACTAGGGTGATCTAATTCCAAGGGATATCCTGTTGGATTGTCTGAATTTAGGTCGAAATAGGTGCGGATCAGGCTATATAATCCAGCCAAGCATGCTCAACAGTTTTTTTGTATACATCAATTAATACATACATTAAACCATCATTTCACATATATAAATTAATACATATATATACACACAAATTAATATATGTAATATGATGGATTACATTAATTTACATATCACAAACACATATATATAGACATATGTATATGACATAAAATAAGTAAGATATAGAATCTGAACCACCTTCATAGATTATAGAATGTTACCTAAAACCCCAGTGTAGTAAGAAAGTGGTACATCTGCATATGTGATCTTGTGAAGTCCCTCGGGGTTCTCTATGAGGCTGTACTCCTCCCACCCAGTCATCCCCCACACAAGATCTCCTTTGACAAACTTGGGATTCGTCGAATCAACAACCCTTGCCACCCCAAGGCCAGTGATCACCTGTGATTGAAGAGCACACTGTAAGACAAAAGAGATTTGGGAAAGAACAGAAAGAAAAAAGAGAAGATAGGAGGCCAACTCAGACACAGAAGAAGGATGCACCAATGTTGTCCAAGTCAAAACCAAGTTTAAACTCCCAGGTCTTGTAATCAAGTAACAAATTGGAAGCTACCTGGTCCCCTGCTCACCTCCCTCAATGCCTAGCTATCTCCCTGTGCTACAAAGAATACCAGCTCTGTACTCGTCTTCTCTGACAGACCTTTAATCAAATATTTATCCTAGAAAGATCACAAAAACAGTTGCAGAGAGAGAGAGAGAGGGAGAGAGCAGATGCTGTTGGTTCCAAGAACAATATCTTGTAGATTACAAACGAAACTCGCCGCAGCAAAAATGCAACGACAACTTGACGCTTAGATTAAGAAAATTTTACAAACTGGGACGAGACGGGGGAAGGGAAACGGAGGGAGGTGAAGGGCGGGCGGTGTTACCGAGCCGGGGAGGAGGTCGGGGATGTAGCTGGAGTCGTTCTCGTACTTGGACATGCGCCCCCGCATGTAGGGGTCGCAGGAGATGTAGAGGTTCTTCACGAGGACGGCCTCCGACGAGCCTCGGGGACCTTCAAGGGGATGGTCTCCGCGGCCACCACCTCCATGTCGTCCTCCTTGGGGAACCCGGTGACGTAGTGCCGGAGCACCACCTTCTTGTTCCCCACGCCGCCCTCCATCTCTCTCCCTCTCTCTCTCTCTCTCTCTATCCGCGACCTCACACTGGAAAGACTAGAGAAGGATCCCCCCACAAAGAGATGTATCAAGAGCGTGTGAAGCCCCGGCCGGCACGTCGCGCCAGCTGCGAAGTCGTTGGGATTGTGGACAAAGAGACGGAAGACGACGATGATTATTCCGCTTTGGCGGGGTTTCGCCGCCGGGTAAGGAAGGGTAGCCGTTGGATTTGACTCTAATTAGTTTTGGTGCGGGGTCAATCTAATTCATGATTAAAAGAATAATTCGATTAAAAAAGAGACAAATGAAGGGTTATTGTAGGTTTTTTTTTGGGAGTTAATTGTTAACTTTTTTTTAACTCTTAGATCTACTTAAAATTTTCAAATTAATTTTTTTTAATAATATTAAGCAACTTCGATCAGTTATTTTAACTGTAGATTTATTTTTTCCCTACCCAAACCGGGTTCAAGAAGTTTACTACATAAAATAGATTTTTTTACAAAAAATAGGCAAGAGATATATTTTTATTATATAACAAATCTACTACACAGAATGTAGATTAATATTAATAAAAGTTAATTTCAAGGAAAATAGTTGAAAGGACATGGTGTTTATTTCTAGGCTGCTATAGGACCGTCCAAAGGAAGTCAGTCCCCAATGAGCAGAGTTGGGATCCTCTCAGTGAAGGGGAGGACCCAACTCAGACAGTCACCAATCACATGAGGGGGGGGGGGGGAATTTAAAAAAAACCCTTTTCTCTGTAACTTTTTCAGATTTGAAATTGGGGTTTTTTTTTAATTTTCCCCCCCACCCCGTCATGTGATTGGTGACTACCTGAATTGGGTCCTCCCCTTCACTCAGAGGATCTCGATGAGTGATTGGTGACTCCAATGAGCAACTTCTCAACGACTCGGCCGATTGAAGTCAGTCCCCAATGAGCAACTTCTCAAGGACCCGGCCCGAAATCGGGTCGGGTCCTTGAGAAGTTGCTCATTGGGGACTGGTTAACCCCTCAGTTTTGAGGAGGAGGAAAGAGTTACCTTGGAGTATCACAGGTTACTTAGGTTATTCTAAGTTAAGTCTACCCCACCTCAAGAGGTGGAGTAGCTGAGGGTAATTTAAAAAAAAATTGAAAATTTTATCATAAAATTTTAAAATATTATTTTATTATATATTATATATATTTTTTATTTTTTCACATAAAAATAAATAGAATAAAAAATGATAGTTAACTCAAAAAATAAATTAACTTAAAGATAACAACCAAAATAAAATATATATTTTTTGAGATTAGACTATCTTTGGTTAGATTACCCTTGGATAATATAACTTTCAAACAAAGGAGGCTGCCACGCTCAGTTGATCCCAAGAAAGCTTAAAAACTTTCTCATACCACACGGCCTATTGCCGCCAATTCTTAGAAACTTTCTCCACGTCTCTTGGATCCCAAGAAAGCTTAAATCGCCTCCTATCTCCATCACCTTCTTCCTGCTGCTGCTTCTTTTTGCCTTCGTAGCCATGGCCAAGCTCCGTGAAGTCAACAAATAGTGGATCGTGGAATAGCATGGCGACAGCACCAGTATCCACAACTGGCCCCGCGTGGAGCACAACTGCCTCGAGTGCTCCCGCGGGCAGCTTGCTAGCCTCCTCTCCGGCCTCACCATCTTTGCCGATGAGGGCGGCCTCAAGATCCGGACCAAGACCTTGGACAAGGTTGATGGCCTATGTCAACGTGCGCAAGGACTAGGTCATCCCTAGATACAAGCTCTCCCTCTATTGGTTGGGAACCCCCCCCCCCCCGCCAGTCCTCTGTGAACCCTCCCTCCCTCCTTGAACACCTCCTGCTTGCTCGCTCTTTAATTCCTCCATTGTGCTGGGGAAGAACACGCCGTCTTCGAAAAGAAAGAAGAGTAGGCGTTAAGGAAATAACTCTCTCTCGGGTACGTAGCCACATCCGGGGACCATAGTTTTGCAGACGAGAAATGCTACCTGCACGTCGTGGAATCGCTGCGGGCCGACTTGATTGGTCGGCCGCGCGGGCCCCACGCGGAGCTCGGCGTGTAGGGTCCGCGTCAGGTCGGCCCACGACGATTCCACATCCGCCCGGGCAACCGGACGGACGTGTGAAAAGCATTTCTCTTTGCAGATAGTACTCATACTCGTTAAAAGTGTTTATGATCAGATTATTCAAAGTTGAAAAATGGGTATTTTAAGAATAATCTTGTTATAAAGTTCATGTGGATTATAAGACTAATAATTTTATTAGTTGAAAAAAAAAAGAAAAATTACAAGACCACTCAACTAATGTTGTGAATACAGTGGGATAATGGCATCGAACATGGTAATTCACCAACATGTAAATCAGTGCAAAGCATATGACAAACACAATAAAAAGTAACATGTACATAGACGCATCTCAAAAACAGAAATATAACATGAGATTATAGATAATAAGTATGGCGATTACAGAAAAATGAAAGCGCGAAAAATGACTGTGGAGGCGTTCCATAATAGAACTCGTCTTAGAGAAAGTATCACCCCCACTATACGGTGCGATTGGGGTCTGGCGACCTTCTCCCAGGGTACAACCACGAGACACGAAATCGGTCTCGCACGAGATCGACTTCGTAAAGCGAAAGCTATATAGAAACTAAATCCTCTACTACTAAAAAACTAGGGCAAGAAGCATGCACCGAACACCGGAGAGAGCGTCCGACAATGACCGCGGCAGCCCGAACACCGGAGAGCGACGGCGAAGACGCACCCGGACGGGAAGGCGACGACGGAGCGCGGAGACCTTGCCGGTAAGCAGTCCGGACGGGAAGGGGCGAGAGAGATCCTCAGCATGACGAGCGGTTCCTCCACAAAGAGTCAACAGACGTTTCAAGTTCGGTAACCGCGATTAGGGAGAATCTAATCGCTATATGAGACACCCAATAAAGGGGAAAAATGCAAAATAAGAGCCAAAAAAGTACTAAGGCAAGCCGACTGGACCACGCAATCACACGCGCGCGCCCGGCCGGCCCGGCAGTGCACGTGTGTGATATGGTCCTGCATACCTTCATCTTTGTCTATAAGATATAGTCTCATAAACACTTGAGATTATGAAACCCTACATCTCCTTAGATATTTCTCATGTGAGACTAAAACCTTCACATAAGAGACAAGGTTTGCACACCTTTTGATGCACATTTTTGCTTTATCAAACTTTTGTGTTTCTTTATCCCTTTCTTAAAATTATCCCTCATCAAATCACTTTTTACCCAACAACTAATGCATGACATTATTAACTTTGCAAGCCACACGTATATATATAGCCAACTTTATTATAAATCAGATTATTCTTACAATAAATATTTCTCTTAAAAAAATTTCACCAACTCATTATAAACATCCCAAGTTGAGCAGCTTGAGCTCGAGCACTGGCAGAGTGAGCGTACAGAACTACTCACGAGCAACCACAACCAGCTGCTTCCCGACGTTGCGCCCGGTGAAGAGCCCTATGAGAGCCGCCGGGGCGTTTTCAAGGCCTTCCACGATATCTTCCACATAGACGATCTTCACCTCCCTGACGAACTGCGCCACCTTGTCCTCGAACTCCCTGAACTTGTGCAAGTAGCTGAACACGAAGAAACCCTCCATTCGGATCCGCTTGGTGACGATGTAAAGCAAGTTGTGCACATCTTCTTGTTGCTCCAGGTTGTACTGCGAGATCATCCCGCACGCTGCAATGCGGCCCTGGAGCCTCATGTTGGGAAGAACCGCGTCCAGCATCGCACCACCTACGTTGTCGAAGTAGATGTCGATGCCCTCGGGTAAGTCCCTGCGAGATCAATGGTTCTTGTTCAGTATCCAATAAATATAGAGTCTTGTAGTAGATCGAAGCGTTCCTGAACTTGGAAGCAGATGGGAAATGGTTTAATCAGATAACACAGATACATGCTCACCACTGACCTTTTCAGAGCAGCATTCAAGTCAGGTTCCTTTTTGTAGTTGAATGCCTCATCAAATCCCAACTTATTCTTCAATATCTCGACCTAGAAAAGGCGAAAAGCATCGGAATTATTTGTGCACATTATGTTCTGGACAAGGAAATTAAGTTATTCTCAAATGATCATGCATCGAAAGCGAAAACTTTTTGCCACCCACCAATGGCACAAATTCAGACCCAGTAGATCAGAACTGACTTCAATGGTACGAGAGGAAAGTGGAACCCTATATAGTTACCTTCTCATCAGAGCCAGCACTTCCTACCACATGACAACCCATGAGCTTGGCAAACTGTCCCACAAGCTGGCCAACTGCACCTGATGCAGCTGATATAAACACATATTCCCCCTTCTTAGGGGAGCAGACTTCATAGAATCCAACGTAAGCAGTAAAACCTGGCATCCCTGCGGGAAGCGAAGTGCAGATTAAGGTTGATCATGTCAGCAGCCACAAGATACAGAGTCAACAAGTTGTGGAGGTCTCGATCCCTTAAGGCTGACAGGTTACATTTTAAGGGAATTTGCTTATTCTGATCATGTGGATGGCTCGTATGCCTCATAATTTGGAATGAACAGAGCAAATGAAATTTGACAAGAATCTTTCAGAAACAGGAGATCATGCATTTATTACCAACTCTGAACTTGCCTTTATTTCCACCAGGGATGAGAATCTTGTTGATCAACTGTAGGTGCATGTCAGGCAAAATGCCAAAATGTGGTGGATTTTAATAGGAAAGTGGGAAGAATGCATGTATTTAGTGACCTAATGTTGCAGCTCTGCCACGAATTGTCCACAACGGAATTCTTTCTCATACATGTTGTGCATATATATATCAGCATAGTTAGTATGACAAAGAGATCATTTTTCTGTACGTTACTTTAGAGTACATTGTGGAATAAAGAATGTGCACCTTCAAATAAGGTGTAAGTACATAGTGGCATAAGGTATATAACTATAGTGTGAAATAAGGCAGCAGGGTGTAGGAATTGGAGACCAACAAGAGTACAGGTTTGAAGAGTTCTGCTGCAAGAAGATGTATGATCCCTTCTGAAGACACACCTCCCCTGACTAATTTCTAAATGCTGAGAAGACAATCAGATTTCTGTCCTTGTCCACAGTGATCACTTTGTTCATGTGCAGGTTGAAATTATCCAAATTTCACGTTTCTCCAGAAGAATGAACAAATAAACATGCTGCAATGGCATTAGAGAAGAACGATACAGTGGACATACTTTTGAGTAATACTCGGTTCTTCACAAAGTCAAAACTCACCTAGAAGTCCAGTGTAGTAAGAAAGTGGTAGATCAATATACTTGATCTTGAAAAGGTGCCCGGCTTCCTGGATGAGGCTGTACTCCTCCCATCCGGTCATCCCCCATACAAGATCTCCTTTAACAAAGTTTGGATTTCTCGAATCTACAACTTTTGCTACACCGAAGCCAGTAATTACCTGCAATTTGGCGAATTTGGTGGGACAAAGGAGAGGGTAAGAGGAGGTTTTGGGGAAGAATCAGAAAGCGGAAGAGAATATAAATTTTTAGCTTAAAACAATCTTCCATATGAAAGAATAACTTCTAAGATATCAATGCTCACGTTATAAATCCTTTTTCAGGTAGTTTTTGCCCAAAAGGTTTGGAGTTCACCAAGTAAGTTGAGATTGTGAAGGGTTACAGGCAGCAGACATGGTGCCGTCGGCGGGGGAGGGATTTGGCCTTGGCTTACTCTTATATGTGATGACCTTGATGTGTTATATAAAACTGATCACTTCTTATCACAGAAACCGGAAGCTTCATGAACAAACAAAACATAGCGCAGTCATCACCGGCGATAGATATAATACGGTACATAAAATTATAGTCATACACAATAATATATGAAGAACTTAGTTAACAATATTGGGTTGGGTTTTCCTCTTTGCATCACCTCAAAGGGAAAGATCCACGAGATCCATGAAACAAGAACAACTATCATAACCTTACGAAGCAGCAACTCCAGGAACAGAACAAGTTAGAGAAGAGAAGCCTCAGCAAATAAATGGCTCATCATGAACAATACAAATCTCAAAAGGAGGATGCAAAGAGAAACGACGTGGGGAAGGAGACGAAACAGAGGAAGCGGGAGTTACCGAGCCAGGGACGAAGTCCGGGACGTAGCTGGGTTCCTCGTGGTGGGACATGCGCCGGCGCATGTAGGGGTCGCAGGAGAGAGAGAGGTTCTTCACGAGGACGGCCGCCGGCGAGCCCTCGTCGGGGGTCTTGAGTGAGATGCTAATGGTCTCTCTGGCCACCACCTCCATGTCGCTCTCCTTGAGAAAGCCAGTGATGTAGTGCCGCAGCACAACCTTCTTGTTCCTCACCACCTCCGCCATCTCTCCGTCTCTCTCTCTCTCTCGCACGCGCAGCACTCAACACAAATCGACGCGGACAACCAGAGGCCGAAGCATCTGTCTTTTTATAACACTTCCATCGTTAGTTCGTTACATCCGCCAGACCGTGATGTAAATATAAATATTGGGCCGGATCGAGTGTGGTCCATGTGTTAACTAGACGTATATCTCATAATTAGATTCTTTTACATCTCTTATAAAATAAAGGGAGAATTAATTATTCGCCCCTGGGAGGGGCGAACTTTTATTTCCCCATCCCTGTCAGGTTTTTCTTGGACGTCCGGTCCCTGCTTTATGCAGGACTTATTTTTCAGTCTCTGGGCGCTTAACAGACGTTATCCTCTTGTATCCATTACTTATTCTACCCCTAGTCCACCCACCCGTGACCTGTTCGACTTTAATGCCTTTCGAAGGAGGAGGCAATGGCGGAAACCTTCTCGCCGCGGCATTGCAGACCAGCGTCCCCCGTGCGTGTCCGCTGCGAAGAGGAGACCTGCTATTTGGGAGCGCTGCGAAGAGGACACCAGGGTTGCCGTTTGGGTGCGCTGCGAAGAGGAGCGCAGAGATTCTAACTGATTCTCACTTCCTTCCTTCTATCCCCCGTGTAGGTGAGTTTTTCTTGTCGTTCTGATACATATTGGTTCCACCGATCCCCTTTGACCTCTGTATATCCACATCCCTTAGTCGCAAGATTTTTTTCTTGCCAAGAATGTTTCATCCATTTCCGTTCTTGGTTAAAAAATAGTTACATATATTAACTTTTTAATTATGTCATTACCAACTATTTTTTTGTACATAAGTGTCTAACTATTTGTATTTCTAATTCTTGAACAAGTTGTCGAGTACTTACATATCTTAACTGTGTAACTCTGTAACAACTTTGTAAATAACTGTGTAACTGTGTAACTGATGAAGAATTACATATATTAAATGTGTAATTATGTGATTACCAAATATTTTTTGTATGTAAGTGTCTACGTATTTATATTTCTAATTCTTGAACATGTTCTCAAGTACTTACATATCTTAACTGTGTAATTCTGTAACAACTTTGTAAGCAACTGTGTAACTGTGTACCTGATGAAGACTTACATATATTAACTGTGTAATTATGTGATTACCAATTTTTTTTAGTATTTAAGTGTCTACCTATTTATATTTCAAAGTATTTATCATGTTCTCAAGTACTTACATATCTTAACTGTGTAACTCTGTAACAACTTTGTAAGCAACTGTGTAACTGTGTAACTGACGAAGAATTACATATATTAACTGTGTAATTATGTGATTACCAAATGTTTTTTTGTACGCAAGTGTCTACCTATTTGCAATCCCTGTCTATGAACTTGTATTTGTACTGCACAAGAATGTGATCATTATACACATTAAAATTGCAGGGTATAGAGAAAGTACCACTTTGGCGATGGCATCTGCTGGTTCTTGCTCGACGACAATACCATCTCTGCGATGTCCATGTGGATATGGGTGGTGTGATATATTTACAAGTCACACTACTAACAATCCGAATCACAAATATTATAAGTGCAAGGTGTGTATATGGTATGGAGTTTGTGGCAGTCATTATTTCTTTGTAATGCTTAGTATAGGTGAGAGGTCTGATATTGTTGAAGTAACATATTGAATTTTCTTTGTTGTGTAGAAAGGATCATGCAAGTTCTTTATGTAGTGTGATGAATTTTTGGCTCTTGGCCGATCATCCGGTGCAAAGTGTGAATGTGATGAGGTGATGCAGAAACTAGTTGAAGAGAATGAAATTTTAAGAAAGCGAGTACAAGAACTTCAACTTCAGCTAGAGAAGAAGACTAGGATCACTGCAAGCCTTGGACGAGTAATCTCCACGTTTACAACAGAGGAGGCTGATAATTAAAGGACTTTTATACTTCTTGTATGTCACATGTCAGTTAACAAATGAATGTAAATTCAATGTTGTATTAGTGAAGGCAAAGATATGTGTACTCTCTAGAATGAGTTCCATTTTGTTTACTTTTAGAATATTGTATACATTGAGATGTCATATTGTGTTACGCAAAACACATATGTACTGACCCACATTTCTGTATGAGAAAGATCATGTGGTTACTGGGTAATGTTGTTTAGTTGAATAAATATAACAAGATCCATAAATGCTTGTAACTCACTACTATAATCACAGTTGTACGCATGCAAATCCACCAAAAAAATTTACTGTTAGTACTTATGAGAGTAATTGTGTAACAACTATGGAAGTATTTTAAGCGTATGTAGTTACCTATTATCTTCCTTCACACGTACTTTAGTACTTATTATTGTAAGTGTTTAACAACTTTCCAACTACTTACATATAGTTAATTGTAACTGTGTAAGAAGTTATGAAGTAATTACCGACAGTTAACTCTGTAACTGTGTAACAACTTATGAAGTACTTACACACTTAACTGCGTAATTGTGCAAAGTATTTAATTACGTATTAAGTACTTACATAGTTAACTGTGTAAGTATATAATTACTAACTTCCTTTGTACATAAGTACATAAGTATTGTAATAGTAACATTTTTCCAACTATCCAAATAGTTACACAGTTAAGTATGTAACTGTGTAACTATGTAATGCACAGGAAAAGCAACTTCGGCTCATATTCTCAGTGGTTGTCGACAGACGACGTCTGGCTGTCGACACGTCGTCTGTCGACAACCGGAAACCGTTTCAGTTGAAAACTTGTACCGGTTCAGTTTCAGACCGTTTTTTCTTGTGTCGTCTCACGTAAGGGGTTATAAAATAACCCTAAATGTCGTCACAGACGTCCCCTGAACACCTCATTTTCCCGTATGTTGCGAATCCCGAGGTTTGTAACACAAATCTCGCCGTTTTCTGTTCAGAGCGCCATCTCCACTCACTTTCTCTCCTGCTATCCTTCTAGTATCTTCTCCATTCCTCCATTTGCGCCATCTCACCATGTTAACCAGGCGGAAGATGGTTTCTGCTCGTCAAAGAAAACCGTCAGAAGAGGCATGTGACACTTCTAGGGCTACTGCAGAGCGGCGGAGCAAACATACGGCAGACCGCACCCCAAAGGTACATGTACCAGAGAACCTGGATCTCTGTAGGGTTGTTGGTGTTTTCAAAAAAATAATGCAGTCACGATATGTGAATTTCGCCTCCCTTGAAGATATGTTTGAGGGCTTAGAAGACCTGTTCCAAAAGCAACACTGGGTTCGCCTTGTGAAATGGCAGAAGGAGTACTCACAACTGCTGTTACTGAGTTCTTCAACAACTTGGGTATGTCAAAAGAACAAAACTTGTACACTACAGTGAAAGGCATCACCTTTCAAGTTACCCCCAATCTTTTCAGTCGTGCCCTTCAAATACCCAACAATGGGGCTAGCATTCTTGACACACAATTGCATCCTACTGACTACTATACTCTTATCACTCAGGAACCCTATGACTCCAAAAAAGCCATTGCCAAATTGAATGCCAACACCTTTCCGCCCCTTCATCGGATGATTCATCATATGTTCACTACCCTCATTGTTCCAAAAGATGGTAGTAGAGAACTTGTAACTGAAGTTCACAAAAATATGTTCTACTTTTTTCTTAATGGCCTACAAATCAACTTGCCACAGCTCATGTTTGACCTCATCATGCATTGTTACAAGGATCCAAAACGCTCAATGCCTTACGCCTGTCCCATCACATCCGTCATATGTTATGTTGGCATTCCCCTTAGAGCAGGTGACACTGTTTCCCTTAAACCAAGATGTGCATATAATCTCGCAACAGCTAAAAGGATGGGGTACAAGATGGTTGAAGGCAGAGTGACAAGGACCCTTAAAGGGAAAGAAGCAGCTGAGGAAGACGAAGATTCTGAAGAAGAAGACAGCAGTGAGGAAGAAGAAGAATCAGAAGAAAATATGGACATTTCAGGAGGCAATGAGGATGTACCATATATTCCAAGTGAACCAGATATTCAGAGTGCATCTCAAGTTCCATTGTCTCAAGATATGAAAGACTTAATCTCTGAACAACTGCTTCAATGTCAAACAAGAATCACACAACATATAAATACTCAATTTGGTGAGTTGAACCAGCATTTGGATCAGTTGAAGCAACACGTGGACACTAGAATGGATGCCATTGAACAGAGTCATGGTCATCTTCAAAGGCATCTGAATGGCATGGATTATGATCTAATGCACCTTCGGGATGATTTTCAACATCTTCAAAATTTTTACAATCCTCCCTACCCTACAGATGACAAATTTTTCAACTTTCCATCTCATGTTGCTCAGGGTCCCTGTCGTCCCACTCCTCCGAGGGATAACAATCCTTAGACATTACATGTATACGGAGAATTTCTTTTTGAAAGGAACAAATGTTCAGTAGAAATATGAAGTGGTCATCTTTTGAATTATCTGTGTATGATGTATGGCATCACAGCCACATGTAATGAATGATCGATATTTTGAATGAAATTAACTTTTGTTTCCTTCATGACTTATTGTACTTTCCATCCTATTGAATGTTAATCACAAATATGTACATATGCTCAAACTTTTGAATGAAATGAGTAGTTCTTGTCGACAACCAAGGATATAGCTGTCGACAACCAGTGATCTCCATCAGACAACAAGGTTCTGGAAAAACAAAAGAAAATCAGTAGTTGTCGACACCAAGGGTACAGCTGTCGACAACCAAGGATCTCCATGATACAAAAAGGTTCTGGCAAAACCAAAAGTAGCAGTACTTATCGACACCAAAGATGTATCTGTCGACAACCCAATAAAACAGTGTACACAAAGTTATATGTGAGCTCATTTACAAGAAGTATGTACATTTAGATTCATGTATTGCATTTACAAAGATATCTGTGACCTCATTTACAAGAGGGTGAACATCCAGTTCAATTGCCTCACAAAAAATGACGAAGTTAAAATTGTCATAGACGACACAAACATCATTAAATGTCTTCCTGTATCATTGGGTTTCTACAGGTCCTTCTGTTATGGCCTTCTTGCTTGCATCTTGAGTAAATGTATATGTGTTCCTGTAACGTCGCTTATTTTCGGATCCTTTTTGGATCGGGTGTGTTGTGGTTGTGATGGCTGTTGTAAAGCCAGTGTGGTGTAGACGCGTGGTGTGTGTAGGCGTGGTGCAGGTTAGGTCCTGAAAAGAAATAGGACCTGCTGCTGTTCAGTTGGAGTTGGCGGCCAGGGGTGGTCGTTGACTGGTTGGCGTCCAGGTTGGTGGACGTTGACTGCATGATCTTAGCGGCATTGGCTGTGGACATTTATGGTGGCGGTTGTTCTTGGCGGCATAGGGGTTGACGCCAACCTGAGAATTCTGCAGGTTATAGGCTCACCCGAGGGCAGGTTTCCTACCCTGTTCTCAATCCCCCTTGCCCCAGCTTGTTGCCCCAGTGTTCCTAAAGCTTTCAACAGGTACTGAAGGGTGCTTGGAGGATCGTGGAACGCGTGGCGTCGCCGAATTGTGCGAGGAAACGTCGTGACGTGGCGCAATTCTCGTGGGAGCTCACGGAGGGTTCAGTGTGAACCAGGAGATTGCGGGAGGTTTGAGCGTGTTCTGAGGTAGGGGACGATCCCTGTTAGCTTGTTAGAAACATTAAAACACGACTTAACCACTTGAATCAGTGTGTTTTAATGTATTTTCGGATTAAGTTGCACCATGAAGGGATAATGGGTGGTTTGAGTAATTAATGTACGAAGCATGCTGTATTGGGTTGTTTTGGGTTCATGCATGTTTAAAGAACCGTTTCAGTACATTTTCTTGTAGTTTTAACGGTTGGAAAACCTGTAGAGCCGGATTAGGGTTTCTGCAGGGTTTAAGGCCGGAGAACTTGGCGTCAAGATCACTTGTCGCCAAGCTCATCAGCCGAGATATAAACGGCTAGATCTCTTGCCGTTTACTTCTTATAAGCGGCAGTCGATGTTGTCGCTAACTTGTGCATGTATCCATGCAGTGTGGTTTACGTAGCTTCTTTGGTTATGAATATCACGTGTTTGTGTGTGCATGGCAATGACAAGTGAGAGCCATTGCACGTGTTACGCTCATGGAGCGTATTGCTCTTGAAGTGGGCATCTTTTATGTGGTTATTGTGTGATGTACGTAATTGCTTTACGTAGTATGTATGGTGCATTGGCACCCGTGGCACTCTTGGAGTGCGTTGTCCATGTGTTGGACATGTGGTTTATGTGGTAGACGTGTGGTACACCAACCAGGGTGTAATATACACGTGTTGTTTACGTGGTTTGAGTGTGTGTGTACTACACACTTTGTTGTAATGTAATTCTTATGATTTGTCATAGTAATTGGGCAGTGAGGTTCCTGTGTGAACCTAGCCATGACTTGTGGTGTTTGGGCAGTGAAGGTCCATACCGACCTAGCTCTGGTTCGTTGTTGTCTTTCGAATAATATTATATGATTTATGGAGTAAGTGGTGTGTGTTGCCACGGAGGTCATGAGATGACCAATGATAGACAAGTTTGTGGTTCAGGTCTGTGTTGGTGCGGGATAGCTTTGGGGTCATATGACGACCGATGATAAGCTAATCCTAACACTTGTATATCGTAAATTATAAGTAAAGGCTATATGTGTAAGTATCATGGTTTGTGCTAGCCGAGTGTGGTGGTCCGGCGCCTATTCCGGAATACCTCTCTAGTCGGGTACCCCAGGTTCTTTGTGAGCCAGGCACGTGTGTTTGTTGTGCTCGGGGTTTTGTCCCGGTACTTGTGTTGTACCGTGAGGTCTATGTCGTCTTCCTGGACACCCTCACTCCTGAGTTTGAGTTCTACGTCCGGCTGAGGGAAAGACGGCAGTGGGGCAGCGACTTCCCAGAGTTTGTTCTTGTGTCGCTTGTAGCGCGCTCGTAGTTGGGGGTACGGACACCAGTAGTCGACACTGGTCCCCAGCTAGTCCTGTCTTCCAGTGCCTCACTTTAGAGTGCTCCGGCCAGAGACTCTAGAGGTGCCAGACATGGGCCTGCAGTTGTGTGTCTGCAGGAGTGGTGTTGGTTGGTCTCCACAGTTATTTGACTTCTTCCTTGTGGAGCGGCAGTTGGACCTTTCGTCCGTGACTGCAAGGCTGAGAGGTAGTTCTTGTGTTGTGTTGTCCGGGTTGGATATTGGCCTGATCAGCCAGTAGTCTGTTCCCGTGTGGTGGCGTCGTTCCCTTCCGACTCGTGCTTTGCCAGTGACTGTGGCGTGACTCTTAGTCGAGGTTTGACTCGTTTGAGGTGTGCCCTGGTGTTGGCACAATTGTGACTGAGTTGTGGTTTGTATGACTTGCCGGTTGAGGTTTTACCTGTAATGTTGTGTCTAAATGATAGTATAATATAATTGTGGTTCAGTATGGTGTTTATCACCTACTTGTACCTTTGATCGGGTATTTGTGTTGTGGTACCTCAGAGTAGTAGGTACCTATTTTCCTTCGAGGGTTACTTTGTAGTTTTGTGGTGGTACATAGTGTACCAACCTTTCCGGGTACTTGTGTGTTATGGAGGTCTAGTAGTTTGACCTGCCACTTGTTGTATCATAACTGTTTTAAGTAGATCTTTGTTTATATTTTATTGTGGATTAGTTTGTGATTATTAAATACGTTACCTTTGTGGGTATTTTGCCGATGAGGCTTGTGGCTTAGGCATATTGTGGTTTAGTAGAGCTATGCTCCATGGAGACCGTGTGAGACCTTCCACTTGTTGAATTTTACTCTTCTTGGGTATGATTCTAATTATAGTTTTAGTGTGTTATGGATTGGCTTCGTGGTAGCCAGTTCTGTTATCTTGTATGTAGTATCCAATGTAGTGTGGTTTGGAGTATAAAGGACTAACTCTTTGTTAACAGTCCTGTTATTCAAGTACTTGAGGTTTGCCTGTGAAGCTTGCAGCTTAGGCAGTAACCTACCTGTGTGGCTTATAGTTTAGGCAACCAGTTGTTGTAGCAGTGTGCCAGTGAGACTGTGGTTTAGGTACATTAGTAGTTGGGCTGACTAATGATATTATGTTAGTCCTGTAGTCCTACTTTCCTTCTGAGGACTTTGTGTTTATTATCATGATTATGTTTAATTGTTATTTATTGTCATGATGTGAGCATGAAATGGTTTGGCTATTGGTGTTGCCAGTGAGACCCTTGGGGTTGAGGAGTTTGTGGTTATAGTGTGGTTTTGGGTAGCCCCTACTGAGCCAGTGACTTGTTGAGGCTCACTCCCCTATAGTTCTTTTCAGGGCTTGCCGTGTGTTTGGCTTGCAGCAGCGTTGTGTCAGACTTGTACCACCAGCAGTTGTTTAGTAGTTAGTGTTGTGTGAGCTTGTACTCCCTCGGGGTATGCCCTAGGTAGTTGTACTCTTTTAATTGGACATGTATTAATGTAATGGGACAGTTGTACAAATTTGTGAACAGATATGAGCACATGTACTTTCTTGTGTCTTATATTATTGTGGTTTGTCTTTTATACTCTTACTGGACACGTGTGTGAGATATCCCTTGCGAGACTTCGGTCCGTTCGCAGGAGGCGGATCTGGATATGAAGCCTTATTGGGCATAAATACCCCGGTCTGTCACAGTTCCGCTTCACCTCTTGATGGTATTCGTTTCTTCCTCGGCCGTCCGGGCAATCTCTTTGTAATCGGCGGCTTCACTTGAATATCATTGATGTTCATACATAGCATGTCATTGTTATTTACGGGGTTAACTGTTGTTGCATAGGCCGCCCTATAAGTGTTGGTTGTATAGAATGGAGACACATGATCATATAAAGCTTTATGAGTACATGCTATAGCTGCACATGCATGTTCACATGGGATCTTGAGAAGTTGCCACTTATGGCAAGAACATGTTGTTAGATTGTGGAGCCCGAACTCTGAAGCTGATCTCCATAAGGGGTCAGGTCGCAGTTCGACTGCCACAGCCGAAGTCAGAAATGAAGCAGTCGATTGAATGATTCGACTCATGCAGTCGAATGTCAGCATGAAGGATTCGACTCATGCAGTCGAATGTCAAATATGAAGCATTCGACTCACTCTACCCCAGGACATGCGACTTGGCAGCTCTGAGACGGCTTTAAGTTAGGGGCATTCTTGTCCTTGTATATCTCATTTGTGGTACCTTTCCTCCTAGTTATAAAGGGAGGGTACGTTCTCTTTGTATGTGTGTGTTTTCTTGGAGAAGAAGTAATTGATAGCTGCTGTGGCCGTGGACGTAGGAAGGCTTCTTGCCTCCGAACCACGTAAAATCTGGTGTTCCTGTGTTCTCCTTCCTCCCTCCTTCTCTCTCTCTCTGGTATCTACGAGTGGGTAGTGTGAGAGAGTGAGTGCTGTTTGTTCCCTCCGCACAACACATGTCCATTCTGGGATGTTGACAACATATGTTTTGTTGCCATTCACCACCTCAAAGAGTCGGCCATCGGAAGGAATGACAGAGTTTTGCCTTGCATTGGACATTATCTTGGCCAAGACTTTCTCAATATTAGGACATAGGGTGGTCTCCCAATTTGCAGCTTCTATTCTTCTCCTCCCTCCCATTTCCATAATTTGACGGCGTATAGTCTCCACCATTTGAAGAATGGGAAGGCCACGTGCCGGTTTGATCAAGCATTAAAAGACTCTGCTAGATTGGATTACATTTGGCCATACCTGAAAACAGTTAGACAAGTACGTCAAAAGTTATAGGAAAAACTGCTTGGAGACTGGTACATTAAAAAAGTAAGTAGTTACATACTATCAAAGTGACACATGTACCTTTCTCCAGGAAATTGAGTGTTTGCCCAATGTTCAACATCATTTCTGAGGATCCAGTCCTTTGCTTCTGGGGATTTTCGTTCCATTTCCGTCAATGCAGCTACATATTCACTTTCATTCAGTGCAAATGCAACCTTGTTGAGTGTCTTCACCATACTATCTTTAAGGGCTTTTCGGTATCTTTCTGCAGCTTCAGTCATAAAGTTTGCCTTAATGTGCCTTAGACAATATCCATGATGGTCCAATGGAAATATTTTAGGAACCGCTTCCTTCAAACCTTTTGCTCTATCTGAGATGAACACTGTCGGTCTTTCAGTGAGAAGAGCTTTCTTGAGGTTGTTTAAGAACCATTTCCAATTTTCATATGTCTCCGAATCCGCTATAGCGAATGCAATTGTGAAAAGCTCGTCATTTCCATTTAATGCACTTGCTGCAAGAATGACACCTTGCATTTTATCAGTGATATGTGATCCATCGAGAAAAATCAAAGGTTAGCAACCAACCTCATAACCATATGCACAGGCGGCAAAACACAGAAAATATGATTTAAATCGATGAGTCTCCTCATCCACTACCAAATCTATGATACTTCCGGGATTCGTTTCCATTATTCTTTCGGTGTACCAACGAAGCATATCATAACTTGTTCGTACATCTCCATGCAAATCTCGTACGACAACTTCCCTACTGCACCAAGCTTGATGGTATGGCACACGCACTCCATAGTCACTAGCAATGTCTTTAACCATATCACATGGACGGTATTGTGGAGTGTGTGCCATTTTTTCTTCACTAGCTCAGCTATCCATTTTTTGATGTCCTTGGATGATGTTGGCTCTTCAAATCACAGCCACATGTGTGGACATTATTCATTGTCTTAATCGCAAAATCAGGTCCATCTCCCAACATTGATGCATGGACCCGCCATGGACAACCTTGTCCTTTGCATCTTGCAGTAACACGACTCTGATCATTCTTAATATAAAACCAGTCAAAACCTCGATGCACAGCATAGTTGTCAGTTATGTCTGAAAGTGAGCTTTGTCACTAAATATTTGCCCTGTCCCAGTTAATGCATGAGCCCACAATTCACTTCTCAGAACTACATGTGAGCTGCCACCTTCACATTCTGTGTACTGTGTGTATATTTGAAGGCAACTGTTATTTGTATTGCTAGCATCTGCTTCTTTTGGACTTACTGTAATCAATGGTGATGATCTGGAAAGTTAGCAGAGTTACAAAGTTAGAAAATTTAAGGAGCATACACATACTTACAAATGCACATATCTAACTATGTAACTGTAATCTTCTCCAGCAGGAATTACATTCTGGTCATACATACTAACTAACATGTGCGTACCTGTAATCTTCCCCAGCAGGATCCATTATAGTGCTTTCGTTATTCTCCACACGCATGATAATGATAGGGTTGGTGGCATGTTCTTTATGAATGTCATACATGATGTCCACGTCCCCATCTTCACACAATGGGCAATACATATCTGTAAGACTGGGGAGACAGTACTTGATGATCCATCTTCAGCCGGATAATGACCAACGATGGAAGATTTGGGCACGAAGTTCGTCCAACTTCATTCCGCAGAACACGTAGAAGACAAAGGAGTCCTGGCCAAACGAACAGCGAGCTGGAATCTTCTCCATTTATCCCTCACAATTCACACTCCTTTCCAGTAGATGGCTGGAGGAGTAAGCAGAGGAAGGGAAATGGGGAGTGCCGTTTTTCCTATTAAGTCTTTGTACAAATGGGAGTGGTGTTTCGGCGGGAAAGCGGGTTCTCTCTCTCCACTGTCGCCGTCAACAGTCATTTCAAATTCATAAATTACCATCATGCCCTCGAACCGCCACTAGTCTTTTTGGAATCCCGTCTTCATTAAGTCACGCAAAAACTAGGTAACTCCTGTCCTACACACTTTTCTACCACACACGATTGTGCCGTTCCTCTCCCTGCTGCACGATCAAACCAACGGAGGTAGCATTCGCGACGAAGAGAGTTTTCATCTGATAAGGCGAGATGGAGCAATCAGCGTCCGCCCGGTGAAACAGAGCAGGGCGGAAAGGGAAGCAGAAGCGTGTCTCGGCAGCGACGAACCGCTGCAAGCCTTCATAGATCGAACCCGTGAAGAAGAACATGCAGGTAATTTAGTTTCGTGTTTGTGGAGAAGTCTCATTTCCTCGTAGAAAGAATGCCAAAGATTTTAAAGGATTTCTCCATAGGTTATCTTGTGTATTATTTCAACTTACAAAACCAGGAAATATTCATACATGCATCGCATTTTCTCATTTTAACTCTCACCTATTGCAGCGGAAAGGGAAGGCGTTGAAGACGTTGGCCACACAAAGAAGAAAGTACAACATTCTCCTACAGAACAACAACGAGAAGGAGAAGAAGGGGATGAGGAAACACAATCAGATGAAGAAGGAGAAGAGGAAGGTAGGCTACGAAGTAACTGTGTAACAGTTACACACTTATTTCGTAAGTCTGTAACAGTTACACACTTACGAAGTAAGTGTGTAAGTATGTAAGTATGTAAGTTAATAATAAAATAAATTAGTATGAATACTTGTACTTCATCATCAGGTTAGTAACATATGGCATTTTTATTACTAATTTAAATAAATTTTCATAAGGCAGTGTACATAATAAGTAAGGTCCCTAAGTGTGTAACTGTGTACCAGTTACACACTTATTTCGTAAGTCTGTAACAGTTACACACTTAGGAAGTAAGTGTGTAAGTATGTAAGTATGTAAGTTATAATAAAATAATTAGTATGAATACTTGTACTTCATCATCAGTTAGTAACACATGGCATTTATTATTACTAATTTAAATAAATTTTCATAAAGGCAGTGTACATAATAAGGTAGCCTAAGTGTGTAACTGTGTAACAGTTACACACTTATTTCTTAAGTCTGTAACAGTTACACACTTACGAAGTAAGTGTGTAGTATGTAAGTATGTAAGTTAATAATTAAATAATTAGTAGAATACTTGTACTTCATCATCAGATTAGTAACACATGGCATTTATTATTACTAATTTAATAAATTTTCATAAAGGCAGTGTACATAATAAGTAGCTTAAGTGTGTACTGTGTAACAGTTACACACATATTTCGTAAGTAACTGTAACAGTTACACGAAGTAAGTGTGTAAGTATGAAGTATGTAGTTATAATAAAATAATTAGTATGAATACTTGTACTTCATCATCAGGTTTGTACACATGCATTTATTATTACTAATTTAAATAATTTTCATAAAGGCAGTGTACATAATAAGGTAGCCTAAGTGTGTAACTGTGTAACAGTTACACACTTATTTCGTAAGTCTGTAACAGTTACACACTTACGAAATAAGTGTGTAGCTGTTACACAGTTACGAAATAAGTGTGTAAGTATTCGTATTTGTGTAAGTTAGAGACTTACATTAAGATTGACAGCATGTTGTGTAAGTATGTAAGTATGTAAGTTAATAAGGCAGTGCACATAATAAGGCAGTGCACATAATAAGCTAGCCTAATCTGTATTTCTGTAAGTGTGTAACAGTTACACACTTATTTCGTAATCATGTTAGTTACACCTTGCATTGACTTAAATGTTTTATTAGGAATGTGAAATACTTTTGATACAGGGACTGCAGAGAGTAACGTATGCAATTTACATGGGTGTTCTAACTGGAAATACTATATGGACGCCCTCAAGGTGGCCGACATTTGACATTGCCATGAGTCCCTTATGTCGAGAACATGTTTCAATGTCTTTAGCAGTCAACAGCACATGTCAATCCCTCTTCCATTGGTAGAGGAGATTATTTTGCACTACGTTGGGGATGACACATTTTTGATTGGAGGTCAGAAACTATAGTTCACTGCAAAAGATGTAAGATTGATTGTTGGCCTTCCAGATTTTGGAGAGAAGCTACAATTTTCTCAACAGAGTGCAGACAGCCGCCTTCATAAGCTGCTGCCCAAGAGTCACAAAGTGCACGGGAATAATATTCTAAAGGCCATGCAGTATTTAGCAAACTCAAATCGGCAGCAAGACATTAGAGATTTTGTTGGGCTTTGGATAGCCTTAGTTTGTGCTAGTTTTTTGTTCACAACAACTGCATTTGCTTGTCCCATGGCAATTCTTCATTACGTGAAGAATCTAAATGAAGTCAACAAAGTTGATTGGGCAGGTGCTGTGCACCATTTCCTCATGAGCAAGATGAGTGAAATTGCCTACGATTTGAAGAAAGAAAATAGAGAAAAGTCAGGAAAAGCAGTTTATATTTTGGGATGCTTTCCAGTCCTTGGTGTAAGTCTTTTGTTTGTCAAATACTATCAATAATAATATATATATCACAATATATCTGATTTACAACAAAGTGATATTTTCATGACAGGCTTGGTTCTTGGAGCACCAGAGGAGGATTCAGCCAGAATTTCCAGAGAGGCTTCCACGTATATTCAGGTGGGTTTGTCGGCAGAGAAAGATCTATTGGCAGAATTTTGTCAAGGAAATGAACACAGACTCTGTAAGTAATTGTATCTCAACCTCAATCGACTGGTTTAAAATTTATATTTTTATCCATGCTGGTGGACAACTTCTGGTTCAATCCTTGGTTGTCGTCAGATGTAAAGCAGATGTCGACAACTACTGTTTGAAACACGAAGTTGTCGACAACTGCTGTTTCAATCCTGGGTTGTCGACAACTTGTTTGTCGACAACTACTGTTTGAAACCAGTAGTTGTCGACAGCTGAAACTTGTTTGTCGACAAGTAGTGGTTCATTCCTTAGTTGTCGAAAGTAAGTACCAGCACATAACTTATATTTTGCATATCTTCTCAGATAATCTCCGATCTTACCATTTCTGAGGATGAGGAAGCCCAATTAAAAGCAAGAAAATGAAGGTCAGAATATCAGCCAGACAAGCCACAGCACAGCAGCAAGAAGAAGAGCAGAAGCCAGCAACAGCATCAATTGCAGCAACACCCTCCCAAACTTCACAAATAATCATTCTTCTCACTGAAATTAGAAGTATGCTTAGACAAATAATCACGATGAAAGAGAGAAAAGAAGAGAGAAAAAGACAGAAAAAATTAGAAAAATTGTCTAAGCGAAAGGGAAGAGAAGAAGAAAAGGAGAAGGTGGGAAGAGATGAAGAGGAAAAGGAAGGACAGATGATGGTGGACAGGACCAAGGAGGAGGGAGGTTAGGAGGTGGACAGGTCCAAGGAGGAGGGAGGTCAAGAGGTGGATGTGATGTCCACAGAGAAGTAGAAAGGAGGAGAGGAACATGAGGAGCTCTCCATCATGGAGGAGGAAGGCAGAGAAGCGCCAAAGAAGGATGTGGGCCAGGACATGGACACTATCATGCAGACCCTACATGCACTGATTGAGCATATTGTGCCTCCCACAGCAACTTCAAAGATGCCTCCAGCAGGGGAGAAGAAGAGAAAGGTGGTAAAAGCCATCTCACCCTCGTCGCTGACAAGGAGGGTGAAGGAAGGACGAAGGACCAGGTCACAGTCCGCTTTATTCAAGGTAGATAAGTAATTCTGTAACCTGACAATTATGTTTCTATGTGACCATTTAATTTTCATATTGGTGTAACAAAACAATTGTGTAACCAAACCATTGTGTAATCACATATTTCTGGTAAGTGCTTAAGTCATGTATATTTATGGAAGGACTTGGACTACGAATTTGATGGAAGGAAGAAGAAGAAGGTGCAGGATGTTCCAATCATTGTGCCTTCCCAGGAAACCCAATTAACCCAGGCATGTCACCATCAAGCATGTTCCATTGTTTCTGCTTTGGTTATTTCATAAACTTTCGTTATGCATGTTTGTCTCATGTATTTCTCATAATTCAGTTTGCCCAGTTTGAAGTCCGTCGAGATTATCGCGGACGAAATGAACTTTCTACAGATGAGGTTCGGGTTATTGACAACTTCCTCGATACCACCAGAGTTGATGGGTAATAAACTTTACACTATTATGAATAAGGCGACACAGTTACATCAACTACCATTATAAACATGTTTGTTGCATCATGTAGTGACAATATCTACGAACCAAAGAAGGATGGCCGGGGGGCCTATCTCAACCCAGAGCACATGATCTCCCTCTTGTTTGGAAAACAGTTAGAATCTGCTATAATCGATATGTTCCTTCTTCTATTGCGAACAAAAAAAGATGATCAACCATCCGAATATTATGACTATGATTGTCTGCCTGCCTATGGCAAGGTTTGTGGTCCATTCATAGTATTCTGACTCCCTTCACCATTTAAAATGAACAGATGACTGATATAATATTGTGCTCCTTACTGTTTATAATAGGGATGGATAATGGGATGGAGCCGAAATGAAAAAAGGAAGGAATACTTGGAGTACATTCTAAAAACACTGCAACCACCTGTAGAAGACAAAGACATGGTCTTCTCCCCGATGCATTTCATAAATCATTGGGCATTGCTGGTCATCAACATGAGAACTAAACAATATGAACTTTATGACTCAATGATCCAGCATCCCAAAAATGATTTCCACAACTATGTAAGTGCCGTACTCCTCCATACAATCAGTTAAATTCTGATTCATCTAATTCTGTGCAAGGGGTTCTATGTATGCAGGAAGTTTGATGTTCACTTATGTATAATTTTTTTTTACTGTAGGTGCAATTTCTAAAAGAAAGTTTTCTTCAAATTCTTGGCCTGGATACAACAGAATGGCCAATCATCGTGCCAAGTCCTTGTCCACAACAAGGAGCTGGGGACGACTGTGCACTGTTTGTATGCAATATATGGAATGCTTAGCAAACAAGAACGTAATCGGTTTGCCATTCTCCCAGGTAACTGTGTTCACACATGTATATACCACATCATAGTCTACAAAAATATTTCTATATTCTCATTCATTTATATTCACATAGGCTGATATGGACTTAATGCGGGGGAAACTGCATCGGCCATTATTCAAGAGGTCAACGGGGAGAAAGAAAACAAAGCATCGGTGAAGCTGCAGTTGAAAAATTGTTTCATTATCGGATGAGGCATAAACATTGCCATGCCATCATTAACTTGAAAACAATGTCATCTCTTTATTAACTTTCAAACAATGTTCCTATGCTACTATATTTGCAAATGTTACCAACATCACAGTCTTTAAGTGATGATGAATTTGTATGTATGTATGTAAGTGTTTAAGTACATGCTTCTATATCTGTTTGATTAAGAAAAATTCCGTTCCCAAATGTCTTGGTTGTTTGGAAATCTGTAAGCATGTAGGTCCGCCTAAATACAAATTGCATTCGGTACGTAAGTGACAATATCTATCATTAAAGCACAAATGTCTCCGTTGTTTGGAAACAATAGCAATCACAACATCATTACATTCACCGAGTACTCACTTAACAAAGTCATAACAATACTCCAACCAGTGCTTAAAAAAGGAAACACGAACTCAAACACTGTGTCCACGGGTCCCATTTCTAAAATATTGACGCTTCCGAATTCGTATGT
The DNA here is from genome assembly GCA_014218235.1 of Colocasia esculenta. NCBI lineage: Eukaryota > Viridiplantae > Streptophyta > Magnoliopsida > Alismatales > Araceae > Colocasia > Colocasia esculenta. The sequence goes on along the minus strand of CM024754.1, from coordinate 191,116,142 downwards.
ATTATTCTCCAAACACGTAATTGGACGAACATGATACATACGCCTCTTCCTACAATTTGACGTACTCGGTCCAGACTGGCCTGATGAACGAACTGCTGTACACCTACAAAAAAAAACATCGTATCATTACAAACAACGATGATATTCACGCATAAAACTAAAAAAGAGAACATGTACAAGCTTACCCTTTTTGCAAGCAACCTGCATTAGCACATATTTCTCATTCCCATTCTTATGCAATGAACATAACCTCTATGTCATCATTCACATTTAAGCAAACGTGATATTTGACTTCTCCAGGTAACTGGTACTTAATACACCAATGAGGACCATTCAAATTCCATCTTTGGAATATCCTTTCCTTATTTCCGATATTCCCATATCATCTTCAACATAAAAAATGAACGAATCGTTCCCAAATGCACATCGAGCAGGAATCATTCCAAATTTCTTGAATCAAATAAGCCTGAGATGAACATGAGTTAACATATGTAGTTTTTCAACTGGTTGTTACAGAGTTCCACAGTTAGACAGTTAAGATATGTAAGTACTTGAGAACATGGTAAATACTTTGAAATATAAATAGATAGACACTTGCGTACAAAAAAACATTTGGTAATCACATAATTACACAGTTAATATATGTAATTCTTCATCAGTTACACAGTTGCTTACAAAGTTGTTACAGAGTTACACAGTTAAGATATGTAAGTACTTGAGAACATGGTAAATACTTTGAAATATAAATAGGTAGACACTTAAATACCAAAAACATTTGGTAATCACATAATTACACAGTTAATATATGTAAGTCTTCATCAGGTACACAGTTACACAGTTGCTTACAAAGTTGTTACAGAATTACACAGTTAAGATATGTAAGTACTTGAGAACATGTTCAAGAATTAGAAATATAAATACGTAGACACTTACATACAAAAACTTGGTAATCACATAATTACACATTTAATATATGTAATCTTCATCAGTTACACAGTTACTTACAAAGTTGTTACAGAGTTACACAGTTAAGATATGTAAGTACTCGACAACTTGTTCAAGAATTAGAAATACAAATAGTTAGACACTTATGTACAAAAAAATAGTTGGTAATGACATAATTAAAAAGTTAATGTATGTAACTATTTTTTAACCAAGAACGGAAATGGATGAAACATTCTTAGCAAGAAAAAGATCTGGCGACTAAGGGATGTGGATATACAGAGGTCAAAGGGGATCAGTAGAACCAATATGTATCGGAACGACAAGAAAAACTCACCTACACGGGGGATAGAAGGAAGGAAGTGAGAATCAGTTAGAATCTCTGCGCTCCTCTTCGCAGCGCATCCAAACGGCAACCCTGGTATCCTCTTCGCATCGCTCCCAAACAGCAGCTCTCCTCTTCGCAGCGGACACGCACGGGAGACGCTGGTCTGCAATGCCGCGGCGAGAAGGTTTCCGCCATTGCCTCCTCCTTCGAAAGGCATTAAAGTCGAACAGGTCACGGGTGGGTGGGCTGGGGGTAGAATGGGTAATGGACACAAGAGGATAACGTCCGTTAAGCGTCCAGGGACTGGAAAATAAGTCCCGCATAAAGCAGGGACCGGACGTCCAGGGGAAACCTGACAGTGATGGGAAAATAATGGTTCGCCCCTCCCAGGGGCGAATAATTAATTCTCCCTAAAATTAATTATAATTTTTTAATATATATCTTGTCAATATAAAATATCTATAAAAATCTACTATAACCTCTCACGATAAAAGTCAATAATATGATTTGAATGTTCTTTCGTCGTTATAATAGATGCTGAAGATGCGGGAGATTTTAATGTATTTTTTCTGAGAAATAAAAAGCCATCTTGGGAGTAAAATGTGAGCATTGTTTTATAAATACACACTTCATCCACATAATCTCTAATGTGGATCGACTTTAAATCCTCCGATGACCAGCATTTTTCCCCACTACCCAAACCCGATCCCCTTGCTGTGCAACCGACCGTAAAATATACTTCTCGCCGACCAGAACGTCCCATTTTTCACATTGTTTAACTGTTTATTTATTTTTTTATTTCTTTTGTTGAGGAGATGATCTTCATCTATTTGTGGTGATATAAGTAGAACATATGAAATGAGTTTTAAAAAAAATTAAAAAACAACATTTTTTTTATTCTGCAAAGAAAATGTGTTTAGTCAACCAACTCAAATCACAGCAATATGATATGATACAACAATTTATACCGTACTACAGTCAGACTTGTCTGCTTCGATCTGGCCAACTATATTTTTATCTAAAAATATTTGTACCAAAATTTCTATTAAAAGTCTATTTGCACATCCATCAGTCTTAAATTTATATTATTTTATATACATTTCTTAATTCTTATGCGATAAAATTGTTCCCAAAAGTAACAGTATAAAAGTCTGAAATAACCCTCACTATTTATAAAAACATTTTATACCTACCTCCCCTCTGAGGTGGAGTTCGAACAGGAGCGGAGGATGTGGCCAGCCATCCCCAAGCCCTCACCCATTGCTAATCTTATCTCTCCACCCTCGACATCAAGATGGAGGATGTGCCTAACACTGTCAAGACTGCCCGTGCCCTCACCGAGTGTCAGCTCGCCTCCAAGACGACGGTCTTTGGCAGTTGAGCAGCTGTCGAGTAGTTCGAGCTAGTAGTGCTTGAGGAGAACCTCCAGGACCTGTCGCTGGGGCAACTACGCTAGCTTCCTCATCTTCTACGAGGTTTCCAATGGACCCTTCAGCATCAAGGACAATGTCGACCACACTGCTGACCACCCCTTTCTTGCATTCCTTGGCTTCCTGGTCTTCCACTTCTTTTGGAGCACCAGGAGGCTCTAATCACTGCGAAGATGGCCAGAGTGTTTCCCCACAACGGCGTCCAAGTCTTGTGGGTCTCCACCGCCCTCTGGGCCCCTTTTGGGGCTTCCAGCATGACTGGACCAAGTGACTTGCCAGTGCCATCGACAAAGCCCTCTACCCAGTGTTGTTCTTGGACTACCTCCAATCTGACATCCCAACCATGGGGGGAGGCCTCATGAGGACCCTCTTTGTGCTAATCTTAAACTATGGGGATCACCAATATGAATTATAGGGATTTCACCATTGTTGGAAAGCTTGCCATCTGCCTTGGGATCTCGTCTATCCTCATGTTTGTCTGTATGGTGTTCCACTATTTCTGGTTGTGCATAGATTAAAACTTGCCCGATGGTTGTTCTTTGACACCACAACGTCAATTGGAGTCTCTACTTGAGCACCCTTTTTTGGAATCTAAACTACTGGGGTTCCATCGGTACTCTGACACGAGGTAGAGAACCTTAAGCGATCCCTCCTGAGAGTGCTCTTCTCTATACTAGTGCTAGTGATGCTCTCCTAACTGCTCCCTCTTATGGTGGGCACGGGTGCCATTCCCCTCGACAATGACGCCAGGAGGGACAACTACTTCTCCTATGTCGCTCGGGCCCTCAGCGGCGCTTAGCTCAGCTAGTGGCTGCAAGGGGCCGAGCAATGTAGAACATGGGGGACCTTTGTGGCCGAGATGGGTAGCAACGCCTTTCAATTGTTGGGCATGGCCGAGTGGGGGGGGGGGGGGGTATCCTCAGAGTTCTGACCCCACTGTTGGTTGTCCTCTTTCTCTAGGTCTTGGTGTCGCTGGTGAGCTTCCAGGACATTGTGTCAGAACTTCTTAAACTTCCAAGTAGCTCTGTAAACGGATCGGATCCGGGTCGGATCTTTTGTGATCCGAATTCGGATCCGAAATCACATAGTTCGGATCTGAACCCGGATTCAAAATGTTGACAGATCTTGGATTCGGGTCGGATCAAAATTCGAAATGAAAATTTGGATTCGGGTCAACATCCGAATCTGCCTCTGCACAGTTTCCCGATGCCGGCGTCAATCTACCAGCAACGATGGCGATGGCATCCTTCTGCCCACAGAGCACGCCAAGGACCAGGCGGAGAAGGCGAAGGAAGTGACAGTCGTCATGGGGAAGAGCGCCGCAGAGCACGCCAAGGAGATGGCAGAGAAGACGACGCAGGTGACGGTGAGCACCGGCGAGAGCAAGTCGGAGTACGTCCGCAAGAAGGCGGTGGAGACAAAGGACGCCACTGCCCGCGCCGCTCACCGCTTTGGTTGAGGGTTAGCCTTCCCAAGGGTAGGCTAACCCGGGGTACGTTAACCCCAAAAAAATACAAATCTACTTTGGTTGCTATTTTGAAGATGTAGATGGGTTAAGTCATTTTTTTTGGTCAACCATCATGTTTGACTATATTTTTTTTATGTACAAAAATTAAAAAATAAAAAAATATAAGACATATAATAGAATAATATTTAAAATTTTATGATAATTTTTTCAAAATTTTTAAAAAAAGAAAAAAAAGTTATTCCTCTCTACCCCATCCCAAGAGGTGGGGTAGACTTACCCCGGGTTAACGGGGGTAACCCTGCCCCGTTCCCCAAAACGGGGTGAGGCAGTTAACCCGGTGTACCCCTCTCTACCCCGCTTATCAAAGTGGCCAAGATATCTTTGAAGGAAACCACAGGTCAACAACACTGCATAGATGGTTTACGTTTTTGCATAAACTTGGCTTGAAATGAGAACAAGACGATACAGAATCCGATCAAGTAAACGGAGACGGGAAAGAAATTAAAGCCATCCAAACATTCAAACATCCACAGGCTGACCAATTCGCAGAAAACTGATGGATACACAGCTCTACACGAGCATATCTGTTCTGAAACTTACTACAAGCTATGTTGTAGTTTTACAAAACTCAACGACTGTTTAGTGGATCGAGTGCACAGACCCGCGAACAACGACATGCTGAGCTACTCTCTACTCACGAGAAACCACAACTAGCTGCTTCCCAACGTTGCGGCCGGTGAAGAGCCCTATGAGAGCCGCTGGGGCGTTTTCTAGACCTTCGGCAATGTCCTCCACGTACACGATCTTCCCTTCTCTGATGTACTGCGCCACCTTGTCCTCGAATGCTGCGTACTGGGGATAGTGATCGAACACTATAAACCCCTCCATTCGGATGCGCTTGGTGATGAGGCAGAACAGGTTGTACACGCCTTCGGGTTTCTCCAGGTTGTACTGAGAGATCATCCCACATACCGCGATGCGTCCATGGAGCCTCATGTTAAGAAGGACAGCGTCCAGCATGGGGCCGCCTACGTTCTCAAAGTAGATGTCGATGCCTTCGGGGAAGTGCCTGCGGAGGGGTTCTCTTCCAGTGTCAGATAGGGATGGTACAAAGTTGATGAATGGGGAGGGATCAAGTGTGATAATGTACACAATGCACACACGCCATAATGGAATAGAGAACCCAAAACTTTTGCATTCTTTGATGGCCTTGGTGCCGCACGGTGTATGCGATATTATGTGCATAATATATACTATGAACTCAATAAATCCTCAATTCTTGAACCTACGGCAGAAGCCGCAGAGCACAATGACAGAAGGATGGGTTGTCGATGACCGCCAACAAAAGCGCGGAGGGGGCAGCAAACTCGGTGTATCTGTCTGTCTCTCCTACTGGGTCACTGACCCATGCAGACAGATGCTACCGGCAATGGGAAAAGGCATGTGAAACGGACAAGCTAATCAGATCAGATGAGACTTGATCTCCATATAAGAAAAGCAAACCCCCCAAGCGATGAATAAGTTAGCCATACATGCTGCTTCCTTGATGACTTCATATTTTAATTCTTCGACCCAGTAACTTATGGAGTCAAAGAGAATGTATAAAAATATTCTTGGAATTTATAAGGAAATATAAATAAGTACGAGCGAACATGGGAGAGGTAAATACTAACCTGTTCAGAGCAGCAATCAAGTCAGTTTCCTTTTTATAATTGAATGCCTCATCAAATCCCAGCTTACTCTTCAGTAGCTCAACCTGGGAGAGAGTGACGACAAACAGGGTGAGAAGGATCAGGCACATTCTAACCACACATGGTTCCAGCTAGGAAATATCTTACCTCCGAATAAACTAACCTAGATAATCTATTACCAGAGTCATCATTTGTAATTTTAACCATTCAGTGCAACTCATCAAACTACAAATGTATGATCTGAAAAGTCAGAGAAGCAATCCCAACAGATCCAAGCCCTAATTGCAACCTACTGCCATGTTTTGCTTCACTTTGAAGTGTGTGTGTGTGGTGGGGGGGGGGGGGGGTTAAAAAGCCCTGATCTCAATCTGCTGTTACGCGTTTCTTCCCTTTCTTCATGGGTTGGGAGGTGGAGGTCAATGGCACAAGGAAATCGAATATTATTTACCTTCTCGTCAGAGCCAGCACTTCCCACCACATAACAACCCATTTGCTTAGCAAACTGTCCTACAAGCTGGCCAACTGCACCTGAAGCAGCTGATATGAACACATATTCTCCTTCCTTAGGGAAGCAAACTTCATGGAATCCAACCCAAGCTGTAAAGCCTGGCATGCCTATAGGAACAAAATTGTTGCTTTTTGTCAGTCCAAACAATAACATAGCAACCATAAAAAAACCAAAAGTTATGACAAGTGGCCTGGGATATGTAAATGGCACATAAAGGGGGCTATCAATTTGTCTTCAAGAGAAAAACAATTGTTGATACTGGAACCATAAAAATGACAAAGAAACTCTAGTACCAGATAGCTTTGTATACTGAAGAACCACTGATTTTCAGGTAAAGTGGAGCAGGCGAATTTTCTGAAGATGAATGCTAAAACTAATTGTAGCACTTTCCTTACCTATTTCCACATTTAAGATTTACCGCATGTGATGTCTCTGAGAGGGAGGGGGGCAGGGTTGTTCTTGCTCCACTAATACCAGAACTACTATCAAGATTTTTTGGAGAATAAGAACTTTCCTAATCAATTGAAGTAGGCTAGCCTAGGTCAAAAGTGTGAAGAGTATAACAGATTCACAAGAATTCTTATATCAAATGGAGGCATAGAATGCAGACATTTAGATCACACAATTACCAGCCAAGAGGACAGTTCTTTACGTAGTTCACGGTAGGATCCCATCTCATAAAACACTAACCAATCATAAGTAGGATATCATTACTTTCTTTAAAAAAATGATCGTTGTGGAATAATATACAAATATTATCTGAGGCTACTAGGCAGCATTGACACTAGTGAGTGTAGTGTATCAGAATGGAAGAGTAACACTGACAAATAGGTTGAAAGGCTTCCATTCGCAAACAGATGTCTATGGTTCTTTTTGAAGATATACAACAAGAAAGCACTCAAGGAAAAAGATTACTGGAGTGCCCTTTAAGAGTGAACCGACTTCTTGCTAGGAAGGTGAACAGAACTGGTTAGATCCTCCTCCTAGCTTCTTTTGCGTCCATACTTTAGTGACTGAAGTTGGGGACCAGTCCTTGTGCTAGATTGATGACGACAATAGTTCACAAGAAGGATGGTGTGTTCTCACTTTTCACTGCTACTGTTTTTCATCTTTACATTCTGAAAAGTTGCTCTAGTTTAGTATCTTAACTATTTCTATTCTAAAGAGAATAATCACTTTCAGATTCAGATATACTTAAATGTTTGACTTCAAATTAGATTCATCCAGCTTGTCTACGTTATCAATCTCATGACTTTGCATTAGCCTACTATATTTCATGGCAACATTCCATTTTCCCTTCATTTTCCCCTTTTTTGGGTTTTTCATATGAATAAGTATGAAATCCTAAAATAAAAACATCAATATAAGTTCCCAATCTATGAGGACGCAAATTCTTGTGTTTATTTGGTCTCATCTACCTCTTGTTACCATAGAAATTTGGAGTATTAAAATTTTCATTTACTTTTACAACATCCATCAAACAATGATTAACATACTTCATAATGCCTGCACTCCTCAACATTCGTGGCATTGTTGATGGACAAAGATGCATTTTGACATACTTCAAGTAACAAAAATATCCATGTGAACGCCACAAATTGCACCCATAACATGAATCTTTTCCAAAAAGTAAGCATTGTAACTCACCTAGAATTCCAGTGTAGTAAGAAAGTGGAAGATCAGGGTATCTGATCTTGAAAAAAGACTGAGGATCTTGTATGAGGCTGTACTCCTCCCATCCAGTCATCCCCCACACAAGATCTCCTTTACCGAAGTTTGAATGTGTTGAGTCTATGACCTTCGCTACGCCAAAGCCAGTAATTGCCTGCAACAATCATTGTAAGACAAAAGTGAGGAAAGAGGAGAGCTATCATCTTGTTCCAGCATGAAACAGAAGATCTTTAATTGGAAAGTCATGGGCCCGTTCATAAGTGTTCTTTATTGACTTGTACCAAAACCATGAAAGAACTTCCATACTCGCCGAATCACTGACCTTTTATAGCTTTTGAGATGTTTTTGTGAGGCTCCTGTGATCCCTGTTATCCAAGTCGTATGCCTTCCGACCTTTCACAAACACTGTTTAGCTCCTGACCACCAATTTTTAACAGAAACCCGGAGTAACCTTTCTTTTTTTTTTACAATAGAAACTCGTATGTCCCGATTCAACATCTCCAAATAAATTAATATCTTCCTCCCCCCGCAACCCTCCTGACAGAACATTCGTCATGACAACAAATCACAAACCAGAATTCCCCATTACAGCAACGAGGGTGCAAAAGAAACCCATGCGTCACCGAGACGGCACCATGCTATCATTTTATGAACCAACCGCAGTCCCGGAGAACCATATAAAAATAGACCTAAATCCACTAAATGCGGAAACACGAGAACATATGATTCAAAACCGGAAGAAAAAAGAAAGAGAAAAGGCTGCAGGGAAGATCGACGGATGCGAGGCGGGGGCAGCTATTACCTCGCCAGGGACGAAATCCGGGACGTAGCTGGGGTCCTCGTGCTTGGACATGCGCGAGCGCATGTAGGGGTCGCAGGAGAGGTAGAGGTTCTTCACAAGCACGGCCCCCGGCGAGCCATCGGGGACCTTCAGGGGGATGGTCTCCGTGACCACCTCCATGTCCTCCTCCTTGGGGAACCCGGTGACGTAGTGCCGCAGCACCACCTTCTTGTTCCTCGCCACCTCCGCCATCTCTCTCTCTCTCTCTCTCTCTCTCGCCGACTACCACCCTGGGAGATTGCAAAGCAACGGCCACCACCCCACCGCTTTAACGAGAGCAGTGATGTGTTCAATGACTTAGTTTGACAATCTCCAGCTTCAAGTTTAAAAGTATTAAAGTTTAAATTATTATTTTTCCGTCACATGATTTTTAAATTGGATAGCACAAAGGAACAAGTGATGGATGTATTTTGTTTTAGAAATGAGTATATTTTGTTTATATGGTCAAAAAAATATTTTACGAGAAATACTTAATGTAAGTGTACATTCACATTTGAGTTGCTTCAATAGACCCCAAGACGTCAATTACTTGTTAGTCTAACTTGAAATTTTATAAGTCTATTTGCAATTCAAGTATAAGTATGCATTTATACTAAATATTTCTCATATTTTATTCTCATCTCAATTTTAAATCATTGTTTCTATGATTTTTTTTCCCTTTCCCTTACATGTAGACAATCTTAGACATCAAATGGAGCAACATATTTGCGTTAGTATTTTATGAGAAGTATAAGAAACACTCTGGTCTAACATTGGATGTGTGTGATGATGCAAGCAGTGACGAGTGGATTCTTGTTTTCATCCCGGAAGCTTCACGATTTTATGACCACCAGCGTTTGTAGCAGGTATGCAATTATTCAAAGGGAAAGGCTTGTTGTAAACCGCCACGGTGGCGGTTTGCAACAAACTCAACTCTTCATTGGAGGGCTGAGGTCACTAGAGTTGTGCCCACCTCTAATGGGGCTTTAGTTTGTGTGGAGGCCTTTCTTTGATTGAGCCGGAGCCTGATGGGCCTACACTCGAAGAAGGGAGGAAGAACGTCGGAGGCGGACGGAAGCCTGCAAAACTAGAAAACGGATCAGGGGGGCCCGGTTGAAGAATCGGGGAGAACCCTCCGATGCCAAAGTCAATCACTAGTGACTGGAGGAGATGGGAGTTCTCGTGTGTGGGGGCGTGTTTGCGCGAGGGTCCACATACCTCTGCATGGTCATGTACATGTGTCTTATATAGGTACGGATGCTGAAGCGAACGGGCGTAACGTCTCTGGATCGTGCCCGGAAGGGCGCCTTGATTGGCGCACGCAGTGGGGGTTATACGCTCAGGTGCCCGTTGGGATGCCAAGCAGTTAATGCATCTCTTGATAGTGGGGCGCATGGCCTACGGCAGTTACAACCGCCATGGGGATGTGAAGAGCCACTCGGAGGATTCCAGCGGAGGTCATTGAGCAGGTACCCCACGAGGGGGGTTGAGGCTGTTGTTCGGTAACATTTACGGCTGTTCGGTACTTCCTGCCCGGATGATGGCAGGGGCTCGGACTGCGCTGTTCGAGGAGTACTAGGTAGAGCAGCCTGGGAGCTCGGTAGTGCCCTGGCCAGGGCGATTGCCTCTTGGACCCTTTGTGCGATCCTCACGGGGTCGTGGCATAACACGGAGAAGCCACGTCCCATGGGAAAGCTTTAATGGACCTTGACAGGTTGTGATGGGTCATGATGGGCTTAGGTTACAGAAACCTGTCACCACATTTGCCCCCCACGCCCTCGAGCAGCTAAGGAACCGGAGCGCTTGAGGGCGGTGATTTGTTCGGGCGTCACCTCCGTAATAAATGCGGTATCGTCCTCGGAGATCCGAATGGCCGCAAGCTTTTTGATGATTTCCTCGAATGCAGAGCTTTTGTGATGAGTGCGGGGGTTCGTGTCGATCTTCTAACGCTGCGCACTCCAGACGAACGGTCACCGATGGGGCGTCCCAGAAACAACCTGGAGCGGAGGGAAAAACCGCCCCTAGCACGTCTCGAATTCCGTGCCTTTATTTCCTTATAAGGAAGGAGAGGGGTGAAGGCAGGAGTTACGCCTTCAAAATTCCTTCTTCTTTGCTTCAGAGCTTTCGTGCCCCCTTTAAGTTCTCGGTCGTCTTCTTCCTCGCGCCTTCTCCTGTTTGTTGTTCCCCTCAGCGACTTACGGTGATGGCGGGAAAAGGGAAGGCGGTCACAGTTTCCGGAGCGAGCGGAGTCACTGTTGCGGCGTCTAGCGGGCCACGATGCCGCCATTACAGTGGGCTCCGGGAGCGCTTTCGGATCGGCGACGAGTACGAGATTATTGATGCGAAGGAAGGAGAATCGTATCTGGTGAACAAACTAGGTTGTCTCCCCCTCTCTGTGGATCACATGGAGGCAGGGTTCCGGCTGCCGCTGCCGGAAGTGGCGAAGGCGCTACTGAACTGCTAGGGCGTTTCGCCGATACAACTGACGCCCAATACATGGAGGTACATCTGTATCTTCGGCGTTATCTGTAGGATTAAGCAGATCCGGGGCTCGGCGGATGTATTCTGAGCTCACTTCAAGCTTTCTGATTCTCGGCCGTCAGGAGCGGATATCTATTACGCCAAGCACCGAATAGATAGGATGCACATACAACTATCCAACAAATATTCCAACAACAAAGGTTGGATGGACAGGTTGTTCTTCGTGCGTCACCGGGATGGTGCAGAGTGAGGATTTCCCACTGTCGTCCGTTCGGCACGGAAGGACAGCTTTCCCAAGCTGATCCAAGATGAGGCGAGGGCCTCAGATAGTCTTCTCCGAGCAGGTGTTAGAAATGGGGAAGGCTATGTGACCGAATTCTCGCTTGTTAAGCAAGGCCTGAGCAAACCGTGGAGTAAGTGCGCGAACTTTGGCTGTTTACCTGCCGGTTTGGTGACCCTGCTCTAACTTTCCTCTTCTCTCTTTTTTGCGTGCAGCTGCTGCGGAGTTGGAGGCTGGGAGAGATCTGGAGGCGAACGAGGATTTCGCCGAACAGATCTTTGTTCTGGCTCATATGGTGTATGAGGACGATGACGTTGCGGCCGTTGTTCGGGTTCCCTCTGCTACGAGGGTTAGTGCCACAGTTACAACGGCACTGGTGGCGCCCTCACCCGCCAAGGAGCGTCATGAAAGCGCACGGGTCCCTGAGAAGGGGCCCGGAAGGATTCGCTTGAAGAAGAAGGCCATCAGCAGGAGTTCAGACTTCGCATGAGGAGGGCGACGGGACGACTCGACCTTCCACCTCTATGAAGAAGAGGCCGAAGCTGCTTGATGGGGGCGCGGAGGACGCAGACCAGCTCCGAGCTCGAAAAAAGAAGAGGCTGGTCTGTGCTGCCCCTCAACATAGCGAGGAGGGGACCGAAGAGGAGGTTGAAGAGGCGCAGTTGCTGCTGCGAAAAAAGCGTAAGGCTGCCGGGTCGGGCGAGCAGGAAGCACCGCGGATGCCCCCCGTGGTCCGTCCGGAGGTCGCGCAGAGGATGGCGACCGAGCTGGGGCTCGTCGTGGTGAGCGACGGGTCAGAAAGCTCTGCTGAAGAGCAGAGAGAAGTGTCTGCTCTCCGGGGCCCCAGTGAGGGTCGTGAAGAAGAAGTTGCTTGAACAGCGGCGTCGAGCACTAGAGGCGCCGGAGATGACGCTGCGGAGACCTCCGCTCGGAGGGGCGAAGGTCATGAAGTGACCTCTACTGCTAGAGAAGGGATTTCTCCGCACCGCGGGGTGCCAGAAAGGGATGTCTCCGAGGGGGTGGCTGCTTCAATTGCGGAGGTCATTCCAACCAAGGAGGTAGCAGCCCCTCAAAGGGAAATCGTTGCGGATGCCGCGGCCCCCCTGCCCCCCACAAAAATGGATGCGGTAGTGGAAGGACCGTCAGCCGCTTTGGTCTCCAGTGAAGTTGGAGAAGCTGCACAAGGGGTCGAGGAGGTAGCCTTGGTGACAGAAGGTTAAAAGGAAATTGATGTTGCCGCTACTGAGACTGCTAGGGGAGCAGAAACTTCGTCCGAGCAACCAGTCGTTGCTGAGGGGGCCGTTAGTTCTGAGGAGGACCAGAGGCCTCTCTCTGTAGTATTGAAGGGGAAGTTGTCCGAGCTCCCATCGCAGTCGATGCTGGAGGCCACGCTGGGAAGGCTCGAGAACGATCCTTCGAGGGTTCTGCCTCTGTGCCCGTCTGCATCCTATCTGGATAGGATGGCGCGGTGCCAAGACCTGAGCCCGGAAAAGACTCCCGAGCATTCCAGTGCGGCTTACCGCCCAAGGCAGCTCTCCGATCATGATGAAGATGAAAATGTCGACGTGGGAGCGCTGGTAGACGGCATCACGAGCTCGATGGGCCTCTTGAAGAAGCTGGCCTTGCGTGGTCAGAACCAGAAGCAGATGTGGGAGGCGGAAACGGCCTACTGCGAGGATCTGATCACAAAGCACCAGATTCGCGAAGCCGATCTTCTAAAGGAGGTGAAAAGCCTCCGAGATGCCCTCCAGGCTTCCGAGCTAAACCTGACTGTTGCTCGAGCCGAAAAGGAGGACATCGCAAAGGTACTAGGTGACGCTAGGGCTCAGGCAGTGGCCGAATACAAAGAAGGTCCTGACTTCAAAAAAGGACCTAGAACAGTTCGGGGCCCGTTGCTATAAAGTGGGCCTTGAAACAGGAAAGGAGTTCGGGGGGAGGCTAGCCTGGACAGAACGTGCCCGGGAAGCCTTCGAGGCCGCTGTAAGAGAGTGCCGGCGTCGTACCCAGGACGCACGCTTGGATGGAGTGCACTTTGCCCAATTCCATTCAGGGTGGATGCCTCCTGCAGATGATGGCGCCGGTACTTCTAGGCAGGACCCTTAGATATCCCCTTCCTTTTTGTTTGGTAGCTCGACCTAAACGAGCTCTTGTATAAATTCTGAATAGATTTCTCTCTTCTCCCCTTTACTTTTTTTGAAGAAAAGTAGCTTCGACTTTCCTATCTCTTCACCTTGTGAGTGTTCTGTCTGAACCGAAATTCATAGCAACCGCACAGGTTGTTATGAACTGTAGGTGTTCTGACCTGGGGTGCCTGTGGAGCATCTTCACACTTGGAGATGTCGCTACATCCTTGTGGGCTAAAGACCATTAAGATAAGGATGCTTCGGACTTCCTCCCTAACCGACCAAAAGAACTGGTAGGAGAGAGGTAGGATGCCGAACAGAAGGCCTTTATAAATAATAAGCCTTCAAATTGGATACATGCCAGGTTCTGGGTATGGCCTCGCCACTAGGGGTAGTTAGCTTGTATGAGCCTTTCCCAAGGACCTATGTGACCTGATAAGGTCCTTCCCATTTTGGGGCGAGCTTTCCGACCGCTTTTCGGGGATCCGAAACCGAGCAGCGGCGTAGAACTAACTCTCCCACGTCGAAGCGCCTCTCCCGAACTCGTGCGTTATAATATTGCGCGAGTCGCTGCTGATAGGAAACGAGACGAATATTGGCGTCGTTCTGTCGTTCGCCAAGCATGTCCAAGTTTTCCCGAAGAGCACGGTGGTTGGCGGCTTCATCAAAATGGGTTGTTCAGATGGTGGGGAGAGCTACTTCCAGAGGCACAACGGCTTCTGAGCTGTAAGCCAAGTGGAAGGGTGTTTCTCCTGTGGCTACTCGTGCAGTTGTCCGGTGACACCAGAGAACGTTAGGGAGCTCGTCAATCCATGAACTTCCTGCAACCTCCACTCTTGTGCCGAACCCGTGCAGCGGCGTTCGGTTGGCATTTTCTACCAAGCCGTTTGCCTGGGGATGCGCTACGGAGGTGAAGTGGTTGTAGATTCCGAGCTCGGCACATTTCTGCTTGAAGAAGGTGTTGTTGAACTGCTTCCCATTGTCGGAGGTGATCACTCTTGGGACGCCAAACCGGCAGAGGAGGTTCTTCCAGACGAACTTCCACGCAGCTTGTTCGGTGATCGCGGCAACAGGTTCGGCTTCGATCCACTTGGTAAAGTAGTCGATAGCTACAAACAGGAACTTCTTCCTACCTTGGGCCTCTGGGAAAGGACCCAGGATATCGATGCCCCATCTAGCGAAAGAGCGTGGTTCGAACAGATTGTGAAGCTGTTCGGCAGGCTGCTTGATGAGCTGCCCGAACTTCTGACATTCCGGGCACCTCCTGACAAAGGACATACAATCCTTTTACAGCGAAGGCCACCAGAACCCTGCTCGGATGATGCTGCGTGCTAGCGTTCTTCCCCCTAAATGACTTCCACATAGCCCCTCATGAACCTCTTCGGTAGCCCCGAGAGCCTCTTCGGGGCTGAGGCACCGTAAGAGAGGTCTTGAGAGGGACCGCCGGTACATCTTGCCTTCCACGAGGGTGAAACGCTGAGCACGCATTCTAATTTTGCGAGCTTCGCCTTGTTCGGGTGGAAGCTCGCCCCGAAGTAGGTAAGCCAAAAGAGGGTCCATCCAGCTCGGAGTTGGTGGGTCTGTCTCAACGGCTGCGACGTCTACTTCGGTGCTTGGTGAGGCGAGCTCCTCGATGAATACGGAGCGAGAAGGGGCGATGTCACCTGAGGATGCCAACTTGGCAAGTGCATCTGCTCGCGCATTCTGCTCCCGTGGGACGTGTACAACCTCGAAGTGAAGGAGACCCTCTGCTCGGCTCTTGACCTGCTCCCTTGCTTCGAACTGCCCGTTTACTTGGCTGGCGACCAACTAGGAGTCACTGAAGACCCTCAGCCGAAGGGCTCCAAGATGCTTAGCCATGCGGATGTCGGACAGCAATGCTTCGTATTCGGAAACATTGTTGGAGGCCGCGAAGCGGAATCGGAGGGCGTACTGGAACTCTAACCCTTCTGGGGAAGTGAGGACCAAACCTGCTCCGCTCCCTGTGACACAAGAGGACCCATCCACATGGAGCTCCCATGGAGGCTCGTCGGTCAATGGCGGGTCCTGCTCGGTAGGGAGAGTGCATTCCGCAACAAAGTCTGCCAGCGCTTGCGCTTTGATTATTGTCCTTGGTCGGAAGCTGATGTCAAATTCGCCTAACTCTATGGCCCATTTGATGAGCCTGCCAGAAGCCTCTGGCCGCTAAAGGATTGACTTCAATGGTTGGTCGGTGAGGACTGTCACTGAATGGGCCTGAAAATAAGGCATGAGCTTCCGAGCAGTCGTGACCAAGGCGAGGGTGAGTTTTTCTACTCGAGGGTACCTCCTTTCAGCTTCCTGGAGGACCCTGCTGATGTAGTACACCGGATGCTGTGCCGCTCCTTCTTCTCTGATCAAAACTGCGCTGATGGAGTGTTCGGTAACCGAAAGATATACGAACAGTGGTTCTCCGAGCACAGGCTTTGAGAGAATAGGTGGGGCTGCCAAATATGCCTTCAGCTCGATGAAGGCAACTTCACACTCCTCAGTCCACCGTACTAGCCCCCCTTGCTTCGAGGCTCTTTTAGGGCCTCGGAGCAACTTGAAGAAGTTAAAACTTCTTTCTGCTGCTCGGGACATGAACCGGTTCAGTGCAGCAAGACGCCCAGTCAAACGTTGGACGTCGCGCACCGTCTTAGGACTACTCATCTCCAGTATAGCTTGGATTTTTTCCGGGTTTGCCTCTATCCCTCTATTTGAAATGAGGAAGCCGAAGAACTTACCCGAACGAACACCAAATGCGCACTTGGAGGGGTTAAGCTTCATGTTATACTTTCACAGAGTTGCGAAAGTTTCTTGGAGGTCGGAGATGTGGTTGGTGCTTGGAAGCGTCTTGACCAGCATGTCATCAACGTAGACCTCCATGTTGCGCCCAATTTGCTACTCGAACATCTTGTTGACCAGCCGCTGGTACGTCGCCCCAGCGTTCTTCAGACCGAAGGGCATCCTGGTGAAACAGTACAGCCCCAGGTCTGTGACGAATGTAGTAGCATCTTGATCTGGAGGATGCATACTGATCTGGTGATAACCAGAGTAAGCATCCAAGAAACTGAGAAGTTCGTGCCCGGAGGTAGCGTCCACCAACTGGTCGATGCGCGGCAAGGGGAAATTATCCTTGGGTGTTGCCTTATTGAGATCCTTGTAGTCGACGCACACACGCCATTTGCCATTGGCCTTGCGTACGAGGACCGCATTGGAGATCCACCTTGGATATTGGGCTTCTCGGAGGAGTCCTGTGGATCGGCTTTTGACGACGTGATCCTTGATCACGGCCTGCCGTTCTCGGTTCACAGGTCACCTCCTCTACTGTATCGGCGGGACCCGGGGGTCCAAACGGAGGCGGTGTGTCATCACTTCTGGAGAAATACCTGTTGGCCCTTTTGGTACGGCAGCAAGCTAACCTAGAGGGGGGGGTGAATAGGTTTTTCTGAGATCTGAAATAGAAACTTAAACACAGAAATTAACACTTGAAGGTTTGGTTAGTTTGGTGTGATAAAGAGTAGCAGTGCGGAAGCAAATAAACAATCACACAAAGGACACAAGAAATTTAGCCTGGTTCGGCCCTTCTCACATGGAAGTCCTACGTCCAGTCCCCAAGCAACCTCTTGGGATTTCACTAACCAAGGGTACAGTCCCCCTTAAGGACACTACAACACCCAGCACCCCAACTGGTCTTCTTCTCTTTCCCGGGCAAGAAGGTAGCCCACTTCTCTTACAGGTAAAGAAGCCAACCTCCTGGTACAAACCCCAGTGCGGTTCTGCTAGACACAAACCCCTAGCTGGGTTACACACTGTATACAGTCCTACAGTTGGACAGAAATCTTTCTTAGAAAAGAAAGAACAAAGCTGAGAGTTGGAACAAATAAAAACCAACTACAAGAACTCTCAGCAAAAGACTCTCTCCCCCAGATTACAAGATGCACACAGAGAGAGAGAGAAGAGAGGAGAAGGAGCTTGAATGCTTCAGTGCTTCAGATGCTTGAACACTTCTTCTTGGGCTCAGGCTCTTTCTCTCTTTTTCTTTGAGTGTATTTGGAGTTCAGGTTCCTCACTGGTTGTACACTCATTCAAAAGATCTTCAGGAAAAGCTCTATGTGTTCTTCAGCCATTCTTCATCTTTTATATGAGCAATTTGAATAAATCCGTTGAGGAGATCCGTTGGAGTTCTAGCCGTTGCTCATCTTCTCTTTCTTCTGATAATTTTTGGTCTACGAGGTCTGCAAGCATAGAAGAAAGTGTTTAGATAAAATAGTGTTTCTGTCAAAAATGTTCATACCTTTATATTTCCTGATGCCACCCAGAAGTGGTAAGTAATATCTCTTTTGTTGGCAGGAGAGAAAAGATCTAGAAAGATAAGCAAAAAGATCTCATGTCAGAAAGATAAAGGATTACGCAAATCAAGAATATTGACTTTTTCACTAGATGCCAAAAACATTTTAAAATATAAAGGAAATCTATGTTTTTACAAACGAATTCACGTGAGAGCAAATCCTTATGAGAGTTACAAAGGAATCCATGTGAGAGTTACAAAGGAATCCATGTGAGAGTTACAAAGGAATCCATGTGAGAGTTACAAAGGAATCCTTATGAGAGTTACAAAGGAATCCATGTGAGAGTTACAAAGGAATCCTTATGAGATCGATTCCTTTAGAGAGCGAATCCTTATGAGAGCGAATCCTTATGAGATCGATTCCTTTAGAGAGCGAATCCTTATGAGATCAATTCTTTTAGAGAGCGAATCCTTATGAGAAGTCTGTGTAAGTTACAAAGGAATTCTTATGAGTTACAAAGGAGTCTGTGTGAGTACAAAGGAATCCTTATGAGTTACAAAGGAGTCTGTGTGAGTTACAAAGGAATCCTTATGAGTTACAAAGGAGTCTGTGTGAGTATAAAGGAATCCTTATGAGTTACAAAGGAGTTTGTGTGAGTATAAAGGAATCCTTATGAGAGTCACTTATCAAATCGTTATGGGACCAAATCGATGTGGCACTTTGAACTGAAATCCATATATATATTGAATGGAATCCATTTATCTGTTTAGTGCAAATCATTACAGAATAATGTCATAAAATTATATTTATTAGAAAAATCATGATATTTAATTTATTATTAGAAAAATCATGGTATTAAATATATTTAATATTCAATGAATCATGTAAATTTATATTATTAAGAAAATCATGATATTAAATATTTTTAATAATAATTAATTAAACATAAATTTTATTATCACCAAAATAAAAGGGTAAAATATAGGAGTGGTTCAACAATACCCATAAGCTCATCATCAGACCACGCGAACACGTCAAGGTTGGCTAGCAGAAAGGCCTCGTAGCGTTGCTGCTCGGCCTCTGCTAGTAGGGCTCCAATATAGAGGACGTGCTCGGGGTCGTCGTCAACTTGGACGGGAAGTAGATCTTCAGCGGGCGTTCCCCGGCTAGTGGAGGGCTGATCGGTGGACGACGGGACTTGGTCTGGTGTCGCGAGTGGTTGCTTGTCTCTTAGAGAGAGGACATAGCACCGACGAGACTCGCGCTGACACCCGAGCACCTCGCATATCCCGCTCGGAGTTGAAACTTCATCTTCTGATGAAGAGATGAAGGTACTGCTCTGATTCTACCGATCAGGCCTCTGCCAAGGATGGCGTTGTAGCCCGGCATGTTCTTGATGACCAAGAAGTCAACTACCTTGGTCACAGTCTTCGGCGCCGTCCCTAAGGTAATTGGGAGGCGAACTCTGCCCATGGACTGTACCGAAACCCCCGAGAAGCCGAACAATGGCGATTCTACCGGGGTGAGCTGGTCGGTTTTAAGGCCCATAAGCACAAAACAGTCGTAAGCCAAGACGTCGGGGGCGCTTCCATTATCTACCAAAATCCGACGCACATTACAATGGTTGATGGTGGCCGAAACGACCAGCGCATCAGTGTGTGGGGTAGCGACCCCTACAAGTTCTTCTTCTGAGAATGTTATAGCCTCCTCGGACGGTGTGCGTGCAGGACTGGTGGGATATGGAGCAGGCCTAGGCGCCGATGGCCTGTCCACGACGTGCACTCGCCTTGCGTAATTGCGTCGGCTTAGAGTGCTCTCTCCGCCCGCGCCGAAGCCTCCCGCGATCACATTGATTTCTTGCCCGTTGGGCTCGTTGTTGACCGGCTGCTCGGGAGTTCGCTCCCGGCGTCTGGGGCGTTCTTCATTCCGGCGCACGTATCCCCTGAGGTAGCCGCGCTTAATAAGGTCTTCGATTTCATCCTTAAGCTGACGGCATTCAGAGGTGTCGTGGCCGTGGTCGCGATGAAAGCGACAGTACTTCGCCTGGTTGCGCCTCCGGGGCTCGGAACGCATCCTTTGTGGCCACCGAACATATGGCTCGTTCCTGATCTCTGCCAGGATCTGTTTGGGTGCCACGGTGAGGGGGGTGTTGTTGGTGAAGGGGCGTGGTCGGCGCGACGAGTTGCCATTGCGCCGTCCTTTCTTCCGATCACGGTCGGAGCCGTTGTCGGAAGGTCTCTTCTTGTCCGACTGTTCCCCCTGCTCTGCTCGGCCTGCAGCCAAGCTTTCTTCGCACGCTGCGTGGCGTTGTGCGATAGAAAGCAGCTCGGCGAGAGTGGAAGGTTGCTGGACGCCGAGGGTCCTCTGCAAAAAACCGTCGCGAGTGCCCTAGATGAGGGCACTGGTGGCCAGAGGGACGTCCAGGCAGGAGATGCAGAGCGCCTCTGTTCGGAACCTTTTGACAAAGTCCCATAGTGCTTCGCTCTTCTTCTGGCGTATAGCCATGAGGGAAGCCGCCGTCCGCGGCTGTGATCTCCCACCAAGGAAGTTGTCCCGAAAGGACTTCTTCAACTGGCGGAAGGTGGAGATGGAGCCCGCTGGCAGAGCCTCGAACTAGGCTCTGGCGGTCTCCTTGAGAGTTGCGGGGAAGGCTCGGCACTTGGCTGCATCTGATGCTCCGTGGAACACCATGTGCGACTCGAAGCCGTGAATGTGGTCGGCCGGATCGGTAGTGCCATCGTAGGGCGCAATTGTAGGCAGAGGAAGCTTGGGAGGGACCCGGGCTTCCAGGATCTCCCCGTTGAAAGGGGAGCGGAAGTCCAAGTCATCTTCTGATGGGGCTTTTCCCTCTGCACGCCGGACCATTGCGTCCATGCGGCGCTCTAGGTCAACCACACGGTGGAGGCGTCTGGCGAGCTCCTGTTCAGAATGAGCAGAAGCTTCTCGGCCGGACCCGTGGGAGTTGGCTCCCACGACCGAGCGCGGCGGACGAGGGACCATGACGGAACGGCGGGGAGAACAACCCCGGCGCTCCGGTGCTCGCTCCTCGGACGGGGCTCGGTGCGATCGACGCGGCGAGTCCGCCTGCTGGTCCTGAGGGACAGGAAGGACGCGAGTCCGCCTGCTGGTCCGGTGTGACGACTCTGCCTGCCGTTCTCGTGGCAGGGAAACCGCCGGGACTGGTGGCCCAGCCAACTGGGCTTGTAGGGTCAGGCAGATGCCCGTCAACTGCTGCATCTGTCCTCGGAGTTCGGCCATCTCCAGGGCAGTTGCCGGCACGACGGCCGCTGGCACAGGGACGTCCTTGTTGGCGCATACGGGGGCGATGTTGACATCAATAAGAGGGGACCGGCGGCGAGATTCCACTCGTGACTGGCGGGATCTCGTCGCCCTGCTCCCAATGTTTTGGTAAGAGGATCGTCCGCGAGCCATGGCAATGTCGTTCCCACAGACGACGCCAAAAGTGTGGAGGCCTTTCCTTGATTGGGCCGGAGCCTGATGGGCCTACACTCGAAGAAGGGAGGAAGAACGCCGGAGGCGGACAGAAGCCTGCAAAACCAGAAAATGGATCAGGGGGGTCCGGTTGAAGAACCGGGGAGAACCCTCCGATGCCAAAGTCAATCACTAGTGACTGGAGGAGATGGGAGTTCTCGTGTGTGAGGGCGTGTTTGCACGAGGGTCAACATACCTCTGCATGGTCCTGTACCTGTGTCTTATATAGGTACGGATGCTGAAGCGAACGGGCGTAACGTCTCTGGATCGTGCTCGGAAGGGCGCCTTGATTGGCGCACGCAGTGGGGGGTTATACGCTCAGGTGCCCATTGGGATGCCAAGCAGTTAATGCACCTCTTGATAGTGAGGCGCATGGCCTACGGCAGTTACAACTGCCGTAGGGATGTGAAGAGCCAATCGGATGATTCCAGCGGAGGTCACCGAGCAGGTACTCCACGAGGGGGGTTGAGGCCGCTGTTCGGTAACATTTACGGCTGTTCGGTACTTCCTGCCCGGATGATGGCAGGGGCTCGGACTGCGCTGTTCGAGGAGTACTAGGTAGAGCAGCCTGGGAGCTCGGTAGTGCCCTGGCCAGGGCGATTGCCTCTTGGACCCTTTGTGCGATCCTCACGGGGTCGTGGCACAACACGGAGAAGCCACGTCCCATGGGAGACCTTTAATGGGCCTTGACAGATTGTGATGGGTCATGATGGGCTTAGGTTACAGGAACCTGTCACCACAGTTTGCATCCACCGTGGATGCAAATTAAAACCCCGATTTACACCAAGTGGTGCTCTTATTCAAATCTCTTTTCAAACTTCTGGAAGTTGGTCAAGATGGCATTTTTTTTTCCTTTTGCGAAGGGAGGAAGATGGGCACGTCTCTCCCGACATTTGTTGATTTAACCGTCCTTTAATAATTATGTCTACACTAGATCAACACTACAGTGCCAAACCTTTTTCACATGCATTAACCTTAGACCATATGATTAAAGCAAATAACTGGAGCTCGCCATTTTCTAATTTACAAGTATCAAATTTAAGTTAACTTTTTTCACTATTTAATAAAACAGGTAAAAATGGTTCATCACCATAGTCATCATAATTTTATCCTATTATTCGAAATCGACTACATAAATCCAATGCCCCCAAATTTTTTTATCAAATGTTATATTCATATTGAAACCTAAGAAACTAATATCTTTTTTTAATAGCATAGCTCGATCTCCTTTTAACCCTTCCCAAAACTCTTTTACTAAAATCTACTAAAATTTAATCATTTGTTTAACCAACGTGTGCAAATTACTAGAACCTATTTTCTCTTATTTTTATTATCAATTGTAATTATCCTCAAATCCTCATTCATTCTTAATCTTATCAAATATATATCTCAACATTCTTATTTTTGTTACATATAATTTGTTAATACATTCTTTTTATACTGTTCAACACTCAGTATCATATAATAAAATAAATCTCACAAACGGATAAAACAGGTAAAAATAGTGTGGTACTAAAAATATTATTCTACCTTTTTAATTAGACTCCAGAAAAATGTTACAAGAAAAACGTGGATCTCAACTTTTTCTTCAATGGGTTGAAATCTCATGTTGCAAAGAGCCTTGCATTACTTCCTACCAATTTGACAATATACAATAAACAGATGCTCAAAGTACGCATAGATGTAGTCCATCTATCACCTGGTTTTCTTCAACAGTGAACCTGCTTGCAGGAACATCCTATCGATCTCATCCAACTCCGACAGTGGTATGTCTTTGCCTGATGAATCACCACACTCCGAAGCAGCAGGTATCTGACGCAGATGCTCCTCAAAATCCTGGTGCCTTCCGTCGACCTTTGGTGGGAAAAGTTCAAATGTGTCCAGATACAAGGCCTGCTCCACTTTCTCGCTCGACTCCCCATCTGAATCTGTGTCAAACATATCTGATAAAGCTTCAGAATCAGAAAGAGCGTCCGATTCTGTTGGATAATTCTCTGAACAATCAGCATTCCCGTTTTCCTCCTGCGAACGAAGCAGGGTTTCCAGCTGTGTGCCAAAAATTTCTCGGTTGGCGACAGATTCAGGAGTGGCCTCTTCAGCTGCAGTAGAGGCTCTACATTCTTTTCCATCTTTTGCTTGCACGTGCAGAAGCTCAAGATCCTGCTCCAGTCTCGGTATATATTTCCGAACAGCCCGCAGTGCATCTCTGTACTTGGATTTGTCCAATGCCTGAAAGAGGAGAAATGGAAAATTGAGTTTGACGTTGAATTGTCATCTTTAGGACCTTGCCCAAATGACTGCACTTGTGCAAAGTGCACAAGTGCAAGCCACATGGACATTTTGCCCATGTGGCATCATGCACATGGGCTTTTTGCCCACGTGGCACCATAAAAGTTGGTGCCACATGGGCAAAAAGCCCATGTGGATTGCACTTGTGCACTTTGCACAAGTGCAATAAGCTTTTCTCCAAATGCATACGGCAAGGCTGCTCTGGCAATGATGCTGATGTGGACTGATTGGAAAACAATTATATTGCTTGAGAGGATTTGACAAGACCCTTCTCTCTCTCCACCAATAAAATTGTTTTTTCAAGCAATCCACATCAGTTTTAATGCAAGAGAGGTTTCGCATTAATCATTTCTCTAACCAATTTATTTGGAGACAGCTGCGTGAATCTGGCCTTGCCACTTTAAAATTCATTAATGTGGTGAGTGATAAATTCAATTGTGCTGGCTGTCAACCAACTTTTTAGAAACCAGGTTCAGGAAGTGGACCAGTCCAGGTTCCCTAAATGGTTGTGGCAAAAAACCGGCCATCAGAAATGGTCTGGTTATGGCCAGTTCTGATTTGAAGTAGCCAGTTTTTTTAAACCTTGCTGTCAACTTAGTGTACCTCTCTTCCTTTCCATCTAGGCTTGGAAACAGTTTTTTTTTTCCTCCCGGACAAGCTTTTTCTGATAACAGGATGGATATGTTGTCCATTGAGGTTGATTTTCAGGCTGGTATCTTTTTACTTCTTTTAAAAAAACTTGTCATCATCCACCTTTTTCATTTAATGAATGCATAGCATAATCAAGAGAAAAGCAACTCTTGAAAAGGAAGTTCACTTCTAGCTGAAGCAACATTTTTTTTAAAGTGGATAGTACCAAAAATATATTAATGAAAGAGGAAATAGAATGTACAAGTATAGGTGAGAACAACCCCCCACCACCTATACAAGGAGATCCACACTAAGGTCGTGTGGTGGAACTAACTCCCCAAAAAACCAAAAAATGGAAGTAGATGAGTCCACACTACAAAAAGAATTTATGTGGATGATACCATTCTTTGCCTTGCTAAGGGAGCACACAAGCCGCTCATGGCAAGGTTTTTGCTAGCACTACTGAAGGAAGTAATAGATCTCAAGGTCAACTTAACAAGACTGTCCTGATTGGAATGAATCAAGATGAATATGTCCTACGGAGGGCGGTTTGCTTACTAGGTTGTAAGATTGGCAAGTTTCCACTGTCATATCTAGGACGTCCTCTTAACCCGGATGCTCTTAGGTGTGCTGATTGGCACCCCATCATCAGCAGATTTGAGTTTAAATTGGCAGGTTGGAAGGCTAGAGATCTGTCTTTTGGAGGAAGACTGGTATTGTGCAGGTCGGTGCTAGAGAGTTTGCCCACTTCTTTTCTTTCCATGTTTAGGATACAGAGGACAGTCATGAAGAAGCTCGAGTCCATATAGAGCAGATTCTTTTGGTATGGCAGTGGAGAGAAGTGCAGGGGCTGGCATGATATTGCATGTGGGAGAGTGGCTGCTAGCAAAATTCAGGGGGGGTCTGGGTCTAAAAAATTTCAGAGATTTCAACCATGCCCTTCTTTGCAAATGGCTTTGGAGGCTAGGAAATGGAGAGGAGGGACCATGGGCCACGGAGATTAGACATCAGTAGTTTGGTAGGAACGGTTGCTGGATCTTGCAGCCTTCTTCTAGCACCAGCACCTCTCTGCTCTCACGTGATATCCTCCGATGCAGGGATGTTATTTCTTCAGGAGCTTGGGTATGTCTTGGTAGAGGGAATATGACACTTGTCTGGAAGGACAGATGGTGTGGGAACTTTGCTTTGTAGGATCTATTTCTTTCTTTGTTCCAGATCTCGGTGGACCCCCTGGGGATAGTAGCCCAGGCGTTTGACTTGACCTTGCCAGGTGGGGTTTGGACGCTGGACTTTAGGAGGGATCTTAGGCTTGATGAGATGGTGTAGTTGGAAGCAGAGGTAGGTTGGAAGAAGGCTTGTGTTATGGGCAAATGCATGAGCATGACCATAAAAGTAAACTATTATACTAAATACTTAATAAAAGAAGAGTGAAAGGCATTGATTAAAACTACAATTTATCTGTTAGTTCCTTGGAAGAGAACAAGTACCTTCTTTCTCGATAGAGTAATTCTTGGGGACATAATCTCTGTTGGTGGCTGCATATAGTTCTTTCCTCTATACATGATAATAGTGTCCTCTTCGTGAATATCAAGCACAATTCCCCCACTTAATCTTGCCAACTCTGCTGCAATTTCTCGGACCTCCTCTGGTGTGAATGTTTTCACTATCACCTTCAATGTTTGATGTTTTTTCCAGTGCAAATGCATGTTGAGAATCACCCCTTGAAAAATTCCACGTCTTCCAATGGGCACATAGTTCTTGCACTTGTGGCCCATTTTGAGAAGGTAAAAGTGCTCCTCTGGAGTAAGTATTTCAGGGTCATGGATAGTTTCAGATGAGTCGAGAGGTTCAATTTTCTTCAATGCTTCAACCAGTCGAGTTTCTTTCTTCGTAGACTAACATCATAAAGCATTTTTAAAAGACAATTTGATATTACTTTCATTAAAGAAGAAGATGCACATTGGGGAGCTAGTATGCATGAATAGCTGCAAACTACCAACCGCTAACAATTAAGAAACAATAGGCCCAACCCACAGAATTCTTGATCAGTAGAAACTAACAGGTTATTCTGCAATTATGAGTCATCTAATAATCACAATTTTTTTCCTTAAGCGAACATCTGCAATTACTCCAAGAGGATATAAGACTTAGCCCTAAACCAACGCAAAAGTTCCACAAAGGGCAGGGAAGAATTATCAAGTAACTTAAAGCCCAGCATATAATCAGATATAGTCCATATTTTGTAGAATAATAGGTTGAAGTCAGGCACTTCTAGTGCAAAGCATTACATGTAGACGAACATCATCAACTAACTTATCACCAATGTAACAATTAGTATCATGAGCTATGATGTTGTTGAATATTTAACAACATACATGAATAAAGGACCACCAAGGTTCCAAATGAGATCAACAGTTCAGGAAGGTTAAGACATGCCATCCTTTAAGACATCTAGAATAAGCCATGTGCATGAAAATCCTTCCTCAGCTGTATGGGGTATTGGAAAATAAATTTTTCTCAGAACATACGGAAGGTTGCATCACCTGTATGAGTAGTGGAAAATAAAATTGTCTCAGAGCATACGAAAAGTTGATATACCCTCCATAGAGTAAAATAAGTGGTAACTCCGCCATTGCCGGTCCCAACCCGGGTGAGAAAAGAGAAATGTTTGCGTTAGGTTGACAGCCAACAGTAAAAATAATGTCAAATCCTTACATGAATTCTGATCTAAATATTTGTGCTAATGCTAGGGCGTTCCCCGGAAGCGACGCGTTACATCGGAACCCGGATGGAATGATAAGTGAGCAAGGGTTGGCTAGGGCGTTCCCCGGAAGCGGCGCATTACATCGGAACCCGGATGGAATGATAAGTGAGCAAGGTTGGCTAGGGCGTTCCCCGGAAGCGGCGCATTACATCGGAACCCGGATGGAATGATAAGTGAGCAAGGGTTGGCTAGGGCGTTCCCCAAAAGTGACGCGTCGCAATGGCGCCCGATTGTGGTGCCAAGTAGGCAAGGGTTCCTGTGTGGGGTTGGGCGAATACAGGTAAAGAAGTTAGTCCAAAAACATAAGATCCGTCTAGCTACTTGGAATATAGGAACCTTAACGGGCAAGTGTTTAGAGTTGGTTAAGTTAATGAAGGATAGAGGGTTAGCATAGCATGTCTACAAGAAACTAGGTGGAAAGGATCTAAAGCTAAAGATATTGATGGTTATAAGAGAAAGTTGTAGAAGTTAATAGACTGAGGGATAGACTTATTTTGATAAAACTTATTGTAGGTGAGGTTACTATGAATGTAGTTAGTGCATATGCACCACAAGTGGGTTTAGAAGAGGGCATTAAAAAGCAATTTTGGGAGGCTATTGATAGATTGATCCAAAATATCCCTAGTGAAAAGAAAAATTTTATCGGTGAGGATCTTAATGGCCATGTGGGTAAAAATAATAGAGGATATGAGAGGATTCATGGAGGATTTGGCTTTGGCGAGAGAAATGACATGGACACTAGTATTTTTTATTTTGTTATGGCCTATGATCTAGTAATTACTAATACCTTCTTTAAGAAGAGAGACGAACACCTAATAACATATAAAAGTGGTACACATAAGAGTCAAATTGATTATTTTCTTATTAGAAAGACTGATAGAGTTTTGTGTAAAGATTGCAAAGTTATCCCTAGAGAGAGTTTAGTCCCACAATATAGGTTACTAGTAATAGATGTCCTTATCCCAAAATTTAAAAGAAAAACCATCATAAATAATTGCTCTAAGATTAAGTGGTGGAATTTGAAAAGTAAAAATTTGGAAACATATAAAAATCATCTAGTAAAAGAAAATGTTTGGAATTTAGACCAAGAAGTTAATGTAATTTGGAATAATGTTGCAAATTGTATAAAGAATGTAACAAAACAACTCTTAGGTGAATCTAAAGACAAAAGGAATGTAGAAAGAGAGACTTGGTGGTGGAGTGAGGAAATTCAAAATACTATTAGAGTTAAAAGAGATTGTTTTCAAGCTTGGCAAAGTAACAAAAATAGTCAAATTTTAGAAGCTTATGAAACAGCTAAAAAGGGGGCTAAAAGAATAGTTAGTGAAGCTAAATCAAATGCATTTGAAGAATTATATAATAAACTAGGAACCTGAGAGAGTGAAAAAGATATATTTAAACTTGCTAAATTAAGATAAAAGAAAAGTAGAGATCTAGATCATGTTAGTTGCATTAAGGAAGAAGATCAAAAGGTTTTAATTAAGGATTTAGAGATTAAAGAGAGATGGTGTAACTATTTTCAGAAATTACTTAATGGAGATTGTTTTAAGAATGTCTTTTTAAAAGAGAATCATGAGTCAACAAAATGTGATAAATATCAATATTTCAGGCCTATTAAGATGTCAGAAGTGGGTGATGCTTTAAAGAAAATGAAATTAGGCAAAACCTTAAGACCGGATGACATATCTATTGAAGTGTGGAAAGCCTTAGGAGACATTGATATTAAGTGGTTAACTAAATTTTTCAATAAAATTTTGAAAGAAGGAGAAAAAATGTCGTGGTTCTTTTCTATAAAAACAAAAGAGATATTCAAAACTGTAATAATTACCATAGAATTAAGCTTATGAGCCACACTATGAAACTTTGAGAAAGAGTAATCGAGAAACAAATGCAATGTATGACTATTGTATCAGAAAATCAGTTTGGTTTTATGCCAAGTAGATCTACTACATAAGTTATTTTCTTATTACGGCAGTTAATGGAGAAGTATAGAGAGATGAGAAGAGATTTATATATGATTTTTCTTGATTTGGAGAAGGCATATGATCGAGTACCGAGAGATTTGATTTGGTGGACATTAACAAAGAATGGAGTTTCTCAAGGATATGTTGACTTGATTCAGGATATGTACGAGGCTGCCACTACTAGTGTGAGAACTATTGCTAGAGAGATTTGTGAATTTTCGGTCACAGTAGGTTTGCATCAAGGTTCTGCTCTAAGCCCGTATCTCTTTGTTCTGATTATAGACGAGGAAACTAAGCAAGTGCATGATGATATCCCTTGGTGTATGTTATTTGCGGATGATATTGTCTTAATTGATAAGAGTATTGATGGTTAAATGCTAAGCTAGAAAGTTGGAGACATAACTTGAAATCTAAAGGTTTTAAAATTCGTAGGAGTAAGTCAGAGTTTATGCATTGTAATTATAATAATAAGAGGGTGTTACAGGAAGATATAGTTCAAATTGATGGACAAGACATTCCTATGAGTAGTAGCTTTCGATACTTAGGGCCTATCATCCAAGAGAATGGAGAGATTTATGACGATGTGGCACACAGGATTAAGGCAGGTTGGCAAAAATGGAGAAGAGCATTTGGAGTCCTCTGCGATTGTCACATACCAGTGAAACTTAAAGGAAAGTTTTATAGAACGGCAGTGAGACCTGCTTTATTATATGGTATCGAGTGTTGGGCAGTGCGAAAGGAATATATTAACAAAATATGTGTGGCGGAGATGAGGATGTTGAGATGGATGTGTGGTAAGACTAAGAAAGATAAGATTAGGAATGAGCGCTTTCGTGAGGATTTAGGGATAGCTCAAATTGATAGAAAAATTAGAGAAAATAGACTTAGATGGTTTGGGCACGTGCACCGTCGCCCTAACTCGGCGCCGGTTAAAAGATGTGATAAAATCTTAGTGGATACCAGTAAAAGAGATAGAGAAAAACCTAAAATGAGATGATGCGATGTTATTAAGAAAGACTTGGAATTCTTGAATTTAAACACGACTATAGCACTTAATAAAAAAAATTTGCGGAAAAGAATTCATGTAGCCGACCCCAATTAATGGGATAAGGCTTTGATGATGATGATGAAAGTAAAAGAGGTGGTTATTCCCAAAAAAATGTTTTTCCCACAAAGAAAACATGGAGGAGGAGAATGCAACTCTGAAAGGAGGCCATCATTGGCCCCCAGTAGCCCACAATTTTGCTTCCACGTTTTTCTTTTAGGTTAAACCCATTATGGTCCAACGGCCACAACAAGGTGCGAATTAGAGGATGAAAAGGAAAAATGAACAGATAAAGAAAAAGGGAAAGGAAGACAAGAAGAGAGGGAGGACAGAAAGAGTTCCTCCAAGGACAATGTTGATGCATAATCACGGCCACTCAGGGAAGCCACCATTAACAGTCAACAGTGACCTATCTCAGGCCATTGTTGGTCACCAGATAAGCAAAAGGATGAAAAATAAGAGAAGGGAGAACAGAAGAAAAGAAACAGTCATCGAGCTAGCAATGATGGCATCAGAAAGGCTCCTTCATATGATATGCTGATCAAAGCATTACAAGTGACATATCAATTGACTTTACATCAGCTGCAATCAAAAGCTGACATGTCAAGCAGAACCCATTTAACATCAGAAGAAAGGAATCAGATACACAAGTCTATCATCAATATGCCTAGCCAGGTTTTTGCTAGTTAGACAGAAAAGGAAAACATTTTCCTCGCCCACTTCTTCAAACCGGCACCAATTGCAGTGTTGTATTCCTGCATTTTGGGCAGACTGGACAGAATACAACACACAGATTAGAGAAGGCAAAGGCAGACAAACCTGCAAACTACTTGACGACAGAATTTGGTCCTGGGGGACTCAAATGAGTTTCATCGTCAAGCTATTTGTTAAATTTGAGACTATTGACATGCCGATACTCCAAAAGCATGAGTGAGATGCATTAATGATCAAAAGAGATGCACCTTTCATAACCAATTCCCCAGTGGAAGATGTCACTATTTTATAAAATTGTCATTCTTGGGCCTCCACCTAATGCAATGATAGAAGCATGGAAAGTAGAGAGCCAACTCTTGTTATATTTGTGGTCAGAACAACATGAGGCAACCTACTTGATTGGCGAGGCATATAAATTAGTCATTCAAAACGAGCCTATCAAACATAGTGTAGTTCCTATTATCAAACTATAAGAAGCAAAAATGACAATTGACAGAAACTGAACAGGCACGACAGTGGTTAAAAGAAAAGATATCAAAAAGTTAGTCCATTTAGCTGTTCATCCAACTAATAAATTTCTTTACACAAAATTGTGTCAAATGGTTAAGATTATTTATAGAGAATCCTCATAATTTCAAAATATCTGCACTAAAAAATGTTTATGTCCATGGACATGTGTTGAAATGATCGAGGGCTTACCTTCTTCAATTTGTACAGTATTTTCTCCTCTGCAGTCATTCTCTCATATTCCTTTTCCTTTTTCCACCTGAAGAATTTAAGCCATCTTACAACAGCCCTCTTGCCTTTCAGCTTTTTTCTCTTTGGTTTCAATTCATTTCCATTACTAGAAGATGGTATATCTCCAGAACATTTGGGAGGCGCCACAGTGTCATGGTCCATAACATTGAGTTGTTGACCTGTATGAATCAACATGCACCTCCTATGGAGAGCATTTGGTTTTCCATTGAATGGCGCATTTACGTATCTCTGGTCAAGTGGGTTCCACAAAACATCAAAATACCTAGAAAACACAAGTTCTCGTGCTAAGGCTTTGTTTCACATAGATTATACAAAAACACACATAAATAGCAGGATGAGAGCAGAATTTTTGCCTTCCTAGAAAACACATTTGTATGAGGAAATACGGGCATCGTTGAAACAATAGATGAACAATGTTCCCTGATAATTATCTGAGCTTCCCAATATGTGGTGGTGGTAATATACTTCATAGCCTATAGGCAAAGAAAAGAACCAGGAACTGGAATGGCAACCAACTCATCCATGTTTTCTGCAAGTAAAAGGAGAAAAAAATGTCCACTTACTTGACCCCGTTGCCAATAAATCTCATCTGACTGCCGTTCTTTTGCCCTGCAAAACAAGCACCTCCAACGATGATCCTGTAGAAGAAGAACTTGCTACATTTTACAAGAAAAAGGAATACATACCAAAAAAACAAACACATAAACAAGAAGTCTGAATGCCGAAGATCTGAGAAAGCAGGGTCTGCCCTAAGATTAAGTTCCATTTCCGAACCTGATCGGGGAACCTGCTGATTGGGGCCGGATCCGGAGGGGAACCTCTCATTCACTGCACTCGGAAACTCTCCAACGGGATCCTCCAACGCCGCCCGCAGGGGAGACCCCGGTGTCGGGCGACGACGACAACGGGCTCGGGCGGCGGCGGAAGCGGATGAGACGAGGTCGAATGGCGGCAGAGGAGCAAGCTGGTGATGCGGGGCGAGGGACGGTGAAGGCAGAAGCAAGCCGCGCAGGCTGGAGAGGCGACGAAGCATGGGGCTGCCGGAGAGCATCTCCGTCCACCTCTCCTTCTACTCGCGTGCTCACGGGGGCTTTTACAAGCGAACACCGAGGTCCGAGCACATCTATCGTGCAGAAAATTTTTTGGACAAATTAATTAGAAATTCCTAACTATAATATAGAGGTTCTGGTTTAACAATTAACATATACTGTGACAGATGATAATTTTTATTGTAATGAGTTAAGCTCTGTGATTAACAAACAAGTCAAAAATCTGACAGAGACTCTTAATTAATTTATTTAATTTTTTTAAAAAAAAATTAATAAAATATATAAAAATAATAAAATATATAAAAATTAACAATTATTAAATAAGAATTAATTTTAGATCCGACCTGACATTATTTTCAGATCTCTATCAAATTTTAGAATCTGAAAGTCCTTGTTTTTTGAAGAACTTATTTTCAAGTCTCTGGATATCACGGTTGGCCGTACTGTGGCGTATCGCGGTGGCACATCACGGATCGGTCTCGTCTGGTCGGGTCACCCGGGTGTGTCGCGGCGGCACGTCACGGACCGATCTGGTCTGGTCGGATCACCCCAGTGGGGTGACCCGGGTGTGCCGCGGTGGCACGTCGCGGACGATCTGGTCTGGTTCGATCCGATTCGGTCCGATCCGCTAATTTTATTTTTTATATATTTTTCTCATATCCGGTGCATTAAAGTGATGTAAATAGTGTCTAATTGTGATGAAATTTTAAACATAAATTAATTAAGAGATTATATAAATTATAATAATTTTAGTTTATTTTTTTAATTAATTTTCCGTCAGGTAAATATTATCTCAAAAATTATTAGATCGACTTAATCTCTATATTTAAGGGATCTAATATTATCTAATTGAGATGAAATTTCAAACATAAGCTAATTAAGATATGATACAATTTATAGTAATTTTAGTTTAATTTTTTAAATTAATTTTTGTCAAGTAAAAATTGTTCTAAAAATTATTAGGTCGACTTAATCTCAACATCTATGCATTAATAAATTTTTATATTTATATTCTAAAATCAGTATATTTTTTAGTAATTATGATGACTTTAGATTTGACTTTACTTTCGGAACCGAATGTCGTCCCGTCGAAGTGCGTACAATCAAAGATAGTACCCATGGTTCGTCGTACCGCAGCAAACCACCGCGATACGTGCGAACTGTACCGCGAGCCCAGTCACAATCTGGTCACCCCAATGGGGTGACTCAAGCGTGCCACGACACGTTGATAACCGGTACAGTCCGGTTGGCTAAATCTATTTATTCTTTTTTTCATTCCTCTCTCACATCTGATGCATTTAAAGGGTCTAAATGGTGTCTAATTGAGATAAAATTTTAAACATAAACTAATTAAAATATGATACAAATTATAGTAATTTAAATTTAATTTTTAATTATTTTTTGTCATGTAAAAATTGTCCCAAAAATAGGTCTATTTAATCTCAACATCTATGCATCAATAACTCATGATATTTATATTTTTAGAATCAGTATATTTTTCTAGTAATTATGATGACTTCAGATTTGACTTTTTTTTGGAACCAAATGTCGTCCCGTTGAAGTGCACAGAGAGTTCGTCGTACCGCGGCAAACCCTGTGTGTATTTAAGAGGTTTAAATGGTGTCTAATTGAGATGAAATTTTAAACACAAACTAATTAAGAGATGATACAAATTATAGTAATTTAAATTTAATTTTTAATTATTTTTTTGTCAAGTAAAAATTGTCCAAAAAATTAGTAGGTCGACTTAATCTCAACATCTATGCATCAATAATTCTTGATATTTTATATTTTTAAATCAGTATATTTTTTAGTAATTATGATGACTTTATGTTTGACTTTACTTTTTTAAACTGAATGTCGTCCCGTTGAAGTGTACACAATCAAAAATAGTATTATAATTATATTAATAATATAAAAATATTCTAAAATTAAAGATAATTATGTTTTATATAAGTGATCATGTCTTATGTATAATTTACTCTCTCTTTTAATTTCTTAGTGTCATATTAATATTTTATTATAAATTTTAAGACGTTACAATTTTGTTTCTGTTTTCAGATTCTTGGTGTTGATCTAATGGAACAATTGGTCATATTATGAACAACTTTCATGAAAATCACAAAGACTGGATCACCCTCATTCATGTTGTAGAGAGGCCGCACTTACTGCTAGTTTGGATCGCGATATGAGAGAGAAGGTCAAGAATAATCCACTGTAATTTTAAACACAAACCTTAATTTGATGTGATTCTAATTAGAACTCATAGAGAAAGTCGTAGGGAACAACTTTTATGAAGAGATATGCCATCGTTTGAGATGTGGAAGACATTATAATCTTGTATATGTAGATCATGATATGAGATAGAATGTGAAGAATAATCTGATATAACTTTGGACACAGACCACCAATTGAGGTGATTCCACTTCGAGGACGAAGCTGAAGAAGAGTAGAACAACTTTGATGAAAATCTCGTGAGCATATCAACCACTTTTCAGGCTGTAGAAGGCGTGATATCCCTGATAATTCTTGAGAATATGAGAGAGAAAGGGGAGAGAGAAAGGGTGCATATAATATCAGCGTATGTACGAAATTACATGCCTTATGCTGATTATTTATGTTTTTGGAGAGCGCTTATAATGCGAGGTAATTCAGAGATGGAAGTTATACCCCCTATTACGAGGGTTTTGTGGACATACATACTCAGCATGATGAGGAAGATTAGGTAAGAACTTGTTAAATGTTCTTAGTTACATTTTTTAAATGTTTTACTCATTTTCTTTTGAAGTTTGCTCATTTTAAATATTCACCAAGTTACAAAACTAAAAAAATAAATCAAACAAACCATTTTCCCATCGTATCTCAACAGTACGATACGGTACCGTACCTGTAACGCTCCGACGCGGAATATCGGAGTGGGATTACAGTTATTAAATAGTACAGAGCGAGAAAATAATGCAAACCATTGCACAATTGGATAATACCAAATAAACTCCAATTTCATTAATAATTCAACAATCTCCATTACATTCACTAATAACTCATCATCTTCATAAACTAACTAATACATCAACGTATCAGAGCCAAAACTAGGGCCCAGAGTACTTTATTCAAAATCAAACTATTGCATAACGAGTAACTGACTCACTAACTCATAGCTATACTAACAGACTACTACTAAATAGCACTGGTTGCTGAATGGTCACTCTTGAGTCTCCTCATCGGTCCCATCCTCGTGAGTGTGGTCATGATCCGACTCACCTGAAACACATTAAATAAATACGCAGGATGAGCGAATAACGCCCAGTAGGACTTAATATCTTATGAACACAAGCATGCTTTAAATAGTTAATGGTTTAATGGAAGGTTAACTAGAGAGTAAAGTCATGTAGAGCATGTCACGATAACGAGAGAGAAATTGCAACTGGCACAGGGAAAATAGTACAACGAGAACGATAATAGAATGGCCATGTAACGATATAACATGTAAATTGCACAACGGTGCACTAGTAACGATCACACTTGCACTTGTAGAGATAGCACTTTGATTGTCATAGATTAATCTAGATAGTATAATGGCGCTGGATGCATGCCATAACACATCCTTGATCATTTTAACTCCCATGGGCACTGACACTTTTTGGGGCGCTCCTCCCAGGACCTGATCGGGCCCTATTGCGCTGGCATTAGTCATTTCTTTTATCTTAGACAATCACACGAATGGCCAATAGAGTACCAAGAAGAGATAAGAGAGTACTAGACGAGATAGATTAGAGAGTAGAGAGAACGTGAACAGATGAGAGTAAAGGACTGTAGATGAGAGGGGTACAATCGTAAAATGACGATAAACACGATAGTAACGATTGCACAGCACCAAGTCGGGTATCGGCTGTCTGGTAGAAATCACAACCGCCCCTTAGCCGTGCTGTGTACATAGGTCAGGTGGTCCGGCGTGAACCCAAGATAAGAATGAATACACTAAGGTTTGGATCGTACTGATCCCTAAGAGTGTAACGGGTTTTGGGGTACAACCAGCTCATTGACTAAGGACGTGCGCCAAAGCCAAGAAGACTTACGGAGGTCTTGACAAGGAGTCCCTGGTCCAGTCGAGAGTATTCCCGGTGGAGAGGTGGTCCGAGTCAAGGGAAAGTGTGTAAAAACAGGTCCGTCGTGCCTCGAGTGCTCGAAGGCCGAGGGAAGCGGTCACGGTACAAAACTTGCGAATAAAACGAAGACATGTGTCATTTAAATAATAGGGAAATTATGTAATTAATTTCACTTAATTACCAGATACATTATGGAGTAATTTACTAAAGTTTAAGGGCAACATGATGGTTAAGTGTGTGTGCAAGTGTATGAAATCAAGGAGCAAGATGGATTGTGCACAAGCTTTTAAATCAATGTAATAATGTTTATTAATAATCATAAGTTCGAAGTCATTCATGACAGTAACTTGAATTGGGTTTAACAGTGATTAATAGACATGTGTGTCAGGGTTAAAGGGAAAATCAGGAAGCTGGCCACTCTGTTTCTGTCGCGACGCCAAGGGCTGCCGCGATCAAGTCGCGACACGAAGGGCGGCGCGTTCAGGAATAAGGTCGCGACATGGGCTAGCGTCGCCTTTAAGTCGCGTCGCTCGTACAGGTCGCGTTCTTGTGAACCGGGTACTGGGATGAACCGGCAGCCAGGTCGCGACGCGTCGACCCGCCGCGTTCATAACGCGTCGGACCGCGGTGTCGCGACCTCTAAGATCGCGGCGTATCGCGCCGTCGCGACCTCAGGAGGTGGCTCGAGCCCAGAAAAGAGGTTTTTGCCTTTTTTCTAGGTGGGTCTGTCTGACACATAGTCACTAAAAATTCAATAATAAATCATATATAGATCCAAAAAGCATGAAATCAGTTCTAAACGAAAGTAGACATGTATATCTATCATCATGCACGCTTAATTTGAAAATAGTCAAGGTTTAGACATGCGTTGATCAGGTTACTTTTCGGTGACCTAAACAGGCGCAGTCAGTGTTCCACGAATTATTCAGGGATAAATACATGACGAAAAATTATGAAACTAGCAACGTTTGAAAGCTAACAGGATGTAGTATTTATGATAATTTTATCATAATCCGATATCAAGTATAAACGGCGTTCACAAGCAATCATGAAGGGCCAGGTGCATGTATCTGACAGATATTCAAAGAATTAATTCTCCCTCATGGGAGATTGAAATAGAACGAAACCAAGAGCGTTCGAAAGATGTTGCAATGTAGTATCATTGAGAATTTTCTCATAGCATGGGAACAAGTACGTGTATGGGATTAGAGAAAACATGAGATTAGGGTTCATGGTCACAGCAGGGCTTCATGAATTAAATTCGCCCAAATGGATGAACGGAATACAAAGAAACCATAGGGCTGTTGAAGAGGTACATGA
Organism: Colocasia esculenta; assembly: GCA_014218235.1. NCBI lineage: Eukaryota > Viridiplantae > Streptophyta > Magnoliopsida > Alismatales > Araceae > Colocasia > Colocasia esculenta. The sequence continues at coordinate 191,077,976 of CM024754.1, read as the reverse complement.
AGGCTACCTAGGGTAATTATTTCACGATTTTTACTTGAGAGATTGCCTACCTTTTTTGTGAAGTAAGAAAACCCTAGTTTGAATGACGAAAATGGGAAGAAGAAACTCCTTGCTCCAGCCTTCTCCTCCAAGATCCTTCGTCCAGAACACCTCTCCTTCGTCTCCCAAGACTCCAGCGACGAGCTATAGGGTGCTAGGGTCAATTGGGGGGTGTTTTGATGGCTTGTAGAGTTCTAAACCACCTAAAACTCTTTCCTCCTCCTTTAATTACGAATTTCCATAATTATCACTTATTTTTCTTGCTATTATCCATCTAATAAGGTAGGGAGAGGCCTAATTTCGTGGCCAATGGGGTTAGGATGGGTTAGGACTCTTATTTTAGATATTTATGGGTTAGTTAATATTTATCTTAACCCCTTTTCATATATTTAATTAATTAGGTACGAATTTCACCTAATTATCTCTTATCCCATAATGGGCTATCCTTATTTGGGCCCATTCTATTGGGTTTGGGTTATTAGAGTAACCCACTAATAATTTAGCTTAATGGGTATTGCATTAATTCCCTTTTATTCCATGTATTCTCCCTTTATTATAATTACATCGATTTTATCTCATTTATTAATTAATAAAATTTTATTTTTCTTGATTTTAAAAATCAAGGGTGCTACATCCTCCCCCTCTTAAAAAGAATTTGGTCCCCAAATTCATAGAATCGTAAGAGGAAAAATGACTTACTGAATAATTATGGATAATTCCGTCGCAATAACGCTTCGGGCTCCCACGTGGCCTCTTCGACTTCATGGTTTCTCCATAATACTTTCACCATGGGTATAGACCGATTTCGAAGCTGTTGCATCTTCTTGTCCAAAATATTAACTGGCCTTTCTTTATAGGTCATATCCTTATTCAGAATAATGTCATCATAGCTGATTACGTGTAACGAATCATGTACGTATTTCCTCAGCATGGATACATGGAAAATATTGTGTACTGTAGAGAACTGGGGAGGTAGTGCTAGTCGGTACGCCACCTCGCCAACTCTATCTAATACTTCAAATGGACCTATGAATCTTGGTCTCAATTTACCTTTCATCCCAAATCTTTGGAATCCTTTGGTCGAGGATACTTTTAGCATTACATGATCTCCGGCTTGAAATTCCAAATCTCTTCTTATTTTGTCTGCATAGCTCTTTTGCCTGGACTGAGCTATCTTAATTCTATCTCTGATAATCTGGATATCTCTACTGGTATTCTGCACCATGTCTGGTCCCAGCCATTGTTGTTCACCTACTTCATTCCAGCATACTGGCGATCTACAACTTCTGCCATACAGTGCTTCAAATGGTGCCATCTTGATGCTGGCCTGATAACTATTGTTGTAGGCGAATTCAATTAGTGACAACTGTTCATTCCAAAACCCCTCAAAGTTTATAGCACATGCTCGCAGCATGTCTTCCACTATCTGATTTGTTCTTTCAGTCTGTCCATCGGTCTGTGGGTGGAAGGCTGTGCTAAAGTTGAGTTTTGTGCCTAGGGCAGTCTGGAGTCCCTTCCAGAATCTAGAAGTGAATCTGGGGTCACGATCTAAGACAATAGATACTGGAACTCCATGTAGTCTGACTACTTCTTTCACATACAAAGCTGCTAACACATCCACACTCCAAGTGCTCTTAATGGCAAGGAAGTGTGCGGACTTGGTTAAACGGTCCACAATAGCCCAGATAGCATCAAGTCCACCACGAGTTCGGGGTAAACCCATGATGAAATCCATGCCGATACTTTCCCACTTCCATTCAGGTATGTCCAGGGGCCTAAGTACACCCGCAGGACGACAGTGCTCGGCTTTCACCTGTTGACAAGTGAGGCAGTGCGCGGCATGCTCAGCCACCTCACGCTTCATGTTTGGCCACCAAAATGACCTCTTCATGTCTTGGTACATCTTGGTTGCACCTGGATGTATTGTGTACTTGGTCGTGTGGGCTTCATCCATCAGTTTCCTTTTTAGCTCTTCATTGTCAGGCACACATGTCCTAGCTTGGAATATTATTCTTCCATCTTCAACAATGGAGAAGTCTGGCTTGTCAGCTATGGTCTCCCTTATTCTGATTAGAAACGGATCATTAGCCTGTTGCTATCTGATCTCGACAAAGATGTCGGGTTGAGCTTTAAGATTAGCCACTAACATCTTATCACTCCTCTTTTCAATATTCAGATCTAGACTGGCGAATTGCTCTAACAATTGCATCTCGCCCATGATTAGACAGAATAACGAAGCTACTGGCTTTCTGCTAAGTGCATCGGCTACTGCATTACCTTTGCCTGGGTGGTATTGGATGTTGAAATCAAAATCCTTTAGGTACTCCAGCCATCTCCGTTGTCTCATGTTAAGCTCCTTCTGAGAGAATAAATACTTCAAACTCTTGTGGTCGGAGTAGACAATGAATTGCTCTCCATACAGGTAATGCCTCCAGATTTTGAGTGCAAATACCACAGCAGCTAGCTCTAGGTCATGGACAGGATAGTTAACCTCATGTTGCTTCAATTGCCTTGATGAATAGGCTATCACTTTCTCATTCTGCATTAATACGCAGCCTAGACCGATTCCAGATGCATCAGTGTAGACTGAGAATCCTGCGTCTTCGACTGGTAATGCGAGGACAGGTGCAGATGTCAACAATTGCTTGAGTGTCTGAAAGCTCTTCTCGCACCCCTTGCTCCAGACATAAGGATTTTCTTTTCGCGTAAGACGCGTAAGCGGTACAGCGATTTTGGAGAAATCTTTTATGAACCGTCTGTAATAACCAGCCAGTCCAAGAAAGCTTCTGATCTCGGTGACATTGGTCGGCCTTTCCCAGTTCAGCACAGCTTCTACCTTGGAAGGGTCGACAGCGATACCATCCTTGGAAATGACATGGCCTAGGAACGACACCTCCTCGAGCCAGAATTCACACTTGCTCAATTTGGCGTAGAGTTGATTGTCCCGCAAGATTTGCAGAGCGATCCTCAAATGCTCCTCGTGCTCTTCTTTGGTCTTGGAGTATATGAGAATATCATCAGTGAATACCACGACGAACTTGTCGAGGTAGGGCCGGTAGATGCTGTTCATTAATTGCATAAAAGCTGCATGAGCATTGGTTAGTCCAAAAGGCATGACTAAAAATTCATAATGACCGCACCTGCTCCTGAAAGCTGTCTTGTAAATATGCATCTTGAATCCTCATCTGATGATATCCGATCTAAGGTCAATCTTAGAAAAATATTTAGCTCCTGATATCTGATCAAATAATTCATCGACACGTGGCAGGGGATACTTGTTCGTGATAGTGAGACTGTTCAACTGCCTGTAATCGATGCATAACCTCATAGATCTATCCTTCTTCTTGACGAACAACACTGGTGCTCCCCAAGGAGAAGTACTTGGCCTAATAAAACTCTTTTCTAGAAGTTCCATCAGTTGCTCTTTCAATTCTTTTAATTCAGCAGGGGACATCCTGTAGGGTTGGCGTGAAATCGGTGCAGCTCCAGGTACGAGATCAATTGAGAAATTTACATCTCTCTCGGGTGGAATGCCTGGCAGCTCATCGGGAAACACGTCTGGATATTCTTGCGCTATGTGGATGTCTGTTATCTTAGTTGCTTCCTTCTCAACTACAATTGCGGCGAGAAATGCCACACAGCCCTTTCTTATCATGTTCTGTGCCTTATAGCAGAGACGAGGGACAAGTGTCGCTTGTGCCTACGTCTTGTGAAGGTCAGCTTAGGGAATTCACTAAAAGAAATTTTCCTCTTCTACAATCCACGATAGCCCCATACGTGGATAGCCAATCGGCTCCCAAAATGACATCGTAGCCCTCCATGGGCATACAGATCAAGTCAGCTCTAAGGTTAAGTTCACCAACCTTAACATCAGCTAATGGAAAATATTTATTTAATTGAGCCCTTTCTCCTAGTGGTGTTGTGACAGATAATTCAAATGTCATAGATGCAGGTTTCTCATTTAGGGTATCAGCAAATGCTTGTGATATGAACGAATGCGTTGCGCCAGTATCGAACAAAACAAATGCTGATTGAGAAAAGACTGGTAGTGTACCTTCTACAACTCCACCTTCCTCGGTGGTCTCCACCTCTTGCAGGGCTTGGAGTCTGTTTGGTCTGCAGGACACTTCTCATTTTCCCTCAGTAATGGGCATTCGGGAATCCGATGCTCTCGGCTCCCACAACGAAGGCATGCACATGCCTTCCTCCAGCACTCTTCTGTCGTGTGACCAAGCTTGTCACAATGCTTGCATCTTGGTTTATTGTTCGGAGTAGTAGTGGTGGGGACTTTGGGCTTCCGCTCCTGGCTTGGCCCGTTAGTAATACTAAACGGCCTTTTTCTGTCATTAGCGGACTTGCTGGTGGTTCCTGATGTCTGCTCCTTCTTCACCATCCTATCCTTGATGCGATCAGTGAGATCAGTTGCATCCTCGAGTAGTTGTGCTTTCCTGACCATTTCTGGATAGGTCTGGATGTCCATAGGTGTCAATTGGGTGATGTAAGCAGGCCTGAGCCCATTAAGAAACCTTTTCGCCTTCATCTTCTCTGTGCTCACCAGATGATTGGCATAACGCGCCAATCGGGAGAACTGAGCCTCATACTCAGCTACAGTCAGGTTTCTTTGCTTCAGAGCGGCAAATTCAGATGCTTTCCTTTCTTGGACCCTCTCTGAGAAGTACTTGGAGTTGAAGTTCTCCTTAAACTCCTCCCATGTGAATTGTGCATCTGCCCGGGTAGCCTCGACGGACTCCCACCATGCACGGGCGTCCCGTTCTAACTGGAATGTAGCTAGTAGTATCTTGTCTCCATCCGCGCATTGCATGACGCGGAAGATACGCTCAATCTCATTGAGCCAGTTCTCGGCCTCATCAGGGTCTGTGGTACCACTGAATCGAGGCGGATTCAAGTTGCGGAAACTTCTATGTAAATCACCCGCTGCTCGGTTGTTGTTATTGTTGTTGTTGGCTCCAGCAGCCTGAAGTAAAGCTTGGGTAAGTTGTTGGATAGTCTGCTGCATGTCACGGAGTTGAGCACGCTCCGTTGCCATTGATTAAGTTCCTTCAAAAGAGAATTTAAATGTAAGTCGTTGAGTTTGCACTAGGTTTGTGCGTGTGTGTATCCATTTTATCTCATTACCCTCGGTTCTACCCATCTCACATAGGTATGGAAATTAGACTCTAAGTCAAGGCAAGTCAAACCTAGATCATCCTATACTTAAGAATAACCTAGGCTCTGATACCACAAAACTGTAACGCCCCGACGCGGAATATCGGAGCGGGATTACAGTTATTAAATAGTACAGAGCGAGAAAATAATGCAAACCATTGCACAATTGGATAATACCAAATAAACTCCAATTCATTAATAATTCAACAATCTCCATTACATTCACTAATAACTCATCATCTTCATAAACTAACTAATACATCAATGTATCAGAGCCAAAACTAGGGCCCAGAGTACTTTATTCAAAATCAAACTATTGCATAACGACTAACTGACTCACTAACTCATAGCTATACTAACAGACTACTACTAAATAGCACTGGTTGCTGAATGGTCACTCTTGAGTCTCCTCATCGGTCCCATCCTCGTGAGTGTGGTCATGATCCGACTCACCTGAAACACATTAAATAAATACGCAGGATGAGCGAATAACGCCCAGTAGGACTTAATATCTCATGAACACAAGCATGCTTTAAATAGTTAATGGTTAATGGCAGGTTAACTAGAGAGTAAAGTCATGTAGAGCATGTCACGATAACGAGAGAGAAATTGCAACTGGCACAGGGAAAATAGTACAACGAGAACGATAATAGAATGGCCATGTAACGATATAACATGTAAATTGCACAACGGTGTACTAGTAACGATCACGCTTGCACTTGTAGAGATAACACTTTGATTGTCATAGATTAATCTAGATAGTATAATGGCGCTGGATGCATGCCATAATACATCCTTGATCATTTTAACTCCCATGGGCACTGGCACTTTTCGGGGCGCTCCTCCCAGGACCTGATCGGGCCCTATTGCGCTGGCATTAGTCATTTCTTTTATCTTAGACAATCACACGAATGGCCAATAGAGTACCAAGAAGAGATAAGAGAGTACTAGACGAGATAGATGAGAGAGTAGAGAGAACGTGAACATATGAGAGTTGAGGACTGTAGATGAGAGGGGTACAATCGTAAAATGACGATAAACACGATAGTAACGGTTGCACAGCACCAGGTCGGGTATCGGCTGTCTGGTAGAAATCACAACCGCCCCTTAGCCGTGCTGTGTACACAGGTCAGGTGGTCCAGCGTGAACCCAAGATAAGAATGAATACACTAAGGTTTGAATCGTACTGATCCCTAAGAGTGTAACGGGTTTTGGGGTACAACCAGCTCGTTGACTAAGGACGTACGCCAAAGCCAAGAAGACTTACGGAGGTCTTGACAAGGAGTCCCTGGTCCAGTCGAGAGTATTCCCGGTGGAGAGGTGGTCCGAGTCAAGGGAAAGTGTGTAAAAACGGGTCCGTCGTGCCTCGAGTGCTCGAAGGCCGAGGGAAGCGGTCACGGTACAAAACTTGCGAATAAAACGAAGACATGTGTCATTTAAATAATATGGAAATTATGTAATTAATTTCACTTAATTACCAGATACATTATGGAGTAATTTACTAAAGTTTAAGGGCAACATGATGGTTAAGTGTGTGTGCAAGTGTATGAAATCAAGGAGCAAGATGGATTGTGCACCAAGCTTTTAAATCAATGTAATAATGTTTATTAATAATCATAAGTTCGAAGTCATTCATGACAGTAACTTGAATTGGGTTTAACAGTGATTAATAGACATGTGTGTCAGGGTTAAAGGGAAAATCAGGAAGCTGGCCACTCTGTTTCTGTCGCGACGCCAAGGGCTGGCGCGATCAAGTCGCAACACGAAGGGCCGGCGCATTCAGGAATAAGGTCGCGACATGGGCTAGCGTCGCCTTTAAGTCGCGTGGCTCGTACAGGTCGCATTCTTGTGAACTGGGTACTGGGATGAACCGGCAGCCAGGTCGCGACGCGTCGACCCGCCGCGTTCATAACGCGTCGGACCGCGGTGTCGCGACCTCTGAGATCGCGGCGTATCGCGCCGTCGCGACCTCAGGAGGTGGCCCGAGCCCAGAAAAGAGGTTTTTGCCTTTTTTCTAGGTGGGTCTGTCTGACACATAGTCACTAAAAATTCAATAATAAATCGTATAGAGATCCAAAAAGCATGAAATCAGTTCTAAACGAAAGTAGACATGTATATCTATCAACATGCACGCTTAATTTGAAAATAGTCAAGGTTTAGACATGCGTTGATCAGGTTACTTTTCAGTGACCTAAACAGGCGCAGTCAGTGTTCCACGAATTATTCAGGGATAAATACATGACGAAAAATTATGAAACCAGCGACGTTTGAAAGCTAATAGGATGTAGTATTTATGATAATTTTATCATAATCCGAGATCAAGTATAAACGGGGTTCACAAGCAATCATGAAGGGTCAGGTGCATGTATCGGACAGATATTCAAAGAATTAATTCTCCCTCATGGGAGATCGAAATAGAACGAAACCAAGGGCGTTCGAAAGATATTGCACTGTAGTATCATTGAGAATTTTCTCATAGCAAGGGAACAAGTAGTGTATGGGATTAGAGAAAACATGAGATTAGGGTTCATGGTCACAGCAGGGTTTCATGAATTAAATTCGCCCAAATGGATGAACGGAATACAACGAAACCATATGGCTTTTGAAGAGGTACATGAAGGCTACCTAGGGTATATATTTCACGATTTTTACTTGAGAGATTGCCTACCTTTTTTGTGAAGTAAGAAAACCCTAGTTTGAATGACGAAAATGGGAAGAAGAAACTCCTTGCTCCAGCCTTCTCCTCCAAGATCCTTCATCCAGAACACCTCTCCTTCGTCTCCCAAGACTCCAGCCACGAGCTATAGGGTGCTAGGGTCAATTGGGGGGTGTTTTGATGGCTTGTAGAGTTCTAAACCACCTAAAACTCTTTCCTCCTCCTTTAATTACGAATTTCCATAATTATCACCTATTTTTCTTGCTATTATCCATCTAATAAGGTAGGGAGAGGCCTAATTTCGTGGCCAATGGGGTTAGGATGGGTTAGGACTCTTATTTTGGATATTTATGGGTTACTTAATATTTATCTTAACCCCTTTTCATTTATTTAATTAATTAGGTACGAATTTCACCTAATTATCTCTTATCCCATAATGGGCTATCCTTATTTGGGCCATTCTATTGGGTTTAGGTTATTAGAGTAACCCACTAATAATTTAGCTTAATGGGTATTGCATTAATTCCCTTTTATTCCATGTATTCTCCCTTTATTATAATTACATCGATTTATCTCATTTATTAATTAATAAATTTTTATTTTTCTTGATTTTAAAAATCAAGGGTGCTACAGTACCTTCCCACGGAGAATGCGGCACGGCCGATCCGAACGGTACGTCGAACCTTGCTGGATATTAACTCATCCCATGTGCACTTTTTCAATACCAATTCTACCACCACCTTACATAACTAGGTAAATAGATAAGAGCAATATATAAGAATAGTAGGTAAATATGTAAGTACATAATTACATAACTACGTAACTATGTAAGTTACATGGTTATGTAAGATAAGTAGTAGGTAGGTAAATAAGTGTGTAAGTATGTATGTAAGTGTGTAGTTACATAATTACGTAACTATGTACTTAGATATTTACCTACTACTACTCTTACATAACTATGTAACTTACATACTTACGTAATTATGTAACTACGGATTTACATACTTATCTGCTTCTCTTACATAACTATGTAAGTTACATACATACATACACACATGCATACATCCATACATACATACGTACATACATGCATGCATACATACATCCTTTCATCCATACATAGATACATACATCCATGCATGCGTGCAATACATACATCCATCCATCCATCCTTGCATGCATGCATCCATCCATCCATCCTGCATACATACATACATACATACATACAACATACATACATACATACATACATACATACATACATCCTGCATACATACATACATACATATTTAGATACATACATACATACGTATTTACCTACTTACCTAGTTATATAAGGTGGGGTAGAATTGATATTGAAAAAGTGTATATGGGAGGAGTTAATGTCGAGAGACTTAAAAAAATAAGTCCCTCAAAAAGTAAGCACTTTCAGAGAGACCTGAAAATAATGTCAGGTCTTTGTCAGGGATCTAGAATTAATTCTTCCATAATTATATTTTAAAAATAATTACAAAAATAGTCGCAAATAATTAACTTGACCCATGGTCCCAATTTTGTACCAGATTACAATAATGTGGATATTGACAACACTAACATCTCGACATTGATTTGGAGATTGAAAAATTAAGTCTTCACTCAATATTTATGTCCATGACAAATTATTATTGACATTGTCAACGTTGACATTAATATTATAAAATTTAAAAAGTAAGTTAAAATACTTTATTTTTGATTAATTTTAAAATATAAGTATTTATTTATTATTTTGATATTTTTTACAATATTTATTAGAAAATTTTAATTAGTTGTCAAAAGATTTGACTTAATTTATAATCTCTATCAGAAGATCAAAAGTCACATAGTCATTTATTTTTTGTGTTGTTTAATTTCTAATCCTTATTTTTAGTTTTTCAACATTTATGAGTCTGGGGAGATGATTCGTCTTTTTAGCATCAACTTTTTTTTCTATTTTACCCTTACTTTTTCTGGTCTTTTCCTATAAATGTAATGAATGTAAATCTACATAGGGAAAGACGAGAAGAAAGAAAGATAAAATAGAAAAAAGTTGATGCTAAAAAGACGAATCGTCTTCTAAGACTCATAAAATGTTAAGAAACTAAAAATATAGACTAAAAATTAAACAACACAAAAAAGGACTATGCGACTTCTATTATTCTGACAGAGATTATAAACTAAGTCAAACTCTCGAACAAACACCTCTAATTAATTTGCCCTATCTATTATGCACATATATGTAATATCATCATTATATAAAAAATGTGAAATATGAAGGTACTATTACATTCTTCTGTCAGATATTAGAAACAAGTTAAATGAACAATGTGTGTCAACAAAAATTTCTAAATTTAAATAAGTATGTTAGTTTTTTTTTGGACTTTAATAATACATCCAAATAAATAGGGAACATTAATTAGAGGTCATTGTCAGAAGGTTAGACTTAATTTGTAGTCCCTGTCAGAAGATCAGAAGTCATATAGTCCTTACCTTTTGTATTAGTTTAATCTATAGTCCATGCTTTTTGTTTCTAATCCCTGTTTTTTTTTTCTCAACACTTATGAGTCTTGGAAGACGAGTCGTCCTTTTAACATCAACTTTTTGATGATCAGTCTGTCTCCATATAATTTTAATTAATTATATATTTATTTTGGTGATTAACAAAACCCTATCAAAGTTCTCTAACATATATTCCATAAGTCTTAAGTACAGGAAATACTCCAAGCTCAATCAAGCAAATATTGGTAAGTATCATATTTCTGAAACGTTAATTATTTCAAGATTATATTTCTCTAAGTCCACATCGACTTCTGTTGAAAGTCACAACGATTTCCTTCATGTATATCGATTTTAATAGAGCTATAACGATTTGATGTCATAACGATTCCTTAAGTCATCGTAACGATTCGCTCATCATAACGATTTGCTCATCGCAACGATTCCTTAAGTCATCATAACGATTTGCTCATCGTAACGATTTGCTCATCGCAACGATTCCTTAAGTCATCATAATGATTTGCTCATCGCAACGATTTCTTAAGTCATCATAACGATTTGCTCATCGTAACGATTTGCTCATCGCAACGATTCCTTAAGTCATCATAACGATTTGCTCATCGTAACGATTTGCTTCGCGCAACGATTTCTTTAGAGCTCATAACGATTTGCTTCGCGCAACGATTTCTTTAGAGCTCATAACGATTTGCTTCGCGCAATGATTTCTTTAGAGCTCATAACGATTTGCTTCGCGCAACGATTTCTTTAGAGCTCATAACGATTTGCTTCGCGCAACGATTTTCCTAGAGCTCATAATGACTTGCTTTCTATAACGATTTGTTCAGTATTCATAATGATTCCTTTAATGAATACAACGATTTGCTTTCTATAACGATTTGTTCAGTATTCATAACGATTTACTTTAATGAATACAACGATTTTCTTTCTATAACGATTTGTTCAGTATTCATAACGATTCCTTTAATGAATACAACGATTTACTTTCTATAACGACTTGTTAAGTGCTCATATTGATTTCTTCAGTAAACACTTGATCACAACGATTTCATAAGTCATATAGGCATCAACTTTATGCTTTATATCGACTTGATATTTATCTTATTTCTGAAAGTATTGAATAGTCAAAGTCTTCACATATCTATCTGACTGTTGTGCATTTAATGAAGACAGAACGCATCTCTGCATGCATGCAGATGATATCTTTTCATTATCGTGCATATTCTATTAACATCTTTTAGAACAAGCTATTTGGCATTGCTATTTTGGTGAATATTCACATCAACGTCTTCTGACATCAAGAGACAGTCTAGTTGTCTACTGTTCTAGCATTTAATGTATGCAGGGCCCTAAAGACATTTTGTCATACAACGTTGGACTATATAGACGCTAGAAGACCCTATCTCTTTACGTGCTCAAATGGATAAAAGATTGTTGACTAGAAGCTTCCAAGTGTCAAACAGTCTAATGTCTACCAAACTAAGAGACAACGGTTACTTCAACGACTACATTTCAGATTGGAGATATAAATTCAAGATTGCAGCTCCAGAAGAAATACACAGAAGAGAGAGACTTACCATCGTAGAACACAAGCTTTACAGATCTTCTGAAAGAATCCAAGAGCCAAGAATTCAATTCTAGTGTGTCTTTAGCTCTTTGCTCTCTGTGCTGTAATAGAAATCCTAAGAGAGCCAGTGTAGTTCTGAGAGAGTGCCTTGTTTAGATTATTTGCTCTCAGTGCTAGTAGCTTCAGATCTTGACTTGCTAAAGCTTGATCTAGGGGCTTGAATTCCTGCTTATTCTTTTTGTGTTGAAGTTCTCTTCTGTTATGAAGGAAGACCTGGTGGGGAGCCAGGGTGTTGTGTTCCCTTCTGTTGTGAAGGAAGACCTGGTGAGGGATCTAGGGTGTTGTAGTTCCCTTCGTGTGAAGGAAGACCAGCTGAGCTGGGTGTTGTATTGTCCATAGGGGGACTGTACCCTAGTTAGTGGAATCCTGAGTTGTTGCTCAGGGACTGGACATAGGACTTCTAAGGAGAGGAGGTCTGAACTAGGATAATTCATTGTGTTGTGTGTTTGCTTATTGTGTGTTTGTCTTTTATACTCACCTTCTCTAACCTTCATCGAAGAACATCTTTGTATGAATGTTTTTAAGTACAGGTACTAATCGAATACAATTTTGAAAAAGACCCATTCACCCCCCTCTGGGCTCGTCAACTGGGCAACAAGTGGTATCAAAGCGAGTCTCTTTGACAAAGAAGAAAGATCCAACGATCTGAAGAGTAAAGATCCATGGCAGCCCAAGGTAACATTGAATGTCAGTCTGTCAACCGACCCCCTCTCTTCGATGGTGAAGATTATGCTTATTGGAAGACCATAATGGAATACTTTCTCCAAGGTCACAACTATCAGATATGGTCAATAGTAGAAGAAGGCGATCTCCTGGTCACAAATGAGAAAGCTCAATGGACAGATGATGACATGAAAAAGATCTCCTTGAACTGTAAGGCTAAGAGTATTCTGTGCTGTGCACTAAGCAAAAAGGAATTCAACAGAGTTTCAGCCTGCAAATCCGCAATGGAGATGTGGGAAAAGCTTAGAATTACCTATGAAGGCACAGACAAGGTGAAGGAGACAAGAATTGATATTCTTGTTACACAATATGAAAGATTTCAGATGCAATCAGGTGAGTCCATAACTCAAATGTTCAGTCGATTTACAGATATTACAAATGGATTGGCTGGACTGGGGAAAACCTATGAGATTGGAGACATGGTGAGGAAAATTCTTAGATCCTTACCATCCTCATGGACCCCAAAGGTCACAGCTATTGAGGAAGCTAATGATCTGAAAAAGATGTCTTTGGAAAAGCTCATTGGGTCCCTTATGGCTCATGAGATCAATATGGAAAGGCTAGGAGAGTCCTCAAGTAGAAAGAAGCACTCCAATGCTTTAAAAGCTGAAGAAGACTCATCAGAAGCAAGCTCAGATGAAAATGAAAGTATTGAGGATAGTGAAAATGAAGAAGCAATACTATCAAGAAGACTGCAGTGGATTTTAGCCAAGAAAAAGAAATTTCAATCTGGCAAAAGATTCTTTAAGAAAAATAAAGAGTTTAAGAAGTCAGAAGGAAAGGATCTGAAGAAAGGAGAACCAATATGCTATGAGTGCAAGAAACCTGGACATATCAAGGCAGAATGTCCAAAGCTCAAGAAAGATGGACACAAGAAAAAGGACAACTTCAGATGATTCAAGAAGTACAAGAAAAAGGCAATGGAAGCCGCTTGGGAAAACAACAACGACTTAGACAGTGAGTCAAGCTCAAGCAATGATAAAGAAGAAGCCAACCTGGCGTTCATGGTAAATACAGATGATAAGGTAACATCTGACTCCTCCTTTGATTCCTGCAATAATTCTGATTCGGATAATTTAGAGGAAGCATTCAATGAACTATACAGTAAATATAGAGAAGTTACCAAACTATTAAAAGTAAGTAAGAAAAATAATGTTTGTTTAGAAAACACAAATTCAGATCTAAAATCAGAAAATGAACAGCTAGAAAAACAGTTAACTGAACTTAAAAGAAGAAACGATTTATTATGTGAAAATCTAAAGGATAAGAATGAACAAATAATTAAATTTGAAAAACAAGCAAGCTCGGATGAACTAAAAACAGAGATAAACTCATTAATAGAAGAGAATAAAAAGTTATCTAGCACATTGGAAAAGTTTACAAATGGTAAAAACTTTCTCATATTAAAAGGTGCTAGAAGATCAGGTAAGAAGAAAAATGGATTAGGATATACACCCCCAGATAATGAAGAAACTATAGTTTATCCTATAATATATCCAACACCAAAATTTGTACATGAACAAGACATTCATACAAGACAGATTTCAAATATATAGAAAAAGTAACCAAATTATCATGCTGCAGTCACTGTAACAAATTAGGACATATTATAACTACATGTCCAACTAAACATAAGAAATGGATAATAAAAAGGGAAACCAGTGATACTAACCAATCAGGACCCAAAAGAACTTGGGTACCTAAAACTTAATGTTTTCATTTCAGGGTAACTCCCGAGCATCCAAATGGTATCTGGACAGTGGGTGCTCAAGGCACATGTCAGGTAATCGAAAGCTATTCTCTCATCTTCAAAATGAAGAATGAACTATTATATATGGAGATAACGGAAAAGGAACAGTGATAGGCAGTGGTTCTGTGAACAATAAAGGAAAGACAGTTATTGAAGATGTATTGTTTGTCAAAGGGCTAAAACATAATCTTATTAGTATCAGCTAGCTTTGTGACAGAGGCCATCATATTCAGTTTCAAGAGTCAAAGTGCAGCATATTAAAGGATGGAGCAGTAATTTTCGAGGCAAATAGAGAAAAGAACTTATATGTGCTCTATCTTGAAGAACTCAAAGATCAAAATATTTGTTTAACAGCAAATAAAGATCAATCAACTGAATTGTGGCACAAAAGATTGGGACATTGCAGTATAGATGGTATGAGAAAGTTGTTAAAGAAAAATCATGTGGAAGGTCTGCCAAAAGTCAGCACTAAGATGGAAGGTATTTTTAGACCTTGTGCCAAAGGAAAGCACTCTAAGAGCTCCTTCAAGTCGAAGACTGTGGTAACCACCTCAAAGCCTTTGGAACTCCTTCATATAGATTTGTTTGGACCAATGAGGACCACCAGTCTTGGAGGAAAGAATTTTGATTTTGTTATTGTCGATGACTACTCCAGATTTACATGGGTGTCATTCCTAGAACATAAAGATGATACATTTGGCAAGAAGGTTCAGAAAGACAAGAAATTCAGTATTGTTAGTATTCAATCAGATTATGGAGGTGAATTTCAGAATGAGAAATTTACAAAGTTCTGTGAAAATGAAGGGATTGAACACGATTTCTCAGCACCAAGGACACCACAGCAAAATGGAGTTGCTGAGAGGAAGAATATAACTTTATTGGACATGGCAAGAACAATGTTGTCAGAATATGATTTGCCAAGATATTTTTGGGCTGAAGCAGTGAACACAGCAAGCTATATTATCAACAGAGTAATGATCATGCCAATCCTAAAGAAGACTTCATACGAACTGTTTAAAGGAAAGAAGCCAAAGATCAGCCACTTTAGGACATTTGGATGTTCTTGCTTCATTCACAATAATGGAAAAAGGGACATTGGTAAGTTGGATGCCAAATCAGATGAAGGCATCTTCATGGGGTATGCTTCTAAACCCAAAGGTTATAGAGTATTTAACAAACATACCTTATTGATTGAACAGTCTGTGCATATTATTTTTGATGAGACTAACCCTTCCTTGAGGAAGGAAGAAGATAGTGACAATGATAATGCAGACGAACTATCCAAGAAACTAAAGGATACCTCAATTGAAGACAGGGATGATCCACCTCTGGAAGACTTACAACAACAAGATATTACATATGAAAATCTTCCAAAGGAGTGGAGATACAAGAAAGATCACCCACCTGAGAACATTATTGGTGATCTATCTGTAGGGGTAAGATTATCTAGCATTTGTCTCTCAAATAGAGCCTAAGATAGTCAATGAAGCTCTCACTGATGAATCCTGTATTATAGCCATGCAAGATGAACTTAACCAGTTCAAGAGAAACCAAGTATGGTCACTTGTTCCCAGACCATCAGACCATCCAGTTATTGACATCAAGTGGGTGTTCAGAAACAAATTAAATGAGGCTGGTGTGATCTTAAGAAACAAGGCCAGGCTGGTAGCTCAAGGCTACTCCCAAGAGGAAGGCATAGATTTCGATGAAACTTATGCACCTGTAGCTAGACTTAAGGCTATTAGAATTTTATTATCATATGCATCTGCTTTGGATTTAAAATTATTTCAAATGGATGTTAAATCCACTTTTTTAAATGGTTTTATTAAGGAGGAAGTGTATGTTGAACATCCTCCAGGTTTTGATGATACAAAATTTCCAAATCATGTTTTTAAACTTCATAAGGCATTATATGGTTTAAAGCAAGCACCAAGAGCCTAGTATGAAAACTTAGCTCTTTTTTATTAAACCATGGTTTCACTAGAGGACAGGTAGATAGCACTCTATTTGTAAAATCAAAGTTAAAAGCATATTACTTGTACAGATTTATGTAGATGACATTATCTTTGGATCTACTGATGAATCCCTTTGCAAGTATTTTGAAAAGTTGATGCAGGGAGAGTTTGAGATGAGCATGATGGGGGAGCTCAATTATTTCCTTGGACTACAAATCAAGCAAGGAAAAGATGAGACCCACATCTGTCAAGCAAAATACACCAAGGAGCTTCTGAAGAAATTCGGATTCGAGAATGCCAAGCCACTGTCAACACCTATGAGCACATCAACAAGGATGGACAGTGACAAGAATGGTAAGAAAGTAGATCAAAAGAACTACAGAGGTATGATAGGTTCATTACTTTATCTAACAGCTAGCAGACCTGATATTTTATTTAGTGTTTGTATGCGTGCTAGATATCAAGCAGATCCTAGAGAATCTCATTTAATCAATGTCAAAAGAATTTTTAGATATTTAGCTAGAACTCATGATTTAGGTCTGTGGTATTCAAAGTCATGTGAAATTAATTTGATAGGATATTCTGATGCTGACTATGCTGGATGCAGATTAGATAGAAAAAGTACCAGTGGTTATTGTCAATTCCTTGCAGGGTGTCTGATATCCTGGTCCTCCAAGAAGCAGAATTCAGTAGCACTCTCAACAGCTGAAGCTGAGTACGTGGCTGCTGGAAGTTGTTGTACACAACTCCTATGGATAAAGCAACAACTTGAGGACTATGGAGTGCACATCAAGTCTATCCCACTATTATGTGACAACACAAGTGCTATAAATCTCACCAAAAATCTAGTACAACATTCAAGGACCAAGCACATTGAGGTTAGATATCACTTCATTCGAGATCATGTAGCTAATGGTAATTTAGACATATCATTTATTGATACAAATGGTCAGTTAGCAGATTTTTCACAAAAGCCTTACCTGAAGAGAAGTTCACATCTCTTAGAAGGGAATTGAGCATGTGTAATTTGTGAAAAGATTTATGTTCAAAACTGATAAATAAATTTTCAGAATTGAAGTAAACTTTCTCTCCAATGGCTTTAAGCAAAAGGAAGTTAATTTATCTCTCCTGGCCGCTCTCTTTCTAAAGTCTGTTGAGTTGGTCAAACTGGTTTGTCGTTTTCTGCCACCTTTTGGCGCTTCATTTTTCGGTAAAGCCTTTATTTAACTCCAAAATCGATGTGAAAACGATTCATCTCCTACCTTACACCTTTTTCCCTCTTTCGTCTGGTTGCCTGAGCCGATGCCCTAACGACTCCGACATCAACTTTCTGCTAATTTAAAGCTCCTCTCTTCTTCCCGCGAAGAATTTCTTGAGGGCTTTTCTCTCCTCTTTCCATCTCAACCCTCCAGAAAATCTTCCTCACCCAAAGTCCATGGCATCGTCCATTATCTCTGGCAGTTTGGGTGGTTACAGCGCTGAGTTTCTATCGGCCGAGCAGCAGGAAATGTTTACTTTCGTGAAGACCAAGCTTTGTGGGAATAAGGCGGTAGATGTTGCGGATCTTGAGAAGAATGGTATGATCAGTGTAGTGGTCGCTATGAGAAGGATGCAGTGGATGGGAATCACCACCTTCTCTGAGGTAAGCTATCCGGACCTCGTGAAGGCGTTTTATATGTGTTTGAGAACAGAGGCAGACGGGTCCTTGATTTCATCTGTCAAGAGAACCCAAATCAAGATTGACCATGAAGTTTTGAAGACCCTGTTTGATGTGAGCATGTCTGGTCATAGTGGAATCCACTATGTGGACACCCAGGCAAAGAGTCTAGGTATTGTTGGTTCAGAATTTAGACTGAAAGATGGAAAATTGGATATCAATCAGTTGAATGCCTTCAATCGCCTTCTGCACTTCGTAGTCTGTCAAATACTTGTTCCTAGAAGTGCTACTTTCTCGACATGCACCAAGGCAGACTCGGATGTGATGTTTTGGGCCGTTCAGAACCAAGAAATCAACATGGCCGAAGTGATGATGGAAAGGATGAAGTTTGCCTGTGATTAAATCTGGGATACCAAGAGTAAGTTAAATGTATCCCTGCCTTATGCTCATTTTCTCACCAAAGACTTTCAGCACTTTGGAGTAGATGTTTCTGGCGCCGTTGTAGAGAAGATGGGCCAAGCAATTAGGTCTCGAAATCTAAGGAAAAGTGGTTTTTCAGTGGTCAACGGAGTATGGACCAAGACATCAGTGGCTGAGGGTGAACCCATCCTAGGGGAAGCCCAAGATGTCCAGCACGAAGCAGTAGCAGTAGAGTCAGAGGGTCCATCAGCAGTTGCAGAACCAGCAGCAGAAGAGGCCGCAGTGCCTAGAGCTTCACTAGAAGTAGCTGCCAACAGAGAAGTTGAAATGGAAACTCCGGTAGCTCAAGAAAATGTAGCAGTGGCAAATTCTGTCAGAAGTTCAGAGGATCCACTTCCCACCTCCTCTGTGGCATCTGTGCTCCGTCAAGTATTAGTTTCCATTCACTCCACCCTAGTGATTCAAAACACTGGTGGAGTTTGGTTGAACATATTGTGGCATCTGGCCACATTGAAGATTCTGTATTGATAGATGCTCCTATTCAGGGGGAGCAAGGAAGAATTGTGGAGGAGGCTCCTATTCAAGGGGAGCAAGAGATTGAGAAGGAAGCAACATCTCAAGGGGCACATTCTGAAGATGCTCCTGTAAATGAAGGGCATATTGAAGTTCCAATAGAGGTCGAGGAGCAAGTGGAAAGGAGAAGCCTAAGCAAGAAATTTGCTCACAGAAGGCAGAAGAAAATTCTAAAGAAGGTGCACTTGAAGCCTATCTTGAAGAGATTGGATGATCAAGGTGAAGTCTTGACATCAGTGCAGTCAGCTGTGAGTTCTGTCATTGTGCGCCATGAATCTATGTCAAATGACATTTCTCAAATCAGTAATGCCATGAAGTGGTTTAATAAGGAATTGCGCTCTATGAAGGTGATGGTGTCTGAAATTTTGAAGACTGTAGGACCCAAAGATCCTACTCCTCAAGAGTGTGAGCCTTCAGGGCAAAGTGAAGATAATGCAGGGCTATCCGGGCCAATTGATGTTGATCTTGTGGAGCTGCCATCAGGGCCTTCAGTTGATGCTCCAGCAGGGCCATCATGGCCAAGTATTGCAGTTCAGCCTTCTGAGAATTTGCCCATTGAAGATTCTGATATCTGTCAGGGGTCTGGGTCGGGAAAGGAGATTCTTCAATCCAGTGGAACCAGTAGCTGAAAGAACAGACCAGGCTGTAGCTCTTGAGCCCCCTGCCTCTTCTACTCTTCCCACTCCACTCCAGCTCTCCTTCTCCACCATCTTCTTCCACTGTACCTCAGCTCCAACCACCTTTAAACGACCCCGTCCAAGATCTGTATCCTCTCCTCAACCTTTTCCCTCTCAATTGCTTCATCTCTTGTTTCTTCCACCACTGTTCCTTCTCCACCATCTTCTCCTCAGATTCCACCAGCATCCTCTTCAGCTGGGCCATCTTCTTCTAGTCCTTCCTCCTCAGGACCCTCTGCTCTCCCTACCATAACTCCTGCCTCTATCTTCAATCCACCTACACCTCCTTCCTTTATTACCATCATTCCTGAGGGTGCCCAACTCTCTCAGGTTGAAATCCAGGATATCAAGGATGAATTTGAGGTAGCAATACTTCATTCAGTCCTGGCTGTTGGCATCCACACTCACAGGATAGGCTCTTCTAGTCCTGTCTCTAAAAAGAGGAGACTCACCTCCACTCATCCTATCTCCTCTGAAATTTGTTATCCTCCCCTTTGGTTTTCCCTTTCTATCTCCAATAAGCAGAAACTTATCTATGAAGAATATCTTCAAAAAGTAGTTTTTGCCCACATTTTTGGCCTTCCCTTCCAAAATCTTTCTGATCATCTTGCCACCATCTTTCCTTACACCCATCTCTCTAAGGCTCAACAGTCAAAAGTTTTCTCCATGACTGAAGCCAAATCTGAAGAGCAGTGGGCTCGAAGCAAAAGAGATTTGTACAGTCAATTCCGTCGAGTTCAAGCTGCCAGATATCCACCTAGGGAAGCTCCTCTTCCTTTTTCTGAATGGTTCCAGATCCATCACAAAAATCTATTTGGACCCTTCATTCAGAAAGAAATTAAGTTTATCAGGCAGTATCAGATGTACAGTAACTACTGCTATGTAAATCGCCTCCCTGAATCTCAACTGGGTCAGTTCCGTGAAGCCATAAGGGCTCTCAGTTCAAGCATAGCTCTTTCGGACTCCCTTAAAGTTGATTTTGCTACCTTAGTCATTCCGGATGTAGTGTTCCTTCCCCCTCTCCATGCCCTGATTATGGATTCTTCTGTGGGGACACTTATCTTTGAGCGAGCTGCAAGAGTCATGGCCAGGTTATTTGTGCAAGATGGCCGTGATCTATCTTTCCCAAGATTTGTCTTCAAGCAATATCTTCAGGGGCATATCAAGGCAGATGTTGTGGCGGATCACCTCGGTCAAGCCCGTTAAACCGATAACGTACTTGATCTGAGTCCGCCTCCCGCGAACGGGCCGAAGCCTCGCAAGGGATACCAAACCCAGTCCGTGTAAACATAAAGGAACACACCACACTTTATATATATTTCACAAGTTTACATAGCCAAATTTTCACAAAAACTAAAAGTACAAGATCCTGGGGCAATACCCGAGGTACAACTGAGGAAAGTAAACAACTACAAAACTACACTGCTGAAGCTACTCTGCTGGAGGTGCTGACCCTGCACCGCTACGACGCGGCCCGGAACTGGACGTCGGACGAGAGACGTCCTCCTCGCTCTCACCTGTGGGGGTAGGGGTGAGCCTCTCTGGTCACTGGCTCAGTAGGGAACTCCCCCAAAACGAGCGAAAACCAACCACAAGTACGAAAGCAGTAACAATACCAGCATTTATATACAGCTAAGCAAGTAAGTAAAGCTGTAAAAGTACTCACCGTCTGCCGACTACGAGAAACAACAATAATTAAACGGCAAACCAGTACAGGTGTACAAGCTAAAGTAGAGACAGCCAACACGAGCCACGTAAACTGGTTCGCGACACCAGAAACTGACTCGGACAACTAACGCAGGTCTACCTCTCAGTCTCGCAGCCACGGACGAAAGGTCCAGCTGCCGCTCCACGTAAAAAGGTCAAGCAACTGTGGAGACCACTAAACACCACCACACCTGCAGACCACACGGTCACAGGCCCATGCCTGGCACCTCCAGAGACCCTGGCCTGGGCTCGCTAGAGTGAGGCACTGGAAAAGGACTAGCTGGGGACCAGTGTCGACTACTGGTGTCCGTACCCCCAACTACGAGCGCGCTACAAGTGACTAAAAACAAACACAAGTGTCACTGTCCCACTGTCGTCTTTCCCTCAGCCGGACGTACAACTCTAACACAAGAGTGAGGGTGTCTAGGTCAGACGACACAGACCTCGACAGTACAACACAAGTACCGGGACAAAGCCCCGAGCTAACAGCCTGGCTCACAAAGAACCTGGGGCACCCAACTGGAGAGGTAACCACGGTAGGCGTCGTACTACTCGCCACGTACACAGAACCACGTGCACGTCACACACAAACCACGTGAAAATCTCTCGTAAACCACAAGTAACCACTGGTCCACTACACGTGAACCCAACTGACTCGCGTACACAACGCGCAGTCACCGAAGTAAACAACTAACAGCATACCTCGTATGCTAAACACGTAAATCAAGTGCACTCAGTGCACCTCATGCGTCAACACACATGCATTATCGATAATTATTGTACTTAGTCATTTCTGCTCAAAGAGAAGTAGGCGGCCACATCGATTGCCGCTTACTGGGAGTCAACGGCAAGGTTCCTGGCCGTTAATCTCCTGGCTGAGGATCTTGACGGCAAGCGATGTTGACGCCAAGTTCTCCGGCCATAAACCCTGCAGAAACCCTAATCCGGCCCTGCGGGTTTTCTAACTGTTCTAACTACTGAAAAACATGCAAATGCAATTCCTTTAGCATGTTAGAACCCAATACAACCCGTTATAACATGATTCGTACAGTAACTACTCAAACCACCCATTATCCCTCTTGGTGCAACTCTATCCAAACATGGATTATCATGCTGGTTCAAGTGGTTGTGATGTGTTTTAATGTTTCTACGGAGCTAAACGGGTTCGTCCCCTACCTCAGAACGCGTTAGAATCTCCCACGATCTCCTGGTTCACGCCGAGCCCTCCGCGAGCTCCCACGCGAATTGTACCACTCCGCGACGATTCCTCGCGTAATTCGGCGACGCCGCGCGTTCCACGATCGTCCAACTGCTCCTCGGCACCTGTTGGAAGCTTTAGAAACTCTGGGGCGCGAAGCTGGGGCAAGAGGGGAAGAGAGTGAGCTGAGAGAACAGTCCTCGGGTGAGCCTATAACCTGTTGAACTGACAGGTTGGCGTCAACCCCTATGCCGCCAACAAGCACCTCCAGTCTAAACGTCCACCACTACTGCCGCCAAGTTCAAGAAGTCAACGTCCATGAACCTGGACGCCAATAGTCAACGGCCACACCCTGGCCGCCAACTCAGACAGAACAGCAGCTGGTTCTGTTTTATTTCAGAACCCACCCTGCTCTTCACCTGCTCAAGCCACACAATCACACCATGCATTCCACACAGCCGTCGCACACTGGCCTCACAACGGCCGCCACAACCACAACACACACGATCCGCATAGATCCGAAAAGCACGCGACGTTACAGATGTCCTGGCCCCCATTCTCTCTGAATGTGACCGGTTGTCTCCTGCAGATTCGACGAAGCTCTATCCCTTGTCTGCTCAGCAGCTAGGCGATCTTAATGCTTCTCAGGCCAGCTCAAATCAACCTCCCTTGTCTCCCGGTGAATTTTTGGATGCCAACTCTCTTCACCTCATCCGAGATTCCTATCTGACCTGGGTCGAACGATACAATGTTTTCTTTGCTTTAAAGAAAGAGCTTAGATTGCTTCAGATTGACTATCCCCTCAAGATTGATGCCTTTCTTCGGTTTGCCAGTTTTGGGTCATTCTTATCCTACAAGATAGCCCTTGGCAGTGCTAAATATGAGGATTTCATTTCAGATCAAAGGCAGCTTCATATCAAAAGGATGGCTCCCACCATGGGACCCTCCTATCAAATTGAGTTTGGGGCCTTTCAAGCCTTTTTTGAAGAGCAAGAACGCCAGGCACTCCCTGTCATCAGGCGCTTTGCCTCCCTGTTGTCTCCTGCTTATTATTTACCTGTACCTCCTCAAAACTAATCTAATACATTTGGTTGAGTGCCCTTCCATCTTTTCTCTTCTTCTTTGTCAAAGTTTATCTTTTTGATTAATGACAAAAATGGGGAGAAACATACTTAGCATGTCTGAAATATTACATTCCGTAAATTCATGCTTCCTGATAAGTTTTGTCATCACCAAAAAGGGGGATATTGATGATCAGTCTGTCTCCATATAATTTTAATTAATTATATATTATTTTGGTGATTAACAAAACCCTATCAAAGTTCTCTACATATATTCCATAAGTCTTAAGTACAGGAAATACTCCAAGCTCAATCAAGCCAATATTGGTAAGTATCATATTTCTGAAGCGTTAATTATTTCAAGATTATATTTCTCTAAGTCCACATCGACTTCTGTTGAAAGTCACAACGATTTCCTTCATGTATATCGATTTTAATAGAGCTATAACGATTTGATATCATAACGATTCCTTAAGTCATCGTAACGATTTGCTCATCATAACGATTTGCTCATCGCAACGATTCCTTAAGTGATCATAACGATTTGCTCATCGTAACGATTTGCTCATCGCAACGATTCATTAAGTCATCATAACGATTTGCTCATCGTAACGATTTGCTCATCGCAACGATTCCTTAAGTCATCGTAACGATTCGCTCATCATAACGATTTGCTCATCGCAACGATTCCTTAAGTCATCATAATGATTTATTCATCGTAACGATTTGCTCATCGCAACGATTCTTTAAGTCATCATAACGATTTGCTTCGCGCAATGATTTCTTTAGAGCTCATAACGATTTGCTTCGCGCAACGATTTCTTTAGAGCTCATAACGATTTCCTTCGTGCAACGATTTCTTTAGAGCTCATAACGATTTGCTTCGCCCAACTATTTCTTTAGAGCTCATAACGATTTGCTTCGCACAACGATTTCTTTAGAGCTCATAACGATTTGCTTCGCGCAACGATTTTCCTAGAGCTCATAATGACTTGCTTTCTATAACGATTTGTTCAGTATTCATAACGATTCCTTTAATGAATACAACGATTTACTGTCTATAACGATTTGTTCAGTATTCATAACGATTCCTTTAATGAATACAAAGATTTGCTTTCTATAACGACTTGTTAAGTGCTCATAACGATTTCTTCAGTAAACACTTGATCACAACGATTTCATAAGTCATATAGGCATCGACTTTATGTTTTATATCGACTTGATATTTATCTTATTTCTGAAAGTGTTGAATAGTCAAAGTCTTCACATATCTATTTGACTGCTGTGCATTTAATGAAGACAGAATGCATCTCTGCATGCATGCAGATGATATCTTTTCATTATCGTGCATATTCTGTTAACATCTTTTAGAACAAGCTATTTGGCATTGCTATTTTGGTGAATATTCACATCAATGTCTTCTGACATCAAGAGACAGTCTAGCTGTCTACTGTTCTAGCATTTAATGTATGCAGGGCCCTAAAGACATTTTGTCATACAACGTTGGACCATATAGATGCCAGAAGACCCTATCTCTTTGCGTGCTCAAATGGATAAAAGATTGTTGACTAGAAGCTTCCAAGTGTCAAGCAATCTAACGTCTACCAAACTAAGAGACAACGGTTACTTCAACGACTACATTTCAGATTGGAGATATAAATTCAAGATAGCAGCTCCAGAAGAAATACACAGAAGAGAGAGACTTACCATCGTAGAACACAAGCTTTACAGATCTTCTGAAAGAATCCAAGAGCCAAGAATTCAATTCTAGTGTGTCTTTAGCTCTTTGCTCTCTGTGCTGTAATAGAAATCCTAAGAGAGCCAGTGTAGTTCTGAGAGAGTGCCTTGTTTAGATTATTTGCTCTCAGTGCTAGTAGCTTCAGATCTTGACTTGCTAAAGCTTGATCTAGGGGCTTGAATTCCTACTTATTCTTTTTGTGTTGAAGTTCCCTTCTGTTATGAAGAAAAACTTGGTGGGGAGCCAGGGTGTTGTGTTCCCTTCTGTTGTGAAGGAAGACCTGGTGAGGGATCTAGGGTGTTGTAGTTCCCTTCGTGTGAAGGAAGACCAGCTGAGTTGGGTGTTGTATTGTCCATAGGGGGACTGTACCCTAGTTAGTGGAATCCTGAGTTGTTGCTTAGGGACTGGACGTAGGACTCCTAAGGAGAGGAGGTCTGAACCAGGATAATTCCTTGTGTTGTGTGTTTGCTTATTGTGTGTTTATCTTTTATACTAACCTTATCTAACCTTCATGGAAGAACATCTTTGTATGAATGTTTTTAAGTACAGGTACTAATCGAATACAATTTTGAAAAGGACTCATTCACCCCCTCTCTGGGCTCGTCAACTGGGCAACACTTTTTCCTATTTTGCCCTTCCTTCTTCTATTCTTTCCCTAGTTACATTCGTTACAGTTGTCTTTGTATCAGTTACAGTAAGCTTTTATATCTGTTATAGTAAGCCTTTATATTTGTTATAGTAAGCCTTCTTTCTCTATACACACTTACATTCGTTACAGTTACCTTTGTATTAGTTATAGTAAGCTTTTATATCTGTTACAGTAAGCCTTTATATCTGTTACAGTAAGTCTTCTTTCCCTATGCACACTTACATTCGTTACAGTTGTCTTTGTATCAGTTACAATAAGCCTTTATATCTGTTACAGTAAGCCTTTGTATCAGTTACAGGCTACAACTATAAGCTCTTACAAAAGAAAAAAAACTTTATTTGTTTGCAAGTGCTAGGATTTGAACCCAAGTCTTCACAAATACAATATGAGATACCCTTACCACTAAGCTACAACTACACTTGTGTTACAATATAACATATAATATATTTAATTAAGTTTTGTAGTAAACATAATTCTCTATTACAACTTATGTTAAGTCTTGTTACAGTCAATATCATTCCTTGTTACAATATACATTAAGTTCTGTTACAGTAAACATTATAGATGCTATTATAGTAAACATTAAGCTCTATTACAATATACATTAAGCTTTGTTACAATATACATTAACCTTTGTTACAATATATATTAAGCTCTATTACAACTTATGTTAAGTCTTGTTACAGTATACATTAAGCTCTGTTACAAGTATACATTAAGCTCTATTACAATATACATTAAGCTATGTTAGAGTATACATTAACCTTTATTACAATATATATTAAGTTCTATTACAACTTATGTTAAGTCTTGTTACAGTATACATTAAGCTCTATTACAATATACATTAAGCTTTGTTACAGTATACATTAACTTTTGTTACAATATACATTAACCTTTGTTACAATATATATTAAGCTCTATTAATGTATACTGTAATAAAGCTTAATGTATATTGTAATAGAGCTTAATGTATAGTTGTAATAGAGCTTAATGTATATTGTAACAAGACTTAACATATTATAATAGAGCTTAATATATATTGTAACAAAGATAATGTATACTGTAACAGAGCTTAATGTATATTGTAATAGAGCTTAATGTATAGTTGTAATAGAGCTTAATGTATACTATAACAAGACTTAACATAAGTTGTAATAGAGCTTAATATATATTGTAACAAATGTTAATATATACTGTAACATAGCTTAATGTATATTGTAATAGAGCTCAATGTATAGTTGTAATAGAGCTTAATGTATACTATATATAACAAGACTTACATAAGTTGTAATAGAGCTTAATATATATTGTAACAAAGGTTAATGTATACTGTAACGGAGCTTAATGTATATTATAATCGAGCTTAATGTATAGTTGTAATAGAGCTTAATGTATACTATAACAAGACTTAACATAAGTTGTAATAGAGCTTAATATATATTGTAACCAAGGTTAATGTATACTGTAACAGAGCTTAATGTATATTGTAATAGAGCTTAATGTATAGTTGTAATAGAACTTAATGTATACTATAACAAGACTTAACATAAGTTGTAATAGAGTTTAATATATATTATAACAAAGGTTAATGTATACTGTAACAGAGCTTAATGTATATTGTAATAGAGCTTAATGTATAGTTGTAATAGAGCTTAATATATACTATAACAAGACTTAACATAAGTTGTAATAGAGATTAATATATATTGTAACAAAGGTTAATGTATACTGTAACAGAGCTTAATGTATATTGTAATAGAGCTTAATGTATAGTTGTAATAGAGCTTAATGTATACTGTAACAAGACTTAACATAAGTTGTAATAGAGCTTAATATATATTGTAACAAAGGTTAATGTATATTGTAACAAAGCTTAATGTATATTGTAATAGAGCTTAATGTATATTGTAACAAGACTTAACATAAGTTGTAATAGAGCTTAATATATATTGTAACAAAGGTTAATGTATACTGTAACAAAACTTAATGTATATTGTAATCGAGCTTAATGTATAGTTGTAATATAGCTTAATGTATACTGTAACAAGACTTAACATAAGTTGTAGTACCCCGAAAAATCTATTAATTAAAAATTATAGATAAATTGAAATTTTATCTATTAATAAAATCAATTAGTTAAAACGGTACGCATCATTATTGCATGCGTATAAACCCCTATAAAATTTTGTAAGAATAATAATTATACTTTAAATAATGTTCTCTAATGACCCATCATGAAATTTGGGCATAGAAAAATCGTTTGGACTTAGTTTAAGAATTTATGCGACTTATTAGCATAATTAAGAAATAAGTCGAAGAACTCATTATTTTATGACCCAAAGTGGATTATAAATAAAATTAAATATGTGGGTAGACTTTAAATAATATGGGATGATAGCCCATTATGATATTTGGACTTATGGACAATCTTAGCCCATGAATAAATTATCTAATAAAAGGATAATTAAAAATCTAATAAGTAAAGTAAGTACATGTGTTGTACAATTAGACTCACATGAGTTATTGGGCCAAGAGTAAGAGCCCAAATGATAAAGATTAGAAATATTGGTATAAATAATGTAGAAGTGAATAAAAATATACAAAAGTAATTAAATAAGTGTGATAAATAGATTTACATAATGATAAAGGGTGAATAATTAGAATTAAATCTATACCCATTAAGTCAAATTAGTAATGGATCTTGTTAAAGGTCCTAACATGAATAGTTAGGCCAAATATGAAGAGCCCATCTTGGGATGGGAAGTAATTAAGTTAAATTCGTACCTAAAAATAGTAATAAATAGAAAAGGGTTAAGTAATGACTATTTTAACTCTTACTTATCTTAAAAAGAGTTCCCATCCCATTCTAACACATTAGCCACGAAATTAGATCTCTCTCCAAGCCAACTAAGTGATAAATGCTAGAATAAGGGGAGATAATTGTAGAAATTCGGAGTTAATTATTAAATAAATTAAAAGAGATAAGATAATGACTAAACTAGCTTATAAATTGTTGCCCAGCTAGCTAGCCCAGAGGGGGGTGATGGGTTACAAGACTTCGATCTTTGATTAAAACCTGTTTACTGAAAAGATTGCACAACTTAAAAAACAAGGTTAGAGTTAGAGCAAACAAGACAACAATCACAAAAACCTCCACAAGACCAAGGATTTTTATCCTGGTTCGGAACTCCTCTCCACAGGAGACCTATGTCCAGTCCGAGCAATACCTCAGGATTTTACTACCAAGGGTACAATCCCCCTTAAGGATCCTTACACCCAGCCTCAACTGGTTTCCTCAGCCTGAAGGGTACAACAACTACCCTGGATACCACCAGGTCTTCCTTCGTCCAGAAGGGTACAACAACCACCCTGGATACCACCAGGTCTTCCTTCGTCCAGAAGGGAACACAATCTAATAAAAGGAGAGTGGAATCAGGCTTCAGACTCTAGCTTGATCAGCTACACACTGAAGCTCCTAAGCCCCCGAGAGAGGAGAGAAGGTAGCAAGGTTTTTCTCTCCAAGGACCACACAGGCTCTTACAAAAGAGAAGATTCCTTTGAGCACAGAGAGCTAAGAGTAGAACCAGGTTTGGAGTGGAGGCTTCGCTCTTCTTCAAAGTTCTAAAGATTGTGAGAGATGGATTTCTTTCTTCTTCTGAAATCAAGCGATGTTGCTCTCTGTTGTTCTTTTCGTCTTGAGTCTTCTATTTAAACTGCTGATTCAAATTCGAACGTTGATGTGTCCGTTGTCTCTTATCCTGTGTACGTTAGACTGGTCACTGAGGAAGCTTCTGATCGTCAGTTTTTATCCTGGTGTACACGCCATAGACTTTGTATCTGTGTCCAACGTTGTCCAGATGAGTCTTGTCAGATATCTGTAAGCATATCATCAATAAATAGAAGACAGCTAGGACTGCTTCTATTGTTAGTTGAGGGAACAGATATTGCAGTATATAGCAAAGCTCCTTTCTGTCCCAAAAAGTACGTAGACAGAGTAGCATAGAAATGGAAGATATTGTCTGCATGCATGGGAGATACGATCGGAGAGCATTTAATGCATAGCAGTCAACGGACAAGATTGACTTTGACTTTTCAACGCTATTAAAAAGCATTATACTGATGCATCAAGAAATTCGATAAAAAGAATCTTGCTGAATTCACAACTTATGAAATCGTTATGAATTATAGCAAGTCGTTATGAACTGTAAAGAAATCGTTGTGATAACTTATGAAGCGTTACAACAGGCAAGTCGTTGCGAGTTCTAAAGAAACGTTGCAAGAAATCGTTATGATAATAAAGAAATCGTTACGTGAAATCGTTATGACTATCGAGTTGTAAAGAAATCGTTACACGAAATCGTTATGACTATCGAGTTGTAAAGAAATCGTTACACGAAATCGTTATGACTAATAAAGAAATCGTTATGCGAAATCGTTATGACTATCGAGTTGTAGAGAAATCATTACACGAAATCGTTATGACTATCGAGTGTAAAGAAATCGTTACACGAAATCGTTATGACTATCGAGTTGTAAAGAAATCGTTACACGAAATCGTTATGAATTCTAAAGAAATCGTTATGACTATAGAGAGTCGTTGCGAGTTCTAAAGAAATCGTTACGAGGTCTAAAGAAGTCGTTACGGCTAGAGAGTCGTTGCGAGTTCTAAAGAAATCGTTACGAGGTCTAAAGAAATCGTTACGGCTAGGAGTCGTTGCGAGTTCTAAAGAAATCGTACGAGGTCTAAAGAAGTCGTTACGGCTAGAGAGTCGTTGCGAGTTTAAAGAAATCGTTACGAGGTCTAAAGAAGTCGTTACGGTAACGATTTGAGTGTTCCGGTCAAAGAGGAAGTCGTTTGCTTATCAAAGAAGTCGTTACAGGGACTTGGATAGAAATGATGGGACTTACCAGATTGTCTTGATCTTTCATTTTTATTTTGCTTCCTGTTCTCAAGGCTCAAGAAATCCATTAGTGTTATTTTGTTAATCATCAAAATTAATATATAAATAAATGAAAATATTTATTATGGGGACAGTTTGGTCATCATAAATATCCTACAAGAGTCCTAAGCCTATCCAAACCCTCTACCCACGAAATTAGACCTCTTCCCCATCCAATTAGGTAGATAATGGCTAGAAAATAGGTGGATAATTGCTAATTTCGGAGTTGGAGGAGAGGAGAAGAGTTTTAGGTGATTAAGGACTCTATTAAGCATCAAAACACTCCAAATACGTCCCTACCAACCCATAGCTCGTTGCTGGAACCTTAGGGGACGAAGAGAAGAGCTGAAGAACGAAGGAGCAAGAAGGGAGAAGCTTGGAGAGGAAGGATTTCATCTCGTTCTTCATCAAAACCCTAGGATTTTCTTATCAGTAAGAAAAGGTAGGCAATCTCTCAATCTAAATTCGTGTAAAAATTACCCTAGGAAGAGTTCATGATCCCGAGCAAAAGCCTTTTGGTTTCGCTCCATTTCGATCTCCCATGAGGGAGAATTAATTCTTTGAATCCATGCCAGTTCTATGTACCTGACCCTTCATGTTTACTCTTAAACCTCGGGCATATATGATTCCATGCATGAGAAAAATCTCATAAATACTACATCCTGTTAGATTTCAAACGCCCTTAGTTTGTCTAATTTTCGTCATGTATCTATCTCTAATTAATTCGAGGAATCTTGACTGTGCCTATTTAGGGCATCGATATGTCACTTGATCACAACATGTCTAAACCTTGTCTATTTTCAAATTAATCATGCATGTTGATAGATCTATATGTCTACTTTCGTTTAAAACCAGTTTCATGATTTTTGGAGTACCGTACGATTTTATACTGAATTTAGAATGACCTTGTGTCGAGAGGGGTTCACCCAGGGAAAAAGGGAAAAGGGCCAGACATCCCTGATATCGTGGCGGCGCGACCCGCCGCTATACCGGGAGGTTGCGGCCGGTGAAGACGACGCGTTCAGAAATGTGGCGGCCTGTGCCATCGCGATTCCAGCGCAAACCGCTGTCGCGCCCGGGCCAGCGACCGCAACACGAATCGCGGTCGTGACCCCCGCCGCGATTTAAGCTCTTCTGCCAGAACTTAAAATTTCGCTTATATTATACTTTATATGTCATTTAACCCTTGTACAAGTTAAACCATGTACTGTTAAGCTTAATAAATGGCCTGAATATTTTTATTTAATAGTATTTAAATAATTCTTATTAATTTAAAATTCGTGAGCACGACTTATTCTATTCTCATGATTTCTTTACACTTGCACATTAAACATTGTTTATCGCTATTTGACCCTATTAAATTACTCAATAATGTATCTGATAATTAAGTAAAATTAATTATCTATTTTTTCTATTATTTAAATGACACATGTCTTCGTTTTATTCGCGTGATTTGTACACCGTTATCACATCCCTCTGCCTTCGAGCACTCGAGGCACGACGGACCAGTTTCGTTACACACTCTCTCTTGACTTGGACCACCTCTCCATCGAAAATACTCTCGACTGGGCCAGAGACTCCTTGTCAAGGCCTCTGTAAGTCTTCTTGGCTTTGGGGCACGTCCATTGCCGATGAGCTGGTTGTACCTTTAAATCCCGTTACACTCTTATGGGTCAGTACGATCCAAATAGCCTTAGTGAGATCTCTCTTATCTTGTGATCACGCCAGACCACCTAGCTTGTGTACATAGCACGGCTAGTGGGGCGGATGTGACTTCTACCAGACTGTCGGTACCCGACCTGGTGCTGTGCAACAGTTACTATCGTGGTTTAACGTTGTTTTACGATTATACCCCTATCTCATCTACTATCATTGTACTCTCATATATTCACGTTCACTGTACTATCTTGTCTATTCATCTAGTACTCTCTTGAGACTCTTGAGCTGTTGTGGCTCCCATTGCTTGTACTATACATGACTGTCTAGCGCCATAATATGGGTCCGGAGACCCTACTGACTTGAATGCATACTGTGCAGGGCACGGAGAGTGTTCGAGGGGCTCCAATCTAGTCCTGGGGGCAGAGAGCCACCCGAAAATACCTACATGGGCTATTGACGGTGTTCTGCATTGCACCGGTTCTGACTATACTATCTTGGCTAGACACCTAACTGTTACTATTAGTCTGAGGAGTTCAGACGTACTGTATCATTTTTGGTGCTATTACTATGCTAGCACTGACTGTTATAGTATTAGTCTGAGGAGTTTAGACGTACTTACTATCGTGAAACGGCTACTGTCCCAAAGTGACTATTGCCGTACTCGACTAGTGCACCGTGGTGCAACCATACACGTTATCTCTTTACATGCAATCTCATTACACGCTATCTTGATATACAAGCTATCTCGTTACACGCCACCTTGATACAAGCTATCCTATTTCATGTCATTTTGATACACGCTATCTTGTTATACACTATCTTGTTACCCGCTATCTCGTTATGTTGTCATCCTAATTTTGCAATACTCTTGAGAAATGTATTATCGTTCACTTGTTATCTTGTACTATTACTCTCTTGACTATACATAATCGTTCTCTCTAGTTAACTTACGTTACAAGACATTAATCACTTAAAGCATGCTTGTTTACACGAGATATTAAGTCCTACTGAGCGTTATCGCTCACCCTTCGTTATTTGTTATTGTGTTTTCAGGTAAGTCAAGTGATGACCTTACACACAACAACGGGTTTGGACTAGAGTGATGAGCATCCTGGAGTCATAGCAATGGATTGTCCCCAGTACCCTATAGTTAGTTTACTTAGTTGCTTAGTTATCATTTCCAAACGTAATAAAGTCATTGAGCCCTATGTTTTGGCTCTGAATTAGTGGTTTTAATAGTTTAGATGAATTATAAATAAAATGATGAGTTTATTGTAATTATTATTTCATTACTTGCTCTGATATTTGCGAATGTATGCGCAATTTACGTTACAATACTCGTTGTTTATGCCTCCCCGATTTATTCCGCTGCTAAATTGGCGGGGCATGACATAAGTTGTAATAGAGCTTAATATATATTGTAACAAAAGTTAATGTATATTGTAACAAATGTTAATGTATATTGTAATAGAGTTTAATGTTTACTATAATAACATCTATAATATTTACTGTAACAGAACTTAATGTATATTGTAATATGGAATGATATTGACTGTAACAAGACTTAACATAAGTTGTAATAGAGAATTATGTTTACTACAATACTTAATTAAATATATTATATGTTATATTATAACACAAGCGTAGTTGTAGCTTAGTGGTAAGGGTATCTCATGTTGTCTTTGTGAAGACCTGAGTTCAAATCTTAGCACTTGCAAGACTCTTAGAAATTAAACTAACACAAAAGTAAGGATTATATGACTTTTGATTTTCTGACAGGGTTAAATGCTGAGAAATAAAAAGTAGGGACTAGAAATTAAATTAACACAAAAAGTAAAAATTATATGACTTTTGATTTGCTGATAAGGACTATAAATTAAATCAACACTTGAGAAAGACCTCTAATTAATTCTTCCAAATAAATATTACAAGGACTTTATTGACATATCCAGATTATTTTAATAAATTTCCCTTGCACAAACATCCGGTCACTGCTCTCTCCCTTCCCGCTGAGCGCTCCCTCGTTTCCAACCACAATCCAATCTTCTTGTCCCCCGCACGGCATGCCGCCGGAGGCCATCGCGTTCCCCCGAACTGTTCCCTGCGCTCCCCCTTTCTCCGTCCCAGTGCCCACCGCCCCGCGCGGGGGCTTCCGGAGCTGTGCAGCATCTCTGCCGGTCGCGGCCCCACTTGGCGGCAGAGACGTGTGGAGGCGGCGGAGGACTGCCATTGATGGCCCGCCTGGCCCACTCGTGGGCAACGTCGGCGCCCCGAGGGAGCACCATCGGCGGCAGAGTGGACATCGTTACCTCGACCGGTCGGTGGACATGGGCGAGCTGCTTGCCTCCCTCGCCGAGACCACCACCGCGGACGAGCTCCACGCGGTCATGTCCCCCTACCTCAACAGCTCCGGCGGGAGCGGGCCGGGGCGGCGGCTTCCGCTGTCGCTGCGGTTTATGGTCGGGCTGCTCTCCCGGGAGCCCGACTGGCGGCGCTCTCTGGCGCTGCTCGACTGGATGCTCGACGCCGCCGGGTACCCGCCTTCCATCTTCGCCTACAATGTCGTCCTCCGCAATGCCCTCCGCGCGGGGCAGTGGGCCCTGGCTGGTGGTCTCGCTCGAGAGATGCACGACCGCCACTCGCTGGCCCCAGACCGCTGCACTTACGCCACCCTGATCTCGTCCCTCGGCAAGGCCGGCCGCCTCGACGATGCCCTGTCTTGGCTCCACAGAATGGAGCGCGACGGCGTCCGGGGCGACCTCGTGCTCTACAGCACCCTGATCGAGCTCGCGCGAAAGCTCGGCGACCACTCCAAGGCTATCTCTGTCTTCTCCCGCCTCCGGAGCTACGGCATCGCGCCCGATCTTGTCGCCTACAACTCGATGATCAACGTCTTCGGCAAGGCTGGCCTCCTGCGCGAGGCACACCAGCTCCTCCGGGAGATGGAAGAATCCGACCCTGCCTCCGCCGTGCGACCGGACATCGTCAGCTACTCGACGCTGCTCACGGCGTACGTGGAGAACCGCCGGTACGTGGAGGCGCTCTCCCTTTTCTCCGAGATGCGAGAGCGACGCATCCCGCTCGACCTCACCACGTTCAACATCATGATCGACGTCTACGGGCAGCTAGGCATGCCGAGGGAGGCCGACCGGAGCTTCTGGAGCATGAGAAAACTCGGAGTGGATCCCAATGTTGTCAGCTACAACACATTGTTGCGGGTGTACGGCGAAGCGGAGTTGTTTGGGGAGGCGATCCACCTCTTTCGCCTTATGCAGAGGAAGGGCGCCGAGCAGAATGTCGTTACCTACAACACCATGATCGGGGTCTATGGCAAGTCTCTGGAGCACGAGAAGGCAGGGAACCTCGTCCAGGAGATGCAGAAAAAGGGAATCCACCCCAATGCCGTCACCTACTCCATCATTATCTCCATTTGGGGAAAGGCAGGGAAGCTTGAACGGGCGGTGCAGCTGTTCCAGAAGCTGAGGACCTCAGGGGCTAAGATTGATCATGTGCTATATCAGACGATGATTGCTGTGTATGAGAGGGCAGGCCTTGTTGCGCACGCCAAGCGCTTGCTTAGTGACCTCAAAGAGTCTGACGACAACAGTGTTCCCAAAGAGACGGTTATCACTATCCTTGCCAATGCAGGCAGGGTTGAGGAGGCGGCGCAGCTCTTTAGACGTGCATTTGAGGTTGGGGAGGTGAAGGATATTGCTGTATTCCAGTGTATGATGGACCTTTTCGCAAGAAACAAGAAGCATCGCAATGTCATTGAGGTCTTCGAAAAGATGAGAGGAGCTGGGTATTTTCCTGATTCCGACATGATTGGTGTGGCACTGAATGCATATGGTAAGCTGCAGGAATTTCGTAAAGCAGAATCTCTGTATAGAGAAATGCAAGAAGAAGGGTGTGTCTTCTCAGATCAGGTGCACTTTCAAATGCTGAGCCTTTTGGGTGCAAGGAGGGATTTCAATCGTGTAGAATCATTCCTCAAGGAGCTTGGTTCCAATCCCAACATCAACAAGCAAGAACTGCGTATTGTGGCTGCTGGTGTCTATGAAAGAGCAAACCGGCTGGATGATGCATCACGAATCATCTGGAATCAGGCTCCAGTAGACTTCAATGAAACATTGTCAGAAGGCTATGCATTATAGGAAATCAATGTGGCGCTGAGGGGTTTTGCAAAAACAAAGAGATTGGATCTTTTCATGATCCCACTGCTATCATCTTGACCTAAATGCTTATGCTAAGGTGCAACAGCTTTTTACGGCAATCATTAGTCACAGCAAGCTGCATAATAGAGTGCATGTCTTTCCAGATAAGGCATCCTTTAGCCTGCTGAGCCCTTTAACGACGAGAAGGGATTTTGAGGGCATGGAATTATTCCTCGAGTAGCTTAACTCTATCCTAAAACACGACCATGCGGATTTTATTTTGCCACCTGATGAGGATATATGACAGTCTGTTATTAACCAAAGATATGTACACATAGTGCAGAGGGATTAGTTACATCTGTATATAATAAGTGCAGCAAAAAGGTGCATCCTCTTTATTGTTTGGTTTTCAAATGCTGCATCTCTTGGATGCATGAATATTTCAGGAACGGAGCAGCAAACTGTGAGCTGAAAGAGACAACAAATGCTCTTTGTGCCAGCATTTCAATAATGCAAAGAATCAATTGAAGGGTGTCTTTTACCAATATAAGAAGTGGTTTTGTGCTTCGATTTTCCTTTGTTAGTTGGTTCAATCCTGCCAAACTGGGTAGTAAGCTTCTAAACTTGTATTATAATATTCTTTTCAGTGAGATGGAAATTACTGGACCTTTTGTTACAGTATAATGGGAAGTTCCCTTGCTGCATGGACGGAGTGCTTCACCACATATTTTCCATGCTTTATTCTAGAGGACAAATACGTTCTACAATTTTAGATGAGTCAAAACTATGCTTTCTTGGTGAGTGATGAAACTTGGTCCACGATGGCCTTTTGCATTCACTTTGACGTCTTGTTTAGTAGCTTATGTTAAGTTGTCGGCACATCTTGCACCCATGATGCTTACCTTTGATCTCCCTTTTTGTTTTATGGATAGAATTTCTCCTAAACATTCGACAGATTATTTTGTACATGATCTTCTAGAATGTGGATGCAGCTTTCTGGATGTATATTATTGGTTCCATGTTGCCAAGAAGAAACGAAAGGATTACACTTCACTTTGACCTGTGCAGACTTTTAAATGTATATTACTTTTGTTCCACATTTCAAAAAAAAAAAAAAATTCCATGTTGCTTGTAGAATTATTAATCTTTCTCCGCATTTCTGCAGAAAGTTGCTCTTGTATTTTGATCAATGTCCAAGCTATTTGATGAAGGGTGATTTAGATTGGCTATCTGTGTAATGCCCTGTATTGAAATAAAATTTGTTATTAAAGTTTTTCTTCTTGATGCTTTTAGTCATATTTATGCGCAATCTGGAAAGTCATTATTATTTAATACGAGTTAGGAAGTTGCTTTACATGAATAACATTGAGACTCTTATTATGTTCCATAATTCCCATTCTGACATGCTAAAGACCTCATGTTTAGCTGGTGAAGATGCTTCAAGGTCCACCGTGCAATGCGTTATCAAGCACCTTGAAGAGCTTGTAGGGGATCTTCTCAATAATGCAGATGATGCATCTGTATTATCTTTACTTTGAATACGCCATTGCTTGATGCTTACAATTTTTATTGGGATGGTTAGCTTATGACATGTTTGGAGGTAGTTGGACCTGTACCTTTGTAGGTTGGTGACCCGCTAATTAATTTAGACATTAGCCCAATTCCTGTATTGTCTGAGTTCTTCACAATTTGTGGTCTGTACTAATTATTGTACAAGCTGTTTATATTTTATATTGAATACATATGAACTGCCATGCATTCGTTTGCTTATTGATATTTGACAAACTTGTGGACAATAGATGTGGAAGTAGCCATCCCAAATTTCTTGCTTATCAGAAACTCCTCCATGTTGATGAGTGCCAAAAGTGATGTATTTGTAGTGTATGCATTATGGTGTTTGTTGAATTTCATCTTTATATTAGTTGTGCAGATCAAATGAGTTTTGTGAAGCTCCTCGTGAGCTGGGCATGGCAAGCAATGCCCAGAAGCAAACCTAACCTGCACCCTGTTCTAGATGACAAAACTTCTATTTCTTGCAAGTCTAGAAGTTCTATCTCCATCTTTTCTTTAAGATCGACAAATTAATTTTTCCTTTGCAGGTATTTTACCTGCATATGCTTGAGAATGCTTGGAAGTTGGAAGCATCCTTTGTTATTTAGACAGTTAATTTCATAGTTAAGATGTGAACTTGTAGGTGCATGCATATCCTATGCCATGGAGATCTTTCCTAACAAAATTGCATACTATTTTTGTTTCTGCAGCAACCTTGTAGTGATGAGCAAACTACTTTAGATATTTTCTTGACATTTTTCTTCCATTTTTCTCGCATGTCTTCATGAATGATGGGAACGATTTATATTTTCTAGATAATTCAAGTGCCTTTTGATGCTCCGCTTTTTACTAAACTATATATTTTCCCATAGAAAATATAATGGAATGTACGACTTATGGTTAACAAATACCACTTTGCATTATGTGCGGGAGAATAGCAAATACAGTATTGCTTTAAATGAACGATATGTTAATTATTAATTTTTTCCCCTTGATCAATGGTTCACTTGTGCTATCAATATACTGGTTGACAATGTTTGTCATATCGGATCTCGACTTCGTCTTAGAGGGTTTGGAAAGAAGAAATCTCTGTAAACTTTCAGGAGATCAAATCTCAGGATATTGGGATACAAAAAATAATATATACACATGTATCGCCTGTGATAACAAAAATATTATTTTTAAGCAAAAGAAATAATTGGATACATTGATAGCCATCATTAGTGCCTGCTACAATTAGATGTCACATGAATTAAGAGTAACAATCTAGTAGGAGTTTTAAGTTTTAATAAGTTCATGTCATAATTTTAAACAAGAATTAACAACAAATAAGCATAATTAACATGAATGAGAAATATTTCAAAAATAAAGAAAGAATTAAGTAGATTATGCAAAAAAAATCTAAAAGATTCACAAGAATTAAAAAAAATAGAAATAAAAGATGTCATTCGGATCTCGATTTTTCTCGAGAGGATCGTAGAGAAGAGATGTTGGGAAAATCTCATATTAATCTCATGAGATCAGAAGTACTAATAAAAATTATATTAAGCATATATTTTGGAGGAACCATTTGTAATCTTATCTAATTAACCATTCAACATGAGAAAACAATGTAAGAAAACTCAAGAAAAAAAGTTGCCTATAAGGTTTGCAGTGGACAGATTAGTCATGGCTAGGAGCCTTCCTCTATGAGGAAGGCATTTAAATTGCAACCACGTTGGTCTGGTGGTCGGGAAAAGAAGTGATAGATTTCAACAGAGTTAAATGAGACAAAAGATCTGAAGAGATCTTGACATCAGGTGTCTCGTACATCTCAGATATCGACAAGTTGGAGAGACAGAGATTCTCGAGAGATTGCAAACCATGTTGGTTGGGTCTTTCAGAGCATTTATACTCTGAAATAACTTATCTTTGCAAGCCACCAGATCCTGACATCATTTACAACTAGGGCTGTTCAGAATTTGGTTCAAACCGAAAAATCGAACCGACAAGTTCGGTTCGGTTCGGTTCGGTTTGGGCCCCTACAGAATTCAGCCCGGTTTCAATTTTTGAAACCGAGTAAACCGAATATATATATTTTATATGTATCTTTATATAAAAAAAAGTGGCGCAGCATGGCTACACATGCGCCAAAAGGTTTCCTAGGCGGCGTGGGTTCAAAACTCACGTTTGCCACAAAGTTTTTGAGAAAAAAGATGCCAGCCGACCATTTTTCTAAGGAAAAAAATGGTAGAAAACTAGGATTCGAACCCGGCAGACACGGAAAACGAGCAACTGCTTTAGCCATTTAGCCTAGCCCATGTTTGTGATTTAAAAGTATTAGACTTCGATTTGAACCAAAGCGAACCGGTTCAGTTCGGTTCGATTTCACTTTGGGATTCGGTTCAGTTCGGGTTAAACAAAAAAATAAGTCAAATCTGATGGAACCGACCAGTGTTCTCCTCTATTTACAACCATTCCATGCTCCTAAGGAGCATAGACATGGTAAAATGATGGAAACATTTAGCTTCATGTGGGTGCATCTTTCATTCAATCATCAGAAAGATTTCTGCCGTTGGTGTTTTGGTGGTGGAGAACATCTGCCTTGAAACGTAGTTTTCACACGGGCATGTGATTATTTTTCAGGTAAGACTGGTGCTAGCTTGGATTCTTTTTTAAGGCGTCTTCTTCCTGTTTGTATGGGTATATGTATTGTACTCCCGTATCTTAGTTTCTGGTACTCGTGCGACCTGTGGTTAGTCATTACATGGTATTTGCTTTATTTAAGCCTGTAAACCGGTGCAATCCCCGTGCAATTCTCGGATTGATACGAATGGTTTGAATGTACATTTAACATCCTTCCCTATATTTTATGTCGAGCAGAAAGATGGGATGAGCAAAAATGTCTTAGACAAAGTTATCTTTTAGCATTTCCCCCCTTATTTCGGTCACATACTTCGACAGTTGTACTTATCTAAAGTCGATCTTACGAGATTTTAGTCTCTCAAACTTGGCCCACTAACATAATGGCTTGGCTTGTCCACGATGGCCTGGCCCATTTTAGGCTTTGTCCTCGGTGTGAGGGCCCATAAGAAATGGTGGAACTTGGGCAAACTTGAACGAAACATTTTGGTCCCGTGCCAACCATTCAAACCTCAAGATTAGCTTGTTTAGAATGAGCTTGACTCATTTTCTTCAATGAGATTATTTGGACTAAGGGTCCATTTGGTTGCTTGTAAAACATATTCATGAGATTTTTTTTTTCCTTCTAATGATTAACTTTTACAGGAAAGTCAAAAATA
The DNA here is from genome assembly GCA_014218235.1 of Colocasia esculenta. Taxonomy (NCBI): domain Eukaryota; kingdom Viridiplantae; phylum Streptophyta; class Magnoliopsida; order Alismatales; family Araceae; genus Colocasia; species Colocasia esculenta. Next base: position 191,036,263 of record CM024754.1, on the reverse strand, counting down.
TAATTGTTCATTTGGTTCCCACGTAAATATTTTCCCTGAAAAAATTTTCTGATATTTGTTTTCCCGTAAAATATTTTTCGGAAATCATTTTCGCGTGTTTGTTTGTGTGTAATGTTTTTTCAAATATTCAAAAAAATTTCAAATATTCAAATCTTTTATGGATTTTTTTTAAATTAAAGAAGCAAAAAAGACACAAATAAATGTGCCAAAAAGACACAATGCAAGCAGTTGGCATAAAAATAGATTTGGATATGCTTCGCATACTCCAGCTTTGTCATAAGCTATCATAAAATAGATTTGGTTATCATACGTTCGACAGTTCAGCAAGATGATCATATTACTTCCAGAAAAATGCAAAACTCCTGTCAAGTAGGGGTCTATATGGCTAAAGCATTGAGTGCAACAGATTTTGATACCAAACACACCGTGCTCATAAACACAATTGAAGAGAAGTAAAAATATTCTCTGGAAAACAATAACTGAATAAAAAAAGAAAATTATAGAACCAAGTGAAAGTAACTACATACAAATAATAGCCGAAATTTTATAGAACCTACATATACGAGAAATGTGCCGCCACTGAACATTTTAATAATCCTCATAGCAGGGACAAAAATAAAACTCAAAGTCACAATTTTTTTCATATATCACTTCAAAAGAACTATCTTAGATGTGCTTCATACTCATTATCATAAAATCTGTAAATAAGATGTAAAACACATATACATGAGTCAAGTGTCGCACCACATGAGGGCGATCTTAAAAGTTCCATGTGTCTCTTTCAATGATTAACTATAGAAGCAATAAACTCTACGGGTGCCCACAAATTGCACACGTCGGTGTCCCCAATCCACAAATTATCCCCACTATGAGCATATGATCTTCACTTGTGCCCTTGCACTCATGTTGTTCGCCATTAATTTCTATTGTAGAGGAAGATGTTGAGTACGTAGCGTGTTCCCACTTGTATCTTCTCAGCAAGACTAGCTGCGACAATCAGTTCATGAAAGTTTAAACAAAAAAATATATAAAAGACTTTGCCAACAAGCACTTCGATATAAGATCACTCTTGTCCACTTGTTTCCTGTGAGAAAGTTTGATTCAAATACGCAAAAGGAATTGTGGGGATGAATGGAAATTAATGTTATAACTATAAAATGGCCGTTTTGAACTGTTATGGTAGTAGAAGAGTGCATCTCAGAGTTTCTTGGCCAAAGTCTGAAGGTTTACAGAACATTCACCATTGAATCATATATATGGAGTGAAGACTCTAGCTTATTAGTAGTATCAGAGTTTCTTGGCCAAAGTCATCTCTATAGAATACACTTCAATTAGAACACAAAAGCTGCATTCTAAACTTTCGGACAAGTGATCTGGTTAGTGAACTTTATTCAGTATGACAGATCTCATGACCAATTATTTTCTTTTTCTGTTTGTAGTATGAATGTCAATTTGCAACAGACTTTAGAGATGATGGTGTAAGGAATTCAAGTTTCGCAATACAAAAACTGTTGGCACCTTCCTCAAGTTTTTTCCCCTTCGCCATGGAGAAAGAATCTTCACCATTTCTTTATCAATAAATAGAGATAGTATCAAAGAAGGGAGTAGAGATTGCTCTCCCTCTGCGATAACAAAATAAATAAAGAAACACCAAAGAAAAGGAAGCTACAAAATCACAATTGAGATTTCCAACATCCTAGTAGACACAATCTACATAAGGAAGCTACAAAATCACAATTGAGATTTCCATGCTACCTCTCCAGAGAGAGATTTTCTGATGCCCTCTGAGGAAACTACTTTGGATAGAACTTTTTTTGCATCTTGGCCTGCACTTGCCAATGTTGCCATACTAGGTTGTCTCAGTATTTCAGAAACAGAGTTTGGTAGACTCACTCGACTCATCCCAACCAACAGCCTTTCATCAAACTCATGTTTGCATCTATTTTTCCATTATGTAGCCTTACCTGCTTCTGTGCCTGAGTAGTTTCTCAGAGTTTCTTGGCCAAAGTCTGAAGGTTCTTAAAAGGTGGTCATCTGCAACCTGATTAAATCCACTCTTAGTGCCATCCCAGTGCATGTAATGAATAATGTTCTAATCCCTTATAATATCATCAAGAACCTCTACGGACTTCAAAGAAATTTTTGGTGGGGAAAGAAGAATGGCAACCAAAAGTCACCCTTACTAGCTTGGCAGAAAATGCAAAAATCCAGAGGGTAGGAAACATGCATGCATAATTACAGAACAGAGTTCGAATTGATAATTGAAGCATCAGTAAATAGAAAAAAAATGAAATCAGTCTCTAGATAAGGCACCAATATTCTGCAAACAAAGGAACAATGCATATATACACTAACACCCCTATACGCTTGTACCATACTATTTAAAGAGAACCTGCTACTTAGGTACAATTGGTTCAATGAAGATCAATGCATCTACATTGTTGAAAACTTAGGAAGTGAAGAAAATATTTACCTTAGGAAGATCCTAACCCAAAGAAGTTTTCCAACCAAATTTGACGTAGTGCATCATCTCGAGTTAGAAAAGATCTTGCATGAATCTCATTCGCAAGGAGGAAATCAAATGCTTTCGCCAATTCAGATTTATCGTATTCGGTACACTTCATCACTTCTTCATATAACTCAAAAGAAATATCGCGATTATGACTCCTTGATATAGCTGAAGCTAAGTACCCTATTTTATTTGCCAACAAATCAATCTTAGAATCAAGATCTCTCCTCCTTTTTCTTCCTCTTTTTACTTGCTCAGATGATGTGGAATGATCTTCAACAAGCCTATGTGGAGGTGGAGTCTCCGATGTCTCCTCATTCACTGCATCCATAGAAGTACTATCCACATCAACCATGGAGTCTGCTACTGTTCGTGAAAAACTACCCGTAGCTTGATCATCTCCGTAAATGACAACTAACTCCTCATACATGTCAATTGACTTGTTAATGTATGGTTCATCCTTTGGATGTGCCTACAGAAGATATCAAATATTATGTTCATTAAATGTAAAAATATTTCAAAAGACATTTAAAAAAGAGAGAAAACTTACCGCAATATATTCATTAAAAGTATCATCGTCCATAGTTATCATTTTTGCATCATCATTCCAGCCAACTCCACTCATTCCTTTCAATTTTTTGATAGCAGCATATTTTGTCTTCAGTGTTCTCAAATGATTTTCTACATTACTGTCAGAACATGTGACTTTAAAATTTTCACTAACATCACGAGCAGTAGCAACAAATGCCGGCCTTTTAAAGCTCTTGTCTACCTTCATTCTATTGGCAACTTGTTCTACTAAACTTTTTTGCATAAATCTTGACATGCTGCATCGGAAATTGTTATTACCTTTCTTAGAGGAACTAGTATCTTGTGACTGAAAACTTTCCATCCTAAAAAATAATCACAATTCACATCTAAACAATCACAAGCAAAGGTAAACTTTCCATTATAAAACGTTCACATAATACTTGCTGTCCAAAAAAGAGATGGATAAAAAAATAGTCACTTAGAATAGTCATCCCACATCTCATTTGCTATTCTATCCCTTATTGATGCCCACATTGCATTGTCCTCTCTTTCTTCTATCCTTGTCTTTCGTCTTGATGTTATTTGAGTAGACTCCTCCACAGTTATCTCATTAAACAACTCATCATTTGGATTTAACCCTAAAATAAAATTATGAAAAATACAACACACCAATACAATCTTGACTTGAGTAGGGAATGGGAAACAATGAGTTTCATTTATGATACGAAAATGACTCTTTAAAAGGCCAAAAGCTCTCTCCACGGTCGTTCTTAAAGATGAATGTCATAAGTTAAATAACTCTTTCTTGTTAGTAGGAGTGTGCTCGCCAAAATGTTTAAGATGATATCAGACACCACGATATGGAGATATAAAACCCGGCCTTGTAGAATAACCAGCATCTACAAGAAAATATTTTTCTACATTGAAAAAAAGATCATTGTGAATAATGATGTATGCCAATAGAAATATCTTATTGAAAGACATTTAACTATGATATACAGAAAAATTACCATTTGGTACAATAAGTCTATTTTGCCTTTGAAGTGCATCATTCAAGATAACCACATCGTGTGCAGAACCCTCCCAACCAACCAATACGTAAGAAAATGTAAGGTCAAATCTCACTGCGACTAAGACATTTTGTGTAGGTTTGTTTGCTTTACCACGAAATCTTGCAACAATGTCAGAAGGAACTGATGCTAGAATATGAGTCGCATCAATGGCCCCAACACAATCCTATTTAGCAAATAAAAGAACTTTAACTCGTGTGGAAAAAATGATATAACTTGGAAATTATATAATATATTGACTTTTACCTTGAACTATGATCAATATATATTTCTGGATATAATCTCATTTGGAATAGCGGTATCAGGAGGTTGAATATAATCATTGTGCAGTTGTCGAAAAGCCTTTAGGACATGATTAAAATATCAACTACCAATCTCTCCAGAATGTAGGTAATTTACACACATTACACCATTCCTTACGTTATGTGCGATTGTATGCAAGAACATGAGCAATTGCTCTTGCACAGTAACATGAATAGTGTCATGCAAAAAATTCCTTCGCCTTAGAACATCATATAATTGGTAAAATGTCTTCATATTCATGCGGATCATCTTTATAGATGTTGCATCATCAACACCAATGACACTCTACACATACTTTCTCCTAATCTGATCATTCCGAGTACTTGAAGGAATCCTCGGTATGCTTTCACTCAATTCACCACTATTATCACTATTATCTACAAGTATTTCAGTACCCCAACACATGGAGATAAAACCCCTACAATTGAAGCATCCATTTCATCTTCATAATAAAAATCATTGACATCCATCTACAATTTAAAAAGATGTGAATAATAACTAATAATTACAATCATAAATGATCATGGAAAAATTTAATTACTTGCAAAAACAAAAACTATACTAAAAATGACTAATGAAGGTTGGATAACATTTTCCATCATCATCAACAAACTGAAAAATAAAATTGGAACTATAAGTTCAAAAAGATTGTCGAATGATGATCCCTCAAAAGATAAATCAACAGAATGAAGTAGGATAAGAGTAAAGTGAAAGCTGAAAGAAACAGATTTATAATTCTCAATGGTAATTCACACATTGGAGAAACCAAAAGATTTTTCTGTCCAAGCAAAGTTTCAAAGCGGTCAGATTAATAGCCATCAACACTAGGCACATCTTGAATGATTCATCTATCATGGTCTTGATCATTGGCAGAGAAACTGATGTGTTTGAGTTTTATTCAGTCTATGGTCGTACTCTTGAGAAAATCAGAAATCCCCATACAAGACATGCTTGTTTCCCACTGTCTATATTTGTTTAAATGATGTGGAAAATTTGAAGTTTGTTCTCTAGTTATATGGATCTAAATGGCAACTGAGCCGTAACTCTCATAATTTGTTTCCAAAAATCTGACCGATTATCCTCGTTGAAAGTTTTCTTGACGAGGCACTTCTACTGCTTTAGAGATGGCTAAACTCTCATTGGATGATTAGATCTGGCCAACACCAGTTTGACCTGATGAAGCACATATGCTTATAGAGTGAACTGCATAATCACACTTAGGAAATTCAAAGTTCTGTATCACATGAATTAGCTTTATTGCTTTATTGCTTCAGAACAGTAGATTAATGACGCTAATAATAGATTCTCATCAAAGTTTGTGTTCAAACTACAAAAGCATCGAGCTTAAATAATTCCATCACTTGTCAGACTACCTGCTACTATGGTTCTTTTTTTAAGTGGGTAGTACCACAAACATATTAAAATAAAAGAGTATGTACAAGTATAGGTGAGCACAAACCCATAAAGAAACCATCCCCAAATCACCTACACATCAAGACCACACCAAGATGGTGTAAGAGGCATATTCCCCCTATCATCCAACAAGAGAAGAAATAGAAGAATTAACATCGGAGTGAACTACCTACATATAAGTAACATGATTTAAAACATTAACCATATCCCTTCTACAAATAAGAAAATCCCCTGAAATAGGAAATAGTGTCAGAGCATTAAATAATAATTCATTCCCTTATAACTTTCCCTTTTAAAGCTATATATTGATCTGCCAAAAGAGTTTGTTCATGGTTTCTCTAAATGACTTTACACTGACAGTGCCTGTCCCAGAAAAATAAAGACATAAAAACACAACTAGTGCTATTTTCCAGGACTCGATTGACTTGAATTCAAAAGGCTAACCAAGTCTATTCTTATGTAAAACAAAAGTAGTAGCCAAGAAAGATAGAAAAGGATATTGATATATAGACAAATATACAATATCCTCTAATGCTTTAGAAGGATGCATTTGAACTATACAAGACACTTCATATCAAATTAGAATGCATTACCGTGTAATGGCCTAGATTAAAAGGGTATAGAATATGTCCCCCCCCCCCCTTTTTTTTTTTTGAAAAGTAGATGATATTGTATCAATAAATGGTGAAAAGGATGTGTATGTAAGAGTGAGACCTTATTGACCCCAAAAAGAAAAAAAGAGCATACAGAATGGATGCAGTAAAATTTTGTGCCCCCTCCATACCCCCCCCCCCCCCCAAAAAAAAAACCCTAAAATCCAAAAGGGACCCAGTCAATGGAGCCGGGTTGAAAGAGACCACGGCTTCTAGAAGTTCAAAAAAAAAAAATAGAGACATTAGAGTCCTTAGTGAGGAGTTCTGGAGTTGACAAGTCCTATCAACTAAGGAAAACATATGCCAAGGAGGTTTAACAAGACCGTTAATGACATTGCACAACAATCTGGTATCAATTTCAATGACAACCCTTCCATATAGATTTCGGGCCCAAATAATGATCAAGAAAATGCTCAAATTTCCTCCCTCGTATTAAGGCTGTTGTAAGAAAGGAAGAAGCAGCAGATGTAGCGGCAGTAGAAGCAGAAGAGGAAGAAGAAGCAACAACGAGAGAGGGAAGAGAGAGAGAAGCAACAGGAGGAGGAGGAGTAGCAGTAGGAGGAGGAGGAGAACCAGGAGGAGGAAGAGTTACAGAAGAAGAAGAAGGAGGAGGAGAGGACGAGAAAATGGTGTTACCCTACGGACGGTTGGGGACGGCATTGGGGGATGGCGTCGGCATGCTCGGTCCGACGGTGCTTGGGACGGCGATGCCGGGCTCAGCGATGGCGTCGAGGCTCCGACGCTTGGTGTCGGGATGACGATGCCATAGGTCGGAGAAAGGGGCTTGCGTGCTCGACCGACGATGCACGGTTCGGGATGGCGATGCACGGCGCCGAGACGGGGGATCGCAACGAGAGGCGATGGAGATGGCAATGCACGGTGCCGGGATGGAGGATCGCGGCGAGAGGCGATGGAGATGGCAATGCACGGTGCCGGGACGGAGGATCGCGGTGAGAGGCGATGGGGATGGCGTCGAGGGTTTCGAGGTTTCGCGAATGAGAGGGGAAAATAAGTGTCGACGATTTCAGGGGAAAATGGTCTCCGAGATTTTACGGGGGATGCCCAAATCCAAAATTTTAAGGAAATTTTTTTTCATATTTATGTTTTCAGGGATACCAAATGACTTAAAAAATAATTTTTTCCTGAAAACATTTTCTTTAATGAGATTTTACACCTAACCAAACAGACTCTAAATCTAAATTGAGTTTATGCAATTGGCAAGCTAGCTGGTTTGTTGCAAGAGAAAGACTTTCTGCACTTTCTGCAAGTGCAGAAAGTGCAGCTCCATCCCATGTGGCACCTGTCACATAGGATGTCACATGGACTCCATCTTATGTGGCACCAAAAAAACAAGTGCCATATGAGATGAAGCCTATGTGTCCTGCACTTTCTGCACTTGAAAGTGCAGAAAATCTTTGTCTTGTTGCAAAGTCCACTCATCAGGAGGTGCACTCCGAATCTTACGGCTTGATCTGTAATCTCAATGTGTGGCTGTTGTATGGATAATGGGAAACAAAGGTAAATATGCAAATCAGACCCCCACGACATGAAAAGAAGAAGAGAAATGGAGACTCGATCCCACCTCTATCAACGTATATCCTTACTTGGGCTGTTGGTTTCCTGTTTTTGTTCTGCTACTGTTTTGTGTGTTTTAGTGTTTCCTTTTCCCTTTTTCTTTTATTGTCCAAAAAAGAATGAAGATGAGGGCAAAAGAATAAGTGAAGATGTATATTTATTTTCTTTCTCTTAACAATATTTACTTCTTTCCGCTGTTCTTCATATTATTAGGTCTGCATGGGTTTCTCTTTTGACCAAGGAGAGACCACTGCCAGGCATGTATTTTCTTGTTTTTGTGCATGGTTTACACGTAGACCAGCTCTCCAACTCTTCCAATCATACAAGAAATATGGAATTTTACATGAACACCTTAACATGGAGAACCTATCGAAATATTAAGAAAGAGCTTTGAGAACATTTACCCATTGGGATGTTCTTCTCACATCTGCATGAGCCCCCATCCCCGTCTGCATGTTGGTAAACATTTGACGAGTTTTTTATAAAAAAACTGTTCTAGTTATTAGAGATGTCTTGTACTCGTCTGGCCATTTGTTTCTTGTATTGTGGGAATTAACTACTAATTGAGACGGAATGCTTGCAGAAATTCCCGGGAATGAATCCTAATAATGAGGGTAATGATGGTGGAATACATGTCATGTGGTGGTGGCGTGCGCACGGCAGAGATCCCGGTTTTGCGCGCTCGTCCTTCCGTGATAGACGGTGCACCCAACAGTCCAAAGCCATGCAAGTATGCAACTTGCTAGCCAGCCGCTCGCAAGGCATAAACTAGCTCTTTGATCTCCTTCCATCGTTTTCTCCCCGCCCAAAACAAAGCCTTTTCTTAGGAATAATGCACTCTCTTTGCTACTCCTTTGAGATCAGAGAAAGAAGAGACCTAAGAAGGAGAGAACAGTCACAAAAGATGAATACCTAGAAATATGGGTTAATTAATCAGGCTCAACACTTCATCAATTTGTTGCATATGGGTTGGAGAGAGGAAGCGGGGTTAACATGGATGTCGAATCTGGATTCGACAAAAAGTGTGAAGATTGAACTGTGAACCGCTTGTAAATGGATGGTGAAGAACATACATAAATTTGAATCGTGGGAACGTATGATCATGTAGATGCATGAATAGTCAGGTACCCTTTGACATCCCCATGTCCATGGATATGTACGTGATACTATTATATATTGGGTAAAATATTTTTTAGGTGGCAATCTCCCACACAATCTAATATATATAGGCTGCTATTGCTCCACTTGAAAGAAAGTTTAGGGCCACTTTCATATAATCCAGATAACTCGTGATTAGGACTGCAAACGAGTCGAGTCGAGCCGAGTATTATGATGCTCAAGCTCTGTTCGTTAATTTTTAATCGAGCTTGAGTCGAGCTCGAGCTTTATCGAGTATTGAAAATGGTTGTTCAAGTTTGGTTCGTTTAAATACTCGCGAGTTCGAGCTCTTAACGAGTATCTTAACGAGCCCAGTTGAATTTGCTCTTACTCGACTCGTTTATGAAATGAGCTTAAATTTTTGTTTGAGCTTGACTCGTTTACTTTACTAAACGAGTCAAATTCGAGTAACATTCGAGTCGAATTCGAGTTACTTGTCGAGTGTATTAGTTTGTCTACAGTCCTTCCTTTCATAATTTGTGTACTCACACCCTCATATTTAATATTTTACATTTTAATATTCATAAGTATTTCGTACCTTAACAAAAATTCTTTTAAAATAAATAAATATTAATATTTTCATATTTATAATAAGAAATTAATATTGTTCAAGTATATTAACGAGTAACTAATCAAGTATTTTAACGAGCATATTATCGAGTATCTTAACGAGTTACTCGCGAACATATTCGAATCGAACATATCTCTGTTCAAGTTCGACTCGTTTATGAATCGAGTTTATATTTTTGTTCAAGCTCGGCTCGCTTATCTAATAAACGAGTCGAGTCGAGTTTTTATCGAGCCGAGTTTCGAGCTACTTGTCGAGTGTATTGGTTCGTTTGCAACCCTACTCGTGATAAAAGAGATTTACTAGCCTATATAAATACTCCCGTCATTTTATTAAATTAGAAAATTTATCAGGATTTTATTAACAGTTTATTTTCAGGTCTAATAAAATGTTTGTGGTTATTCACCCGTCTTGGGCTTAGTTGGCCTCTTGCCCAATTTCAATACCTCCCACTCGCTACTTGGTTGCTGAAGAAAAGAAAAGAAAGCCTGTGGATTAATACAACAGAAAGATCTGATGGATCACATGAATCCCCGTCAGTCAAATCACATGAGAGACCACCCTTCCTTCGATGTTGTCCATTTAAATATGTTTGGTTGATCAGAGGCACAGATATGTAGCCAACTGCATGCGTCTGAACGCGTTGATGCTGCAGCAGTCAAAGTTGAACCAAGATCACATGGCTACTTGGCATTTGCGAAACAGTACTATACAACAGCCTTTGCTATCATTGTTCCATGATTGATCACACCCACCACCGTTCTACGAGCTTTTCAGGCGTTTTTATACTTGTCCTTGGTTGTGGCGCCGTATGTGCATACGCCCTCATTCTCTTCTCCTTTCCAGCCTGACTTCGAGCTCCCAGTTCAAGATCTGACAAGCCCACACACCCTCACATCGATCCCCAGCTCCCATCTCCTCCCCATCGGGGCTGCAGTACCAAAAAGAGAGATGGCCATGACGGGTTGCTGCAGGCCCTCGTTGCCTGCGGCTTCAGCAGCGGTCATGGTGGCTGCACTTCTCCTGAGCTGTTGTTTCTATCACTGCGTCTGCGGTGAGGGCGGCCTGTTGGAGCGAGGGGAGCAACACGGGAGGCTGCTTCTGCCGGCGCCGCCCTTGCATTCTTTGCAAACTATTCCGAGGAGGTTGCGGGATCCCAACAAGCAGGAACAAGTCAGCTTCAGGAGGATACCGCCCACGCCCTCCAATCCCACTCAGAACAAGTAAAAGATATATAACCCTTTTCATTAATTTGATCGTTGATTTTATTATGTTTTCCCTCCCGAGCTTTAGCATTCCAACGCGGCCGCCAAACACCACGCACTGGGCCCAGCGTGGTTCTCCACCAAATTAATTAAGCTGAGACTAATCTTCTGTAATTAACTCCATGGCAGGTTGAAACCTCGGAGAAATGGCCGCTGATGCAGACTAGTAGTGGTGATCTCTATGGGATCCTAAAAATTCACAGCCTAATCAGGGAATAAACCGGCACAAGTGCTTCTCAAAGGGTGACTCGGATTAGGAAGAGACCTTCGGCATTGCCCATGAGGAATTTATTCATATTTCTTCGTGCTTTTGAGGTTTTCTGTTTTAGGATGCGCATGCAGTCAAATTTTCCTCGAGATTTATATATACTTCCAAGTTGAAGTTTTGGGGTGTTGACCACTTCTCTTTCCCTGAACATATGCATGCATGAATTAGAGTTGCTTTGCTTGTAGATTGAATATTAGACAAATTTGAAAGTAAGCTCTTCCATTTGTGTGGCATCAATTTTGGGTGGATCTTATATATGGTTCTCTTAAAGAAACCAAGACGCCTAATTGTTCATTGGTGGCCGAAGTACATGTTTCATGCTCGCCACATATATCGTTACTTCTCTTTAGATTGTCTTTCTTTCTTCATCAAAAGGAATCGTGAAATATGATGGTTGATGATACTAACGAAAAAATTGCTTAATGGTTATAAGATGTTTGGTTGTATTTTTTATCATTTTTTTTTCTTAAATTTAAAAAAGAAGAAGACGATACACATAGATACGTTTAGTAAGTAGTTTCCTCCCCCCCCCCCCCCTGCGCACGCCGTGCCCTCCTCCTCCTCCGTTCCCTGCACGTGCCCTCCTCCTCCTCCGTCCCCTGCACGTGCCCTCCTCCTCCCCCCCCTCCGCCGGAAGACCTAAACAAGTTTTACATAATTTTTAAAAATTGACACTTCCTACCAAACAAATAATAGTATTTGTTTTAAAATTTTAGTCAAAAATAAATACATCATTATTTTTTAGGTAGAAGTAGCTTTTTTAAAAAAAATTGCTCCCCAAATACCCTATAAGATGAAAGATTCGGAGATGGTCATGACCCTAAAGCTATGCTAAATACTAATTACATGATAGACCAGCAATTTGATGCGCATGTTTTGCAACAACTTGTTTGCGAATTGGGGACAATGAGGGCCCATGAAATCAAGCAAGTCTGAGATCGCCCCCACAGATTCTTCACTATCTTCTCAAAATAAATCTGAAGGCCGGCCCTGCTCCAACTTTTTTTAAAATTATTAATTAAGTTAAACTATATATATTAATATCATTCTTAAAAAAATTTCAAAAACATTTCTGATCAATCTATTATTGGTGGGAGTTTGAACTCTTGACTTCTTCCTGATGTGATGTACGTGGAGTGCTACCACTCCTTGATATACAAGCCACTGCCCTAACTTAGGTTAGAAGTTAACGAAATAATCCTCTTTCAGTTGGGGTTATTTTATCAGTACTCTAAATCGTCAAAATTATTGTGTGCTTCACACTGTACTATTTCCAGGTATCCACGAGGGTTAATCACTTCCTGTGATCATTGGAATCATTGCACAGAAGGTTGATATGGACATCGGGACGTTGCCTCCAAGTTTCCTCCTCCTCATGATCAGTGACGGACACATAAATTTTATTCAATGGAATTATTCTTTTTTAAAAAAATTCTAACCAAATTAATTTAATAATTTTTTTAAAATTCCTAATAGGATTTTAAAAATTCAACGAAAATATGTTCTAAATCCGTCACTGCTCATGATCCAGTCCAGTGCTTAGGAGCCCAGGCAGTAACATTAATATGACCATCCTCACATGCACATGGTGCCTTTGGAAGCTTCACAAATCACGAAAGTTTTCCATCTGCTCCACATGGCCTTGAACTTCCATGACAATGTTCATCACCTAGAGCTGAAATATTTCTTACATCCGGTTTAATTATGTTTGGAGATAATTAAGAAAAGTTTCAAACTCAATATTTTGTTTATCTTTTAGTTTTAGTGGACGATATCAGGATAGTAACAAAGTGGTAGCTAGTATAACAATACTTTTTTCAGGAACATTAACTGGATTCACAGATTGTATTGATCTTTTCACATGCATGCTGCTCGATCAGCCTCGTCTAGATCTAGCGAGCGCGATCCCTTCCGTATGATATTGCTGAAATTTTTAATGTTTGCTTAGAAACATGTAGTACCTTTTTGCTCAGTTCTTTCTTCGATCGACCGCGGGGGGACTAATAATTGATAGAATGCTTCCAAAAGCCTCCTGCGAAGAATAACTGGAATATTTTGTTTGGTTTCACGTGATGGAGACGTGTGCATGCATGAGATCTTGGTCTGTCGTGTCGTTCTTCCGTAACAGACGACGTACACGAAGCCCATGGTATACGTGCGCTAGCTACGTCCACCGGCCGCCAGTATATATATATATATATATATATATATATATATATATATATATATATATATAATATATATATATATAAACCTGCCCTTTTTTTTGTTATCTTTTGCATCATTTTAACAGATGACTTCAGTTAAACTTCGTTATCTTTTGCATTTATTTTCTTATGTATCTGTTGGCTTCAAGGGAGCGGCATGGGTCTTCGTTTTGAGATCTATCGAAGATTAATTTATATAAACTCTTTGTCAACGTTCTCCACAGATGCACGCAAAGAGTGTCGATATTAACGGTGAATATGTTGGGTAAATGAGGTGTTAGGGGTAATATAAAAGAAAGGAAAAAACTCAAGGTTGATAAAGTAAAAAATGTATCAAAAGTTGTGCTAGTTTATTCTTATGTGTGAAGGTCTTTAATCTTACATAGGATATCCCAGGAGATAAGAGATTTCACAATCTCAAGAGTCTATGAGATTATATTTTATAGACATTGGTGGGGTTATGTTGAACCATATCACACACACGCGTGATGGCACGGTCCAGCTTAACTTGACATCTTTTTACTTCTTCTTGTTTGCGTTTTGACCCTTTTTTGGAGAGTTTGAAGCTCTTTTGGATCCGTTCTCTAAACCGGTCCATTGTTTTGGTCTATGCAAACGTTAGACGCTTGATATCGTGATTAGTTCTCCTAATCACAGTTAATCGACACCGAAACGTCTTCTCGACTCTCTGAAAGAGGAATCGCTCGCCGTCCTGTCACTCTTTCTCTCGCTCCTCTGACAACTGCGTCTCTCCCCCCCCCCCCCCCCCCCCCCCCCCCGATGCCATTGCTGCATCTCCGGCCGCTCTTTCGCCGGTGTTCGGTGCACGTCCTTCGTTCCCTACTTTTCCCTTTTATAGAAGAGGATTAGGTTCCATATAACATTTATTTACGAGATTAGAATAGGTGTGATTTCTAATCTCATGGTGGTAGTCATACTTGAGAGAAGATCGCCTTATCCGACACATTGTTATTGTGAGGGCGATATCTTCTCTAAAGGGAGTCTCCTTAGAGACGCTTCTACTACATTCATTTTCCTTTACTTTATGTATGTTTACAGCATGTTCATAATTACAGTCGATCTCATGTATTCTATATATATTTTAGTTGTTGTTATATGAATTATTTTCATATGCCTGTTTCATATAATTCTGTGTGCACATACTTATATCCGATGATTGTCATGATTGTGTCCTGTTACATATTATGTTTTTAACAGAATATATATGTAGAGAAGTGTATAGGATGCTACAAAATAGTAGTAGTAGCCTGAGAGATTTACTTTGAGTAAGAGTATGAAAGTTTAAGAGAGAAATAGCACATTTGGAGATGAGCTGAGAGAACTCAGGGAAGTACATTTTCGAAAATGATCAGATTATTTGATACATTTGCAGATGTTTCAGCATTTTCATCGTTCGTGATCTGGTTTGAAGACTAATTTTACAATGATGCTGTATTTCTATACCAAGTCTCTCGATCTGTTTTATTTTTTTATCTTTTTATTATGTAATATAGGTATTTCTAGCTATAGAAACTTATAGATTACCCAAACTTACTAATTTTTTCTTTAAAAGGAAACTTAAAACATGCTACTTAGATGGATAAATAGTTGGATCATTAATCTATCCTGTTAGAAAGAGGTTGAAGAATCCAAACATTAAGACGAATTTGTCTCATATTTGAGAGGATGAATGAGAGTGATCAGACGATTATAATAAGTTTGAAAAAGTTAGATGTTTACTCTTCCCATCCTAATGATCTACCGTGTTCCCTTTTTTCTGCTGTTTAATAAATCCGAACATATATCTTTTAACGTCAAAACTCAAAATCGTATGTAAACTTTCCTGCAAGGCTGTTATAATAATATTTAAAAGAACTGAAGAAATCATATAAATCGCTTCCAGGAAAAGGATCGAGCACAGTGGTGTTCTCTTCTGGAGATCCTGATTCCTCTCCACCTCCCCAAGATGAAAGAAAATATGCATTATATAGTAAAATCCAGTCTATTTTATCTGGAGGCCCGCGACTACATTTGACCTGTGATGTTTGGGCGGCCGTCGTCGTCTTCCCCCCATCTCCTTCTGCAACTTCCAGTTCTGGTTTTTCTTCTCTAATTCTTTTCTTTAATGGTGGTTAGAAGAGAAGGGCAGCTCGCAGAGGATCCGATGCTGGCCACCAAATGATTCTTCTTCTACGTGGTTCCCAATGAGCGGAGGCATCGCCCTTTTCCCTCTTCGTGGGGATCCGTGTTAGGTTTCCACTTTTTACTCATCTCTAGCTGTTAAGAAAACTTTAATCAAAGTGACGGACGGACCATGCCAAAAGGGTGGGAAGAAGAAAGGAGAGACCTATCAAATCTGACATGCGTATATATATATATATATATATATAATCTACCCAAAAAAGCTAGCTAACGTGCCATGGCGGCTGTCGTGAGCTCTGCCTTCATTTTTTTACCCTTCTTTTTCTTATATATGTGTAATATAAAAAAGAACCTTGTGCACATTATATAAATTAACTTATAAAATAATTATATATACATGTGTATCTTTTGACTTTTGTAAATTATTAAAAGTATCTTTGATATGCCCAATTAATTGTGAACAGACCCATATTATGTTGAAATCAAGACCTATCGGGACATGATGAGATGACATATCTTGACGATATTTTATAATTTTCAACTTTTGATGATATATGAATTGAAATCGCATCAATGCAGCTACTTAATATATGAGATCTTTTTACAATTTATGAAATTTCAAGACTGCATATATATGGAAGCACATGATATTTTAAAGAAGAGTATAAGCAATGTAAAGAGAATTATAGGCGTGACATTAATTTAAAGAAAAATATAAACAAAATCTCTATAAATTAAACACACAGAGAGGAGAGAGAGAAAGAGAGGTTTCCATAATATAGGCCTTCTAGATTAATAGGCCCACCACATGCCTGATATATACCACATGCCTGATATACGAGGTGAGTCTATTGATAGTGTTCTGTCTTTGCAATCAAATAACCTTATCCCACATATTATTGTACTTATTGCAACATCTACCATGAATGCCTCAACCTACAGCGGCTATCAAAATCGAACAATTTACATTGGGTAAATTTGATACACACCTAAGAAGTCCAAGAATATATATTCTAGCAGTACTTCTCCCTTTATAGGATTCTCAGTACTACTCTGCCCTCACCGTCCACTAGACACTGTGAACCCCCCACCACCACACACCATATTACCCGACAGACATCTTCTCCACTGCTCACTGCTGCAGCTGCCACAACTATAGTGACGCCGCTAATACCAAGGATTGAGCACGTTCCGTTGCACGTGACAACGTGGGCATTTTGCCTCGTTCGCAGTGAAGAACAGACTTCGAACTCGGTGCTTCAAAAATGATACTTGTCTACAATGCTTCGCGGAGAAAGGCGATTAAAACTGATCAGTGACAGCAGCCAGCTGCGATTCCAATAATTAACTAGAGCTCCCGCTCCCCATTCGTACGTACGTTGGTGATCACTTGGTCTCATCTGTTGGGTTGCCACACCTTCCTTAGCTAGCTTAGCTCCACACCATGCCCACTTCCATAATTTATATATACGAGTTGTTCTAAAATGCAGTGTGTGCAGATTACAACAAGAAGGGTGTGATGTGATCACATGAATCCTCGTCAGTCAAAACCCATCTCTCTGTGGCCGATCGAGATCACGTGCTATGGATACATGAGACCACCCCGCCCCACCACCCTCACATTTGAATGTTGCCAACTTAAAATATGGTTGATTGATGAGAGGTCCATAGGAGGTCGGTTATTAGAATTATAGGCAGTGTGGGGAGGGAGGATGAGGAAGAAGGGTTGGAACAGCAGTCAAAGTTAAAGCCGCATCACATGGCTGTTGGCACTTTCAGAACAATATAAAAGAGCAGTAGGTATAGCTGGTTTGCGACTGAACTGTTGATGACTGCTGAACAGATCGTTATCCCCCCTCCACACTAGCTAGTGCACCCATCCAGCACATCCTCATTTGCCTCCATTCGCCACTATCTTTGTCAAGTCGCTTGTTTGCCCATTTCCACCCCTGCTCTGCCCACTTCATACTCCACCCATCTCTCTCTCTCTCTCGCTTCCTTCCTTGTGGAAGTAGTAGCAGCACAAAGAAAAGCAGAGACGATGAGACATTGTAGGTGCTCGTTGCCTTCGGCTTCGGCAGTACTCGTGGTGACGACGCTCCTGTTGAGCTGCTGCTTCCACGCGTCTCTGTGCGAGGCAGGCAGCCTGTCGAGGGAGCGAGGGGTGCTGCAGCATAGGAGATTGCTTCGACCAGCACCGCCACCCCCTTCTTCCTCCAGCACTCTGCAAAACATCCCGAGGAAGTCGAGAAAGCCCACCAAGCAGGAGCAAGTCAGCTACCGGAGGATACCCCCCACGTCCTCCAACCCCACCCAGAACAAGTAATTAATCGATCCTCTTCTGATATATACATATACCCGTCCATTCCTTGGTGTGAACTCCTCTTCTGATATATATACCCTCACAGCTGATATAGGAGCTCATCTTCTTATGATCATCGTTTTAATCATCTACGAGCCCGCCCAACCCCAGACTTTATATGACGTTCTGATCCGAAACGCAACTTAATTGGAAGCTGAAACTGTATGTCTTTTCTGATTTCTCGGCAGATCAAAGCCTCGGTACAACGGGCCGGGGAACCTGAAGAACTTGAGAGGAAGACGACGGTAGGCGGAAGGAAGGACCGCCAGAGGTCCATACGCATGGCAAACATGGAAGACGACGATGTAGTTTTAGCTTCGGATCCTTTTTTTTTCTCTTCTTTACTTCTTTGCATTAACAGGACGAGGGGCAGAGGGATCGAGAAAAGAGAGGTGGTGATTGTGCTCTTGCCTCCCTCAACTGTGCCTCTCGTTCCTCCTTTTCGTTAGTCTTTTTTGTAGTGCAGTTAGTACTGGTTAGGAAACTGAAGAAGCCTGCTTGTTTAGTGATAGGGTTTGTAGCAAGTACATACGAGACCCATGTACAAGAAGCGACCTGTTTAATTAGCCTTGTTAACCTGATGCAGTGGAAGAAAGGAAGATGCCTTTTGCCTGGCACGAACTTGCTCTTTCCTTCTTCCTTCTTTCGTTATTCTATAAAGATAATTAAAATGCTCTCTGAATACTTTATAAATACTCTCTTTACTTAATAGTAACAGTTTTAACTTAGCAAAACAGGCAACACTTTATTTAACTAACGGAAAGAGACAACTAGTCATCATCGTCCTTATTGGCCCTTATCATTGTTTTGGGCCGGGCCAGCTGTGGTCACATCATTATGAGATTGGTTTAACTACATCTCACATTGTTTTTGTCATCATCATCATCAGCAGCAGAGTTGTCATTCCTTGCCTCCAACAATTGATCATGCATCATGACGTGTATTAATATTCTAGGCAAGGACATGTAATCTTGTGATCTTGCTATTCTTCCGGAGTATTCTTTCTGGCAGCATCTAAAGAAGGATGGTGTTATTCTTCTGCCCCCACCCCACCCAAAATGGCATTCATGTGGCTATAGAGTGCTGAATGCATATGATTAATCAGAGATGGCTGGTGCGACAGGGAGAATAGTAGGATCTTTTATGCAAATTGTGGAAGAGAGATGCTAGCCTTTTACTTACTAGTAAGAGAGAAATTTGGGGGGCAAGGGTTGGATAGGAAAATGATTTAGTAACATATTTTCTCAACACAACTTTTAAGGCACCAATCAAAATATACCACAACCCTCTCTTTTATGAGGTGATTCTGACTTCCTCCTGACAAATCATGATGTGGTACATTTTAATGGTTTGTGTCAAACTTGATGTCAAGAAATGGTGTTGATAAACCAATTTCTGGTTGAATAAGGAAGGCTCAAGTTAGGAATAAGAGGGGAAGGAAAAGTGTAAATCTTCGTTAATTGATCCTGAGATGGTTAACTTGTGGGGGAAGTGAAACTAACGAAAAGACAAGGGCCCAATTATTCTGTGAAATATTTGCCGAATTAGACGGATAACATACATTTTAGAGAAAGATATATAGTTGATATTTATTTTTTAAAGCTTTCGAAGTCGTTCAATCTTTAATCAGTGAATGAGACTTGTTGTAGCATTGGTGGTCCACTCCGCTTCTTTTCTCTTATACAGGGTAATTTTAGTGCTGCAGAACAGCTCACTCAAGTATGCAAAGAGTCCTTAACCAATCAAGTGAAAGAAATCCATAAACACTTCAAGTCCTCAACAAAATAGGTCCAAAAAGTTTTACTCGTTTTAATGTGGCATATTAAAGCGAGCATTAGGATCGCGTACGCTTTGGGGTACTATTCCACCCTTTTATCATCCCATTTGTGATTCGTATTCACTTTTACTGCAAAATTGGATAAGAAAGATGACAATGAAAAACAACATAGTAAAGAAACGACAACATAATATTCGTCAATACACTCGGATAGAATGCATACACAGACATATTCTATTAACAGAACAATCGTAGTTGGTGTATAAAATATTAACATCTTAAAATCGCAGACGGCGATGACAACGCCAATTCCTTTTAAGACAAAAAGAAAAGGATTGAATGCAAATTACATTACACCCAACTGAAGACACTTCTGAACTATAGTTCTATATACCATCAGATACTTCAACAGCAGAAGTTATAATCACATTAATTAACCAACATTGCGTCCCATCCATAGAGCTGGGTCCAGATAATTGCGTTCCAACTCGCCCTATAGCTAGCAACATTAAGGTCTACGAAAGCCTTTGGAAATTGTCATCTGGCACTGTGGATGAAAGCTACGTCACAAAACATATTCTCCGACACAAGCAATTGGTCTCGTGGGAGAGAAGTCCTTATCTAGGTGTGGGTGAAGTACTGCATTAAACACAAAATTTCGCTGTCAAAAATGTAGGCCAACTCCAAACAGGTGGGCTAAAAGCCTAAAACTTAGAATTGTGGTGATGAGGTGAATAAAAAATTGCACAAATGAAAATGGAAGAAAGATGTAAGATAAACCTAAAAGACTTTCTCGAGGACCTAGCGAAGAAACAATAACATGAAGGGTAGTATTCTATGATTGAAATGTACAAGTGGTCTTCCATCTGAGAGGAAGTGAGTGCATTACTCAAATCTATTGCATACACTTTTATTCAAACTTGCACCTCAGCTAAAATCTGGAAAGCACTAATCGGAATAATTTACACTATACAGAACGTAGCCAATTTAAAAAAGTACAAGAAGAAACCAGTAAATACTATTTCCTCTGCTTAACGAATTATTCATCTCTCTCATAAAACTAACCTCATCTTAGTGCGCCACGATAAGTTCATCCAGATAATCAGCATCAGCACTTTGAGGGGGTGCTAATATATCATCATCTGTTGTAAAATGATATCCCTCGCCAATAGCTCTTAAAAGCTGGTAAACTTCGAACATTGTTGGCCTCTCCTTGGGAGCAGACAGAACACAAGCACATGCAACCTTAATGAACTGGAGAAGCTCCCCATCACAGCCCTTTCCAATCAAAGACTTGTCAATTGCATCCTGAAGGAGGGAACCGTTTGAAAGGTAAGTAATCCAGTCAACCAGTGTGCCTTTGAAGCTCTCTGGAGCACTAGACACGTGTGTAGGTCTTTCTCCAGTAACCAACTCAAGTAGGACAACTCCAAAGCTGAAAACATCACCCTTTGGTGTGGCCACAAGGGTACGTGCATATTCAGGGGCCACATAACCCAAGTCTCCAAACTCACCATTTACAAAAGTACTAAGATGTGTGTCAACTGGATTCATTAACCTTGCAAGACCAAAATCAGATATCCTGGGCTCATAGTCCTCATCTAAGAGGATGCACTTGGAACTTATGTTACGGTGAAGTATACGAGGATTGCAATTATGGTGAAGCCATGCTAAGCCTCTAGCTGACCCAATACCGATTTTCAGCCTGATAGGCCATTCCATAGTCTGTCCCTTGGCATCAACCTGATGCAGCTGATCATGTAATGTCCCCTTTGCCATGTGTCCATACACCAACAACCTCTCTTTCTTGGCAACACAAAAACCAAGAAGGGGAACTAGGTTTTTGTTCCGCACATTTCCTAGTGTTGCCATTTCAGATTCAAACTGCTTTTCAGAATGTTGAGAATCCTGAAGTCTCTTTACAGTGAGAAATGAGCCATCCGGAAGTGTTGCTTTATACATGGTACCTGTCCTACCTATGCCAATGATTGTCTCTTTGTTGAAATCATTGGTGGCTTTCATCAGATCACTCAGTTTCATCTTCGATACTGATTTCTCAAAAATTGAAACCTAAATAATGCAGCACCGTTGTCAGCACATTGCTGTTTCTTGTAGAAAGCAAATTAGAAGATATATCATATTATTCATTTCATAAGACCAATTAGTAGATAAGATGAACTTACCTTAGCACCTTTGGTTCCCTTGATGTTCTTTGCCCACTTGTTACCTTCAACATCTTTTTCCTTCTTGACAGAAACTCTACGTAAGCAAATAAAGAGAATAACCCCAACCGTGACAGTAGTAAATAACACTCCACCAACTGCAGAGCCAATGATGACTCCTGTATTACTCTTTTTTTTGGTGGGCTGGCAAGGTGCTAAAGGAGGTCCACAAAGACCACGGTTATTAGCAAAGTTAGAGGATATATTGGGATTGAGTCTAGGGATGACTCCTGTCAAGGAGTTGTCTGCAACATTCAATGATGTAAGTCGACTGAGCTGGCTGAGTGTTTGAGGGATACTGCCACTAAGCTGGTTATGCTGAAGGCTGAGAGCATTAAGGTAAGAGCAATTTCCCATGTCCATTGGAATTTCTCCAGAGAAATGGTTAGACGACAAATCGAGTGTTGTCACATAATGTATTCTTCTAGTACAGAGATCTGCAGGAATCAGTCCTGAAAGGTTGTTGCTTGAGAGATCCAATCCAGTCATGCTGGTGCAATTTTCAAGACCGGAAGGAAACTGGCCTTCAAGCCCCATGTTAGAAAGCCGCAAGTTAAGGACCTTATTTTCATCAGGATGCCAGCATTCTACACCACTGAACTTGCAGATAGACCCTTCAACAATATTAGAAAAATTCCATGAACTCGCTAGGTAGCCAAGGGGGTCTTTTAGTGATTCCTTTATTTTTCTCAAGCACATAATATCACTTTCAGTACCATAGCATGTATGGCTCAGCAACAACCACATGACAACATGAGAAAGTGTAGAAATTTGTCTATATTCCATCACAGTGGATAAAATGCTAGAAACAAGTATCCAACTGTCCAAAACCAATGTCCTAAAACTATTTTCTATGCTTTATCTTCCATTAGACTTGTCTGTAAATGGTCAAAACTACCTGCATGAAATCCATTTCATATAAAAAAGTTAGAACTGACACACTAGCATGCTAACCTGGAAATTATGCGACAAACTAAAACATAACATCCGAAAGACAGAAGATCCACCGGGGTACAAAGGTTCATGAAACCAGTACCATAAAAATCAAAATCAAGTCCATTTCACCAAGGCGCATCTCACATAGAAAAAAACTCAACAAATTCTATAAGTTTCATGTCAACAAGCTGCTCAGAGTGTTTAGCTGAGCAAATTTTATAAAAAAGCGGGAGATGGAAGATAGACACTAAAAGTTAGCCTGACTCCATTTGAGCAGGACTGATTTTCAAATGGTTGACATTTTAGAAGACTATTTCTTATGCTGATTTAGGAGTTTGTATAGAAACTTTAAATACCTCACAAAATAAATAGATCCTTTGATACTTACAAGCTGGAAACTAACCCCCCCCCCCCCAATGCACAAGCAATTCTACGAAACCCATGTTGTTCCTCTAAGGATGAACAAAATAGGCTCTTAAATGTCTCATCCAGTGCCAGTATGAAGTTCTTAAGAGAGAGGCACATGTAACTAATGCAATAACTGCAAAACATATCTCACAACAAGCCAGTGAAAGAAAGACGTGTGGTTGTTTCCAGACTTCAATGTACAAGCATCATTTAGTGAAGCTCTCTCTAATTGATGCTCCATTAGGCCCCCCAAGAAAGAGTAATGACACACAAGAAAGTAAATTCACGACTAAAATCAACACTTCCTACACGTTCCAAAAAATATCCTCAACCTGACAAGTTATGAAAGAATCACTCGCCTTTTCTTGGGGAAGGGATGTGGGAAGGAAAGGGTTGGTAGGGGGTGCTGTCTACAACTCTACGTTTCAGCAAGGAGATTATGGTCAAATTGTCACTTTTTGCATTATGTTTTTACACATCTGAACGAGATACCGCTTACAAGCCATGAACGGGACAAGAAAACTCATGAAAAATAACCAAAACAAGGTAAAAGTAGCTTCATCGGCTTAAATGATGATAGGCATCCAAATCTCCAAGCGACAGAGCTGAATCAGATGCCTGTGTGAACTGCGTGATTAACGTGATAACTGACACAACATAAAGTATCATGACGTGAATGAGGTTTAAAAAAAAAAAAAAACAATTGACTTCACATACAACCTTTTCACCAGCCACAAGATATCTGACACACTTGTACATCACCTTAAGCCTATAATTAAATCCATAAATTGTTCAAGGAATAGACAGAAAAAACGGCTGAGAGAGAATGGAAATTTAAAAAACCTCAGAAAATTGTGCACATATGCTGAATCGGTCTCACCTCACTGGCTCACTCGCGGTAAAAAGTGTACCCCACAGAGAAGAACGATCACTCAAAGAGAATACTAGATGTAAAGTGAAAGCCAATTTAATAAAAGAAAAACTCAATTTAACAAGGAAAGAGCTACGATCCGCTACTACGTAATCTTAGCAGCAATCTTCTTCATTGCCGCCCTGCCCAGCCACGATCGCAACAGTCCGCGAAGACAATAGCCATAGAGGAAAAACCAATACACAGAGAGAGACGCCAAAATCACAAGATCAAACGCACAGACCAAAGAGGGACAGCTCCAGATCCCGGAACAGCCCGCCAATTCACTTCGGCAAACACGACGCAGATCTCAACCGCCCCTCATCCTTAACCAGTCAGAGTTCGGAGACTCACCGCCGCTCGATCCCCGCGGCGAGCATAAGCAGGAGCAGGAAGTAGAGGAGAAGCAGAGGTCGAGATCAACGGAGAGGGAGGGAGGAGACGGGGTGGTGGAGGAGGGGAGAGGGCGGCTGCGAGGTGGGAGGAAATTGTGGACGCGGAAGAAACGAAGAGCAACGACCAGAGAGAAAGAGAGAGAGAGGCGACGACTTCTTTTATTGCCTTACTGCTACTGCTACTACCATTTTCGCCCCCTTTGCGCCCCCACACTTACGCCGGGCAGAACTCGGAAGTCCAAACCCCCGTTCGCACAACCCCCGCCCTACCATGATGGTTTTAGCTTTTTTTTTTTTTTTTTTCAGACTCCAAATCTCCGATACCAAGTTACCAACCCTGCTACTGGGGGTGTAAACGAGTCGAGTCGAGCCGAGTAGTATGTTGTTCAAACTCTGTTCATTAATTTTTAATCGAGTTCCAGCCGAGTTCGAGTATTGAAAATGCCTGTTCAAATTCGACTCGTTTAAATATTTTCGAGCTCGAGCTCTTAACGAATATCTTAACGAGTTTAATTGAATTTGCGAGTTCGTATATATAAGTAAATCCAATCCAATCTACAAGTAAAAAACTGATCGTTCATAAGACCTAAATTTATCTTATTTCTACTTCATATCTCAATAGTTTTGATAAGTTGCTTAATTTAACTATTTTAATATAATGTTTAAAATATATTCATAATTTATCACAAATAATATGAAATTAATAGATAGACACTGCAAGAGATGGGGTTGGTGCGCGAAAAGGTATGGGCGGTGTTGTAACTCCCGCTCAGAGCCCCCTTTCTACACCGTCGATGACTGTACTGCGGTCGTCGAGAGCACCGTCTACTACTGACGGATGGTCCCCAGTGGTCGTCGGAGATGCCAGTGGCCGACAACGCGCCCCTCGGCCCCGCCGGAGGGCTCACCTACTGCGTAGGTTGGTCTCGGGAGGAAGAAGATGCTTGATATGCTGGGGGACCTTGCAACACTAAATTTTGTGTTCATGCCCCTATTTACATGATTTGTGTATATATCCTCATTTACATAATTTGTGTATATACACTGTGGATTTAGTCTATGACATTTAAGCCCTCATAAATATTTTATATTGTAATAATAACTGTATAAAAACAAATAAATATTTTTATATCAATATATACTTATTATATTTAAAGAAATATTTAAACGAAGTGTTAGCGAGTACTTAGACAAGCTCTTAACGAGTATTTAATCGAGCTCTTAACGAACTCTTAAACGAGCTGTTCACGAGTATAATCGAGCCGAGCTCATATGTGTTCAGACTCGGCTCGTTTATGAATCGAGCTTTTTTTTTTGTTCAAACTTGGTTCGTTAATTAAATAAACGAGTCGGACCGAGCTTTTATCGAGTCGAGTTTCGAACTACTCGTCGAACGTATCGGCTCGTTTACACCCCCACCTGCTACCCACCTTAAAGTGGAAAATTTGGACAAGAAAACGAGAACTCTGCTTTTACTATGGGTTTATCTTTTTTTTTTTTCCTTTTAGAACTCTGCTTTTATTATGGGTTTAACCTTCTTTTCTCTTTTAGATTTTTTTTAGACATGATTTTTTTGTCAAGATATTTTCGAGTCCTTTAATTACATATAAACTTAATAATTTTTTTGAGATAATGCTGTATATACTCCTTGACAATAAAATTGAGAAATATTTATTATTCTCTGTATTTTATAATAAAATTAATGTGAGTTATTTAGGAAGTAATTTTATTAGTTAAGAATTTAATAAAAAAAGATAAATTAATTAAAAGTTTCTATAAATATTGACTTATTTTCTAGTTTCTGACAGAATTGTAATTTATTACATTAAGTATTATCTCTTGTTGCAGTATATGTTAAATTTTGTTACAACTAAAATTTTTCTTATTACACAATTGTTAATTAATTTATCCTAAAAAAAATCTCTCATTTAATAAATTAAATTATTTGTTAAATAATCTACCTCAACTTTATTATAGGAAAGGGAGGGCATCTAACATCTTCCCCTAACCATATTTGTGCATTGATTGCAATGGACTCTCATTAATGATAAATTTTGGGACACTTAACGGATGATGACCAAAGGGAGTGTCTTGAGAGAGCGAGAATAGCACGACTCCGCCTTGTTCGAGTCTGGTGTTTTAGGTCTTAGATATTTCGATGAAGAATTGATAAGATTTTAAATTGTGAAAAATCTTTTAAAAATAGAAATGGTGAATGTTCGAAATATGGTTTGCACTCTTCTAGCAAACTTGTGTCAGAATATCTTGGCAACACTTTTATCTTCTTCAACAATATTTCTCCCTAAGAATTTTTACTACTCTTTGTTAATAGAAAGTAACAGAAAGGGCGTACATGAATCTCTCAAAGGATATGCCGAAAAGTACGAATCTACAATAGATTCTTATGCAGTTTTCCCGTTAAAAGGGGTATGTACGAAAGAAAGGAAAAAAAAAAAGAAAAAGAGAAAAAAATCATCTCATTTATTTATTATTATTTATAATACTGTCAAGATCAAATGATACAATTATAATATATTTTGATCCGACTCGTGTCAATAAAAATTCGACACGATAGATTTCAACGGCACAACCAACCTTAATCCCTAATCAACAAATATAAATTTCAAATAAATAACAAAAAAGAATAAGTTATGACAGGAAAGAAATAAAAAGAAATAGCAAGACCACACACTATTCGAGTTCATCTTATTATGGTACAGATCGAACTGTGTTGCACAGACATGGTATAGTTTCAATTAAATGATATAATAATAAAATTATTAAAATATTAAATAAAAGAGAGAGAATTAAATTGACTGTGTTAAAGATTTGTCAAATATCTAACATGATATGATACGATCGTGTCACCGTGATACGTTACAATTTGGCAAATCTTACACACTACGACTGCAGCTATCACTGGAGTTAGAGATGAGGTAAAAATAAAAAATAAAAAACAAAAAAACCGCACACTACAACTGCAGCTGTCACTGGAGCTGAAGATGAGCTCGGGATGAAGAGGAAAGAGCAGAATCCCATCACATAAATTAATTAGGTCTTTAATACAAATATTAAAAAGGATGATACTCCAAGCCTTTACACACACACCCACCCTGGGGTCCTTTCACCACTAAGTGACTAAACTATATGCGAATTAGATTACGCTTTTGTGGGCACCCAAGATTTTCGAATTTCTTATTGAGAAAAATTAAAAGGTGGGGATCTGGATTGTTTTGAGGGGCGGGCGAAGAAAAGAATGGACAACGACGACACCGAGTCAAAAGACCCGAGCCGGGTGTGGGGCCCACCCGGCTTCTTCGACGCTTCTTCTGCGTCCGGGCGGTCGCTGTCGGGTTGCGTCCGAACGCGCCGGGTGGGGGGGGGGGGGATCCTTCTCTTTTCCTTTTGGTCTTCCGTGGAAGCGCGTTCTTGGTGTTTGGCCACGGTGCCGGTTTGCAAGAAGAAGTCTTCTCCTTGGCTTTCTGGGATTCCGTTTTTTTTAACCCTTTATATTTTTTCCACGTCAAAGGTCGTCCAGAGTGATGAGGAAGAGTTGCGTACTCCACGCCCGCGCCCTGCATCTGCCTTTGGGAGTGCGGAATAATTGATCAAATCAGCAAAAAATATTTACGAAATTAACCTTCTTATGTAATTTTAATTGTAAAATTATCACTTTTGGTACGAGAAATACTTGTATTAGATCATTCTAACATAAATATGATGTGAATAGTAAGAGAATAATTCAATTGATTGAGAAGATCCGATAAGACTTTTTTTTTCAGTCAATGATATTACTTTTTTTGCAATGCGTTCTGTAATAAATATATATTCTCTTCTGCATAAAAGTATTTACGAATGTTCTTAATATTTAAACTCGTGAGTGTAAAAAATATTAATATTAAAAAAATAAAAAATTGTCCTTATGTTAATACTTATTATCTATTGCTTTTTAACAGAAGTTAAATTCTTAATATTTTTGCCCTCGTATTTATTTAAGAGGCTTATTTTGATTATTACGCATATAAGAGTGGTATTTATGCATTTATATCTGAAAGAATACTTTTTTACAATTATTCTCAACAAATAAGATTTTTTGATATTCTTATATATAGATTTTGAATCATGAAAGTAAGATGACCAAGAGAGTAGGTTCTCTTACGTCGAAGAAAAGGCCTCAATACCTAAAGGGTGAAAATCCACCTCACGTGTAAATGCGAGATTATTGAGAGCTTCTATTTTTTTTTTATCTTGTCTTATAGTGGGAATTAAATGTTTTGGAGCAATACTACAGTAATTGTTTGTCATACTTATCTTC
The DNA here is from genome assembly GCA_014218235.1 of Colocasia esculenta. Taxonomy (NCBI): domain Eukaryota; kingdom Viridiplantae; phylum Streptophyta; class Magnoliopsida; order Alismatales; family Araceae; genus Colocasia; species Colocasia esculenta. The sequence continues at coordinate 191,007,276 of CM024754.1, read as the reverse complement.
CAATAGTTTGATATATATATATCCATATTAGAAATTATTATGTCGTGTGGACAACGAGGATCTTCTGGAACGTTGACCAAAAGCAACTCGGAGCCTTCTAGTCTTCTGCCGTGAGATGCCCGCCCATGACCGCGTCCTAGCATTTGGACAAAGCTGTCCGCTCGGTGACGAACACAAGCAGACGAGCTGGCAGTGAGGGTGTGAACCTGCGACCAGGACAAGAACAAGGAAGGGAGAAGAAGAACGACCATGACAAAAGATTTTGGGAACGAGATTTTCTCATGAGAACACAAAATGGTTATATGACGGAATACATACATATAGAAATAAGGTAAGATAGATTTTGGGAAATTGTCTCGTGAAGAGAAATTCTTGTCATTCATGACTTGAGGGATTATTATGTCTCAATGACTAGCACACTTTGAGCAAACATTCAAATATCCAAAACGAACACCGATGGCACAAAACAAAACCCCATGCATAGTTCCGTGGTTCATATCATGAGCAAAGTCTTAAGTTCAAATATCACTTTCTGCAATTATACAAAAGATCATTAACATTATTAGGAGGCCATATGTAGATCTCAAGGACTTGCGAGAAGGACATTTATTGAACAACTAGATGCAAAGGTTTCACAAACATGGCATCCGCATCCTTATCACTCGTGGTGCACACCAAGGAGACTGCAGTTTATTGATATGTTCATCTGGAATAGCAAAGAGAGAGAGCAAATTTTAGAATAACTGGCACCAAGCTACGACTTCGTGAGCCCTGTGCACACAGGTTCATCACTCCCTGGAAACCAGGACAAGCTGTTTTCCGACATTCCGACCGGTGAAGAGGCCAATAAGTGCAGATGGAGCCTTCTCTAGGCCTTCGACAACGTCTTCCACATATTCCAGCTTCCCTTCCCTTATGTATTGGATTGCCAGCTCTAGGAACTGTAGATATAGGTGCTTGTGATCTGGTTCAATGAAACCTTGCATCCGTATGCTTTTTGTCACAAGACAGAACAGGGCCGCAGACGGCGATCCGGCCGAAGACATTCATGTTCAGAAGAACTGCGTCCAGCATGCGGCCTCCAACATTTTCAAAGTACATGTCTATACCTTGGGACAATGCCTGGTAATCAAAATAAGACGACACTACACCACAAAAAACACTCTTACGTCGTAAAGATGCATGAAATTGCTTTGAAACAAATAAAGGCCAAATCAGTGGGAAAGAGTTCGACCAGAAAATCAACTGCATGTATCTGACTAGCTAAGTGATAGATGATGATGACTTATTTTTCTTTCTGTATCACTCTTTTTTTGGGGGGGGGGGGGGGGGGCTGGCAAGGTGCTAAAGGAGGTCCACAAAGACCACGGTTATTAGTAAAGTTAGCGGAAATATTGGGATTGAGTATAGGGATGAGTCCTGTCAGAGAGTTGTATGCAACATTCAATGATCTAAGTCGACTGAGCTGGCTGAGTGTTTGAGGGATACTGCCATTAAGCTGGTTATGCTGAAGGCTGAGAGCATTAAGATAAGAGCAATTTCCCATGTCCAGTGGAATTCCTCCAGAAAAATGGTTAGACGACAAATCAAGTGTTGTCACATAATGTATTCTTCTAGTACAGATATCTGCAGGAATCAGTCCTGAAAGGTTGTTGTTTGAGAGATCCAATCCAGTCATGCTGGTGCAATTTTCAAGACCTGAAGGAAACTGGCCTTCAAGCCCCATGTTAGAAAGCCGCAAGTTAATGACCTTATTTTCATCAGGATGCCAGCATTCTACACCACTGAACGTGCAGATAGACCCTTCAACAATATTAGAAAAATTCCATGAACTCGCTAGGTAGCCAATGGGGTCTTTTAGTGATTCTTTATTTTTCTCAAGCACATAATATCACTTTCAGTACCATAGCATGTATGGCTCAGCAACAACCACATGACAACATGAGAAAGTGTAGAAATTTGTCTATATTCCATCACAGTGGATAAAATGCTAGAGATAAATATCCAACTGTCCAAAGCCAATGTCCTAAAACTCTTTTCTATGCTTTATCTTCCATTAGACTTGTCTGTAAATGGTCAAAACTACCTGCATGAAATCCATTTCAAATAAAAAAGTTAGAACTGACACACTAGCATGCTAACCTGAAAATTATGCGACAAACTAAAACATAACATCCGAAAGACAGAAGATCCACCAGGGTACAAAAGTTCATGAAACCAGAACCATAAAAATCAAAATCAAGTCCATTTCACCAAGGCGCATCTCACATAGAACAAAACTCAACAAATTCTCTAAGTTTCATGTCAACAGATGTACATTGTTTGTTGAGGCAAGCTGCTCAGAGTGTTTAGCTGAGCAAACTTTATAAAAAAGCGGTAGATGGAACATAGACACTAAAAGTTAGCCGGACTCCATTTGAACAGGACTGATTTTCAAATGGTTGACATTTTAGAAGACTATTTCTTATGCTGATTTAGGAGTTTGTATAGAAACTTTAAATACCTCACAAAATAAATAGATCCTTTGATACTTACAAGCCGGAAACTAACCCCCCCCCCCCCCAATGCACAAGCAATTCTACACAACCCATGTTGTTCCTCTAAGGATGAACAAAATAGACTCTTAAATGTCTCATCCAGTGCCAGTATGAAGTTCTTAAGAGAGAGGCACATGTAACTAATGCAATAACTGCAAAACATATCTCACAACAAGCCAGTGAAAGAAAGACGTGTGGTTGTTTCCAGACCTCAATGTACAAGCATCATTTAGTGAAGCTCTCTCTAATTGATGCTCCATTAGCCCCCCAAAGAAAGAGTAATGACACACAAGAAAGTAAATTCACGACTAAAATCAACACTTCCTACACGTTCCAAAAAATATCCTCAACCTGACAAGTTATGAAAGAATCACTCGCCTTTTCTTGGGGAAGGGATGTGGGAAGGAAAGGGTTGGTAGGGGGTGCTGTCTACAACTCTACGTTTCAGCAAGGAGATTATGGCCAAATTGTCACTTTTTTCATTATGTTTTTACACATCTGAACGAGATACCGCTTACAAGCCATGAACGGGACAAGAAAACTCATGAAAAATAACCAAAACAAGGTAAAAGTAACTTCATCGGCTTAAATGATGATAGGCATCCAAATCTCCAAGCGACAGAGCTGAATCAGATGCCTGTGTGAACTGCGTGATTAACGTGATAAACAACTGACACAACATAAAGTATCATGACGTGAATGAGGTTTAAAAAAAAAAAAAACAAACAATTGACTTCACATATAACCTTTTCACCAGCCACAAGATATCTGACACACTTGTACATCACCTTAAGCCTATATTAAATGCATAAATTGTTCAAGGAATAGACAGAAAAACGGCTGAGAGAGAATGGAAATTTAAAAACCTCAGAAAATTGTGCACATATGCTGAATCGGTCTCACCTCACTGGCTCACTCGCGGTAAAAAGTGTACCCCACAGAGAAGAACGATCACTCAAAGAGAATACTATATGTAAGTTGAAAGCCAATTTAATAAAAGAAAAACTCAATTTAACAAGGAAAGAGCTACGATCCGCTACTACGTAATCTTAGCAGCAATCTTCTTCATTGCCGCCCTGCCCAGCCAGGATCGCAACAGTTCGCGAAGACAGTAGCCAGACAGGAAAAACCAATACACAGAGAGAGACGCCAAAATCACAAGATCAAACGCACAGACCAAAGAGGGACAGCTCCAGATCCCGGAACAGCCCGCCAATTCACTTGGGCAAACACGACGCAGATCTCAACCGCCCCTCCTCCTTAACCAGTCAGAGTTCGGAGACTCACCGCCGCTCGATCCCCGCGGCGAGCATAAGCAGGAGCAGGAAGTAGAGGAGAAGCAGAGGTCGATATCAACGGAGAGGGAGGGAGGAGACGGGGTGGTGGAGGAGGGGAGGCAGAGGGCGGCTGCGAGGTTGGAGGAAATTGCGGACGCGGAAGAAGCGAAGAGCAACGACCAGAGAGAAAGAGAGAGAGAGGCGACGACTTCTTTTTATTGCCTTTTTGCTACTGCTACTACCATTTCGCCCCCCTTTGCGCCCCCACGCCTACGCCGGGCAGAACTCCGAAGTCCAAAACCCCGTTCGCACATACCCCCCCCCCCCCCTCCCCCCCGACCTACCATGATGGTTTGAGTTTTTTTTTTTTTTTCTTTTTTTTTCCCAAAAACTCCAAATCTCCGATACGAAGTTACCAACCCTGCAGGGTTCGCCCGTGCCGCCCGTACCGCGGCGGCACGGGCGAACCGCACCGTGCCTGGGGCTCGGCGAGCCCCAGGCACGGTCGGGTCACCCCTTGGGGGTGACCCGAGTGTGCCGCGGCGGCACGCCGCGGCACACAGCGGACCGGTACGATCCGGTCCGCTAACTTCGGTTTTTTATTTTTGTTTTCGTACTTTTTTCGTATTCTATGTGTTTAAGTGATCTAAATGATGTCTAATTGAAATAAAAATTTCAACATAAACTAATTAAGAGATGATCTAAATTATAATAATTTTATTATAATTTTTAAATTATTTTTTTGTCAAGTAAAAATTATCTTAAAAATTAGTAAATTGACTTAATCTCAACATCTAAGGAATTTAATGGTGTCTAATTGAGATGAAATTTTAAACATAATCTAATTAATAGGTGATACAAATTGTAATAATTTTAGTTTAATTTTTTAAATTAATTTTTTGTCAAGTAAAAACTGTCCCAAAATATATTAGGTCGACTTAATCTCAACATCTATGCATCAATAACTCATGATATTTATATTTTTAGAATCAATATATTTTTCTAGTAATTATGATAACTTTATATTTGACTTTATTTTCGAAACCAAATGTCGTCCGGTTGACGCACAGAGAGTTCGTCGTACCGCGACAAACTCTGTGTGCACTTAAGGGGTCTAATTAGTGTCTAATTGAGATAAAATTTCAAACATAAAGTAATTAAAAGATGATACAAATTATAGTAATTTTATTAATATTTGATATTAATTAGCATTAATAAATGATAGCCCAATGTCATACTCAGAAGTGCGGGCTCCGACGCGATGACACCGAAAAATTGTAACGAAAATAAAATTTGAGAACACCATAATTTTCAGAAAAATATGGTGATATCATAAATGTAAATATCCGGAATTGTTGACGTACGGATTTCGATATTAAGCCGATGCAACTATTTTCCGAGCAAATTTTTATCCAGTGTAAAATAAATTCTAAAAATTAAAATAAAATTACCATAATTTGTAAAACCATTACATTAGCTTATAGCTAAAATTTCAACACAAATGGACATTATTTGAATGAGTTTACAAGAGGATCTTCATGACAACTAGTTTGTAGGTTAATTACGTCAAGCATTTTCTGGGATCTTCGGGCTAGCTGGTTTATGGGTTAATTACGTCAAATCATTCTTCTCCATCTGCTACAGGCGGCAGTGGTGGCGGTGGTGGCGGTGGTGGTGGTGGTGGTGTTGGTAGTGGTGGTAGTGGTGGTGGTGGTGGTAGCATGTGCTTTTCATTAGAGTCTGAGTTCTCGCATGCTACCCAAAATAGTTGAGATCACGGTGCTCCACTAAACTATTCAAAAAGGTATCAAGTAGATGAGAAAAGACGACACATAGATCCTGTGGACAGTAGTAGCTATTAAGGGATTGAATTCGATTTTGAGATACTGAGCACATAGGACGACACAACATCTGAGTGTGCTAGTGAGGGTTACAGTTTCTTTTCAGGACATACACAGTTGGATCCATATGGACAACATCATGAATATGGTGGCTATTATGCCTCTGGATATTAGTATATATGGTCATGATAGTTCTTATATGCAAATTCCAATCATTCCACCACCAGGACCTACAATAGTACGTCAAGGAACACGTCAATATTTAGAATATCAGCGTATGTACGAAGACCTATATCAAAATTACATGTCTTATGCTGATTATTTGCGCTTCTTGGAGAGCACTTATAATGTGAGGTTGTTCGGAGATGGAAGTTATACCCCCTGCTACGAGGGTTTTGTGGACATACATGCTCAGCATGATGAGGAAGAGTAGGTAAGAACTTGTTAAATGTCCTTAGTGACATGTTAAGGAAGATGATGCTAATTTGTAATTTTTCATGTAAAGAAAAATGATGAATATGAGGACGACGATATGAATATTGTATTTGACTTGTATCATGATTATATCCTTAATATTTACATGAACACTAATTGCTTGTGTCATGATTTTGGTATGATTGTATGTATGTTAAATGAATATTAAATAGTTGTGGTGGGTTGACTTAAATGAGTAAATAAATTTATTTATATTTTCAACCTCTTTATGTGATGTTCTTATGTTTTACTCATTTTCTTTTGAAATTTGCTCATTTCAAATATTAACTAAGTCACAAAATTAAAAAAACAAATCAAACATGCCAATTTTCTACCTTACCTCAACGGTATGGTACGGTTCGATACGTACCGTACCACGAAAAATACGGTACGGTCGATCCGAACGGTATGGTGAACCTTGACCCTGCTACCCACCTTACCTAATGGGAATTTGGACAAGAAGACGAGAACTCTGCTTTTACTACGAGTTTATCCTTTTTTTTTGCCCTTTTAGAACTCTGCTTTTATTATGGGTTTAACCTTTTTAGACATGATTTTTTTGTCACATATTTTCGAGTCCTTTATTCCATATAAACTTAATAATCTTTTGAGATAATGCTGTATATACTCCTTGACAATAAAATTGAGAAATATTTATTATTCTCTGTATTTTATAATAAAGTTAATGTGAGTTATTGAGGAAGTAATTTTATTAGTTAAGAGTTTAATAAAAAATAAAAAAATTAAAAAATTTATTAGATATTTGTCTTATTTTCTAGTTCTTAACATAACTGTAATTTATTACATTAAGTTTATCTCTTGTTACAGCATATGTTAAATTTTATTATAATTATTTTTTTCTTATTACAATATTATAATTAATTAATTTACCTTAAAAATCTTCTCATTCATAACTTAAATTATTTGTTAAATAATCTACATCAACTTTATTACAAGAAAGGGAGGGCATCTAACATCTTCCCCTAACCATATTTGTGCATTAATGATTGCAATGGACTCTCATTAATGATAAATTTTGGGACACCCAACGGATGAACCAAAGGGCGTGTCTTGAGAGAACGAGAATAGCACGACTCCGCCTTGTTCGACTCTGGTGTTTTAATTGTTCAACAAAAGAGTTTAGTGTTTTAGGTCTAGATATTTCGATGAAGATTGATAAGATTTTAAATTGTGAAAAATTTTTAAAAATAGAAATGGTGAATGGTCCATACCTTTTCGGAATATGGTTTGCACTCTTCTAGCAACCTTGTGTCAGAATATCTTGGCAACCACGTTTATCTTCTTCTTCTACAATATTTCTCCCTATAAATTTTTACTACTCTTTGTTAATAGAAAGTAACATAAAGGGCGTACATGAATCTCTCAAAGGATATACAGAAAAGTATGAATCTACAATAGATTCTTATGCAGTTTTCCCGTTAAAAGGGGTATGTTCGAAAGAAAGAAAAAAAAGAAAAAGAGAAAAAATCATCTCAATTATTTATTTATTATTATTATTATTTATAATACTGTCAAGATCAAAACATACAATTATAATATATTTTGATCCGGCTCAAACCAATAAAAATTTGACACGACAAATTTTCATGGTACGGCCAACCTTAATCCCTAATCAACGAATATAATTTTTGAATAAATAACAAAAGAGAATAAGTTATGACAAGGAAGAAGAAAAAGAAGAGAAAGACCATACACTACTCGAGTTCATTTCGTCATGGTACGGATCTTTCATATGATATAATAATAAAAATATTAAAATAAAAAAGGAGAATCGAATCGATCGTATTAGAGACTCGTCAAATCTCTAATCGTATCTTTGTGATATATTGCGACCCCACAAACCTTAAGCACTACAACTGCGGCTATCACTGGAGTTAGAGATGAGGTAAAAAACAAAAAAAACAAAACGACCGCACACTACAACTGCGGCTGTCACTGGAGCTGGAGACGAGCTCGAGATGAAGAGGAAAGAGAAAATCCCATCACATAAATTAGGTATTTAATACAAATATTAAAAAGCATGATACTCCAAGTCAGGGTTCGCCATACCGTTCGGATCGACCGTACCGTATTTTCCGTGGTACGGTACGTATCGAACCGTACCGTACCGTTGAGGTACGGTAGAAAATTGGCATGTTGATTTGTTTTTTTAATTTTGTGACTTAGTTAATATTTGAAATGAGCAATTTCAAAAGAAATGAGTAAACATAAGAACATCACATAAAGAGGTTGAAAATATAAATAAATTTATTTACTCATTTAAGTAACCCCACCACAATTATTTAATATTCATTTAACATACATACAATCATACCAAAATCATGACACAAGCAATTAGTGTTCATGTAAATATTAAGGATATAATCATGATACAAGTCAATACAATATTCATATCATCGTCCTCATATTCATCATTTTCTTTACATGAAAATTACAAATTAGCATCATCTTCCTTAACATGTCACTAAGGACATTTAACAAGTTCTTACCTACTCTTCCTCATCATGCTGAGCATGTATGTCCACAAAACCCTCGTAGCAGGGGGTATAACTTCCATCTCCGAACAACCTCACATTATAAGTGCTCTCCAAGAAGCGCAAATAATCAGCATAAGCATGTAATTTTGATATAGGTCTTCGTACATACGTTGATATTCTAAATATTGACGTGTTCCTTGACGTACTATTGTAGGTCCTGGTGGTGGAACGATTGGAATTTGCATATAAGAACTATCATGACCATATATACTAATATCCAGAGGCATAATAGCCACCATATTCATGATGTTGTCTATATGGATCCAACTGTGTATGTCCTGAAAAGAAACTGTAACCCTCACTAGCACACTCAGATATTGTGTCGTCCTATGTGCTCAGTATCTCAAAATCGAATTCAATCCCTTGATAGCTACTACTGTCCACAAGATCTATGTCGTCTTTTCTCATCTACTTGATACCTTTTTGAATAGTTTAGTGGAGCACCGTGATCTCAACTATTTTGGGTAGCATGCGAGAACTCAGACTCTAATGAAAGCACATGCTACCACCACCACCACCACTACCACCACTACCAACACCACCACCAGCCACCACCGCCACCACTGCCGCCTGTAGCAGATGGAGAAGAATGATTGACGTAATTAACCCAAAACCCAACTAGCCCGAAGATCCCAGAAAATGCTTGACGTAATTAACCTACAAACTAGTTGGCCCGAAGATCCTCTTGTAAACTCATTCAAATAATGTCCATTTGTGTTGAAATTTAGCTATGAGCTAATATATGATTTTATAAATTATGGTAATTTTAGTTTAATTTTTAGAATTTATTTTACACTGGGTGAAAATTTGCTCGGAAAATAGTTGCATCTGCTTAATATCGAAATCCGTACGTCAACAATTCCGGATATTTACATTTATGATATCACCATTTTTTCTGAAATTATGGTGTTCTCAAATTTTATTTTCGTTATAATTTTCCGATGTCATCCGTCGGAGCCCGCACTTCTGAGTATGACATTGGGCTATCATTTATTAATGCTAATTAATATCAAATATTAATAAAATTACTATAATTTGTATCATTTTTTAATTACTTTATGTTTGAAATTTTCTCAATTAGATACTAATTAGACCCCTTAAGTGCACACAGAGTTTGTCGCGGTACGACGAACTCTCTGTGCGTCAACCGACGACATTTGGTTTCGAAAATAAAGTCAAATATAAAGTTATCATAATTACTAGAAAAATATATTGATTCTAAAAATATAAATATCATGAGTTATTGATGCATAGATGTTGAGATTAAGTTGACCTAATATATTTTGGGACAGTTTTTACTTGACAAAAATTATTTTAAAAAATTAAACTAAAATTATTACAATTTGTATCACCTATTAATTAGATTATGTTTGAAATTTCATCTCAATTAGACACCATTAAATCCCTTAAATGTTGAGATTAAGTCAATTTACTAATTTTTAGGATAATTTTTACTTGACAAAAAAATATTTAAAAATTATAATAAAAGTATATAATTTAGATCATCTCTTAATTAGTTTATGTTGAAATTTTTATTTCAATTAGACATCATTTAGATCACTTACACATAGAATACGAAAAAAGTACAAAATAAAAATAAAAAACTGAAGTTAACGGACCGGATCGTACCAGTCCGTTGTGTGCCGCGGCGGCACGCCGCGGCACACTCGGGTCACCTTAAGGGGTGACCCGACCGTGCTGGGGCTCGCCGAGCCCCAGGCACGGTGCGGTTCGCCTGTGCCGCCGCGGTACGGGCGGCACGGGCGAACGCTGCTCCAAGTCCAAGTCTTTACACACACACCCGTGACTAAACTATGTGCGAATTAGATATACTTTTGTTGGCACCCAATATTTTCGAATTTATTATTGAGAAAAATTAAAGGTGGGGGAGAGGAGGTGACGGAGTCGGATTGTTTTGCGGGGCGGGGGCGAAGAAAAGAATATGGAAACAACAAGGCCCGACCGGGGGGGGGGGGGGGGTGGCGGGGTGGTGCGCACACCGGCTTCTTCGTTTCTTCTTCTACGTCCAGGCGGCCGCTGTCGGGTTGCGTCCGTCCGAACGCGCCGGGGCGGATCCTTCTCGTTTCCTTTTGGTTTTCCGTGGAAGCGCGTTCTTGTGTGGCGGTTTGCAAACAAGACTTACCCCTTGGTGTTTGGCCACGGTGTCTGTCTTTGGGAGTGCGGAATAATTGATCAAATCAGCAAAAAAAAATTTACGAAGTCAACCTTCTTATGTAATTTTAATTGTAAAATTATCACTTTTGGTACGAGAAATACTTGTATAAGATCATTCTTACATAAATATGATGTGAATAGTAAGAAAATAATTCAATTGATTGAGAAAATCCGGTAAGACTTTTTTTCCTTTTTTTCAGTCAATGATATTTCTTTTTTGCAATGTGTTCTGTAATAAATATATATTCTCTTCCGCATAAAAATACTTACGAATGTTCTTAATATTTAAACTCGTGAGTGTAAAAAAATATTAATATTCTATATTAAAAAAAAAATTGTCTCTATGTTAATACGTATTATCTATTAATTTTTAACAGAAGTTAAATTCTTAAATATTTTTGCCCTCGTATTTATTTAAGAGGCTTATTTTGATTATTACGCATATAAGAGTGGTATTTATGCATTTATATCTGAAAGAATACTTTTTTACAATTATTCTCAACAAATAAGATTTTTTGATATTCTTATATATAGATTTTGAATCATGAAAGTAAGATGGTCAAGTGAGTAGGTTCTCTTACGTCGAAGAAAAGGCCTCTAATACTAAAGGGTGAAAATCCACTTCACGTGTAAATGCGAGATTATTGAGAGCTTCTATTTTTTTTTTATCTTATCTTATAGTGGGAGTTAAATGTTTTGGAGCAGTTACAGCCATTTGTTTGTCATATTTATCTATGTATCCCTCTTCGAAGTTAATTATATCGTGTGGAACGTTGACCAAAAGCAACTCGGAGCCTTCTAGTCTTCTGCCGTGAGATGCCCGCCCATGACCGCGTCCTAGCATTTGGACAAAGCTGTCCCTCGGTGACGAACACAAGCAGACGAGCTGGCAGTGAGGTGTGAACCTGCGACCAGGACAAGAACAAGGAAGGGAGAAGAAGAACGATGTTTAACACGTGAAAAATTCTTTCAAAATTTTTTATTTTTTAGAAGAAAAAAAGATTGAATTGTTGAGGTTTATCTATCTATGCGGGCGTGTCAATCTGTTAGGATAAATAAGTTTCATTCATCATGCGATTTGGATGTCGTGTACTGGATCATTCCCCGTCGATAATCTGATTTCATTTCACATCGAGGAGAATTCGAACACTTTTAATACATGGTTAGACCTGGCTATTAAAAAACATAATATGAAAAATCCCATTCACATCTGGTTCATTTTTTTATGTGGAGTTATGTCCATTTCATCATTGTATTTACCCACATTGGGGGCTATTTTAGAGACATTCATCAAAACGAGGACATGCTTACCATGTTTTCCCATTTTTTTTAGACTGTTTTATGAAGATGCCCCTTTCAACGGGGATTGATTCGTGATTTTATCCCAAAAATGTGGGTTGATTCATCATTCCCCACATTTCTAGGGACTGATTTACAATTTCACTCGAAAAATGAAGACTGATATATGAATTTCCCTTTATTCATGGACTAGCATGAACAATCCCCCCTTTAAAACATGGATTGATTCACAATTTATATTTTGGGGGCTGGTTCACAATTTACGGCCACATGGGGTTTAATTTGCAATTTTCTTGATAGGGAGGAGTTATTTTGTAATTTTTCTGATAGGTAAGGGTTATTTGCAATTTTCTACAGGGCCCCTATTATTATTATTATTATTATTATTATTTAGAATATTTCTGATTTTTTTTTCGATAGATGTAGAACTTAATTGGTTTGAAACAATCGTATATCCGAGTCATTTATACAAATAAAAATAAGAAAGTTTTTTTTTTATATTTATTTGTTCAGAAAAATATCATTTCTTCATCATATACATCGTTTTTTGTCCTTTTTTTTGTCTATATGGTCTTTTTTCCTTCACTCATATATGATTTACAAAACATTCAAATGATGGACTTTATCTCCTCCATCCAAGGTAAGTTTCCATAATTCAAAATTTGACAAAGATACAAGAGAGGCAGGGGCGACCTCCTCTTCCTTTCTCCCTCTAAGTCTTTTTCTTCCTTGCACACACTTGAGCACTTGAGCACTTCCCGGGGAAAAAAATTCTCTTTCAGGTCTTGGAGCTCTCCTCCTTTTATAGAAGATTGAGAGGGGGAGGTGGAACTCCCATCGGGAGACATTCCATCAGGACACCGGGGAACCTCCACCAGGTAAGTTCAGTTTTTTTTTTTTCTTTCGGAGAGAGAGGGCCGGTGGGAGGCCCACCAGGTGCGCAGCATCGGTGGGACCCCCCGGGCGCGTGGCCCTCGGTGGGGGCCCACAAGGCACGCGGCCCCAGTGGGCAGCCCACCGGCCGTGGGCGCCCCGGTGGGCGCTCCACCGGGCGCGGGCGGGCGCCCCGGTGGGCGGCCCATCGGGCGCGCACACCCTGGTGGGCTCCCCACCGAGCGTGCAGCGCCGGTGGGGAGCCCACTGAGTGGGCCTGTCCCAGTTGGACTCCCACCGGGCGCGTGGGCCTTGGTGGAGTCCCCATCGGACTGTGCAGCCCTCACACACACACACATATATATATATATATATATATATATATATATATATATAAACAGTACTTGTCTTTGTCCCCTTCTTCACACGTGGAAATCCTTTTTGGTGCAAGAACGTGTTCACGTCATTTTCTGCTGACATGGATATCTTGACCCGTTCTTCGCACATTTTAAATACGAGGCCACGTAGGACATCTTCGAGACATTTCGTTCCGGACATACCGGCAACACGGGATTTAATTCCGGTCATCCCGGAAACATAAAATTCACTTTTCTTCGTCGTTCAGAAACATTCCTTTTTCTTTTCTATACTTAATTTATTTCAGAAAATCGGAAATAAGTGTTTTATTCAGTTCACCCATTCCGAAAATTCCAAATAAATATCTTCAAGAGATATCTTTTATCCGGGCCATGGATAATATTTTCCCTCTTGCGTATTCATTCCGAATACTTAAAATGATCGATCGGTGGAGATTTTAGTCCGAGCCTACCGGGGTTTACATGATTTCAGCCCCAATTTTACTCGGGATGACTCTCATCCGAAATTCGACCATACGCAGAAATTTATTTCTGTTTTCTCTGCTGTTTTACCCATTTTGAAAATTCAGAGGAACAACTTTCTATCTTTCACTGTTCCGAAATTTTTGAATAAAATGGATTTGAGGATTATTTTCATCCAGAATTTCGGATAAATTTTTCTTTCTCCTCATATACTTGCTCTAAATATTTAAAACAATATATATATATATATTTTTTGAATGAGAAAATTTCCTTCAACAAATGCCCCCCACGGGCTGCTTGTCGGCCATGACGGCGAGCGGCCCGTGCCTTTTCTTTCCTTATCTGTTCAGGAGGCGTTGTTTCTTTTGGTCATAAAAATGACAATTTCTATGCCTGTAACATTTATCTTTCTTCCATGAGATCGCTCTAATTATTTCAACCACTTTGATTCGCTTTTCTCTATGCAGATTGCGAAATGCCTCGAGGTCGTAGAGTATTGACCGAGGACATGACCGAGTTGGCGTTTATATGCTAACCCAAGTTCGGATGCCCCAGCTGGCCCCCCGGACGATCACTTATGAGAACATGTCTTCTGTTGATCGAGGTTTTCTGTCCTGTGCGAAGGGTCCTTTGGAGATTCAGGCGCCTGAGGATGGCCAGGTTGACCTTAGCTTGATCATCAAACGAGGTGGCTATTATCAATATCTCAGGGACAACGGCTATCCGAAGCATTTTCCTTTGGATGAGCATCTTTTTCCATTTATACAACAGCTCACCTTAGATGATCTGGACGCAGATGATGCCGCTGTGATTGCAGAAAGGGAATAGTTGGAGCGGGCCATTCTGGCAGGCCGCGATAGTATGCTGGGCACTTGCACTTTTTCGTACCTTAGCTTTCCCCGGATTATCCTGCTTCTATCCAATTTCCAGATGTTGAGCAGTTGGGTTTCTTTAGTTCAGCTACTGATTCCATCACCAGGGCATCGACGATTGTGCCTGCTATATGGGAAGTACATGGGCAGCCTAAATTCGGATTTTCTTTCTCTGGACTGAGTTTGTTACCTTCTGCTTCGGCTTACACCTCAGATGATTATTCTCAGTTCTGTCTCCTCGGCCAGATTTTGAAGGGGTCACCCCGAGTTGGTATGACGGGTGGTCAGTGATTTCCTCTCACCAATTTCGTCTTGGGGCTACCAAATGGCTCATGGGGGTTCTGCATCACTATCACGATCTACTTGATCATGTTGGGATTCGCCATGCTGTGACCGCCGCATTGTATAGCTATCCATGCCATGCTGGTCTTCTGGAAGCTCTGGCCGAGAGATTCAATAGGCGATTTAACACTTTCGCAACGGCAGAGGGTGAGACTTCGATTGACTTATGGGCCTTTCACCGAATATCTGGTCTCCCCATTTGTGGAAGTTTAGACGAGGAGGTGTGCTTAGACGATCTCCATCGTGACAGTTCGAAGGGTACATGGTCCTATCACACCCCATACAGTTTGAGATATCTTACAAAGGTCTGGCGAGACCTGGCCCGGGTGGGTAAAGATGAGACCCCCTCTGCATGCAAATCCAGCGTAAGGGTATCCTTCCATGCGTGGATTTCATTCTTCTACAACGACCCTTTCTGCTTTCATAATAGCTTTGCCGGGGATACCACTTCATGGAATGATTATTATCAGTTGTCAGCTGAGCAGGAAGGAAATGTCAGTTTCTGCCTGCTTCAAAGAATAAGGGTTGGAATCCCCGCAGATTGCCCGACAGGACATACTTGGCCGCGTATCTTGCTTACTGGTTAAGTACTTTTGTTGTGCCTTATGGGGAAGAAGGGTATATTCGGCCGGAGGTGCTTTACCCGGCATGTGCCCTTGCAGATGGAGTGAGACTTGCCTTGGCGCCAGCGGCCTTGGCTTATATTTTTCATGGTCTGGGAAATTTGACCACCAGCCCTACGCCTCGTGACCGGGCTGTGGTGTTACCGACGCACTATTTGAGTGCCTGGGCCGGTTTATTGCTGCCCGAATTTTGCCAGCAGACCCACTTGGAGAATACTTCAGCCCCCCTATTATTCTTGTTCCAAAATTGCCCAGATCACGGTTCTTATGACCAGTTGCGAAATGCCAGACGAGCTTTATCATTTTTGCCCTCAAAGGACCAAGCAGGTCTGAATTTCAGCATTGTTCATGGGGGTTTCGCCCCACCACAGTTGAGAGCCCCGAGGGTAAGCAGTATTTTCTTCCCGGTCAGCAGGAGGCGCATCCGTCTTTCTATAAGGGCTGGTTATGTAGCATTTGGCCGAGTGTCCTTGTGTTTCAGAAGGGGACTGCTGTGATTTTGGAGCCCTATTACCCGCATCAGTTTGCCCGTAATTTTGGGTATGATCAGGCTACCCCACCAAATGCTGATTTTCCCCTTGGTACCAAACTATACAGGGGCAACGATAGACATCTAGTGGCTGCAAGTTGGTGGTGTTACTATATCCGTCGGGGTCCTCCTCTTGGGTGTGCTTTACCCGACACTGAGAGATTGGGGCAAGTTGATGTTTATTATGCCCGGTGGTGGTTCCGACATAGCAATGTATTTAGAGAACAACTTGATCACATCAAGGAAGTCGAGGAAAAACGGTCATGTAGAGTGGATTTGCCACCTCTTGCAATATCTACTGCTTTTCTTAAGAAAAGATTTCCCACTGTAGATCCGTTGCTTCATGGGCCTCACCGAAAAAGGGAGGGATCCCAGAAACCTCCTTCGACAGAGAAGCATGCATACACATGGACTATGAAACCCTTGGAGAGGCCTTCTATTTCTGGTTTAAAAGACAAGCAGAGTATTCCCCCCCAGAAATGTTATTCATGGTGGCTGCACTTGCTCTCCGATTGTGGGTATCCTGCCAATGCGCCTTTTATCCAGCTCTATTCTTCCTCATGGCGTTAATAATGAGCTTTGGCCACATTGGTCACAACATTTGAAGAATTCTATTGCCCGGTGGCCCAGTGGAATTTATTTCACAACTTGATAATTGCACCCGTCTCCAGGACCTCTGGGACACTATAAGCAAGGCAGGGAAAGTTGTGAAACTGGAGCCGAAGGTGGTAGTATTGCCACCCTCCTTTTCACCCATACCTGACGGTATGTATCTCATTTGCCAAGTAGAGAAACAGATGATTTTCTTTGTCTCCCATCTTCCCTTGCCTCTTTTTTTTTTCATTTTCCCTTCATTTTGACTATATTTTCTTGCTGATTTAATCTTCTGATTTTTTTTTCAGCAAGCTATATTTCTGAGCCAATCAAGAAAAAGTCGTCTTCTCCCCGCCCGAAGAAGCGGCGAGCTGTTAAAGCCGGTGGCACTTCTAAAAGAGTAGCCTGGGAGAGCGCCATTGAGGATCCTCTGCCTGAGGAGCCTGGTAACTCCCTTCTCATTTCTTCCTTTTTTTGGCGATCCAGAGTGGATTGCTTAATTTCTAAATGTATATCTTCTGCATATGAGTTTGCCTCAACACTTAGCGCTTATTCTTGTCCAGCTCCTTCTGACGCCATAGTAGAGGATGCTGACTTTGGCGCACAGAATGATGAGGGGATCGGTGATATGGAGACAGACGATTACCATCCTATTCGTAATGGTGTCCCGTTCTCGGATGAAGAGGGTATTCTAGTTGCCGATGACCCCGGGAGAGGTAAAGAAAATGACAGCTGTTTTCAATTTATATGACCAGCTATCACATCCTTCATATATGGATGTCCTTCTCTTTTTAGAGGGTTGTAATTTCTTTTCTCCCTTCTCCCATTTTTTTTCAGGTGACATTGAGATGGACACTGGTATTGGCCAGACACCAACAGGCAGCTATGATTAGGATAAGCTTCCCTCGTATGACGAGAACATGTCCACATCATTTCAAGAAATTTATGATTTACTTGACATCGAGGTAGATCCAGAATTGCCAGAGTACCAAGAGGGGGCCGCCACCAGCATACATGACATTGACTGGATGGAAATTCTTCAGAATGCCAGTAGGTGATTTTGACTTCCGGTCTTGTTCATGTGCTCATTTTTCTGTAGGTTGACTTTTTCCCTTCATTCTTTGCCAGCGATTATCACCTCGGGGGCTGAGATGCCTGGGTTCCCGACCCTTGAGGAGGGAGAACTCCCGAGGGAAATAATATCGAAGGGGAACGGTATGGAGTTTCTTTGTCCTTTTCATCTTGTCTTCTTTCAAAAAAAAAATCCTTTTTTGGTATGTCTTCAATTTGCTTATTTTCCCCATTCAGGTTCAGCTCTTGTCGGTTCAGACCCTGCACATCCCGTGGAGGGGGCTATATCTGGGGATTTAGAGATTACCCCGCATGATCATTTGGGAGAAGAGCTGACAGGTAGATATGCCATTTCCTCTGCCCGATACAGTTGTGGCTGACTTCCTCCCTTAGTTTCTTGGCTTTTTCATGCCTTCGCTCCTTCTCTTTCAAGTAAATGGCTTATCATTCCGACTTGCAGGAGCGCCGGAGCAAAATCCGCCAGTGATTAACACCCCCTCGTAGGGGTTTGAGATTGTAGAGGGCGCTATCATCGGCGAGGATAGTGTTGGTTCAGGTAATTCATTTGTCGTCCTGACCTCCATATTGCCTTGATTCCCCCTTCCCTTTTTTTGTGCTAACCCATGAATTCAACATTGGTATCATCAGGGGGCGCGGCCACAGGATATGTCTCCATGGTAGATGACACGGTTGAGAGTCCGCCAACTCCCAGGGTTGGCGCAGATGTCGAGGCTTCAGGTGAATGATTTATGCATATCTTTCATCATTCACACCTTGGGTGATTACGGCCGTTTCTGACCTGTTCTATGATTTACATTGATTAATCACCAGGGGCAACATGTTTTGCCATGGGGGATGTGGATGGTGGCACTATTATAGGGGCGGCCTCCCACCGCGACAATTCGGCTCCTCCAGGTGTGATAAATATGCATGTGTTGTCCGTAGCAATGGCCTTTTCCCTCGCCTGTTCAAGATTCGCTTTGCCAAATCAGCACTAATGTGTTGGCGTTTCTTTTTCCTTCTTTTTCAGCTTCTCAAGAGGTCACACCTCTTGTTCTAGTAGAGGGGGGGGGGGGCTAGTCCCCGTGCAGAGGCCTGACTTTTTGCCACATGGCATAGTGTGGCCGGATGATTCTCAGACAGGTTCGGAGCAGGGGATAGGCTTTTTGATTGAGCCATTCATCCGATCTATCCGCATGGTAATAGAAGCTGAATTTCCTCCTTCCATTGACAAAGTGTGTGACTGTATGAAGGCCAGCACTAGGGCATATCATTTAATGGGGCTTCCCAGAGATCCCTGGATGGCCGGTATAGATTCCATGTGGGCAGAGGTTCGGGACCTCCACGCAAAATCAGTACGGGAGAGCATTGACCTGCAGATTCGCCAGCTGGGAGGCAATATTTCAGCACTAGAGAGTCGGCTCGCCGATACTTGCACGAGGGTGGCAGCAGTTGGGACCAGACAGACAGAGTTAGCTTCATCTTCAGCAGCTCTTATGGATGAAATATCATTGTTGGAGCAGGCAATTGAGCGTGCATCGATCAGGCTCGCGGAATTGAAACCGGCTTTGGCAGTGACGATCGAGGCTGAGAAGAATGTGACGGCCGAAATGGAGGTGCTTGATCAGGAAAGGTTGGCACTTGAGCATGAGCTTGCCGCCAAGAAGTCCATGATGATGGACTTGCAGATACATATATCTCCTTCCTCTTGAGCGCCTTGAGCATTATATTATTTCATTTTACTGTTGCATTTTGTGGCTTCCCGAGGGCTTGTCTCGGGCTCCTATTCTGTGAGTATATAAATGAGACATGAGTAATGGTGGATGTCTTTGCATTTTCTCCACCTCCTCGTTACTTTTCTCTTTTCTTTCACTTCTTCTTCTTCTTTCTTTCATCATCATTTTTTTCTTTGAAAAATCCACAAAGAGACAGGTGTATCGTCTTTCCTCACCTTTTCCAAGGTGGGTCTTAGCCTCCTCACATCTCTTATGATCTTATGAGGGGGGGGGGGGGGTGGGGGGTGGGGGGGGGGGGGGGAAGACGGTGTTCATCATTGCCTCAGTTATCCCCTATTTTGGCCACTTATAAAGTGAACCTAGGGTTCTTTCGTCATTGGCAACTCTTACATCTCCCTTTATCATAAGATTTGTGGGGAAACTCGATCCCTACCTCTTATGAGGTGAGAGAGACTTCCCTTACATGAGTCTCTTTTTTTTATTTATTTACCAACTCCTGTGCCCTTTCGGGTTTTCACCGGAGCTGGCCCCCTCTGACTTTTCCCAATGCGCCCTTGCGGGTTTTCACGTTGAGGGGTTACCCATTTTTGCCTGAGTTGCCCTTTCGAGTTTTCACCTCAGCCGGGTTTTCGACATTTTTATCCCCAAATACATGAGATGCCATATATTTGGGTCCGTCGGGGCACCTCTATTTTAAGCCCCATTTTTTTTTTGAATGAAGTAGCTGGAGTTTTTGGATTCTGAGTTTGGCTTTTTAGGTTTTGACTTGGCCTACCTTGGTGGTTTGTTGGCCAGATTCAGATTTTGAGCATAGCCTATCTTTGTGGTTTGCTGGCTAAGGAGTGGTTCAGATTTCAGGATTAGCCTACCTTTGTGGTTTGCTGGCTAGGAAATGGGTTTTGATTTGATTGATTTTTTTTTTTTGACTCAACCTATCTTTGTGGTTTGTTGGCTAAGAGAAGGATTTGATTTTGGGCTTAGCCTACTTTTGTGGTTCGCTGGCTAGGAAATGGGTTTTGATTTGATTGATTTTTTGACTCAGCCTATCTTTGTGGTTTGTTGGCTAAGAGAGATTTGATTTCGGGCTTAGCCTACCTTTGTGGTTTGCTGTCTAAGGAGTGGATTCAGATTTCGGACTTAGCCTACCTTTGTTTTACTGGCTAGGAAAGGTTTATATTCGGGCTTAGCCTACCTTTGTGGTTTACTGGCTAAGAGTTCAGATTTCGGCTTAACCTACCTTTGTGGTTTGCTGGCTAAGGAGTTGAGTTTGATTTCCAGTTGAATTTTGATTTGGCCGGCCATAAAGGCTTGTTGCCAAGGGTATGAGAAAGATTTCCTTTCCTTCATTTTTTTTTGTTCACATTACCAATTTTGGCGCCCTTTCGGGTTTTCACCGAAGGTGGCCCCCTCTAGCTTTTTCCAACGCGCCCATGCGGGTTTTCACGTTGAGGGGTTATCCATTTTTGCCTGAGGCGCCCTATCGGGTTTTCACCTCAGCCGGATTTTAGGCCTTTTTACCCTTAGCCACACTTACGATGGGCATGGCCAAGTCTGCCGGGGCACCTCTATTTTAAACCCCTTTTTCATTTTCATTTTTTTTTCAAAGACCTAGCATCTACATGTTCGGAATGTGATTCTCGGGTCTGTTTTTGGGAACTCGGAGAGCTGGCTTTCATGGTTTTGATAGCAGGGGATTCAAGGTTTGTTCCAATTCAGCATAGCTCAAGGGTTTTCCCTCCCCTTTTCTTGATTTAGGGTGAGGGCTTTCTGGGCTTGACCTACTTTTAAGGTTTGTCGGTCAAAGGTTTGAGTTTTTAAAGAGGACTGGGAAGTTTGTGGCTATAGGTTTGAGGTTTCACTCTGACCTGCCTTTGCAGTTTTATTGTATAAGGGTTCGGAACTTGGGGTTCAAGGTTTCGGCTGGTCTTCATGGTTCTACAGTGGGGAGATGGTTGCCATGGTGGGACAGGGATAGGCATGTCAGAATGGAGTATATGATGATTCCCCACCCGTTAGTGATTTATTCATTCTCTTCTTTTCTCTTTTTTTATTACTGGCCTCGACGCCCTTTCGGTTTTCGCCGCGGCCGGCCCCCTTTAGCTTTTCCCAACGCGCCCTCGCGGGTTTTCACGTTGAGGGGTTACCCATTTTTGCCTGAGGCGCCCTTTCGGGTTTTCACCTCAGTCGGGTTTTGGGCCTTTTTATCCTTAGCCACAATTATCATAAACGTGGCCAAGTCTGCCGGGGCACCTCAATTTTAAGCCCCTGCTTCTCTCTCTCTCTCTCTCTCTTTTTAAATATGTATCTCATGGGGATTGCCCTGGAAATTCATGTTCTGGGGCGTGGTATATCTTCAAATGATTGCCGTTAACGGAGGAAAGGTTTTTCCCCTTTGCTGTCGACGGCATATATCCACCCCCTTCATAGGCTTCTGAGACAACATAGGGTCCATGCCAATTAGGCTTGAGTTTACCAGCTGACCGGCCTGCCATCACTTCCTTTTCTTTGACCATCACAAGGTCGCCTTTCTTGAATACGCGCAGCCTAACTAGTTGTCATATGCTCGCGCCATCTGGGCTTGGTATGCTTGAAGATGTTTGTAGGCCTCCAGCCTTTTTCCTTCCAAGTTAGATAGTTCTTCTAGCCTTCTTTCTATCTCATCTTGTTCTTGAGGTTGTAGGCCGGTGTGAACAGTATCCTATAGGAGGACATTTCAATTTCAACTGGGATCATTGCTCTGCTCCATACACCAAGGAGAAAGGTGAACATCCAGTAGGAGTTTTATAGACTGTTCAGTATGCCCAGAGAGCTTCATGTAACTTTTCTCCCCACTCCCGCTTGCGACTGCCGACTATCTTGGCAAGTAGCTTGCACAAGGTTTTATTGAAGGCTTCAGCTAAGCCATTGGCTTGTGGATTATAGACAGTCGATGTTCTCCAATCTATGTGGAATTTGGCCGCTAGTGCATATACTCTTTTGTTTCTGAATGGCGTGCCGTTATCTGAAATGATTCTGCTGGGAGTGACGAACCTGTATATGATGTGTTGCCTGACAAATCTGGCGACGGTTTCTCCTGTGACTTCCCGAAGAGGGACTGCTTCAGCCCATCGAGAGAAGTAGTCAGTTGCAGCCAATATGAATTTATGCCCTTTAGAGGATTGTGGGAATGGTCCCACAATATCCATCCCCCATTCTGCAAACGGCCATGTGGGTGCCGTTGGATGGAGGGAATTGGGGGGCCTCCTTGGTACAGTACCAAAAGCTTGGCATTCATGACATGTATGGGTGTATTGATTACAATCCGCGTACATGGTGGGCCAATAAAACCCTTTAGCTTGATGTTCATTTTCATTGTATCTCCTGCTTGGTGCGCACCGCATAGTCCAGAGTGAACTTCATGCATAATGGCTTTCGCCTCCTTTGGGGAGAGACACCTTAGAAGAACAGACCTGTCCTTTTCATGGACGAGTCTATAGAGTTGATCAGCAATTAGCTGATAGGATGTCGCCCTTCGCAGCAACTGCACCCTTTCTGCCCGGTCTGGGGGTAGCCATCCGTTCTTTATCTTGATGATGGGCTCACGCCAATCTTCTTCTTGGGCGGCATTATCTTCTTCAAGAAGGTCAACTTCTAAAGTTCCTGGTTCAGGTTCTTCTTCAAGCACACTGGGCATGAGCCTTCTGTGTCTGGCTGTTATATCAAGCTCCCCTTCGGGAGGGAGCTTTATGGCAGAGGCTAGCTTGGCGAGGGGGTACATGGCTTATTTCAAACAGGTAGAACCTCTCCCTAAGTTTCAACACCATGGTATGATAAGGGATTAGCTCTTGTTTCCGGACATCATAATCTCCCATGACCTGTCGGACAATTTGTTGAGAGTCCCCATAAACTTTGATGCATCTGATATTCATTTCAAGTGCCAACTGGATCCCTACAATTAGTGCTTCATATTCTGCTTCATTGTTGGTCATTGATTTCATGAGGGCACAGGAATTATGAAGGATTCCCCCCTGTGGAGTGACCAAGACAATGCCGGCTCCCGAGGCAAATGTTGTGGAACCATCATCTTGTTTGAGTGTTCGGGAAGCGCCATCAAAATAGAGCTCCCAACATGGCAAATTAATGGTGAGGGCCTCTTCATCTTTCAGAGGAGGAGTTTCCGCCTGGCCTTCCACCTCCTGATGAGGTGAAAGTGTTTCTTCTTCAGAGAGTTGGAAGTTGAGGGGAGAATCTGCCGGGAGCGGGTGAGCCACCAAGAAATCAGCCATCCCCTGGCCTTTAATTGCCCTCTGTGGAATGAATTTGATATCAACTTCCATGAGGAGTAGAGCCCATTTGCCGAGTCTTCCTGACAATACTGGCTGATTGAAAAGGACCTTGAGTGGGTCTATTTTTGATACTAGCTCCACTGGGTGTGACAATAGGTAATGCCTCATCTTTTTCGCGGCAAAGACCAACGCCAGACACACTTTTTCTATAGGTGGATAACGGCGTTCAGGGCCCACCAGCTTTCTGCTGAGGTAGTATAGTGGTTGTTCTTTGCCTTCTTCATTCACTTGAGCCAATAAGGCTCCCAGTGAAGCATCCATGGCGGCTATATAAAGAATGAGTGGTTTTCCTTTGATTGGCACCCCCAATATAGGAGGGGTGAGGAGATAGTCCTTGATCTGATCAAAGGCATTTTGGCATTCTTGATCCCATATAAATGGCGCTCCTTTCTTCATCAGCTTGCCAAAGGGGGCGCATCTCCCTGAGAGGTTGGAAATGAATCGCCTGATGTAAGCTAGCCTACCTTGAAGCGACCTCAGCTCAGTTATGTTTCTTGGTGAGGGCAGTCCTTGGATTGCTTTGATTTTGTCCGGGTCAATTTCTATCCCCCAGTATCTGATAATAAAGCCGAGGAACTTGCCACTTGACACACCAAAGGCGCACTTCATTGGATTCATTTTTAATTGATACTAGCGAAGCCTTTCAAAGACCTGCCGCAGATCTGCCAGATGGTTCCCCCGCCTTTTTGATTTAACGACGAGGTAGTCGACATAGCACTCGACCAAATCATGAATCATTTCATCAAAAATCTTGGTCATGGCCCTCTGATAGGTAGCGCCAGCATTTTCAAGCCGAAAGGCATTCTTTTGTAGTTGAAAATCCCTTTGGGGGATCTAAAGGCGGTGTACATCTTGTCTTCAACGGCCATGCAGAATTGATTATATCCTGATGACCCGTCCATGAATGACAACGTCTCATGTCCTGTAGTCATGTCAACCATAGTTTCAGTGATCGGGACTGGAAAATCATCTTTTGGGCATGCCTTGTTCAAATCTCTATAGTCGATGCAGATTCGGACTTGCCCGCTTTTCTTCTTCACAGGGACTATGTTGGTGAGCCAAATTGGGTACATGCATGGCTCTGTAAAGTCCACCTGCAAGAGCTTGTCGACCTCAACATTGACCTTGAGCTCTAGTTCATGACGCATGCGTCTTTGGGGTTGTTTTACTGGTCTAGCATCAGGGAATATTGACAGCTCATGTTCAACCACCGAAGGATCTAGGCCAGGCATCTCTTTGTAGGTCTAGGCAAAACAGTCCTTATACTCCATCAGGAGTTGTTTGTAGGACTGACTCTCTTCCTCATTGAGTAGAGCACTTATGAATATTGGTCGAGGATCCCCCGGCTCCCCGAGGTTGAGTTCAATTAATTCATCTATAGTAGCCTGTCCACCATCTTCAAGTTCGCGCGGAGCTGGCTGTAGATCGATGAAGTCTTTCTCCTCATCTGAGTCAGCAACATGCACCTCATATGTTCTAAATTGTCGGCAACATTTGCCCAGAATTGCTGATTTTCTTCTTCAGAGTTTTCTTGAGGTAGAGGCACACCTACGGGTGTGGGTTGCTCTCCCTGTTCTTGTTCTTCATTTGTGGAGTCAGGTTGCTCCTCTCCCGACTGCTCCTCATTTGGTGGGGGTAGGACCCCTAAGGTGTTGACCGCATAATAGACTTCGAAGTCTGGCCTTCGGTCGTACCCGAGCCCTCTTGTGTCTTTCTTGGAGAAGGGCGGTTGCCCCCGGACATGCTTTGGGTTCCACATCTGTTGGAAGTATTCGCACCGGGAAGCTTCTTCCGCCTGTGAGATCTTGTGTTTTGGCACATCCTCTTAATATACTGTGGCATATCATCCATTTCTTCTATAGGTTCGAGGATGTTTTGTGGTGCTTCGATCCACCCGAAATCATCAACGGGAGGCACATGGGGGACTAGATCTCCCCTATAGAAGACAATGGGCTTGATTTCTTCGCCCTCTTCTGCATTTCCTTTGTCTGATGAGTGACGACAAATGTCTTTAGTCTTTCAACTATGTATTCTTCTCTCCGGAAGGGCAGCTGCATGGTCGCCGGTGGTAGAGAAATGCTTCTATCAATGGCTCGAACAATCACATTTTCTTCGAAGTTGATTTCTCGCCTTTCTGGCTGATTTGGGGTTGCTTCTGGAGCATCATTTTGGAGACTTAGCCGATGAATTTTCAGGAGTTCCTTGTTCACCGTGAAGAGCTCATCTTTATCCTCATCATCTTCCTCTTCGACGTTGACTTTCTGCTTGCCCTTGTCCTTCACTTGACTTGGAAGCTCAACGGAAGGTTCGCCGAAGTAGAGTTGGGCATCGGTCAAGTTGCATTCATTCGGCCGAAAAGGAGCCCGATCGGCGAAGACAGTATGTTGCTCCCCGCCTTTTGCATACTTAATGCACTGGTGGAGTGTGGAGGGGATGACCCAATTTTCATGGAGCCCGGGTCTCCCTAACAAAGCCTTGTATGAGGTATTGGCGTTGATGATGTAGAACACCGCCTTCGTGGTGAAGTCGCCCAACACCAGTTCTACTTCCACCCTGCCTAGGGCATTTTCGGAATTCTGGTTTAACCCGGAGATTCTCACATCATTCACCCTCTGTAGATAGGGGACCAGGTATAAAGACTCAAAGGTCTTGAGGGGCATTATGTTGACTGATGCCCCAGGGTCAACCAAGATCCAGTTGAGTTCGTGCCCGTTGACTTTGCCTTGCATATAAAGTGGGCGATTATGGCATGGCGTGGACATCAACATGTCTTTGTTCGAGAAGGTGACCTCTGCAGCCAATGCTTCATAGGTTTGGGCATGAGCTTCAGCCACATGGGTTTCATAAACTTCAGGTTGCTGGAGAATCTTTACAAGAGCTTCCCTCAATTCTTTGCTCCAGGCAATGGCATCCCACACAGTCACACTGGCGGGAAACCGCTTCATTTGCTGGATGATTTTTCGATCAGCTCTAGCCCGGATTTGGTCTAGTGGCGCGACCATTTGCTCCAGAGATTTGGGAGGATACATGAGTTTACTACTCTCCTCAGGTTCTGGTTTGTTGCCTTCCTTTTCTCTGAACAGCGGGGCCAATGAGTCCTCCTCCGGGGGCGACGTTTCAACGTTGTTTTTGCCAGAGGGACCCGGCTGAGTAGCTTGATCTGTTGGCTTCTCTTGAGGGGCTTGGGCAGCAATTTCGTCCTCCTCATCTGAGGTCGAAGATAAATGTATTGCCTCGTATCTCCACATCCGGGGTAGGTTCAGGTTCTTCTCCGTGGAAGACTATCACCCTGTTAAGATTCGGCGGATTGGGAGTCCCCCGAGTAGGTGGGGCGGAGTTTGTTCCGCGACCTCTGCCTCGGCCTCTTCCTCTGCCTCGTCCGCGACGTTGATAGGTCGCAGTGGTTGCCTTGCCCCCTGAGGATGACAAACTTTTGGGTGGCGGTATGACACCATATTGTATGAGAAGTCCTTCAACATTTCTTCTAACTTCTCAATAGTGAGCTTGTCATCTTTATAGAAGATGGCTAGTTCTTCTGGGAGAGGGAACTTTTCACCTTCCTGAGCTTGTTGGAGTTTATGACGAAGCCAGTTATTGAGCCTGGTCTTGCGCTCCATCTCCTCCCATGGAATATATCGACCCAAGGGGATGCCGTTGGAAGCCTGGAAGGGAGATTCTTCCAGTTGATCGATCAATTTTTGAAGCTTTTGCAAGGGGCTCAATTTTCTGGGGGCCTCCATCAAGGCAGCTTGCTCTGCCTGCTTCTTCAGTCTTCTTTTCAAGCTTTTCTGTTTGTTTCTTTTTTGCTTCTTCGTCTGAGCAAGCTCGGTCAGAGAAGGACCGTGGGCTTTTGTAGGCGCTGAGATGAGCCTCCCATAGAAGGGCGGCGATATGGAGCCTTGTTTTTGATGAACTTGGGTTGCTCATGCTTTTTCGGGGTCATTGTGACCTAATTACTTTCATCCTGCTGGGATTGAAAGGTAGCATTGATTGCCTGCTCAATGATATGGAGAGGCAACTCCTGGAACTCGGCTATGGGAGGGTTTTCAGCTTGTGAGTTCACTTTGGGGGCAGGTTTCTTTTCTTGTCGGACCTCCTCCCGCTGTATGCTGGTATTGGGCAGCTCGGCTTTGTCTTGCCCTTTCAAGGCTTGCTTCGGGCCATGTTCAGATGATTCACACTTGATCTGATCTTGTTGACCTTGTGTGAGAGCTAGCTTTTCTTTTCTTTGCCGAGCTCGGCCTTTTCGACCTAGCTTGGGGGTCGGCTTTGCAATTTTTTCATCAGTGTTGATTGTCTGGGCCCGATCACCTCCTGCTTGAGGTTCATCTTCTTGGGGGTTATCTCCCTAGCTTTGTCCTGTCTTCAATTCAATATTTTCTTTATGGCCTTTAGCTTCACAGCCTTCTTCATGATTACAGTCAGCTTCCAACTGTTGAGTTTTATTCCCTGGGTCTTGCTTCCGGGCCTCGGAGCCCTGGGTGACTTCAGAGTCAATTCTGGCCTGGCTGTGACCTGACCTCTTCTTTGGTTTAGGGACCTCGCTCTGGATTTGTTCAACTTGCCTCGCCGGTATGCTTTCTAGATTGATGGGAATTCTGACATTTAGAGGTGGCCATTCAATCTCATAACATTCTTCCACGAAGACAAAGCGGCGTATGATTTCGTCTGTTTGAATTTTGGTGTACATATTTCTGGTGAGGTTCCCATAGATATCCCTCTCGCCACGTTGGATAATGGCCTCTATTGATCTTTGCACATCCTTGCATTCACTGGTTGGATGCGACACCATGTAGTGGTATTCGCAATACGAAGGGTGTTTCTTTTCCGCCTCCGTGCGGATAGCTCGTGAGCCGATAGCCAGTATCCGGCCAGCTCTGAGGAGGTTATTGAATATCTTGTTGGTATCCTCCTTTCGGAAAGAGAATTCCCAGGGAGATAGCTCAGCTGGGGACGGCGGAGCAACTTCAGCCGGAGGGGTAGTATTATCAAGCGGCTGCCCCTCTTCTTGGCTGTTTGCGCCCATGCTGACGCTGATCACATTCACAGAATAATTCACCCGAGAAGTATTCGGAGCAGAATCGTCCTGAGGGTGGGGCATTGATGAGGCCCCATTAGCGATGGGCATTGAGCATCATTGGGCCCAGAGACAAAGGTAGGGTGCCCGAGCATATGATTTTGTGCTGGCTGATGGCCGGCGCCGGGCTTCCAGAGATTTCATGTTGAACGAGAGCATCCACTATAGCTGTGAGGAGGCGATCTTTTATGAACGCCACTTCTTGCACTTGCTGAGCTTGCTGACGCTTGATCTGGTCAAGCTCGCGAAGGACCCACTGAAGCATCTCTATCACTGTATCACGAGAAGGCTCCCTGGGCGCCGCGGCAGGTGCAGGTCTCCTGGCCTGCTGATTCTCTTCAGGTGGATGAATTTCATGCATTGGCTCCTCCAAGTTCTGGTGTATCGCATGGACAGATAGCCCATAGGTGACTTGTGTATCCATTTGGGCATGATGAGCTTCATAAATGTTTCTGTTCGAAGCCCCTTGACGGACCACATTATCCGGGACTATTGTAGGCACCCCTCTG
Source organism: Colocasia esculenta (assembly GCA_014218235.1). Classification (NCBI taxonomy): domain Eukaryota; kingdom Viridiplantae; phylum Streptophyta; class Magnoliopsida; order Alismatales; family Araceae; genus Colocasia; species Colocasia esculenta. The sequence continues at coordinate 190,977,725 of CM024754.1, read as the reverse complement.
ATAGGGGAAGGTGACCATATCATCCTTCTTTGTTGTAGACATCTAGAGACATTCATCATCTGGCCCGTCTTCTCATCATCTGGTATCTTGCCCCCATAGCCCTTACTGATTCAAATCTTGTTATAGGGTGAGCGGGGGCTCGGTTCACGATCAGTTGCTGAAATTGAGGTGCTGGTGCCTCGCCTTCTGCCTCGGCTAGAAGCTGGAGCAGATGCTTATGAAAGGCAGGTATCTGTCTGGCTTCGTCCTGTGCAGTTGCAGGTGCATCAGGTGACGGGTTCGAAGACCCTGCTTCATCATCATTGACCCCGGCAGCCCCATTATAAAGAAATTTATAGAGCCTCTCTGTCACGTCCTAATAAAAGTCTATTTATTGGAAAATGACAGAAAACAGGCACAAGGATACGATTAACATATAATCCTTATGTTACCGTAAGCGGAAGTCTTTATTACATAAGCTCCTCACTGTAAACTAGGTAAGGAGTGGGCAAGAGTAAACCATTATTCATTACATTCTCTAATTACATATCTAGAATAGAAAAAGGTTGAATAGCTCGCCATTAGGGTCCACTCAGCACACATGCCCTTTTTAGACTTCATCCCCATCTTGGTTGCCTGAAAGGAAAGAAGATGTGAGCTAGCTAGCCCAGTAGAATTCAAATCCTTAATTTACAGGAACAGGAACATGTGATAACCAAGGTAAGGAACACGATTGATGTCAGAGGGAGACAATTAAACATCTTATCATGGCAGTGAATATAAACAGTAGTATTAACACACAGGGCATGCTCAGGAATTTACAGTGAAGATCAAAATTCTGGTTCATATAAATATTCACGCAGGACAGTTAATAAGATGACCATAATCAGGCAGTATTGATGCAATGCCAAACATCCCGTTGTCCTTTGTCATTCCGTACGGCCAGTAAATGAATTCGGGTGCTCCTCCCAGGACTGGACCAGCCCTATTTGCACAGGCATTATCAGTCAAGTGGGGTCCATGGACCCAATAGTTGTCATCACAAGTTGTTCATGTATAATTAACATGGTATTATTTGGAAGTGATACTTCCTGAATAATTCAAGGAGGGTAAAGTACACAATATGGATGAGCTCTAGGGTGATATGACAGTAAATCTACCAAAGAAAAGGAAGATTGTAGCTTGCTAGGTTAATAGGATGAAGTTTTAATGAGAGTTTGTACGCAGGAGGTTGATAACATATCAATGTAAAAGTCATAGTCATGCAAAATAAGGAATGCGCAGGTTTGACTTTTCCTTCAGTAGGAGAGGGCTCCATTGGAGAAGTCATATGTGTGTTTATCATTTTTTACCGGGCCTTGCATTTTTAACATTCTACTAGGTTTACTTGAATTATGAAATTTTTAGGTAGGCCAAATTGTGAGGAATTAGAAAGATGCTATTTTTATGGAATCGCCAAAATCATGTTTTTCTTCTTCGGTGGGAGAGTTGACTTTTTATTGGTAAGAGATATGATTTTTCTGACATTTTTATTGGATTCAAATGGGGGGTACTTCCTTATTTACATGTAATATCTTAAGTAAATGAAACATCAAATTATAACATTTACTTGCAGAGGTTCTGCTGAGTTTGCAGTCTTGCAGAGGTTCTGCTGAGTGCTGACACCTCTGGAAGGAAGCAGTCCTGACAGAACATACAGAAATCTGGCTAACTCTACTATATATATGTGAGTCGATTCATGTATAAAGGGTGAGTCGATCATGTATAAATGGGTGAGTCGAATCATGTATAAGGGTGAGTCGATTCATGTATAAGGGTGAGTCGATTCATGTATAAAGGGTGAGTCGAATCATGTATAAAGGTGAGTCGAATCATGTATAAAGGGTGAGTCGATTCATGTACTGTAGCAGTCGAATTATGTATAAAGGGTGAGTCGATTCATGTACTGTAGCAGTCGACTGTAGCAGTCGAATTATGTATAAACTGGCAGTCGAATTGTGTACAACTCACAGTGTATAGCATGATCAAGTGTGTGTACACGGGTGTGCACACTCTGGTTGTAGGGATGATCCTGACCCAGTTAAGCTTACAGTATGACACATGAAAGCTTTTATTTCTATAGAAGTGATCACAATCGTAGTATGGGACATTCCTAGAATAATCATGGAGGGTCAGACAGTAACACAATACCTAGTCCAAGGATGAACAGAAGGAAGAAAGAAGTTTGAATCCTACACAAGAGATTTCATAACAAGTCAAGTGAGAAAGATTGAGAGGAAAGGAAAAGAATCTACCTTTTGAGTAGAGTGTGTCCTCCTTCACACAGAACATCCAAAAATATAGAAAATAAGAGGAGGCTTGCAGCAGTTGGAGAGATCTGATCTATATCAACCAAAGTAAGAGTAGCACACAGCAAGTAGTTCCCATGCCAAGATCTGCAGCCCCTTTTCTCAGAAGTAGCAGCAGGAAATACTAGGAGAAAAACCGAAGAAGGTGATAGATATGGAGAGCATCTAGGAGAAGCTCTCCTGGGAAGGTCAGAATGCTGCGTACAGGAAGATTTTTATCATCCAAAGCTTCCAGGTGCAAGGAACGCAGACTTATAGGTATTGGGGTAAAAACCCCCAATTAATCACCCATAGCCACCTGGTGCAAGCATCACCCTACGATTAGCACATGGGTAAAAATGTGTAAGAGATTTAACCCACCATGACATAAGCTTACGTTGCCCATGGTACGTAAGCATGTAAAAATCCAAAAATCCTTGCCGTAATTAATCCATAATTCGGTTGGCCCAATGTTCCTCTTGTAAACATATCCAAATGAAGTCCATTTGTGTTGAAATTTCAGCCATAAGCTAATTTAATAGTTTTACAAATTATGGTGATTTTTATTTAATTTTTAGAATTTATTTTACACAGGGTGAAAATTCACCCGAAAAATAGTCGTGACGACTTATCCTCGAAGTCCGCATGTCAGTAAATCCAGATATTTATGTTTATATTATCTACACATTTTTCTGAGAATTATGATGTTCTCAGATTTATTTTTCGTTACAATTTTCCGGTGTCGCCCTGTCGGAGCGCGCATCTCGACGTACGACACTGGAGAAACGTACGTCGTCCTTAATAAATCTAGATCCTAATTATTTTAATTTAATGAAAAAAAATGTATAATAACCATATTTTTCATATTTTCCGTCGGCAATAGATCAGAAAACGCCGACGAAAAAATCCGTCGAAAATACCGTCAGCATTTACCGACAGAAACCCGTCGGAAAAATCCGTCAGAACTATAGACGGACTTACCGACCGATTCCTTCCGTCGGTAATTTAGGATTTCCGACGGACACAAACCGTCAGTATTTACCGACAGAAACCCTCGGAAAAATCCGTCAGAACTATAGACGGAAGTATCGACCGATTTATTTCGGTAATGTAAATTTCCGACGGATAAATATCCGTCGGAATGAGTAGTATATATATATTTTTAAATTGACAAATAAAAAAGATTTTTCAAACCTGCTACAATATTCATAAATTTCACAAATACTCACGATCAACATAATATCATAAAATACAATAAATATAAAATCATACAAAATAATAAACACAAAAAATCAAGACAGATCTGCTGGATCGTCTACTATCCCTGCCTCGTCATCGTCAGGTGCCGGAGGTGGATCCTATATTAAAAAAGATTAATATGAGAAATATTAATAATAATTAAAAGACATACATTATTCAAAAATTAAATTTAAAATATGTGATTATTTCTCAACTTTAATTAGATACTATTTTTAGATCCATCGTTTCTTGGGTGTTTTTTAGATGTCATTTGAACGCCGAACACAATCTGGGAATCCAAATTGGATTCCGTCAGTTCCCACACGTCACTTTAACCACCCGGTCGTGTCGGAGGAAAACGGCACGCCGATCCGATCCCTATTTGGAATTTGGACCCCCGGGTTGTAGGTTTTAGCCCTTTATATATACTTGGCTGTTTTTTACATCCGTCATTTCAATGCCCAACCCAATCCGGAGATCCAAATGGATTCCGTCAGTTCCCACACGTCACTGTAACCCACCCGTCGTGTCGGAGAGAAAACGGCACGTCGATACGATCCCTATTTGGAATTTGGACCCCCAAGTTGTGTGTTTTGACCCTTTATATATACCTGACTGTTTTTTAGATCCGTCATTTCAATGCCCAACCCAATCCGGAGATTCAAATTGGATTCCGTCAGTTCCCACACGTCACTTTAACCCACCCGGTCGTGTCGGAGGAAACGGCGCGCTGATCCGATCCCTATTTCGAATTTTGGACCCCCGGGTTGTAGGTTTTAGCCCTTTATATATACTTGGTTATTTTTTACATCCGTCATTTCAATGCCCAACCCAATCCGGAGATCCAAATTGGATTCCGTCAGTTCCCACACGTCACTGTAACCCACTCGGTCGTGTCGGAGAAAACGGCACGCCGATCTGATCCCTATTTGGGATTTTGGACCCCCGGGTTGTGTGTTTTGACCCTTTATATATACTTGACTGTTTTTTAGATCCGTCATTTCAATGCCCAACCCAATCCAGATATCCAAATTGGATTCCGTCAGTTCCCACACGTCACTTTAACCCACCCAGTCGTGTCGGAGAAAACGACACGCCGATTCGATCCCTATTTGGGAGTTTGGACCCCCGGGTTGTAGGTTTTACCCCTTTATATATACTTGGTTGTTTTTTACATCCGTCATTTCAATGCCCAATCCAATCCGGAGATCCAAATTGGATTCTGTCAGTTCCACACGTCAGTGTAACCCACCCGGTTGTGTCGGAGAAAACGGCACGCCGATCCGATCCCTATTTGGGATTTTGGACCTTCGGGTTGTGTGTTTTGACCCTTATATATACTTGACTATTTTTTACATCCGTCATTTCAATGCCCAACCCAATCCGGAGATCCAAATTGGATTCCGTCAGTTCCACACGTCATTGTAACCCACCCGGTCGTGTCGGAGAAAACGGCACGCCGATCCGATCCCTATTTGGGATTTTGGACCGCCGGGTTATGTGTTTTGACCCTTTATATATACTTGACTATTTTTTAGATCCGTCATTTCAATGCCCACCCAATCCGGAGATCCAAATTGGATTCCGTCAGTTCCCACACGTTACTTTAACCCACCCGGTCGTGTCGGAGGAAAACGGCACGCCAATCCGATCCCTATTTGGGATTTTGGACCCCCGGGTTGTAGGTTTTAGCCCTTTATATATACTTGATTGTTTTTTAGATTCGTCATTTCAATGTTCAACCCAATCCGGAGATCCAAATTTGATTCCGTCAGTTCCCACACGTCACTTTAACCCACCGGTCGTGTCGGAGAGAAAACGGCACGCCGATCCGATCCTATTTGGGATTTTGGACCCCCGAGTTGTAGGTTTTAGCCCTTTATATATACTTGGTTATTTTTTACATCCGTCATTTCAATGCCCAACCAATCCGGAGATCCAAATTAGATTCCGTCAGTTCTCACACGTCACTTTAACCCACCGGTCGTGTCGGAGAAAACGGCACGCCGATCCGATCCCTATTTGGGATTTTGGACCCCCGGGTTGTAGGTTTTACCCCTTTATATATATTGGTTGTTTTTTACATCCGTCATTTCAATGCCCAACCAATCCGGAGATCCAAATTGGATCCGTCAGTTCCCACACATCACTTTAACCACCCGATCGTGTCGGAGAAAACGACACGCCGATCCGATCCCTATTTGGGATTTTGGACCCCCAGGTTGTGTGTTTTGAGCCTTTATATATACTTGACTGTTTTTTAGATCCGTCATTTCAATGCCCAACCCAATCAGGAGAACCAAATTGGATTCCGTCGGTTCCCACACGTAACTTTAACCCACCCGGTCGTGTCGGAGAAAACGGCACACCGATCCGATCCCTATTTGGGATTTTGGACCTTCGGGTTGTGGGTTTTAGCCCTTTATATATACTTGACTGTTTTTTCCCCGTTGACATTCTTTAGTGGTTTCATCTCATCCAAAGTAAATGAAATTAATACTATACTGACCTGAGGTGCTGGCTGTGTGGGCGTACTCCCTGCATGGCTGAGATCAACTGCTGAACCATCGCCGAACTGCATCTGTAGCTCTGCCTACTGTGTCTGTAGCTGTGCCCGTAGCTCTTCCCGAATGAGGTCTCTAATCTCCTCTACACCACTGACGGGGGCGCCTAAATGAACTCGCGTATGCCGAGAAGCGATCGAACTTGCATATGAGGACAACACTGGAGTAGTATCCAGGCTGTCCCCAAAGCCGTACACTCGACCTTCCTCGGCCCTCCGCTGCGTCGACCTAAGCCTCCGGATCCAAGTCTGGCTGGGGTGTAGTACCCTAGATTTTCAAAATCCAAATAAATAAAAATTTATTATTTAAATAAATGAGATAAATTGATTTAATTAGAATAAAGGGAGAATAAATGAAAACAAGGGAATTAAAGTACTACCCATTAAGCTAAATTATTAACGGTTACTCTAATAACCCAAACCCAATGAAATGGGCCCAATATAGATAGCCCATCATAGGATGAGAGCTAAATTAATGAAATTCGTATCTAATTAATTAAATAAATAGTAAAGGGTAAGATAAATGTTAAATAACCCTTATATATCTAAAAGAAGAGTCCTTAACCCATCCTAACTCTTTAACCACGAATTTAAGCTCTCTTCCCTACCCATTAAGTGGATAAATGAGAGAAAGAGGGAGATAAAGAAGGAAAATTGATTTTTATTGGGAAAAGAGAGAGTTTTAGGATATATGGACTCTTTACTCAAATAAAACACCTCCAATCGCCCCACCCAAGCCCTAGATCATGTTGGACTCTGAAGGACAAGAAAGAGAGCTGGACGTGGAGAGCAAGGAGGAGGAGGCTAGAACAAGGGATTTTGGATTTTCGTCATCTAAACTAGGGTTTTCTTGCTTCACGAAAAAGGTAGGCAATCTCTCAAGCAAAATCGTGAAATAATTACCCTAGGTAGCCTTCATGTACCTCTTCAAAAGCCCTATGGTTTCGTTGTATTCGTTCATCCATTTGGGCGAATTTAATTCGCGAAATTCTACTGTCACCATGAACCCGAATCTCATGTTTTTCTCTAATATCTTACACGTACTTGTTCCCATGCTATGAGAAAATTCTCATTGATACTACCATGTAATAGCTTTCAAACGCCCCTAGTCTTGCTTGATTTCGATCTCCCATGAGGGAGAATTAAATCTTTGAATATCTATCAGACCTGTGCACTCGACCCTCCTTGTTTCCTTTTTAACCTCGTGCAAACTTGACATATTCTATGATAAAATTATCATAAATACTACTACATGTTAGCTTTCAAATCCGCTGGTTTCATAATTTTCATCATGTATACATCTCTAATTAATTCATTGAACCTGACTGCGCCTGTTTAGGTCATCGAAAAGTAACCTGATCAATGTATGTCTAAACCTTGTCTATTTTCAAATTAATCGACATGTTAATAGATATACATGTCTACTTTCGTTTAAACTAGTTTCGTGCTTTTTGATCACCGTGTGATTTTATACTGAATTTTGAATGACCCTGTGTCAAGAAGGGTCTACCCAGAAAAGAAAAAGGGAAAAACTGGACCGCCCCTGTTATCGCGACGGCGCGATAAGCCGCGATAACAGGAGTGTCGCGGTCGGCCTCCACGTCGCGTCATGAATGCGACGGGCCTCACCGCCGCATTCCCAAACCCGAACCAGGCCAGGCCGGCCGGTTCGCCTGTCGCGCCAGGCCGCACCACTGCGACCAGAACTGCGACAGGATACCCTGTCGCGACACTCTGCTTAACGCGCCCATGCGCCCGTCGCGACATGATCGCGACTGGCACCCCCGTCGCCTTCTTTAAATTTTGGCCAAAATCTTATATTATGCATATGCCCCTGTTTTATTTGTCATATAACCCTTATACAAGTTAAACCATGTACTGTTAAGCTTAATAATCGACCTGAATATTTTTATTTAATAATATTTAAATAATTCTTGTTAATTTAAAAGCCGTGAGCACGACTTGTCATATCCTCAAGATTTTTTTACACTTGCACACTCATAACATTGTAAATTGCCATTTGACCTTGATAAATTATGCAATAATGTATTCGGTAAATTAGCGAAATAAATGACTAAATTACCCTATTTTGTTAAATACAATTGTTTCCGTTTTGACTCGCGCATTTTATCTACCGTTACCGTTTTCCCTCGGCCTTCGAGCACTCGAGGCACGACGGACCTGTTTTCACACTTTCCCTTGACTTGGACCACCTCTCCCACCGGAATACTCTCGACTGGACTAGGGACTCCTTGTCAAGACCTCCGTAAGTCTTCTTGGCTTTGGCGCACGTCCTTAGTCAACGAGCTGGTTGTACCCTAAAACCCGTTACACCTTAGGGATCAGTACGATCCATGGCCTTAGTGTTCTCTCCTTATCTTGCAATCACGCTGGACCATCTAGCCTGTGTTCATAGCACGGCTAGTGGCGGTTGTGACTTCTACCAGACTGCCGGTACCCGACCTGGTGCCGTGCAACCGTTACTATCGTGTGTTTCTCGTCTTTTTACGGAAATGTCCCTATCTCATCTACTATCTCGATACTCTCATCTGTTCACGTTCTCTCTACACTCTCGTCTAGTTCATCTACTACTCTCATCTATTCTTGGTACTCTCTTGGCCATTTTGTGATTGTCTAAGATAACAAACATGACTATGCTAGGCAACATAATAAGGGCCCGATCTGGTCCTTGGGAGGAGCACCTGAAAGGCTATAACTCGCGGGGGTCTAATGATCAGGTGATGGCATACACCAAACGCATGACTATCAAGATTTAATCTAAGACAATTCACAAACATTCCTGTACATGATACTTGACTTGTGGTTGATAAAATGATCGACCAAACGCATGTTACTTGCTTTACTTGCTATCGTGACTTGTGCACTGTTGTGCAATTACTTGTTAACTTGAAATATGGCAAATCTTTTGTACTTGTTACCTATGAAGGTATTCTTGTCTTGTGAACTTACTGGCACGACTATACCTGATCGTTCTCGTACTTGCTCGTTCCTGTTAGTTATCCTGCTTGATAAAAGGTTAAACACTTTAAGCCTGCTTGTTTACATGAGATATTAAGTCCTACTGAGCGTTATTCGCTCATCATTTTATCCTGCATTTTTATTTAGGTTTCAGTGAGTATGACGATGACCACACTCACGAGGACGGGACTGAGGATGATGCTCAGGAGTGACCCCTTTCCAGCAACCAAGGCTTTCTAGTAGTAGTTAGTTAGTTATGAGTTAGTGAGTCAGATAGTCATTTATGTAATAGTTTGATTTTGAATAAAGTACTCTGGCCCTAGTTTTGGCTCTGATACGTTGATGTATTAGTCATTAATGAGTTATTAGTGAATGTAATGGAGTTGTTTTTGATTATTAATGAAATTGGAGTTTAATTGGTGTTATCCAATTGTGCAATGGTCTGTTATTTATTTCTCGCTCTGTACTATTTAATAACTGTAATCCCGCTCCGATATTCCGCGTCGGGGCGTTACAGTTTTGTGGTATCAGAGCCTAGGTTATTCTTAAGTATAGGATGATCTAGGTTTGACCTGCCTCGACTTAGAGTCTAATTCCATACCTATGTGAGACGGATAGAACCAAGGGTAATAAGATAAAATAAATTCACACACGCACAAACTTAGTGCAAACTCAGTTATCTTACATTAAAATTTTCTTTTGAAGGAACTTAAACAATGGCAGCGGAGCGTGCTCAACTCCGTGACATGCAACAAACTATACAACAGCTTACCCAAGCTTTGCTTCAGGCTGCTGGAGCAACAACAACAACATAACAACAACCGAGGGCTGGAGAATTACACAGGAATTTCCGCAATCTGAATCCACCCCGATTCAGCGGGACCACTGATCCCGATGAGGCAGAAAATTGGCTTAAGGAGACAGAACGTGTTTTCCGCGTCATGCAATGCGCGGATGGGGACAAGCTTTTACTGGCAACATTTCAGCTTGAACGGGACGCCCGTGCGTGGTGGGAATCTGTGGAAGCCACCAGGGCAGATGCACAGTTTACCTGGGAGGAATTCAAGGAGCATTTCAACTCCAAGTATTTCTCTAAGAGTCCAGGAGAGAAAGGCCTCAGAATTTGCTGCACTGAAGCAGAGGCACCTTACTGTCGCTGAATATGAAGCGCAATTCTCCCGATTGGCACGCTATGCCAACCACCTTGTTAGCACAGAGAAAATGAAGGCGAGGCGATTTCTTAATGGGCTTAAGCCGTCATATATTACCCAACTTGCACCCATGGACATTCAGACATATGCTGAAATGGTCAAGAAGGCTCAGTTACTAGAAGATGTGACCATCTGACTGATCGCATCAAGGGAGACTAGTCAAGAAGGAACCAGCATCCGGTTCCTCCAGCAGGCCCACAATGGCAAAAAGCGTCCGTTCAACATCACTGGAGGGACAAGCCAGGAAAGAAAGCCCAAGATACCTACTCCTCCAAACACCAACAAGACCAACTGTGAGCATTGTGACAAGCCTGGTCACACTGCCGCTGAGTGCTGGAGAAAAGTAGGCGCCTGCCTGCGTTGCGGAAATCGCAATCACCGCATTTCCGAATGCCCTGTGCTGAAGGAAAGAGAAAGAGAAGCGTCCTATGGGACAAAAGAAACCAGGCAGACTACAGGCCTGCAAGAGGTAGAGACCACCGAGGAAGGTGGAGTTGTGGAAGGTACACTACCGGTCTTTTCTCATTCGGCATTTGTTTTGTTCGATACTGGCGCAACGCATTCGTTCATATCACAAGTTTGCTGATACCCTAAATGAGAAACCTGCATCTATGACATTTGAATTATCTGTCACAACACCACTAGGAGAAAAGGCTCAATTGAATAAATATTTTCCATTAGCTGATGTTAGGTTGGTGAACTTAACCTTAGAGCTGACTTGATCTGTATGCCCATGGAGGGCTACGATGTCATTCTGGGAGCCGATTGGCTATCCACGTATGGGGCTATCGTGGATTGTAGAAGAGGGAAGATTACTTTTAGTGAATTCCCTAAGCTGATCTTCACAGGACGTAGGCACAAGAGACACTTGTCCCTCGTCTCTGCTATAAAGGCACAGAACATGATAAGGAAAGGGAGTATGGCGTTTCTTGCCGCCATCGTAGTTGAAAAGAAAGCAGTTAAGATATCAGACATCCACATAGTGCAAGAATACCCTGATGTGTTTCCCGATGAGCTACCAGGCATTCCACCTGAGAGAGATGTGAATTTCTCAATTGATCTCGCACCTGGAGCTGCACCGGTTTCACGTCAACCCTACAGGATGTCCCCTGCTGAATTGAAAGAGTTGAAAGAGCAACTGATGGAACTTCTAGAAAAGGGTTTTATTAGGCCGAGTACTTCTCCTTGGGGAGCACCAGTGTTGTTCGTCAAGAAGAAGGACGGATCTATGAGTTATGCATCGATTACAGCAGTTGAACAGTCTCACTATCAAGAACAAGTACCCCCTGCCGCGTGTCGATGATTATTTGATCAGATATCAGGAGCTAAATATTTTTCTAAGATTGACCTTAGATCGGATATCATCAGATGAGGATTCAAGATGCAGATATCTACAAGACAGCTTTCAGGAGCAGGTACGGTCATTACGAATTTGTAGTCATGCCTTTTGGACTAACCAATGCTCCTGCAGCTTTTATGCAATTAATGAACAGCATCTACCGGCCCTACCTCGACAAGTTCGTCGTGGTATTCATTGATGATATTCTCATATACTCCAAGACCAAAGAAGAGCACGAGGAGCATCTGAGGATCGCTCTGCAAATCTTGCGGGACAATCAACTCTACGCCAAATTGAGCAAGTGTGAATTCTGGCTCGAGGAGGTGTCATTTCTGGGTCATGTCATATCCAAGGATGGTATCGCTGTCGACCCTTCCAAGGTAGAAGCCGTGCTCAACTGGGAAAGGCCGACCAATGTCACTGAGATAAGAAGTTTTCTTGGACTGGCTGGATACTACAGACGGTTCATAAAAGACTTCTCCAAGATAGCTGTACCTCTTACGCGTCTTACGCGGAAGAGAACCCATATGTCTGGAGCAAGGAGTGCGAGAAGAGCTTTCAGACACTCAAGCATTGTTGACATCTGCACCTGTCCTCGCATTACCAGTCGGGGCGCAGGATTCTCAGTCTACACTGATGCATCTGGAATCGGTCTAGGCTGCGTGTTGATGCAGAATGAAAAGGTGATAGCATATTCTTCAAGGCAATTGAAGCAACATGAGGTTAACTACCTGTCCATGATTTAGAATTGGCTGCAGTAGTGTTTGCACTCAAAATTTGGAGGCATTACTATATGGGGAACAATTCATTGTTTACTCCGACCACAAGAGTTTGAAGTACTTATTTTCTCAAAAGGAGCTCATATGCGACAACGGAGATGGCTGGAGTACTTGAAGGATTTTGATTTCAACATTCAATATCACCCAGGCAAAGGTAATGCAGTAGCTGATGCACTTAGTAGAAAGCCAGTAGCTTCGATATCTTGTCTAGTCATGGGCGAGATGCAATTGTTAGAGCAATTCGCCAGTCTAGATCTGAATATTGAAAAGAGAGTGATAAGATGTTAGTGGCTAATCTTAAAGCTCAACCCGACATCTTTGTCGAGATCAAGAGCAACAGGCTAATGATCCATTTCTAATCAGAGTAAGGAGACCATAGCTGACAAGCCAGACTTCTCCATCGCTGAAGATGGAAGAATATTATTCCAAGCCAGGACATGTGTGCCTGACAATGAAGAGCTGAAAAGGAAACTGATGGATGAAGCCCACAAGACCAAGTACACAATCATCCAGGCACACCAAGATGTACCAAGACATGAAAAGGTCATTTTGGTGGCCAAACATGAAGCGTGAGGTAGCTGAGCATGCCGCGCACTGCCTCACTTGTCCAGCAAGTAAAAGCAGAACACCGTCGTCCTGCGGGTGTACTTAGGCCCCTGGACATACCTGAATGGAAGTGGGAAAGCATCGGAATGGATTTCATCATGGGTTTACCCCGAACTCGTGGTGGACTTGATGCTATATGGGTTACTGTGGATCGTCTAACCAAGTCCGCACACTTCCTTGCCATTAAGAGCACCTGGAGTGTGGATGTGTTAGCATCATTATATGTGAAAGAGATAGTCAGACTACATGGAGTTCCAGTATCCATTGTCTCAGATCGTGACCCTAGATTCACTTCTAGATTCTGGAAGGGACTCCAGACTGCCCTAGGCACAAAACTCAACTTTAGCACAGCTTTCCACCCACAGACGGATGGACAGACTGAAAGAACAAATCAGATAGTGGAAGACATGCTACGAGCCTGTGCTATAGACTTTGAGGATATTGGAATGAACAATTGTCACTGATAGAATTTGCCTACAACAATAGCTATCAGGCTAGCATTAAAATGGCACCATTTGAAGCACTGTATGGCAGGAGTTGCAGATCGCCAGTATGCTGGAATGAAGTAGGTGAACAGCAATGGCTGGGACCAGACATGGTGCAGAGCACTAGCAGAGACATACAAATTATCAGAGACAGAATTAAGATAGCTCAGTCCAGGCAAAAGAGCTATGCATACAAAAGAAGAAGGGACTTAGAGTTTCAAACTGGAGATCATGTAATGCCAAAAGTATCCCCAACCCGAGGATTTCAAGGTTTGGGATGAAAGGCAAATTGAGACCAAGATTCATAGGTCCGTTTGAAGTGTTAGATAGAGTTGGGCGAGGTAGCGTACGACTGGCACTACCACCCCAGTTTGCAACAGTACACTATGTTTTCCATGTATCCATGCTGAGAAGTAAGTGTACGATCCATCACACGTAATCAGCTATGATGACATTATTCTGAATAAGGATATAACCTATGAAGAAGGCCAGTGAAAATTTTGGACAAGAAGATGCAACAGCTTCGGAATCGGTCTATACCCGTGGGAAGGTATTGTGGAGAAATCACGAGTTGAAGAGCCACGTGGGAGCCCGAAGCTATAATGCGCCGGAATTATCCGAATTATTCAGAAGTCATTCTTCCTCTTACGATTGAGTGAATTGAGGACCAAATTCTTTTTAAGAGGGGGAGGATGTAGTACCCTGGATTTTCAAAATCCAAATATAAAAATTTATTATTTAAATAAATGAGATAAATTGATTTAATTAGAATAAATGGAATAAATGAAAACAAGGGAATTAAGTACTACCCATTAAGCTAAATATTAAGGGTTACTCTAATAACCCAAACCCAATGAAATGGGCCCAAATAGGGATAGCCCATCATAGGATGAGAGCTAATTAATGAATTCGTATCTAATTAATTAAATAAATAGTAATGGTTAAGATAAATTAAATAACCTTATATATCTAAAAGAAGAGTCCTTACCCATCCTAACTCTTTAACCACGAATTTAAGCTCTCTTCCCTACCCATTAAGTGGATAAATGAGAGAAAGAGGGAGATAAGAAGGAAAATTGATTTTTATTGGGAAAAGAAAGAGTTTTAGGATAATGGACTCTTTACTCAAATAAAACACCTCCAATTCGCCCCACCCAAGCCCTAGATCGTGTTGGGACTCTGAAGGACGAAGAGAAGAGAGCTGGACGTGGAGAGCAAGGAGGAGGAGAGGCTAGAACAAGGGGTTTTTGGATTTTCGTCATCCTAAACTAGGGTTTTCTTGCTTCACGAAAAAGGTAGCAATCTCTCAAGCAAAAATCGTGAAATAATTACCCTAGGTAGCCTTCATGTACCTCTTCAAAAGCTTTATGGTTTCGTTGTATTCCGTTCATCCATTTGAGCGAATTTAATTCTTAAAATTCTACTGTCACCATGAACCCGAATCTCATGTTTTCTTCTAATACCTTGCACGTACTTGTTCCCATGCTATGAAAAATTCTCATTGATACTACCATGTAATATTTCAAACGCCCTTGGTCTTGCTTGATTTCGATTTCCCATGAGGGAGAATTAATCTTTGAATATCTATCAGACCTATACACTCGACCCTCCTTGTTTCCTTTTTAACCTCGTGCAAACTTGACATAACTCAATGATAAAATTATCATAAATACTACTCATGTTAGCTTTCAAACACCCCTGGTTTCATAATTTTTTATCATGTATACATCTCTAATTAATTCATTGAACCTTGACTGTGCCTATTTAGGTCACCGAATAGTACCTGATCAATGCATGTCTAATTTTGTCTATTTTCAAATAATCATGCATGTTGCTAGATATACATGTTCTACTTTCGTTTAAAACTAGTTTCGTGCTTTTTGGATCACCGTGCGATTTTATACTGAATTTTGAATGACCCTGTGTCAAGAAGGGTCTACCCAGAGAAAAAGGAAAAAACTGGACCGCGCCCTGTTATCACGACGGCGCGATACACCGCGATAACAGGAGTGTCGCGGTGGCCTCCACGTCGCGTCATGAATGCGACGGGCCTCACCGCCGCGCGTTCCTAAACCCGAACCGGCCAGGCCGGCCGGTTCGCCTGTCGCGCCAGGTCGCACCACCACGACCTGAACCGCGACAGGATACCCTGTCGCGACACTCTGCTTAACGCCCCATGCGCCTCGTCGCGACATGATCGCGACCTGGCACCCCCGTCGCCTTCTAAATTTCAGCCAGAATCTTATATTATGCATATGCCCCTGTTTTATTTGTCATATAACCCTTATAAAGTTAACCATGTACTGTTAAGCTTAATAATCGACCTGAATATTTTTATTTAATAATATTTAAATAATTCTTTTAATTTAAAAGCCGTGAGCACGACTTGTCATATCCTCAAGATTTCTTTACACTTGCACACTCATAACATTGTAAATTGCCATTGACCTTGATAAATTATGCAATAATGTATTCGGTAAATTAGCGAAATAAATGACTAAATTACCCTATTTTGTTAAATACAATTGTTTCTGTTTTGACTCGCGCATTTTATCTACCGTTACCGTTTTCCCTCGGCCTTCGAGCACTCGAGGCACGACGGACCTGTTTTTACACACTTTCCCTTGACTTGGACCACCTCTCCACCGGAATACTCTCGACTGGACTAGGGACTCCTTGCCAAGACCTCCGTAAGTCTTCTTGGCTTTGGCGCACGTCCTTAGTCAACGAGTTGGTTGTACCCTAAAACCCGTTACACCTTAGGGATCAGTACGATCCATGGCCTTAGTGTTCTCTCCTTATCTTGCAATCATGCTGGACCATCTAGCATGTGTTCATAGCATGGCTAGTGGGCGGTTGTGACTTCTACCAGACTGCCGGTACCCGACCTGGTGCCGTGCAACCGTTATTATCGTGTTTTCTCGTCTTTTTACGGAAATGTCCCTATCTATCTACTATCTCGATACTCTCATATGTTCACGTTCTCTCTACACTCTCGTCTAGTTCATCTACTACTCTCATCTATTCTTAGTACTCTCTTGGCCATTTTGTGATTGTCTAAGATAACAAACATGACTATGCTAGGCAACATAATAAGGGCCCGATCTGGTCCTTGGGAGGAGCACCTGAAAGGCTATAACTCGCGAGGGTCTAATGATCAGGTGATGGCATACACCAAACGCATGACTATCAAGATTTAATCTAAGACAATTCACAAACATTCTGTACATGATACTTGACTTGTGGTTGATAAAATGATCGACCAACGCATGTTACTTGCTTTACTTGCTATCGTGACTTGTGCACTGTTTGGCAATTACTTGTTAACTTGAAATATGGCCAAATCTTTTGTACTTGTTACCTATGAAGGTATTCTGTAGTACCCCAAAAATCCATTAATTAATAATTATAGATAAATTGAAATTTTATCAATTATAAATTCATCAATTAAAAAGGTACGCATTATTATCACATGCGTATAGCCCCTATAAAAATTTCGTAAAAATAGTAGTTATACTATAAATAATATTCTCTAATGACCCATCATGAAATTTGGGCGTAGAAAATCATTTGGACTTAGTTTAAGAATTTATGCGACTTATTAGCATAATTAAGGAATAAGTCGAAGAATCCATTATTTATGATCCAAGGTGGATTATAAATTAAAATAAATATATGAGTAGACTTTAATAATAGAGGATGATAGTCCATTATGATATTTGGACCAATAGACAATCTTGGCCCATGAATAAATTATCTAATAAAAGGATAAATAAAAACCCATTAAGTAAAGTAAGTACATGGGTTGTACAATTAAGCTCATGAGTTATTGGGTTAAGAGTAATTGCCCAAATGATGAATATTAGAAATATTGGTATGAATAATATTTATTTCAATTTAAAAAATATAAATTTACTTGAATAAGTGTGATAAAGATTTACTTAAGGATAAAGGGTGAATAATTGGAATTAAATCAATACCCATTAAGTTAAATTAGTAATGGTTTTACTAATGGACCTAACATAGATTGTTGGGCCCAAATAAGAAGAGCACATCATGAGATGGGAGATAATTAAGCTAAATTCGTACCTAAAATATTAATAAATAGAAAAGGGTTAAGATAATGAGTATTTTAACTCCTAATCATCTTAAAAAGAGTCCTAACCCTAGTCTAACCCAATAGGACTCTATCCTAATCTAAAATTGGGATTTAGATGTGAGACAATTGGGTTAAATATAAGAGACCAAATTAAATAGGGAAATTCGTAACTATATTATCTCTTAATTAAAAAGGGGTCATTAAAGCACTAATATGACTCATACATATCTTAAAAAGAGTCCACATCCCATCCTAACACATTAGCCATAAAATTAGATCTCTCCCTAAGCCAATTAGTGGATTAATGCTAGAATATGGGAGATAATGTGTAAATTCGGAGTTAATATTTAAATAAATTAAAAAGGGATAATATAATGACTAACTAGCTTATAAATGTCTCTATAAGAGTCCTAATCCTATCCTAAACCATTACCCACGAAATTAAACCTCTCCCTTACCCATTAGGTGGATAAATGGAAGAAAAATAGAGGATAATTGTGATTTTCGAAATTTAGGAGAGAAGGGAAGAGTACGGAGTTGTGTGGACTCTATTACCACCCTATACACTTCTCATTTGACCCTATCAACCCATTTCGTGGCTGGAGCTCTGGAGCATGAGGAGAAGGGTTGGAGCAAGGAGAAGAAGGAGGTTGGCAAGGAGAACTTCGAAATTCGTCACCCCTCAACCCTAGGATCTTTACAGCGCAAAAAGGTAGGCAATCTCTCAAGCTAAAATCGTGAAATAATTACCCTAGGTAGCCTTCATGTACCTCTTCAAAAGCCCTATGATTTCGTGGTATTTCGTTCACCCATTTGGGAGAATTTAATTCGTGAAGTCCTGATGTCACCATGAACTCGAATCTCATGTTTTCTCTAATACCTTGCACGTATTTGTTCCCATGCTATGAGAAAATTCTCATTGATACTACCATGTTAGATTTCAAACGCCCCTGGTCTTGCTTGATTTCGATCTCCCATGAGGGAGAATTAAATCTTTGAATATCTATCAGACCTGTGCACTCGACCCTCCTTGTTTCCTTTTTAACCTCGTGCAAACTTGACATCATTCTATGATAAAATTATCATAAATACTACTACATGTTAGCTTTCAAACGCCGCTGGTTTCAGAATTTTTCATCATGTATACATCTCTAATTAATTCATTGAACTCTGACTGCGCCTGTTTAGGTCACCGAAAAGTAACCTGATCAATGCATGTCTAAACCTTGTCTATTTTCAAATTAATCATGCATGTTGATAGATATACATGTCTACTTTCGTTTAAAACTGGTTTCATGCTTTTTGGACAACCGTACTATTTTATATGGAATTTAGAACGTCCCTGTATCACAGAGGACTCGCCCAAAGAAAAAGGGAAAAACAGGACCTCCCCTGTTATCGCGGCGGCGCGATACGCCGTGATAAGAGGAGTGTCGCGGTCGGCTTTCAGGCCGCGTCATAAACGTGACGGGCCTCCCCGCCGCGTTCCCAACCCGAACCAGGCCAGACCGGCCAGTTCGCCTGTCGCGCCAGGCCGTACCACCGCGACCTGAACCGCGACAGGATACCCCGTCGCGACACTATGAGTAACGCGTCCATGCACCCCGTCGCCTTCTTAAAATTTCGGCCAGAATCTCATATTATGCATATACCCCTGCTTTATTTGTCATATAACCCTTATACAAGTTAAACCACGTATTGTTAAGCTTAATAATCGACCTGAATATTTTTATTTAATAATTCTTGTTAATTTAAAAGCCGTGAGCACGACTTGTCATATCCTCAAGATTTCTTTACACTTGCACACTCATAACATTGTAAATTGCCATTGACCTTGATAAATTATGCAATAATGTATTCGGTAAATTAGCGAAATAAATGACTAAGTTACCCTATTTTGTTAAATACAATTGTTTCTGTTTTGACTCGCTATTTTATCTACCGTTACCGTTTTCCCTCGGCCTTCGAGCACTCGAGGCACGACGGACCCGTTTTTACACACTTTCCCTTGACTTGGACCACCTCCCACCGAGAATACTCTCGACTGGACTAGGGAATCCTTGTCAAGACCTCCGTAAGTCTTCTTGGCTTTGGCGCACGTCCTTAGTCAACGAGCTGGTTGTACCCTAAAACCCGTTACACCTTAGGGATCAGTACGATCCATGGCCTTAGTGTTCTCTCCTTATCTTGCGATCACACTGGACCATCTAGCCTGTGTTCATAGCACGGCTAGTGGGCGGTTGTGACTTCCACCAGACTGCCGATACCTGACTTGGTGCCGTGCAACCGTTACTATCGTGTGTTTTCGTCATTTTACACATATGTCCCTATCTCATCTGATATCTCGTTACTCTCATCTGTTCACGTTCTCTCTACACTCTCGTCTAGTTCATCTACTACTCTCATCTATTCTTGGTACTCTCTTGGCCATTTGTGATTGTCTAAGATAACAAAATGACTATGCTAGGCAACTTATAAGGGCCCGATCTGGTCCTGGGAGGAGCACCTGAAAGGCTATAACTCGCGGGGGTCTAATGATCAGGTGATGGCATACACCAAACGCATGACTATCAAGATTTAATCTAAGACAATTCACAAACATTCTTGTACATGATACTTGACTTTGGTTGATAAAATGATCGAACAAACGCATGTTACTTGCTTTACTTGCTATCGTGACTAGTGCACTGTTGTGCAACCATACACGCTATCTCGTTACACGCTATCTCGTTACACGACCATTCTTATCATCCTAGTTTTGCAATAATCTTTTGAAATGTATTACCGTTCACGTGTTATCTTGTACTATTACTCTCTTGACTATACTTGATCGTTCTCTCTAGTTAACCTGCGTTACAAGACATTAATCACTTAAAGCATGCTTGTTTACACGAGATATTAAGTCCTACTGAGCGTTATCGCTCACCCTTCGTTATTTGTTATATGTGTTTCAGGTAAGTCAGGTGATGACCTTACACACAACAAGGGATTGGACTGGAGTGATGAGCGTCCTGAAGTCATAGCGATGGAATGTCCTTAGTACCTTAGAGTCTAGTTAGATATTTGCTTTAGATTTCTTTTCCAATGTAATAAAGTTATTGAGCCCGTGTTTTGGCTCTGAATTAGTGGTTGTAATAGTTTAGATGAATTATCAATAAAATGATGAGTTTATTGCAATTATTGTTCATTAGTTGCTCTGATATTTACGAATGTATGCGCAATTTACATTACCATACTCGTTGTTCATGTCTCCTCGATTTATTCCGCTGCTAAATTGGCGGGGCATGACAATTCTTGTCTTGTGAGCTTACTGGCACGACTATACCTGATCGTTCTCGTACTTGCTCGTTCCTATTAGTTATCCTGCTTGATAAAATGTTAACACTTAAGCCTGCTTGTTTACATGAGAATTTAAGTCCTACTGAGCGTTATTCGCTCATCCTGCATTTTTATTTAATGTTTCAGGCGAGTATGACGATGACCACACTCACGAGGACGGGACTGAGGATGATGCTCAGGAGTGACCCTTTTCCAGCAACCAAGGCTTTCTAGTAGTAGTCAGTTAGTATATTATGAGTTAGTGAGTCAGATAGTCATTTTGTAAGTTTGATTTTTTGAATAAAGTACTATGGGCCCTAGTTTTGGCTCTGATACGTTGATGTATTAGTCAGTTAATGAGTTGTTAGTGAATGTAATGGAGGTTGTTGGATTATTAATGAAATTGGAGTTTAATTGGTGTTATCCAATTGTGCAATGGTCTGTTATTTATTTCTCGCTCTATACTATTTAATAACTGTAATCCCGCTCCGATATTCTGCGTCGGGACGTTACATGGGGAGTGCCCTCTGTATAGCGCTCCGCCATCGTCCTGTCATAGGTCTCCTGCAGAACAAATTAAAATTAAATTATCGTCCATAAATTATTTGAATATCTTAATTGAATTCATAATTTATAGCTTGACTTACAGCGATCGTACGGGCACTCTCGCTAACATAGTCATCCGTCCCCTTCCGCTTATGAGTCCGATCAATAACTCACGAAATGTAGAGGCACGCTCGAACTCGTGATGCTTACAATTAAAAAAATTAGTTAGTTTCACAATAATAATCAATGTATTAAGCAATTGAACAATAATATGCTTACCAATTTTTGACTAAGGGTCGCATAAGATACGGACCCACTAGTATGCACATTCTTCTCCGGATGAGTTGATCGGTTGTGTATTGCCCCTGTGACCGCTGCTGCCATGGTCTAGCAGCCCAACGCTCACAAAGGGACACCCAATAGTCCCTCCTTAGCAAACAGGGCCGTAATCTAGCCAAGCCATAGGATCCCAGTTGCCTGTGGTCTTCATTGCCTTGTCTTAGGCCTCCCACATCGACTTTCTTAAATTAGTCTGGGCAGAGTAGACTCCCAGACGGCTCGAGCTCGAGGGAGATCCTCGGGTCTCGTGAACACAACCTCCGCTGTGAAGAAATAAAATTACTCAACTTTCTGCACTAACAGATAGTAATTAAATAAATGATTTCAACTCATCTTATATAAAAATACCGTGAACATGTCAAATAACACATCCCAGGGGCCGGGAACTCTCTCCATGCATCCATTGGTCCTGGAATATGTGCGTGGACCAGCGTCGTAATATAACGGGAAGCAGACCCGGGATCTATTTTCTCCCTGCAATTGCACATTAATTGTATACATGAAATGTATAACATAAAAACAAATACAGTAACTTTGAAGTGATCAACTTTACCCTGAGATCCAGCATGGCTGCCGTCCCGATAGCTGTGGCCCTCCTCAGCTACTGGATGCTGGCTCTCCACCTCTGTTGAAAATAATTTAGTACACTATTATTGTATAAATTACAAGAAAACAAACATACTAATCTATGGAAACATACATGTACCTGGTGGTGAGGAAGAAGGAAAGATGGCACTGCTCGCGTGCTCAGCGGGGAGGCGGTCCCTGCAATTATATACACATTAGAAAATATGAATTTAAATTGAACAACAATATATAGTATACCTGTCGCATGGACGACCGGCGTGGACGGGGAGGCAGTCCCTGCAAAATTGTATGTACGTTAGATCTCGTGAATTTAATATGAACAATGATATCCATCTGGTTCTTTGTGTACATATGTATATACTGTCGCTGGGACGACCGGCGCGGACGGGGAGGCAGACATAGACGGGGAGGCAGACCCTGAGAAAATTATATGTACGTTAGATCTCGTGAATTTAATATAAACAATAATATATAGAGTTTTGTTTTACATATACATATACCTGTCGTGGACGGGGTCGCGGACCTCGGACAACTCCGTCCTCTACGTACCATATCTCTATTGAGATAAATAAGATATAACATGTCATCAACACTCAATTTGAAGTAGCAATTTAATATGAACATATAATTAGCAACAATAGGAAGTTCTTACAAAATATAGGGTTATATCTATATTCATCATCAGATGTTGAAGACATGTTTAATTCAGCAACATCTTCGTCATCATCCTCGAATTCATCCTCATCATCCCGGGAGTCTTCCTCCACATCAGACTCCACCCTCCGCTCAAGGTCTCGTGGGTCAATTTCTTCCTGTTCGTTACCCTTATGTAAGCAAAATGTTTCATTTTATATCATGAACACTGAACTGCGTAGAAGCTGCCAACTCTCGTGTGTCACTCCGATCTGATTGGAAAAAATTGTCATTAACACCTTCGAGCTCATCATCAGCCGGGAGAAGCTCTACTCAGGGAATAGCCTTGATTTCACTCTACATGCAGCCCACCAATCTCTTAATTTCAGAGATGAATAATTTGAATAAAAATTGTTGGGCTTGTGCCGCCAGAATGAATGGCTCATATGTACTCAACTTGGACTTATGCTTCACATCGACAATTCCATATGTTGTGTCATGACGAATAGATGTCGGATCAAACCAATGACACTTGAAGAGAAATACATTGTTGTCTTGTCCCAAAAATTGCAGTTCAATGACTTCTTCGAGAATGCCATAATAGTCTATTTCATTTTCATTGTAGGCACTTCCCTTCACACATACGCCGCTGTTCATCGTAGACTTATTCCGTCCATAATCTCTCGTGTGAAATTTGTATCCATTCACAATGTAGCCTGGATAGACATGTACAATCTTCGAGGGGCCATAACTGATCTCTTGTACTCTTGAATTGGTAATAAAACCTTGTTCAACCTGTTATCAAAATCTTCGAGGGACCAGCAGCATCAACACCCATGTCTACGTACGTACTTGTGGAGGCAAAGTAATTAGCTGGTGCAGACGACTGAATATTCAACTCACCATGAGACGACCATAAACATAATAGGCAACAAATCCTCTCGTATACAAATGATGCTGCACATCCCATGTCGATACCACTTTCTGTTCTTACAAGCCGAACACGGACATCGGATGTTACCTATCGGATCACTGCTACTGATGAATTACTCAATGCAAACTGAATAAAAATGTCAACTCCGTCTTTAAAACTCCTCGGTCACAACTCCATTCACTATTCCACGGTACATCCATGACTGATTCTTTTCATAGACATTTTTCCTACACATATTAAATGTCATGTCACAAGTTAAAACCAACACACCCCACATCATCCAAGTACCATACATATGATACATACGTTATATGGAGAGTCCCACAGCTAATGGGTGAACAAAAGCGTTGACGTAAAGATAAATGAAGAGTAAACATACATGAATATCAAATAAATTTGAGCACTATATAAATACTTAACGTATTGAACATTAAAAACAACACAAACTGTGATGTCTTCAATTAGGCCACCACCACTTGATCGGCTCTTTATTCACCAGCTTCTCAGTAGAGTTCCTAGGAGTGAACTAACCACTGATATCCCTAAATATATTTTGCCAAATACATCTCTTCGTACATAATGGGAAGACATAACTTTGAGAATGTCAAGTTCTTTGACACAATTATTTTCACAAATTTTGACAGGTCTTTTCCAATAAACATGTACATACTACCACACCAACTGCGTCGTAAGATTACAGAATATCGCACTCCTTTTTCATCTTGAACAATAACAGATAATTCACTTTTGTTTTCTAAACTTTGGTCTTTCTTCTTTCCGAATACTCTTTATGATTTTCTTCATCTTCTCTTTCACCAAAAGTAAAACCATCATGCAATCTTCGAATATCGAGCGAAAATATTTTACGTTCAAACAAACAAGTACTTTGATATGTGGGACATTTGTTCTTCTTTGAGTCTAATTTCCAATCGCAAACTCTCATCACTAATTAGAAAAAAAAATTTATAACATTTTATTCATGAGTATTTAAAATATGAAATTAAATCATAATATGGTAAATATGAAAAAATCAATCAAATGGCTACAAATAAACATACAAATGTTGAATGATTAACTAGCAGTGTGAAATTTGTGAAAGTAAACAATATGTTTAACAAAGAAAGTCATTGCATTGTTTATTTTCATGTAAGCGTAAAAAAATAACAGCGAGCAAGGTAAATAAAAACTAACTAATTTACCAAAAGCTTTGAATATAAGTAATTAGGAGAAGGAACTTGTAGGTACGGATCTAATTTTTAGAAAATTTAACAATACACACACACCAACATCAAGGTGTTAGCTTATGTGCTATCCACAGTAAGAGAAGTACTCTAAACAATTTCAAATGAGCAATTCAATCCAACAAATACTATCTTTTAATCTCCCATCCAAATTGACTTTTCATACACTTATATTGATATGGAGCTTTCATATTGATTTATTGATTGCACAACTACTTTGAAAACTCCATTACACTAACACTAACACGCCAAATGATGTCCAGCTAAAAGAAGGCCATTTAAATATTTTAGCAAATGGTTCCAACACTAAATAAAAATGATTCTCTTCTACTAGTATGGCCATCACCCCAAGGAATATGAAGAATTATAATACTAATCATTCACAATAAACAAAGTTACACATTTAAGCCCAACCATTAATGGCATGCATCCACAATCCATATGTACGTGTGTATGCATCCAATTCTTTTACCCTAAATTAAAGCTCTATTTTATAAATCTAAAAAAGAAGTTATAACATACATAAAAATAAGACATTACAATTGTACATGTAAAAAACAAATAAATATTATATTATAATACAATGTGAAAAAAATTACCATTACAATAATGCACCAAAATTTAATCATATGAAGTGTCTATGTGTGTGTCTGTGCGGCGTGTGTTCACAGGTGGGGCGGGAGGGGGTCTTCCGCCAGGGGGGTCAAGGGGGGGTGGGGGGTGGGGGTGTTCATTGGTGGGGGTGGGAGGGGGGTCTTCCAGCATCATGGGGGGTCACAGGTGGGGGTGGAGGGGGTCTTCCCGGGGGGGGGGGGGGGGGGGGGGGGGGGGGGGTGTCTTCCGGCGGGGGGGGTTGGAGGGGGGGTCTTCCGACGGTGGGGTTGCGGGGGGGGTGATCACAGGTGTGGGTGGAGGGGGGGTCTTCCATAGGGGGGGGGGGACTGTGGGGGGAGGGGGGAATGTGGGGGAGGGGGGGGGGACTGTGCAGGGGAGGAGGGGACGGAGGGGGGAGAGGGGGATGTGGAAGGAGGGGGGGCGCGCCGGGGGGGGGGGGGGGGGGGGAATGTGGGGGAGGGGGGGACTGTGCGGGGGAGGGGTGGAGGTGGGGGGAGGGGGGGACTGTGGGGGGGGGGGGGGGACTGCAGGGGAGGAGTGGACAGAGGGGGGGACGGTGGGGGGAGGGGGACGCACGGTGGGGGGGTGGGGGACTGCAGGGGAGAGGGGACGGAGGGGGGGACTGTAGGGGAGGGGGGGAGTGCGGGGGGGGGGGGGGGGGGGGGGGAATGCAGGGGAGGAGGGGACGGAGGGGGGACACGCGAAGGGGGGGAATGTGGGGAGGGGGGGACTGTGTGGGTGAGGAGGGGACGAAGGGAGGGGGACTGCGCGGGCGAGGAGGGGACATGCCGGCGGGGGGCGGCGAGCTGGTAGCGGTGGCAGGTCGCGGCGGCGGGGGGGAGGGGGGGGACGCGACGGCGGCAGCGGGGGCGCGGCGACGTAGAGAGATGCCGGAGACGAGAGAGAGAGGAGGAGAGGGAGAGAGAGAGAGAGAGAGAGGAGAGAGAGAGAGGATGAGAATTGAGCGGAGAGAGAGAGAGAGTGAGAGAGAGAGAGAGAGGAGAGAGAGAGAGAGAGGGCGCGGGGAAAACGGGGCGGGGTGGGGGGAAATATCGCGGGTTTTCCGACGGAACAAATTCTGTCGGAAATACCGACGGACTTCTGTAACACCCCGGCCCCCTTGGGCCTTGCCCCGTCCTCTGGGTCGCTGGCAGGGCGACTGTCGCGTCGTGGTTTGATCGAGTTGGAGTCTGGTTCTGCTTGGGATTGCGACAGGGGGTATGTCGCCTTCTTTAAGGCGACACACCCACTGTCGCCTCCTTGTTTGGTGGATGGTGACATGGGGTATGTCGCCTTCTTGAAGGTGACATGCCTATGTGCCTTCCATCGCGTCGCCCCAGACGCAGTCTGACAGACGTGACAGGCGTCCTTTGTGTCAGTACGGCTCTGGCGGTGTCGGGTGAACGTGACAAGATGGCTGTCGCCTTCACTTTTTCGAATTCCGAGATTTGACGTTGTCAGTGGAATTGCGACAGGGGGTATGTCGCCTTCTTGAAGGCGACACACCCACTGTCGCCTCGGTCCTGTGGCGACAGGGTGGTATGTCGCCTTCGCAGGATCCGGGCTTAAAGCCCGGGCGCCCGAGCCCTTCCCCCTCTCTCGCTCCTCTCCTTTCCCCTCTCTTTTCTCGCCCTCTCAGAGCTTCCGACGGTTTTGGGGTGCCTCCCCCGCGTTGAGGCGGCCGTGCTGAGGAGGGTGTCGCTCCGTCGTGCAGGGGTCGCGTTCGTGCCGTGAGGTGCGAGGAGGAGACGTTTCAACCTACGAGAAGGCCCAACGGGTGTGCGTTCTTCGCGTGGAGGTAGGGACGCCCGATCTTCTCGCCCTAAGCATGCTCCCCTTCCCCTCGTGACGTAGTTTCTTGTGGTTCGGGGTTAGGAGTGTGAGAACTCCATGCTGTGAGAGTGAGGTTTCCTCCGAGCGTAGAATCCATGTTCTTGGGGTATTCGAGGGGGCTTTGTATGTTTAATGGCTTTCTAGCATGATAAGCATGCTCCCTCCCCGTGTGTAGTGTTTTCCCCGTTCGGGGAGGTTCCCGGAAAGAAGAATCTCCGGAACCCCCGACTGGCTTGAAGGCGACACACCCTGTCGCCACTGTCTGGTAAGGCGACACACCCTGTGTCGCCTTAGGCTGGTAAAGCGACAGGGCATATGTCGCCTTCTGAAGGCGACAGGGCCTATGTCGCCTTCTCATCCCAGAGACAGGTTGTGCTTCCGCCGCTTCCGTTTTCGCTTACTGTACCCGTGGCACCTGTGCTAGTTCCCTAGTACGGTCACACAGTCGTTTCGCCCGGTGCGCGGCACTTGAGGGCTTGTCCCGTGCGAGAGGTTGTTACCGTTACCTGAGACCCCCGTCCTCGGGAGCCTGTTGAGGGAGTACTCCGGGCTACGAGTGTGCTCGAGTTGGCAGCCACCTAGGCGGCTCTGGAGCTGAGGGGAAAACGGTGGTTAGGACAGTGGCGTGTGAGTCGCTTGCAGAGCTCTCGTGGTTGGTCTGGGACGCCGAGGACAGTTTGGAGTTCTACTCGGCGCAAGCCAGCCAGTCCTTCTTCTCACTGCCTCGCTCCTTACGGCCCGGAACCGTTTGGAGAGGTCAGGCGTGGGACCGTAGTCCGGCCAGACTACGGCAGTTACTGCTGTTGTGCTTGTGTCCTACCTCGCTCTGACGAGATGCGAGGGCCAGGACCTAGGTCGAGGATAAGACGTCGGTGGACGTGCCTGACCGTTTGACTAGTTGGTGGTGCTTTCCGTAGCTAGTGTTCTCGTCCAGGCGGAGTCCCCTCCGTCTGTGTTTACTAGCGTTGTGGTCACGACGAGCAGTCGTACGGAGTTTCCGAGAGAGTACTTTCCGTACGTGTTAGCTTTAGCTCGCTTCCGCACTTCCTTTCGTAGGTAGATATATATATAAAATGTCATCTTCCTTTATTAATAGTTGTATATGTTCCTCTGCTGGTTAGAGCCAGTAGGAGATTGGTAGCCCTACTGAGCTTTGTTGTGAAGCTCATCCCTCTGTTTCCAGGTGAGTCTTCCAGCAGCAGCGGCAGGGGCGCGCGTCGGGCGGAGGAGACGGGGCGGTAGTCTTGGTCCCCGTAGCTAGCAGTGGTTCCCCCTCTCAGTGTACGTCACCTCGGGGTATGCCCCAAAGGGATTGGTCTCTCCCCTTCCTTACTTGTACTAGTGTGTGTGCGTTGGGACTGTACTTAGAGCGGTACGCAGCGGTCTCGCTTTACTTTCCTGTTCCGCTTGTACGCTTCTAGCTCAGCAGTTGACGTTACTCCCGTTACATATCCTGTCAGACGCGTGTTATAGCCCTTCCGGTCCCCCGGATCTGTGGGCGGCGATCGTGAAAATCGGGTCCTCGGCGTGGGCCGAGGGTGGGTTCTCGGGTCGTTACACTTTCCGACATAATACTTTCCGTCGGAAAACAAATGAATACTGACAGCTTTTCGACGGAAATATTTTCGTCGGAAAATGCCGTCGGTAATCCTGCTTCCTCTTGTGGTGGATGAGAGCTGACAATGTTATCCATGGCTCTCAAACGACCCAATATCTCTCTTTGTCCGTGTGTAATGATCGAACCCAACTTCGAGACTCTGCATTGCTCTCGGCATCCACCAGCGTAGAGACTCTTGAGTGCGAGGGGCTCCCCGTCCGTGCGAAGGCCGAGAGCGTTCGAGGGAGCACTTTCTGTGTGTCAGGTCCATAGTGGCTGGGTAATATGAATTACATTGGCAGACTGCTTCTACTGCGCCTGATCATGAGGTTGTGGTGGGGTCGACCCGGCCTATCTTCATAGAAATCAGCTGGCTGGGATCAATTTATCCACTTCATCTCTGTAGACATAACAATCTTCAATTGTATGCCGCAACATTTCTAGGTAAGGGGCAGTAATTGGGCTCATCTATCTTGTCAGCTTCCTGAGGCCTTTTATTAATGTTGGCAGCTGAGAAAATTCATTCTTCATGCAAAGGTCAAAGAGTTTCCTTGTATGCTCCCTTGAAAAGAATATGGAGTCTTCAGGCGATCTGCCAATGTGAGTGTGGAGGTGCTTTTCCTTTTGCCTTGCTCCCAGAACCACCTGAAGTTCCTTCACTTTGACCGCTGCTCGAAGGCGAAAAAGTCCACAACATTTACTCTTTTCCTATGGCACCTTCTTTGTTGGGCTTGGCTTTAAAGGCCCCAAATGTCGGGTTCTCGGCGAAAAACATTTCAATCTCTGCCACCACAACATTTAGTTGATCAAAGCCCTTTATATTGGTTCCCAAGAGTTTTTCACTTACTTTGGCTGCCAGGCCCCGCCGACATATGGTGATGGCATTCTTGAGTAGGAGGATTGTCGCATCTCATGCTGAAATCCCTCCATCTTTAATAAAGTCAAGAGCAGTCTCCCCTTTTTTCTGCTTCAGGGAGCAAAGCTCAGCCAGCGAACTTTCCTTTCTACTGTCTGGAATCGATCTAGGAATTTCTTCTGCATATCAGCCCAGTCAGCAACAAAATTGGGCCTCAACCTCGAGTACCATTGAAAGGCAGTACCTAGGGCTGTTCAGAATTCGGTTCAAACCGAAAAATCGAACCGAACCGACCGGTTCGGTTCGGTTTGAGATCCTACACAATTCAGTTTGGTTTCAGTTTCTGAAACCGAATAAACCAAATATATATATTATAAATATAAATATATACTCAAACTAACTGTAGACCGGTTGGCAAAGCATCTGTGCCCGCCTGCGCTGGCGTGGGTTCTATACTCAACTCCCGCAGGGGTTTTTTTGGTCAAAAAATTGGGAAATTCGTAAAGAGATGGCGGAAGCAGGGATTCGAACCCGCATCTGGTGGACGAAGTGTGAGTACCTTAGCCACTGAGGCGTGCGCTAACTTCTGTCATAAATACATTAAACTTCGATTTAAACTGAACCGAACGGTTCGGTTCGGTTGGCCAAAAAATGAGCCAACCCGGACCGAAAGAACCGTGTTCACCCTAGCGGTACCCGTGAGAGATGTTGCGAAGTACCGCAATAAATACGATTCTTCTAGTGCAAGCTCCCCCATGGCCATCATATAATAGGCCAGATGTTCGTGTGGGACGTCTGCCGGTCAAACTTCTGCAGCTTGGGTGCCTTGGGGCAATCCGGCGGCAGCTTCTGAATTGATGGTGTATCGGATATGGCACCCTGTATAGATCAACAATAGCCGTACCCTCACCATGCTGGGTGAACTTATCTTCAAAAAAATTTTCAATCAATCGTCGTTGAGCGACGACCTCCTCTACTGCAGAGGCTTGGAGGGATTGAGAGCTTGGGCCCTGGGCTGGCTGCAACTCCAGTATAGCACCCGCATCATTCATCGGGATGGGCTGACGAGGAGCCATAGGCGCACTGCCGGCCTGTTGTTCTCTTTGGACATTATAGTTGGGCGCTGGCCTCGCCTGTCGCTGAGCATTGCCATCCCTCTGCCGCTTCGTCTCCAACATGAGATTAGTCATCTCAATATGCCAACGTTGCATGGTTTCATATTTGGCCTCGTCAGACATTGCATTATAGGCAGCCCTGGAGGGCGGTGCGAAGACCACATGCTCATCAGGATCTTCGTAAGGGAGATCACAGCCATCACGGACACTAATGTTCTCATCTCCATCATTGTCCTGTTCTGTGTCTTGGAGATTATGGCGTTGGTCATGAGGGAGGTGTTCATCATGCGCCTGGCTCTGACTGGAATGCCGCCTGGCTGCTAAACTGAGCTTGAAGGTTCCGCTTGGCGTTCCCGTATTGCGAAATATTGCATCTGTGCCAGGGTTGGATGCTCCTGCCCCTCCTGCTTTTGTAGGTGCATTCACAGGCTCCACTAGTGCTTTGCCGAGACATAACATGAGTGAATTTTCAGACCCTCACCATGCTGAGGCCTCTGGACCAGCCTTCGTCTCTTCACATTCTGGGCCCCTGTCTGAGGTGCTGCCCCCAATCGGTCAAAGACCGAGATGCATGGGGGCTGCTGTACATCACATATTTGTTCTCCTGGTGGGTCATTTCCACCTGCGGAGAAAAAATTGGGTTTCTGGTACGCCCCCTTCCTCTTTCCCGCGAGGGTGTTGAAGTTTAGGAGGTCGGTGTAGACGCGAGATTTGGCCCATCTCCCGCAAGGTTCTTTTGGCCCATTAAGCCTCGTTTGACCATTTGTTGACCAGCCTTGGATCCCATGTAGACAGCAGCATCGATGGCCGCCGACTACTGGTTGGCGGCAAGACCCCTGGACGCTGACCCAGACCGACGTCCACATCCCTGGACGTCTGCATGAGGTTGGCGGCCTGATCGCTTGACGTCAACAGGGTTTACCTGGTCTGCGCAACTACCCCGAGATTCCAGCCCACTTGCACCTTTCTCTCGGCCATGCAACGCATGTAGCCGTCCCAACGGGCATATGGGCCACCTAGGCACCCCATTGACCCAGTAAAAATCTACTTGGCCTCTCCCCATTGGTTGGACCTTAATGCATGGATTGCCAAGTGTGTAGTGTGTTTCTTCACACTGAGATCCAAGGCTCTCAACCCGAGCTCCACTGTCTATATAACCTACCTTTGAGCCCTCTGAACAAGGGGGGAGAGGCTGGACGTCCTTATGCTGCCACTTTGAGAGAGGAGAGAGAAAATCTTACCCAACCTTCCAACACTCATCCTCTGCACTCTCTCCACACTTGGGACATCCAGGAGGCTTGCTGCTTGGAGCTGGAGGAGTCTTGCAAGGAGCTACAACATCAACAACGAGGATCTACACCTCCTTCCTCTCTCTTCTTTTACTTACTTTTTAGCTAGTTTGCATGTTGCACACACCTTCCCCATCACCTAGGCACGTAGGTCATCTCCTACACACCTAGAAAGGGGTTTCCCAACAAAAACGGAGGGAAGAAGGGTGGTCATGACATTGGCCACCCCTCTTTCAAGTCCGCAACCGGTACGGACTTTCCTTTTGGGTTTTCATACTTCGTTTTGAGCATTTACCACACTCCCTAGAGTCTAATAGAGTCTTTGTTTTGACAGGAACGACCCGCAGAAGACCACGGAGCTCTTCTCCTTTGGCCGGCCGAAGGAGGAGAAGTTGAAGTCCCGCCATCACCCGCAACGCGAGGCCACTGCAACGACGTGATCACAGCAACCCCTTGGGCACAGGTAAGGCCATGGCGATCACCAAATCCCATTTGTTTCGCTTGTTTGCTTCATTTCCTATAGTCAACTCAGTCAACCGAAGGGTCACGTGGTCAACCGGCGACCCCTTCATCGCCAACGAGAGTCCGACGGCGTTCGCAAGCATCAGAGAGATCCGGTGGCGGAGCGGAAACGAACCGTCTACAGCTCTCTTCTGGCGATCACGGTGGGACCAGCTCAGCCACTGTGGTCTTACTGCGGCCAGGTAGACGGCAAGCGGTCTTGCCGTCTATCCAGGTAAGCGTCAATCTTTCCGCCGTTGAGTTATTGTTAGCGTCTACATAGAGTGTCGTCTACTCTGTTTCAGCGTCAGTCGATCTAGTCGTTTATGCTTTTGATAAACTTGGCGTCCATAGGTATGTCGTGTTGTTGTCACAGAAGCATGATTTTGACCTGTTTCTGATTGTTTTGCTTTGATTTTATTCTTGTGTGCTTATGATTGTCACTGACGGTCCTCAGTCATTGGGTGTCATCTTCCTCTCTTTTCTAGCCTCCCCTCACATTCTAGGATCACCCTTCCTTGGTTTACAACCTTTTATCGGGGATTCCCTCTGGGTAAATCGGGTTGGCTTCAAGGAAAACTCTGTAAGTCCCTAAATTCCGTGGATTCCCTCACGGTACGGGGAGGAGGACCTTTACCCTCCTGTCTAGCTCACCTACTCATCGGGATTCAAGTGAGACTTGAGAGAGGTCCTTTTAAATCAAGTCAAGTAAATACACAACTTTGATCTTAAAAGTTTGGGGACGTTGTTTGATAACGTTGTTGGTAGAATCCATACTTCTGCTGAAAACAGTGTAATCACTTCAATTTAAACCATTTAAAAAAAAGTAGGTTGTGTGCTAATGGACACTTGTTGGATCTGTTAATATGGCTAATCAACCGACATTTGAGTATGATGATAATGTCAATGAAGTTGTCGGTATGAAAACACTAACAATCAGCCCGAGGAATCAGTCCAATCATCCTCCCAGGCGATAATGAGGAAGTCAGCTTGAGGGTCACCCCACTCACGCCCAGGATGCCAAGAAGACCCTGAGTTTTCTAAACTCATGTCCCGCTATTCGCCCGACGATATCATTTCTATGCTTTCCAGGTACCATTCGGGCAGCGGCTTCCTTCCCCTCCATCCCATTCTCCCTTCCATGCTTCCTCATCTAGGCCCGCTCCTAGGCCTCTCACCCCTTCCCGAACTCCTATATCCCCCATCCCTACCTCCACTCATGTTCCTCCCACTCCTTACCTACTTCTACCCCAATTCCTCCACTCATTCACCCATTTTATCAAACCACTCCCCCCGCTCAATCCGAATCCATGTCCCGGTCTGAGACAGAGGGTCTCATTAGGAAGCTCTTAGCTGAATCCTTATCTCTCTCCAAGCCTCATTCACTCCAAAACTACTGCAAGCTCCCCAACGCTTACTTCCCTCCGGGTTTCAAGGCCCCGAAGTACCGCAAATACGGCGGGACCCGACCCCAATTCCATCTTGCCGGCTTCCCATGGATTCCCATCGATGGCTATACGATCGAGTCTCTTAGTCCATCTCTTCCAACAATCGTTAGAAGGGGAGGCTTGAGGTGGTTTACCTCTTTGCCCGCATCGGATCTTGTTAACTTTGACATAGTCTCGAATGCTTCATCTCTCATTTCTCCTACATGGCCACTCAAGTCCCTACACTCCCCGACTTGGTGGCAGAAAAGATGAAGACGGACGAAGACTTTGTCACGTTTGCCAACCGATGGAGATCTATGGCGTCAAGGGCCGACATACCCATCCCGGAGTCCCAAGCCATAAACATGCTAGTCACCAACACCACCCCATTGCTCCGATCTATCCTGATGCTTAATGAGTTCCCCTCCTTCACGCATCTCTAAAACCGAGCAAGGGTGGTCCAAAAATCAGATCAAGGACTCCTCGCTCCCTCACTTCTTCGAAGGAAAGCCTAAGGGAAGTAAGGCTCCGCGGCGCCCACCACCGAGGGGGTGACCATTAATGAGTCGATCAACGCTTGCAGTCAGCCTTTGAGGCCTCCCAACAAACCCTCCAATCCTCCATCCACTTCTTCCAACCCTCATCAGTTCCCATCTCACCCCTCCAAACCTTACTCTGCCGTTCCCCCTCCTTCTGGATACACCCGACCTGGCCCCAAAAGGTCACACTACCCTCCTCTCCCTGAGACTCTCGAGGACGTGTTCTTCGCCCTCATGTCATGTGATGCAATTCAACTCCCCCACAAAGGGAGAACACCAATTCAAGGGTAGGCACCTCCAAGTACTGTCATACCATAAGACTCATGGTCACTTCATCAACAATTGCTTTACCTTCCGTGACTGGGTCTATGATATGAATGACCATAGGACTCATGGCACGCGGGCGCCCCGGTGGGCGCTCCACCGGGCGCGCGCACCTTGGTGGGCACTGTCCGATGGGACTCCCACCGGGCGCGTGGGCCCTGGTGGAGTCCCCACCGGACTGTGCAGCCCCACACACACACACACACACACACACCACATATATATATTATATACAGTACTTGTCTTTGTCCCCTTCTTCACACGTGGAATTCTTTTTGGTGCAAGAACGTGTTCACGTCATTTTCTGCTGACATGGGTATCTTGACCCGTTCTTCGCACATTTTAAATACGAGGCCACGTAGGACATCTTCGGGACATTTCGTCCGGGACATACCGGCAACACGGGATTTAATTCCGGTCATCCCGGAAACATAAAATTCACTTTTCTTCGTCGTTCAGAAAACATCCTTTTCTTTTCTGTACTTAATTTATTTCAGAAAATCGGAAATAAATGTTTTATTCAGTTCACCCATTCCGAAAATTCCAAATAAATATCTTCAAGGGATATCTTTTATTCGGGCCATGGATATATATTTTCCCTCTTGCATATTCATTCCGAATACTTGAAATGATCGATCAGTGGAGATTTTAGTCCGAGCCTACCGGGGTTTACATGATTTCAGCCTCAATTTTACTCGGGATGACTCTCATCCAAAATTCGACCATACACAGAAATTTATTTCTGTTTTCTCTGTTGTTTTACCCATTTTGAAAATTCAGAGGAACAACTTTCTATCTTTCACTGTTCCAAAATTTTTGAATAAAATGGGTTTGAGGATTATTTTCATCCAGAATTTCGGATAAATTTTTCTTTATCCTCATGTACTTGCTCTAAATATTTAAAACAAGTATATATATATTTTTTTGAATGAGAAATTTTCCTTCAACAAACGACCATGACAAAAGATTTTGGGAACGAGATTTTCTCATGAGAACACAAAATGGTTATATGACGGAATACATACATATAGAAAAAGGTAAGATAGATTTTGGGAAATTGTCTCGTGAAGAGAAATTCTTGTCATTCATGACTTGAGGGATTATTATGTCTCAATGACTAGCACACTTTGAGCAAACATTCAAATATCCAAAACGAACACCGATGGCAAAAAACAAACCCCATGCATAGTTCCGTGGTTCATATCATGAGCAAAGTCTTAAGTTCAAATATCACTTTCTGCAATTATACAAAAAGATCATTAACATTATTAGGAGGCCATATGTAGATCTCAAGGACTTGCGAGAAGGACATTTATTGAACAACTAGATGCAAAGGTTTCACAAACATGGCATCCGCATCCTTATCACTCGTGGTGCACAACAAGGAGACTGCAGTTTTATTGATAGTTCATCTGGCATAGCAAAGAGGAGAGCAAATTTTAGGATAACTGGCACAAGCTACGTCTTCGTGAGCCCTGTGCACACAGGTTCATCACTCCCTGGAAACCAGGACAACCTGTTTTCCGACATTCCGACCGGTGAAGAGGCCAATAAGCGCAGATGGAGCCTTCTCTAGGCCTTCGACAACGTCTTCCACAT
The DNA here is from genome assembly GCA_014218235.1 of Colocasia esculenta. Lineage (NCBI taxonomy): Eukaryota > Viridiplantae > Streptophyta > Magnoliopsida > Alismatales > Araceae > Colocasia > Colocasia esculenta. The sequence goes on along the minus strand of CM024754.1, from coordinate 190,940,825 downwards.
ATACCAGCTTCCCTTCCCTTATGTATTGGATTGCCAGCTCTAGGAACTGTGGATATAGGTGCTTGTGATCTGGTTCAATGAAACCTTGCATCCGTATGCGTTTTGTCACAAGACAGAACAGGTTATGTGCAGCATCTGCCTCGGTGAGATTGTATTGGGATATCAGACCGCAGACAGCGATCCGGCCGAAGACATTCATGTTCAGAAGAACTGCGTCCAGCATGCGGCCTCCAACATTTTCAAAGTACATGTCTATACCTTTGGGACAATGCCTGGTAATCAAAATAAGACGACACTACACCTCAAAAAACACTCTTACGTTGTAAAGATGCATGAAATTGTTTTGAAACAAATAAATGCCAAATCAGTGGGAAAGAGTTCGACCAGAAAATCAACTGCATGTATCTGACTAGCTCAGTGATAGATGATGATGACTTATTTTTCTTTTTGATCCACATCATCTTTTAGGTGGCAATGCCAAAACTTATTTTTCTCAGAACCAGATTGATTACATCAGGCAAATAGGCTTGTGGAATTTTTGACTGGATCAAGAATTGGATTGCTTATCTGTGATTGAAAATTATTTTTGTCATGTTTCTATGATTGGGAGGGGGAACATACTCATAGGAAGGCAAAACAAGTAGTCGATTCTTTTGCTAAAAGACAGAAGATAGAAGTCATTCTACGATGTTATTTTCCCAGACGTGTAAGGCATATCTCCTCCTCATCTCCCTTTTTCTCTTTGTAAGTGGCATACTTGTCAAAGCGCCAAAGCCATTCTTGGGGTCCTTGGGCTCCTAAGTTCTTAGGCACCTGCCTAGACAGCTCTTAGGCATCCAAGGTGGTGCCCAATGTGTTATTACCCTCCTATATTTTAAGTACCTTATCTAATGTATGAATAATCAAATTGCAATTATGTGATAAAATGTTAATATGACATTATAATTAAAATTAGAACATAATATTCACTAAAAAATTAAAAGCATAATATATTTAGATGGTTCTAGAAAAACTATGATTTTTTTACATTTATTGACTACGACAATGTTCACAGTGTTGGAATATGGAGCTTGAGCCCTGAATTCTCCAATGTGCGGATGCACAAGCAGATTGAACTGCACGGTCAGATTGTGAAAATTAATTTTAATTTACAAAGCAAAGTGACGGCATCATAGAGTCTAGGCCGCTCCAAGGCACCCGTCTAGCCCACCTAGGCACTATCTTGGCATGCCTTTCTAGGTCCCCATAAGGCGGACCCTTGCCTAGCCCTCAATTGGGCACCTTCCCTCCCATGCAGGTGCCTTGACAACTATGGTTAGTGGATGAGATGCATTCCACTTATCATAGTGTTTTATGTTGTGTGTGATTAATAAATTGAAGCAATCCAGCCTGTTTTAGTTTTCAGGTATGAAAAAGAGGAAATAAGTTACCACCAAACAGGGGAAAGTGAGTTCAACCATTCAAGAATGCTTCCTCATTGGTGCGTCAAAAGGGGGTGGGGGAAGCATGTAGCTCATTTACTGAGATCATGGCAAATGCAATTAGGAACCAAAAATATAATAAGAAATCTAGTGGAGGCTTGTAATAGTGAATCAGTGTTTCATTATCTAAATAGCAAGGAAAACTCCAAGTACGTAATGTTTCATTATTGAATGCTACATATTGTTGTTTGCCACAGGACATAAAGACAACCTCAAACAATAAACATGAAGGACTGACCTTTTCAAGGCAGCAACAAGATCAGGTTCCTCTTTGTAGTTAAATGCATCATCATACCCAAACTTATTCTTTAAAAGATCAATCTATGGATAACAATTTATTAAGAAATTAGTGAGACTCCATCACATAACTAAGAGCTTTGAATCTGTGATACTTCTAGGATACATATAAGAGGATGAATTACCTTTTCCTTGGAACCGGCACTTCCAACTACGTAGCATCCAGCCAACTTAGCAAACTGCCCAACAAGTTGACCAACTGCTCCTGATGCTGCAGAAACATAAATTGTTTCCCCTTTTTTGGGGACGCAGATCTCATGGAATCCAACATAAGCAGTCAGACCTGGCATCCCTGAAAGCAACAAGAAGAAAAAAAAATCACTGAACAGGACACTTTCAGTAAACTATCACAGCCTTTGAGAAACTGTGTGATAGAGGAGAAACGTTTCTAAGAAGATCATCAAAATGGATGTAACCCATAGATAGCTCATGTAAAACCCTTTATGAAAGGTGAATAGCTAATATAAAACTTATCCATAGACTATCGAGGGAGCATGAACTTCCACTACGAAAGTCATGAATTTAATCTGACAAAGATGGCATAATCTAAGTAAAAATCTCCACCAGGTGAATGGTACTTAAAAGAAGGATGATGATAATGCAACAAAAAATGTGCATAGAAAAAGAACAAGCGCAGTTCTGATGTTTTTTTGAGGGCTTCTGCTACAGCAGCAGAAATTGTTCAGACAAATCAGAAAATTTTCCTCCCACCCCAGGTTTGAACCTGGGACCTCACCCGCAACCCCACCCCCCACCTCCCGCCACCAAAACAAAACCCTTTCTACCTGTTACCAATTGGGCGAGAGCCCACTGTTTGATTTTCTACTACAGATAGAATCAAGTAGGATTAAATGCTGTATTCAGCGGTATTTGATGCACAGTCATGTATTCAGTGATATACATATGTGATGCTGATCATAGCAATCATGCAGAAAGAAAATTCCCTAGTCTTATTCATTGTTTGCAAAATCCCAATAAAACCTGAAATACATTGAAAGATGCAACAGCAAAGCTTCATTTGCATGCTTGTCCTGATGGCCATAGACAACATACCTAGAATGCCCGTGTAATAGGACAGAGGTACATCTGTGTATTTGATTTTCAGAAGAGTTTTAGTACTTGTGATTAGACTGTACTCTTCCCATCCAGTTATACCCCATACCAGATCTCCTGCCTTGAAATCTGGATGTCCGGAGTCCACAACTTTGGCCACACCATAACCATAAATTATCTGCAAGATAAGTGACAGAGAAGAAATGACGCTGTTCAAAGAGAAAAACTATCTTGAAATAGATTTCAGCCAACTGTGGTGATAACTGACAGAAAAATGTGAAATTTAGAAGACTGGTCTATATTTAGAATCTTTTCGCCCTAAGCATTACCATAAAAAAACCACTTGGAAACTGGAGACTATAGCATCACATAAACAAAACGTAATGGTTGCAATGGACATGAAGTATCCTTAGATGTTTCTCTTGGATAATATGAATTACAGAAGGTTTCTAAAAAAAATTCTCAGTGGAAAATTTCTCCTCCACACCACAGTATGACTTCATTCAAAGCTGGAGGAATGTATAGTTCTGACTGCATAGGAGAATAAACAAATAAAAAGCAAAATAAAACAACAAAGATTCACTGATTAAAACGGTGAATCGTGTGGTAGGTGTAGTGTAGGAGACTATTTTTTCCTCCGACATCAGGGGGCAGTTCATCATCAGGGGAGTCTCACTACATCGTCGTCGTCATCATTGACATGTGCTATGTCGAACTCCAACTGATTGGATGCTACATTGTCAACGACCACCAAGACAACAGACATGCAAACTTGCAAAGTGCCACGATGGGGACGGAAAATGTGTTGCTTCAGATTACACCCGTCAAATTGACCGAACATAATATATGGTTTGGTCTATGCTGTGGAAATCTATATCGCCAGGTGGGGCAAGAGTGGCTATATTTCTGGTTGCATAAAGAAACCCAGTGAAGATGATTCATGTTATGATCAATGGCATATTGAGAATAATGTGGTGACGTCATAGCTACTAAACTCTGTTGGTCCAGAAATTCAACCATTAATCATTCAAAAAAAAGTCAGCCTTCGACATGTGAAAACTACTCCAAGACATGTTTGGCCAGAAGCAAGATGTTGTTCAAATTTACCAACTCACTCAAGAGGTTCATTCCCTTCAACAAGGCAGCATGTCATTTACCACCTTATGCTATTGATGACTGGGAAAGTTCCACTGATCAGAAAAAGCATCTTCAATATGTTCTTCAGAATCGGAATTTTCAATTCTTGACTGGCCTCAACCAAGAATTTGAGAACCTTCGAGAGCAGATTCTCAGTCTTGATCCCATTCTGTCCTTAGAGCAAGTCTACCTCAAAGTCCTCAATGAGGAGAGGCAAAAGACAATGAGCAGCACTACAGCTAGTGAAGGATTGGGAGAGTTCTCTGCTCTTCTTAGTGCGGGACAGAAATCTGCTCGAGGGAGTGTAGAATCTAGTTGTGACAAGAACAAGTCTGGGAAGGCGTGTACTCATTATGGGCGTGATAACTATGATGTTGAAAATTGTTGGGATCTTCATCCCGAGAAATGTTTGCAAAAATACAAGACTGGAAAGAAATGACAACAGCCACAGGGTCATTGACGGGAAATGAAGGGTGGCTAAATCAAGGTCCTTATTATGTTTTATTTGGCCTATTAAAAGACCCAATGCTTGTAAATTATTTGGTTTTACAAATTGCTAGGGTCATTAAAATAATTGAGTTTAAGTCCTTTGGGTTTCCTAAGTCTTAAGTAAGGTCTTATTAAGTGTCTTTTCATATGAAGAGTCTCTTTGTTTTGAAGTCTATATATATTATATAGAGTCTTGTAACCAAGAATGAGGAGATAGAGAAAAAGAAAATTTTGAGTTGAGTGCCACTGAGAATGGAGTTTGTGTTGTTTGAGTGTGAAGCCCTCGGATGAGAAGCCTCAAGGTGGTCCCTGCGAAAGAGAGGGTGCGAAGCCTACACTCCCACCTTCTATCCCTCTTTTCAATGAGATTCTAGCGATCAACCCCTTTCTCTCTCTTCCTTACCCTCTTTTCTCTCTCTATCCCACATAAACTTGATATCAGAGCCAAGTTAGATTGTCTAGGGCATACTCCATGTGTCTGTGGTGTTATTCATTCATATGCATCGAGCCTTCTTGTTGAGTTGCACCATAGGTAGAGTCCTGCAGTTCATGCCCACCCGTAATGATGTTGAGTACCACATCTCAGCACCGATGTCCGGTTCTCGCACGGACTCCCCAGTGGCACCCGATGTGGCGCAGACGTTGGACCAACATATCTACCGTATGGATCAGATGGAGCGTCGTTTGGAGGACAGAATTACCGAGTCAGACCGTACTGTCTATGTAACGACCCGACCTCCCGAACCCCCGCTAGAGACCCTGAAGGTTGCGCCGCCACCCACAGATCCGAAGACCCGGAAATGTTAGAATTTAGTCCACTGAGATAAGCAATGAATTCAAATAACTATAACAAGAAAATCTGTACACTAATAAGAAAATTATGTACAACATGTCCCAAATAAAAGTACAGGTACAGAAAGAAAAGTGCAATCCTTAAGGGGCATACCGCATACCCCGAGGACTTGCAAAAAAGCAACTCTCAACTCACACAGTATAAGAGCTCTCACGCTCACAACTCACACTGCTGGCAACACACGACGGAACCAACTACCACCACAACCATCCGACAATGAACTCCTACGACAGCGAGTTCCTACCTGAAGAAAGTAGGGGGTGAGCCTCGCGAACAAGGCCCAGTAAGGATAACCAATCCCTTACCAGCCAGAGTAGTAGGAACTACAAAGAAAAGCGGAAGCAACTACTCTAGAAAACAGTAAAGCGAGAAACACTTACTGTAAAGTACTACAAAGCAGCGGAATAGAGTAACGCCACGACCCACAACCAGGGTCGGGCCAGATACGACTCCCGCAGAACCAGCGGAGTCGAACACAATGCGGAAGCAACCCTCGGCACGCACCTGCCGAGACAAAGAGCTCACGGAACACCAGAGCAACCACGTGAGACCCGAGTCTCACCACGCAAGCACAGTCATCCCAGACCTCCACGAGGTCAGGAAGGTACGCAAACAGATGTCGCCACGAACAACACCGAACAACTACGTGAGAAGAACGTCTCACCACAAACACGGCCACCACGGACCTCCACAAAGTCGAGGGCCCACAAGCAGAACCACCCTCGACCCCGGACACGCCACGAGGTCAGGGAAACACATACGCCAGTGCCACACGGACTAGCACCAAGGAACATATTACGGAACAGCAGTCGGGTGCTTGCACAAGACACCACGAGAAACTACGCAGTGCGGAAACCACTAGGGATGGCCAACGAGGCCAGACCGACAATGCCCGCGGAAGCTAGACACGGCTAAGTTACAATCACCGTGCAGGCTAGAGCAACGAGAACACACTTCGAAACACCGTAAAGGAAACATCATCACAACAAGAGCAACCAAGCCACCGCCATTGGCAGTTAAGAGGACACACCGGCCACTCCTCTACCCGCCAGCCACCGGCTCCTGCCTACAACCTCCCTGGAAGAGTGAGGCCAGTGAACCACCACAGAGAACACCACACACGAACAACCGTAGCCCGGCCGAGCTGCGGCCCCACGCCTGACACCGCGACGTGGCTCCAGAACCAACGCTCAGAGAGGCAGTGAGAAGGACTAGTTGATCTATACCGGAAGAACAACCAAACCACCTCGGCGTCCTAGACTCAACTAAGAGAGCTCTACAAACAACTCTACGCCGCTGTCCACCACCATTTTCCCCTCTGCTACCAGAGTCTGAGCTCGAGCTTGCCCGCCACCTGGAGAACTCCCTCAATGGGTACGGGGACTGGGGATCCAGGTAACGGTGAAACCTCTACAACGGACAAGCCCTCGAGTGTCAAGCACCACGCGAACTGAGAACAGGCGGGGCAACCACAAAGAGCAAACGACACAGTTGGTTTGTAACCAAGACAAACCCAGTAGGCACAGGCACGCACGACACCCCTCCCAGAACACCCGGGAGGACCGTCGGCCAACCACAACACACACACCATGGCTAGAAACTCGGCAACAAGAACGTGACCACAGGGGCGTCTCCTTCATAAACAGAAGGCAACGACCCACCCATCGCAATCAGGTCGCGACGACCAGTGTGTAGCCTTCTGATCTGAACGCGACGTATCGACCCGTCGCGTTCAGCCCCAAGCAGGCCAGTAGACTCGCAACCAAACAACACCAAAGCCAGAAGGTGACCAGGGACCTGTCATGACCAGAACACAACAAGGAAATTGTCACGACCAAAACACGACAAGGAAGGTGTCGCCTTCATATTCAAAACGCGACATATTGACTCGTCGCATTTCTCATCTGAAGGCAGGACCCTTAGGGCAGAACCACCCCAAGGCCCACACCCAAGGGAAACACGAAGGTAAACCACCAACGGAAGACAAACCTCGTACCAAGTGGGGAGACCTCCCTCTAACCAACTTAGACACGAGCCATCCTCCCCCGCGACTGGAAATGGAAAGACAACAGGACACAAAGAACGCAATGGGTATCCTTTCGCGACCAGAATGTGACAGGAAACATGTCGCCTTCTGACTGGTATCGCGACAGCCATCCTATCGCGTCAGTCAGAAGACCAAAACCGAGAATGGGGCCATCCCAAGGTCCCCCAAGCTACAAAAATGCCTCCAAATGAGGGAGGAAGAAGAGCACACTTAGAGAGGAACTAAAAGATAGCTCGAGGGGTACCAATGTCACCTTTCCTTGCCCACAAACCACAAAGACTAAACCACACAAGAGGGAGCACCACCGGCAAGCTTTCTCCCGTGCAAAACCACAAGTATGCCTCGAGCACAGGGAGGATAGCTCAAAACAAGCTCCATCTCCTAAAGACAGTAAGAGAGAGCAAGAGATCCCTATAGAGAAATGACGAGCCAGACCCGTTGGGGCGCTTTACGTCGGAATGGCCGCCTCCTCCTTACTCCACGCCGCTCCATCGCTCCGCCACGAGCACGCCGGCACCTCCACCAAGCCCAAAACCTGAGAAAGAGGGAGGGAGCTCCCCCACCACGGAGAGGGGAAGAAGGAAGGAGAAAGGAGAAGAAAGAAGGGTCTGCATACCTTAAGGCCTCGGAACTGAGGTCGTGACAAGATAGACGTCGCGTTCTTAACCAAAATGCGACAAGCATCTTGTCGCCTTCTCAAAAGTTCCGACAGGTCTTCTGACAGGCAGACAACCTCCAGGCCACGTGTCACGCACGCAGGTGCCTCAGGTGAATGCGACAACTGGCACGTCGCCTTCACACACAAGCTGCGGACACGTGGCACACCAGCCACAGACAATAGGAACGCGACACGAGGGCCGTCACCTTCTCAACTAAAAGGCGACACGGGACGCGTCGCGTTCATAACACGACAGCCCGATCCCTCGCGATCCCAAGATCAACAACAAGGCAACCAAAACCCGGGATGTTACAGTTCCGAGGATGGAATCCCGTTTAAATGTGTTGGAGAGGGCCTCTTCGGCCCCAGTTCCCGATCCTGTGCGTCCACCTACCCCGATGATTCCCTTAGAGTCGACCGAACTGTTGTTCAGTCAGAAATGGAAAAGACCTTGGGTATGACTCTTCAGAGGAAGGTTAGGACATTCATAGGCCAGCTGCCCACCCATAAGGAAGACTTGACAGGCAGTTCGACCATGTGTGGGAGGGTGATCGGAGACGTCAACGTTATTCGAGGGGTCAAGTTGGACGATTTGACCATGGTGGCCGAATGGACTAGGGATATGACACGAAGAGAGACCGTTACCCAAGAGGTCAGAATGACATTGGGTATGAACACAGAAGGTATTGATACCTTAGGGATCAAGATGAGCGAGGTGATCCCCGAATTGAGCAAAGGCGATACCAATACTTGAGACATCGGGATGGTCAGGAGGATTTTAATGACGGGTGGAGACCACACCCTTTCCAAGGGGATCAAGATGATCAGAGAACTGTTCGTGCTGACACACCCACTTTTAATGTGTCTTTGGACCCAAAAGTGTATCTTGATTGGGAAGCGAGTATGAACCACTATTTTGATTGGATGGGTAAGTATGATGTCTGTCGTACACGTTTTGCTATGATGAAGTTGGCGAGTTAAGCTCAGACTTATTGGGTAAATGTCGAGGCCCCCCTTGCGCAGTGAGGGCAAAATCCCATTAAGTCGTGGGAAAATATAAAGGTGAAGCTTCACGAAATGTACCTTCCTGTGACTTATTGACATTGTCTCATTGATTGGTGGCAAAACCTCACTCAGGAAACTTGTTCTGTTTCTGAATACATTGCTGAATTTGACGAGTACCTAATAAGATGTGGGGCCCGCGAGGAGGGTGCAATAACCCTATCCAGATTTCGGAAGAGTCTTCACCGTGTTTACCAACAAGAGTTGTTCTGCCAGCACGTGACGACTATTGAGCACGCTTATCAAGTCGTGCGTCAAATGGAGCAGTTTGAGTCTAGGGTAGACTCATTTCCTCAAGCTAGGCCGACATATCCTTGTTCGGCTGACCCGCGTACTACACCTGGAGTTCCTCAGAGGGGACAAGCGGTCAACCTGTGGAGCTTGCTCGGTAGGATCCACCACCTCGACCCTGATTTCTACCTCAGGGGGATTCTACGGTTACCTTGCTCGTTCCTTTCACCCGCCCCCTATAGGGCGCTTCACCTTTTAGGCGGGAGGATAAGGGAAAGGCCCCGATCTTGGGAGAGTCCTCTCGAGGTGTAGGTCCTCGTGACCGATGCTATAAGAGTTAGGGGATTGGCCATTTTGCAGTGCATTGTCCCTTCAAGACTCTAGCGGTGGCAGGCACCATTTATGAGGATGCCCCACTTGAGCAGCGTGTGACGCACGAAGTTGGAGTCGATATGGTCGAGGAGTATCAATTCGAGGAGGGGAAGGCAAGTTATGTTCAAGACAAGCCTCTCCCTCATAACTTCGCCGAGGACCTTCCTGATGGGGGCGAACTTGAAGTGGTCCGTTGTATCTTGGCGCAACCAAGGGAGTGTGATGAATGGCTCCAAACTTCCATTTCTCACACTTTCTTTTGCTTGGATGGCAAGGTATGCAAAGCTATCATTGATAGCAGGAGTTGCATTAATCTCATTTCCCCCTAAGGCCATCTCGGACCTTGGGTTAACTACGGTTGACCATCCCTGCCCTTACCGCGTATCCTGGGTGAATTCCTCCTCCATTCCTATTTGAACGATGTGCCACGTTCCGATCTCATTTCCTTCGTACATAAAGAAGGTCTAGTGAGATGTTTTACCGATGGAGGTAAGGTGTATCATTTTGGCCAAACCGTGGATTTACGACGTACACGCCACCCTCTATGGTCAGCCCAATATCTGAGAGTTCTCCCACAGTGGCGTACGCACTACGCTTTAGCTCTCTCGCCCCCTATCCTCTGCACTGCTAGGGGCCACCACTCCCGGTGCCCCTGCCCCTTCAAGGCCTTCCACCACTAAGCTATCTAGTTCTAAGGCCCACGTTTCCTCTAGTGCACCTCCTTCTGACTCCCCCACCTCGAGAGGCACTAGATCGGCCGACACTCGCCCCCGTTCTAGTTCTACCTAGTAGGGCTCCAACCCCGTCTCTGGTGGCAGCACCCTACCTAGGAGCACCCCCACAATTGCAACATCATCTATTTTTGGTGCTCCACCCGCTACCCTTCAGTTGATCAATGCACAAGAATTTGACCAAGAGCTTGAGCAGTATGAATATCTATGTGCTATTATGGTTCGGCCCACTGAGGGTTAGGCCCTTGGAAAGCATACCCCGAAGGTCCTCTCTCTCATAGAGGAGTTCAAGGATGTCTTCCCTGATGACCTTCTCGATGGTTTACCCCCTATGCGTAACATCCAGCACGCTATAGATTTGGTTGCGGGGTCTACTTTGCCTAACCTACCACATTTCCGCATGAGCCCTGTTGAATTTGAGGAATTGCAGAGGCAAATTGAAGAGATCTAGAGGAAGGGTTATATTAGGGAAAGCCTAAGTCTATGTACTGTTCCCGCACTTCTGGCCCCAAAGAAGGACGGTACTTGGAAGATGTGCGTGGACAATAGAGCCATCAACTGCATCACAATAAATTATCATTTTCCAATTCCCCACTTGAATGACATGCTGGACATGATGGCGGAAGCCACGATATTCTCGAAGATAGAGTTAAAGAGTGGCTATCACCAGGTCGGGATCCGGCCAAGAGATGAATGGAAGATGGTTTTTAAGACGAAGGATGGGTTGTATGAATGGTTGGTCATGCTTTTCGGGCTATCCAATGCCCCAAGCACCTTTATGCAGCTAATGACCAAGGTCTTGAGATCGTTCATTGGGGAATTCCTGGTCGTATATTTTGATGACATCCTCATTTTCAGTCACTCTTAGGGTGACCATTTAGACCAACCCCGATCCCGTTGTGCCATCTTCTGCCCTCCCCCACGTCTACGCTTCGCCACACAAAACCACCAGACCCCGGCACCAACTTCCATTCCTCGCTCTGCCATCACGAAACCCCCCAGCCTTGTGCTCCCTCTCGCGCCCCTCCCTCTCGCTGTGCAAAGAGGCGACCAACGACACTTGCGAAGCTGCGAAGAGGCAGCCCGCAACCCCCTAAGAGGCCGCCGCGACCTCCCGCGACACCTATCAGCACACTGCGATGCCCTCACTCCTCTCTGCTAGCTCTCCACTCCCTTGTGCTCTCCCTCTCCGGCGCTCACGCCCTCACATCCCACTGTCTCTCTTGCTCACTATCAGCCCCACCGAAAGGAGAAAGAGGAAGAAGAGGGAGGAGACATTGTCGCCCGCCACCGGAGCCTCCGCCGTCGCGCTGCCGCCTAGAGCCCCTGCCAATGCTGCTGCTGCCTTCTGCTGGTGCCGCTGTAGCCTTCTGCATCTGTTGCGGCACCTCTCTTCTCTCCCTGAGCGAGGGCTAGGAGGACAGAGGGGGGAAGGGAGGCAAAGCTACATAGGAGAAGCCGCCTCTTTAAGGAATCCGATCAACGTTGTTTGATCCAATTTTAGCCAGATCACTCCCCTGCCTCCGCTTGTGCTGCTGCCACAGTTTGCTCCTCCTACGACTGCTTCTGTCGTCGCTGCCACTAGCAACCCATCGTGGACGCCAACGCAACTCCATTGACATGAGCTCGCCCTGCACCCCACCCCTTGTGGAATCCTATTCGTCAAGTCAAGGACCAGGCCCATTTCTCCCAGCGAACTAGCACCAGGTCATCGATGCTCCCAATTCGACCCAGCGGCAACACAGTAGGTATTCGATCTATTGTCCCCATAGTTGTCAAGGCGACAAGGCGACCAAGGCGTTTTTGGGCTCATGTGTGCCTAAGCGCTTAGGCGCCCGCCTAAGCGGCGCCTAAGCGGCGCTTAGGTGAAAGATAACGTCTAGTCTAGGTGTGTGTGTGTGTGTGAGAGAGAGGACGAGGGGGGGGCGGGACTCTGTGTGTGTGGTGTGTGTGAGAGAGAGAGGAGAGAGAGGGGGGCGGGACTGTGTGTGTGTGTGACCGTGAGAGAGAAGAGGAGAGGGGGGCGGGACACTGTCACCACACAGAGTGTGTGTGACAGTGTCTGTGTAAGAGAGAGAGAGAGTGTGTTGTGACAGGTCTGTGTGAGAGAGAGACTGAGAGAGAGAGGGGAGCGACTGTGAGAGACTGTGAGAGAGAGAGGTAGAGGAGAGAGAGAGAGGGGGTGCTGGTGAGAGAGGAGAGAGAGAGAGAGACAGGGAAGAGGGGTGCGGAAGGGGAGGGGAGGGGAGACCTTGACAGGGAGAGAGGGGGTGCCGGAAGGGGAGGGGAGACCTGACAGGGAGAGAGGGGGTGCCGGAAGGGGAGGGGAGACCTTGACAGGGAGAGAGGGGGTTGCCGGAAGGGGAGGGGAGACCTTGACAGGGAGAGAAGGGGTGCCGGAAGGGGAGGGGAGACCTTGACAGGGAGAGAGGGGGTGCCGGAAGGGGAGGGGAGAGCTTGACAGGGAGAGAGGGGGTGCGGAAGGGGAGGGGAGACCTTACAGGGAGAGAGAGGGGGTGCCGGAAGGGGAGGGGACCTTGACAGGGAGAGAGGGGGTGCCGGAAGGGGAGGGGAGAGCTTGAAGGGAGAGAGGGGGTGCCGGAAGGGGAGGGAGATGGGGGGAGCTACCTCCTCCAGCGGCAGCGACCTCCTCCGCGGCGGCGACGAGACGGCGGCGGCGCGACGGCAGCGGCGCGACCTCCTCCGGACTCGGGGGCGAAGCAGGGGTGGGGGGAAAGGTGATCGCGCCAAAAGACCCGGGAGGCCATCTCAAGGCGCCCAAGCGGCCGCCTTGGGCCGCCTTGGGCCGCCTTCCCCGCCTTGGCGTCGCCTTAGGCCGCTTTCTTCTAACCCAGTTAGGCGGCCCACTTAGGCGAGCACAAAAAACCGCCTTGGCGCCTTGGCGCCGCCTAGGCGCCGCCTAGGCGGTCGCCTTGACAAACTATGATTGTCCCACATCAAATAGTTCTGCACTACCAAATGGATTTCATTTACATTGTCTCTTTGCTAAATGAGAAGCAAGCGAGGGTAATATTAGATGGGCAGTGCCGCAATAATATATCTCTCAGTCTATGTTGAATTGTTATAAAAAACTAGCAAGATTATTGTCGAGGGTGATAGAGTCTTTCTGGAGTTCTATCGTCAGTTTGTAGGTGGCACCCCTGTGAAGACCGTTTGTTATTTTGAGGAGCATGGTGTGCTATTGTTTCATCGGGTTCTTACTCAGTTTGGAATGAGATGATGGTAGAGAGACAAGTTACTATAGAGGCTGACTAGTCTGTCTACATATCCAACCACCGCATTTACCTGGTAGATTCTGTTTTCCTAAGCATATTTTTGCTAGTGCCAAGCCTACGACTCAAGATGTGATCTATGAAGCTGATCTCGCATTGGAAGAAAAGATGCAAGCATTACAAGACAAGTGGGATCAAAACTTATTTGTTCATTCCGGGTTTGATTTGATAGAAAATTGTGCACTCACCGTTAGCTTGTCTTTTGAGAGTATCTTGATAGTAGTTTATGATGACATTTGGGATCAAAATTTATTTCTTATGTCTGGGTTAGACTTGATTGATGGCGCTATATTTGAAGATGCTTTGTCAATTGTTCCTTCTGATGCTGTGTTATTTCTGGAGCTGTCTCTTAGTGATTTGGTATGGTCATATTTTTGTGAAACGCATGTTGGTCACAAGTTCAAGATCTCTGGTATGATTGTTTACATGGAGTTCGATTTTGCTCCCTTATGTTCAACTTTATTCTACTTCAACACTTCAAAACTGAGGACGAGTTTTTGAACCAGGGGAGAATGATGGGAAATGAAGGTGGCTAAATCAAAGTCCTTATTATGTTTTATTTGACCTATCAAAAAGCAGAATGGTTGTAAATTTATTTGGCTTTACAAATTCCTAGGGTCATTAAAATAATTAAGTTTAAGTCCTTTGGGTTCCTAAGTCTTAAGTAAGGCCTTTATTAAGCGTCTTTTCGTATGAAGAGTCTCTTTATTTTGAAGTCTATATATAGAGTCTTGTAACCAAGGATGAGGAGATAGAGAAGAAGAAAAATTTGAGTTGAGTGCCTCCGCGAATGAAGTTCGTGTTTGGGTATGAAGCCCCCAGGTGAGAAGCCTCAAGGTGGTCCCTGCGAAAGGAAAGGTGCCAAGCCTACAATCCCACCTCCTATCCCTCTCTCCGGTGAGAATCTGGTGATCAACCCCTTTCTCTCTCTTCCTTACCCTCTTTTCTCTCTCTGTACCGCATCAATAATGCCATACTCATACAGGCCCCTAAGACTGACTGACCTCTGTTCCTTAAGGTGAATCTCCAGTTCTTCTGGTCCAACATATTTTGGCCTATGCTCTCAGGATATTGCACAAACAACTCTCTTGCAGCTTCACATTAGCACTCTGCAACCACTTCCAGCACTACTCAGTCAGGTATTGATCATGTTGCCTTGAGTGCCTCCCTTCACCATGGCACCTTGCGCTGGATCATCGATTCAGGAGCTACCAATTACATGACTGGTACCTCTACTTGTTTCTCATCCTATTCACTTGGTTCAGGACAAAACAAAGTGACTATTGCGAATGGTTCTGGGGCCACCATTGCTGGTCATGGAAATATACCTCTCAACAGCCACCTTTTCTTGACCTATGCTCTTCATGTTCCTTCTCTCTCGATGAATCTTCTTTCAGTTAGTAGTCTTACCCATTATCTAAATTGTTCTGTGACAATTTTCCACATTATTATAGTTTTCAGGATTTATGGATCCAACGTCAAATTGAGATGGGCATGAGGTTAGTAGTCTCCATTACTTCGTAAGTTCTCAGAAGGTGAGCAGCTGTTTCTCCACCGTTAGTGATTGTTCCTCTCCACAGCTTTAAGATATCCTATATGGCATGCCCGATCGGGTCATTTATCCTTCAGGTCCTCGAGAGTCTTGTACCCTACTTATTTCGTCATATAAAATTGGAGTCTCTCCAGTGTCATGTTTCTCAATCGACAAAACTCATTCATTATTCCCTACTTCAATAAATAAAAGTTCTGCTGCATTTGATCTTGTTCACTCTGATGTTTGGAGACCTTCCCTTGTCCCTTCTCTGGCAGTTCACTGATATTTTGTGAGCTTTATCAATGACTTTACACACTGTATTTGGATTTACCTCATGTGGACTAGGCTGAGGTTCCACAGGTAGTTAGAAGTGTTTTGTAAAATGATAGAACTTAGTTGCAAAAAAAGTGAAAATATTTCATTCTGACAATGCAAGAGGATTTTTGAGAAAAATAGAATGTATTTTTAGAAAATGAGGGGATAATTCATGAGTATTCATGTGTTCCCAGCAAAATGGTGTTACTGAGCGGAAAAATAGACACTTGTTAGAGATTGTCCATGCCCTCCTATTCCAACATCACCTCCCTAAGAAATTTTGGGGAGAGGCTGTTCTTACTGTAGCTTACATTATAAATTGGATGCCACCATGAGCCATAGGATACAAGGGCCTCTCTGTCTCTTTTGTTTCCTACTCGTCCCTTGTTTAATTTCCCCCCCAGAGTGTTTCGTTTTGTCTGTTTCATTCATTGTCTGACACCTGGAAAACCTAAACTTGACCCACGTGCCACTGAACGTATTTTCCTAAGTTACTCTCCCATACAGAAGCAGTTCAAGGTGTTTGATCCTTGTACTGGTAAAAAGATTGTTCCTAAAGATGTCACCTTTTGTGAGTTTGAGCGTTTTTATCCTCCTCCCCTGATCTCTCAGGGGAAGCTCCATCCTATCTCTTGTTCTCAGTTGTTGCAATTTTGGACAGCTCCTCTCAATCAACTGACACCTTCCCAGGCCTCAAATGAGTCCTCTCCTCAAAATGGTGATAGTCCCACTACCAGTTAGGAGTTGCATGCCTATTCTCACCAGTGTAAGAAGGGTGCATTGCCACTTGCTGATCGTTCTACACATGATGATGTTGTTTCTGCAGGTCCACCTCCTCCTTAATATGATGATTTGCATTTTCCTATTGCTGTTCTGAAAAGTACCTGGGAGTGCACCAAGAATCCCCTCTCTGATTTTATTATCTACTCCCACCTTTCATCTTCCTATCACAATTTCATCTCTGCTTTATCTTCTGTTTCTTTGCCGCAACTTGTTGCAGAGGCTATAAAGGATCCTAAGTGGTTGCTTGAAATGAAGGAGAAAATGGCTGCCTTACATAAAAATAGGACCCGAGAGCTTGTTGATCCGCCTAAAGGGAAAAGTTGGTTCTAAGTGGGTATTCAACATAAAGTGCAAGGCTAATGGTACCATTGATAGATACAAGGCACGACTGATGGCAAAGGGATTCACTTAAACTCAAGGTGTAGATTATGATCAGACATTCGCCCCGGTCTCCAAGCTCAAATTAGGTTATCTTCTCCCAGGCTGCTCAGTTCTCATGGAAGTTATTCCAACTAGATGTTAAAAAAGCCTTCCTTAATGCAGATGTCCAAGAGGAGATGTATATGAGTCCCCCTCCTAGTTACTCCATGGGACGGAAGGTTTGTCGTCTAAAGAAAACCTTGTATGGTTTCAAGCAATCTCCTCGGGCATGGTTTGATCGATTTCGCCTTGCAATGCTTTGTCTTGACTGTGTTCAAATCAATGCTGGTCACCCTTCGTTTGTTAAACAGAAAGATGGTCATGTTGTTCATCTTCTTGTCTATGTTGATGACATGGTGATCACTGGTGAATGTGAAGGAAATTCAATCTCTCAAGGATGGGTTCGTTGGCCTGAAAATTTGATATTAAGGACTTGGGTTTACTTCGGTATTTTTTGGGCCTTGAAGTTTCCTATCACATCGATCGTATTTATGTCTACCAACATAAATATGCTCTTCATTTGCTCGCTACTACTGGAAATTTGGGTTGCAAGCCTGCTGTTACCCCCATCAAGACAAATCACCAACTCACTAGTCAGGATGGACAACCTCCATCTGAAGCAGACAAAGGGTGCTATCAACGTATTGTTGGCAAACTTTTATACTTGACTCTCATTCATCCTGATCTTACTTATGCTGTGAGTATTATTAGTCAGTTCATGCATTCTCCTACCACTCAGCACATGTAGGCCGTGGAACATATTTTTCGGTATATCAAAAGTTCTCTGGGAAGAGGTTTGTTGTTTTCTAAATGATATACTCTTCATATTGCTGGTTATGCTGACGTTGATTGGGTTGGTTCTAAGGAGGATAGACGGTCTACTACTAGGTATTGTGTTTATCTTGGACACAACTTGGTTACACGGTGAAGTAAGAAACAAATTGCCTGTGCTAGGTCAAGTGCATAAGCAAGGTATCGTGCCATGGTGCTCATTCTTACTGAGTTGTTCTGGTTAAAGCTATTGTTACAGGACACTGGTTTGCAGGTTGTGCTACCCCTTCAGCTATATTGTGGCAACCAAGCTGTCATTTATTTTGCTAATAATCTTGTCTAGCATGACAGCACTAAACATGTCGAGATTGATTGCCACTCTATCCGGGAGAGACTGGACAATGGAGAATTGTGTCTTCCTTATGTTCGCTCAGGTGACATGGATCAACTTCACTCATCAGTCATGGGCAAGCTGTGCATGCAAGATATTTATGCTCAGCTTGAGGGGGAGTGTAGGAGACAATAGACAGAGGATCAGTGTTCTTTTTATATCCCCGAGGTTATTGTAACAGGGGTATAATAGTCATGTCACATCTTAGTTAACCTAATAAAACTATTAGGATGGGCAGCTGTGAGGAAGATTGATCGTGACTGTTCTTCCTCCCGCTGCATAGCTTTCTTCTTCCTCTCTTGCGATTTCTTCTGCTTCTTCCTTCTTACATCTTCCTCTTCTCACGCCATGTAACACAAATCTACAATAGGCAACAGAGGATGTTCATAAATGCAGTTAATCGGATTCCAGGCAACAACCAGAATACAAATTACTCGAAGAAAAGAACCATAACCTGAATATATGTATGCTTAGGAACACCGAGAGCGAGTATGAATGTGCAGTTTACTGTTTACCATATTAATCATGACAAGGTTTTCGATAGCTCTTTCCACGGATTTCACAGACAGCGAGGAGGACTAATCAGTCCAGAGGTACTTGCAGGACTAGGAAGTCGAAAGGAAATGCACTTAATTAGATTCCACTTCCAAGACACAGTGAGAACGTAACCAGAAAAGAGATTCTTGACTAGATGAATAAAGTTTAGTGAGCATCCCCTACCAAAAACGCTGAAAAGAAAATATAATGTACTAACTTGTTCAAATCTTGACGAGATGTTGGGAAAGGATAGTTATATGACCTAAGACGCGTTCGAACAATTACAAGAGCAAACACGAGCTGAAAACGCACAAGAACATCGGAAAGATAACCCACCATCAACAAGACACAAGAAATGTCATTTTCCAACCAACCATGAGGAAGAAAAAAAAAGAGAAAGTTAACCAACATGCATCCGAAGTTCCGAACAGACACAAAATATATGATGACGAAATCGAGACATAGGCCCACATACTAAGGAAGCAAAGCAGGACCCATGTAATATCCATGGAGTCAGATCGAATAATGGGCGGAAGGGTTTCCGGAGCTGCTCACCGATCCGGGGGCGTAGGCGTCGGTGTAGGATTCGATGAGGGGCCTCGACATCTTGGGCCGCATGTAGGGGTCACAGGAGAGGTAGAGGTTCTTCACAAGGACGGCGGAGGAGCCCTCGGGGACCTTGGAGCCAACGGTGGAGGAGGTGAGGACCATGTCCTCCTCCTTGGGGAACCCCGTCACATAGTCTCTGAACAGGATCTGCTTGTTGGGCAGCGGCGACTCCGTTGCCATTTCCTCCTCTGCTCCCAGTACACTTCCCCTCCTCTCCTTCCACAGAGCTGGATCTTGGGTCGGCTTCAAACTTCATGTACTCCGAAGCTGCCTCGGATTAAGAGCTGAGATTTTTGGCTTCCAACTAGCGGTGTCAATTGAGCCGGGTCCGTCCGAAGGCCCCATGATCCGACTTAATTTTACACGGATTTGAGTTGACTCTTTAATTTTTTTTAAAATTTTTGAACCCGGCATGGAGATCTATTTGTACCCACCACCTAAGAGAAGCCATTTACTATTTCCCTGTTCAGAGACACGCAAATATTTGTTACATCATAAGATTAACAATTCATGATGACCATGTGGATGTTTTTAAATTCAGGGGTCTAAACTACATATTCTTAAAAATGTTCAGGGTAAGACTTGTCTTGTCTTTCAATAAAATTAAATAAATTGTTTAAAAAATAATTTCATTGATTGATAAAGAGAGAGATGGAAGAGTTTTGTCAAATTCTCATTTAATAAAATTATTTTTCAAATAATTCACATCAACTTAATTGTAAGATAAATCTTACAATAAATATTTCTCTTCTGACACAAAATATGTTAGTTGAGGCTGAAATCAATGCAACTCTCGTTAAGTAAAGTGACATCTATATTGGCTGTGAGACTATGTAAGGAGTAATCTAATAGTTAAGACCTTTCAATATATATTTTTAAGTCTTACATTTAATCTTTAGCCCACATATTTACATGGTGACACCGCGACCAACAATGGTGGTGGCAAAATATTTGCATTAAATTATCTCCAAGTAAAATAAGTGAATTTTTTCAAATAATCTTATTTTAAAAAATATTCACACAAATATACTTATGTTAATATATTTATAAATCTTATCTCTCACTTACATTGCTTCAGTATAATTTACATAATTTTTCTACGGTTTACACATTTTCTTTATAATTTACACTAACTTAATGTTATTTAAACATTATATATATAAAAATTACACTAAATTAGTGTAAGTTAGTGCAAGTTATAAAAAAATGTGTAAGTCGTAAAAAAAATTATGTAAATTACACTGAATCAGTGTAAGTTAAAGATATAGATTTGTAAATATATAATATCTAGATATATTTATATAAATATTTTTTAAAATACAATTATTTAAAAAAAATCCCGAGACATAAATATAGCATCTAGTTCAATAGCTACCGAGCCAACGCTTGGGGTAACTAACATTTCTTTTCTCTCACGTGTTAGAAGGCCCGCATGTCGGTGTAGTGTAATTGTGCACAAGGACTTGACCCCTTGGCTGATGAGCCCGGATCGTTTATTATTGGATCAAAATATCGGGGGGGGGGGGGGGGTGGAAGCGCCATCAACCCAGAAATATATGTCCACGTGCCTGCTCTGTCGTCGTTGTCGGACGTGATTTTCCTATCCATATTCCATAGATGCTATTTGTACGCTGAGATTTGCGATAATGTCCGATTATCCAATAAGTACAGCCCCATCATCATATGCTATATATGCAAGAATGTGATTACATTTCTGTAAATTTTGACTCGAAATCAGGTCCGTGTATCTTCTGTACGTAGTAGAGTTTGAGATGAATAAAGTCCTACTCGGACCCATTAGGGAGTTAATCACAAGTGTACATAAGAAAAAAAAGACCCGAGATATGTGTTGGAAATATTATTGTAGCCTCCAACTCCAAGAGGTATTATCACAAGTGACGTTTTTTGGGGGAGAAATGTGCGTTTGGCATCTGGGTATTTGTTGTTCCGACGGATATTTAATGTTTATCTTTCTTTTTTAAAAGGGGTTTTTTTTTTAGTTAAGGGTGTTCCTTGACCTTATAAATATTCGATCACTTTATTCATTAATAATTAGTGAAATTTTACCTAGAGTCATCATTTTTTTTGCACGATCGTGTGCCTAAAATTCCAATCTTCATCTCTTGAAGTAAGGGGTGTCTTCTAAAAGATAATATTTCACTTTTGAAGATGATATTTGTTGGAGTAAGATTTGTCGCGCTATTGAGTATTGTAACGGCTTGGTTATACTGTATCGTGTTTAGATATTTGTGAGGCTCGACTCAGTCGATACGGTACGAAAAAATTAGTTGATCAATTTTTTTTCTTATCAATCGACTAATTTTTTTAGTGACACTACAAGAAAATGCGCTATTTTCGACGGACTGAATCCGTCAGAAATCCGACGGTATTCCGTCGGAAAAGGAGCATTCCGACCACTTTCCATCCAAAGCTCGTCGGAAACTGTCCGTCGAAAATACTTGGTCAGAAATTTCCGACGGATGACAATTCCGTCGGAATTCGGTCGAAACCTCCGACAGATATAATCCGTCGGGAACGCCGTCAGTACTTTCCGACGGAATTGCCGACGGTGTTTTTCCGTCGGTAATTTATCAGTTCCGACAGATAGTTATCCGTCGGACAATCCGTCAGTATTTTCCGACGGAATTATCGACGGTATTTTTTCGTCGGTAATTTATAAGTTCCGACGGATACTTATCCATCGGAACATCCGTCAGAAAATACACCATATTTTTTTAAATAGGCAAATAAAAATGATTTGTCAACATTGCTACAATGTCAAACCTGCTACAATATTCATAAATTAACAAATACTCACAATCAACATAAAATCATAAAATACAATAAATATAAAATCATATAGAATATGAATACAAAACAACATAGATCTGCTGGATCGTCTGCTGTCCCTGCCTCGTCATCGTCTGGAGCTGGATCCTATATTAAAACAAATTAAAATGAGAAACATTAATAATAAATAAAAGACATACATTATTTTCAAAAATAAAATTTAAAACATGTGATTATTTCTCAAGCTTAATACAATACTATTTTTAGATCCATCATTTTCTTGGGTGTTTTTTAGATCCGTCCTTTGAATGCCCAACACAATCCGGAGATCCAAATTGGATTCTGTCAGTTTCTACACGTCACTTTAACCCACCCGTTCGTGTCGGAGAAAATGGCACGTCGATCGGATCTCTATTTGGGATTTTGGACCCCCGGTTTGCGTGTTTTAACCATTTATATATGTTTGACCGTGTTTTTAGATTCGTCCTTTGAATGCCCAACCCAATCCGGGGATCCAAATTAGATTCCGTCAGTTTCTACACGTCACTTTAACCTACCCGGTCGTGTCGGAGAAAACGGCACGTCGATTGGATCCCTATTTGGGATGTTGGACCCCCCGGGTTGTGTGTTTTAACCTTTTATATATACTTGCTCGTTTTTAGATCCGTCCTTTGAATGCCCAACCCAATCCGGAGATCCAAATTGGATTCCGTCAGTTTCTACACGTCACTTTAACCCACCCGGTCGTGTCGGAGAAAACGGCACATCGATCGGATCCCTATTTGGGATTTTAGACCCCCGGGTTGCGTGTTTTAACCATTTATATATGCTTGACCGTGTTTTTAGATCCGTCATTTCAATGCCCAACTCAATCCAGAGATCCAAATTGGATTCCGTCAGTTTCCACACGTCACTTTAACCCACTCGGTCGTGTCGGAGAAAACGGCACGTCGATCCGATCCCTATTTGGGATTTTGGACCCCCGGGTTGTGTGTTTTGACCATTTATATATACTTGGGTGTTTTTTAGATCCGTCATTTCAATGCCCAACCCAATCCGAGATCCAATTGGATTTCGTCAGTTCCCACACGTCACTTTAACCCACTCGGTCGTGTCGGAGAAAACGGCACGCCGATCCGATCCCTATTTGGGATTTTGGACCCCCGGGTTGTGTGTTTTGACCCTTTATATATACTTGGGTGTTTTTTAGATCCGTCATTTCAATGCCCAACCCAATCCGGAGATCCAAATTAGATTCTGTCAGTTCCCACACGTCACTTTAACCTACCCGATCGTGTCGAAGAAACGGCACACCGATCCGATCCCTATTTGAGATTTTGGACCCCCGGTTGTGTGTTTTGACCCTTTATATATACTTGGGTGTTTATTGGATTCCGTCATTTCAATGCCCAACCCAATCCGGAGATCCAATTGGATTCCGTCAGTTCTCACACGTCACTTTAACCTACCCGTCGTGTCGGAGAAAACGACACGCCGATCCGATCCCTATTTGGGATTTTGGACCCCCAGGTTGTGTGTTTTGACCATTTATATATACTTGGGTGTTTATTGGATTCCGTCATTTCAATGCCCAACCCAATCCGGAGATCCAAATTGGATTCCGTCAGTTCCCACACGTCACTTTAACCTACCCGGTCGTGTCGGAGAAACGGCACGACAACCAAGGAGTGTGGAGGTCTGGGTGTCATGAACCTCAATCATATGCAAATCGCCCTCCGTACAAAACTGCTATGGAGAGCTTTGACAACCAACTCACTGTGGGCCAAGTTCTTCAGAGGGAAACATCTCTTCAACGGTCACTATTCGGAAGCTCATTTTCCTTTCATGACAGCGGCGGATAGACGTTTATGGCAGTGCGCAGCTCACATAATTCACAAGAATCACAGGGTGATTGTTATGGACAGCGGGTCTAATGCCCAGTTCTGGTATGACACTTGGACTGGTAACACCCCCCTTAAGGATTACTTACTTGAAGATATCTGGAACTCGACACCCTACAAAAACTGCACCATCCACCAGGTGTTCAGCGACCCCAACGGGAACCAGCTACAACAAGCATTCCGGCATTGCCCCTTGAACCTGTTCACTAAATTCCTGACCAGCAACAACACTGAAGACACCTGGATCTGGCGCCCCTCTAAAAATGGTCAGCTCTCCACCAAATCGGTCAAGTCCATCCTCATAGAGAATTCTGATCGCCACTGGGCCGTTCTTTGGTCTCCTTACCTCCCCCTCAAGTGGTCTGTCTTAGTTTGGCGCATTCTCCTCAAAGCTGTACCTGTTGATGGGACTGTGAAAGAGCAAGGCGTCCCCCTGGCCTCAAAATGTTATTGCTGCTCAAACCCGCAAGAAGAGACAGCTATCCACCTGTTCTTCCAAAGCGACATTGCAACTCAAATCTGGTCTGAGCTTTTCCCCCTCCTGCACTTCAGCAATTCAGACCTCGCAATTGATGATGATAGCTTTACTAATCTCCTTGCTTGCCGGGGAGCTGATGCTGCCTCTGCACGCCTGATCCGATGCACCTTCATGTCTGCGTTGTGGGAAACATGGTGCAGCCGTAACAAAGCCAGGCATCAAGACCAGTCGATGTCTGCCAAGCACATCATTAACAGAAGCTTGCTCTCTGTCAGGGCTATCTGCATTTCACACAAGTTTCAGAAAATTCCCCAAGACTGGTTGACTGCACTCGGTCAAGCTGGCATGGTTCAGGACAAACTCCATCCCAGAACCCCTTCACTTGTTCGCTGGCTCACACCTCCATCTGGAAGACTTAAACTCAACATTGATGGTGCGTTCAAACCAGCCTCTGGGGAAGCCGGAGGTGGGGGCATTGTGCGTGATCACGAGGGCACTATCCTGTGCGCCTTTGCCCATGCGTACTATGGATTAAACTCCAGCCTGGCCGCTGAGGCCTTAGCTCTGAGGGATGGCATCTACATATGCCGTAAGTATAACATTTCTGAGGTCATGATTGAAACTGACTCCCTCACCCTCCAGCAGATCGTGACTGACCAGCAATCTCGCCCGTGGGACATCGCTTGCATCCTGCAAAACATCACTGCCATGACTCAAATTCTGCAGGCTGAAATCATGCATATTCACCGTGAAGCCAACAAGGTTGCGGACAGCCTGGCCAGCTTCGCCCTCTCTTGCCCTTCTTTGACTAGCTGGAACGGTTGGGATGATCTACCCTCTGATGTCAAGGAGCTCTACCACCAAGATAAGGTGGGGACTCCCTCTATTAGGTTGTAGGCCTCTTTTGTATCACTTTTTATATATAAAAATCAACCCCTAGCCGCTTGGGGAGGTAGTGGCCCTCTCACTAATGTGAGGCTGCCCCTACCTTCCTCTTGGCCTGGCTATATTAAAAAAAAAAAAAACGGCACGCCGATCCGATCCCTATTTGGGATTTTGGACCCCCGGGTTGTGTGTTTTGACCCTTTATATATACTTGGGTGTTTTTTAGATCCGTCATTTCAATGCCCAACCCAATCCGGAGATCCAAATTGGATTCCGTCAGTTCCCACACGTCACTTTAACCCACCCGGTCGTGTCGGAGAAAACGGCACGCCGATCCGAACCCTATTTGGGATTTTGGACCCCCGAGTTGTGTGTTTTGACCCTTTATATATACTTATGTGTTTTTTAGATTCGTCAATTGAACGCCCGTCCCAATCCTAAGTATATGAAATTAATACTAATATTGACCTGAGCTGCTGGCTGTGTGGGGCGTACTCCCTGCATTATTGAGATCAACTGCTAAACCATATCGCTGAACTACGTCTGTAGCTGTACCCGCTGCGTCTCTATCTCTACCCGCTGCGTCTGTAGCTCTACCTGCTGCGTCTGTAGCTCTACCCGCTGCGTTTGTAGCTCTGCACGTAGCTCCTCCCGAATGATGCCTCTAATGTCCTCTACACCACTGACGGGCGGCGCAGAAGATGAACTCGCGTGTGCCGGGGGCGCGATCGAATTGGCATATGAGGACAACACTCGATGAGTATCCAGGCTGTCCCCAAAGCCGTACACTCGACCCTTCCTCGGCACTCCCGCTGCCTCGACCCAAGCCCGCATCCAAATCTGGCTGGGGAGTGCCCTCTGTGTAGCGCTCCGCCATCGTCCTGTCATACGTCTCCTGTAAAATAATTTAAAATTAAATTATTGAAAACAATTACTTTAATATCATAATTGAATTCATAATTTAAAGCTTGACTTACAGCAATCGTGCGGGCACTCTCGGTAACATAGTCATCCGTCCCCTTCCGCTTATGAGTCCGGTCAAATAACTCGCGGAAGTAGGGGCACGCTCCAGGTCGTGATGCTTAAAATTCAACAAAATTAGTTAGTTTCACAATAATAATCCATATGTATATATGAATCGAACAATAAAATACGTACCAATTTTTGACTGTGGGTCGCATAAGATACGGATCCACTAGTATGCACATTCTTCTCCGTTGAGTTGCTCTGTTGCGTATTGCCGCCCATGACCGCTGCTGCCATGGTCCAGCAACCCAACGCTTGCAAAGGGACTCCCAATAGTCCCTCCGCAGCCAAACAGGGCCGTAATCACCCAAGCCATAGGATCCATGTTGCCTGTGGTCTTCATTGCCTTGTCCCGTACCTCCCACATTGACTTTCTTAAATTAGTCTAGGCCGTAATCTCCCAGACAGCTCGAGCTCGAGGGAGATCCTCGGGTCTCGTGAACGCGAACCTCCGCTGTAAAGAAATAAAATAATCAACGTTCTGCAATAAACCCAAATTAATAATAATTGAATAAATGACTTCAACTCTTCTAAAAAAAAAAATACCGTAAACATGTCAAATAATAAATCCCGGACTGGCACCGGAAGTCTCTCCATGCATCCACTGGTCCTGGATATGTGCGTGGACCAGCGTCGTAATATAGCGGGAAGCAGGACTGGGATCTATCTTCCCCCTGCATTCCACATTAATTTTCTACATGAAATGTATATTGTTGAACCACTCCTATATTTTACCCTTTTATTTTGGTGATAACAAAATTTATATTTAATTAATTATTATTAAAATATTTAATAACATGTTTTTCTTAATAATATAAATTTATCTGATTAATTGAATATTAAATATATTTAATACCATGATTTTTCTAATAATAAATAAATATCATGATTTCCTAATAATATAATTTTATGATATGATTGATGTGTGATTTGCACTAAAACGATAAATCGATGTCTATTCAATATACATCGATTCAGTTCGCAAAGTGCCATAAGGATTCGCTCTCATAAGGATTCACTGTCATAAGGATTCGCTCTCATAAGGATTCACTACTATAAGGATTCACTCTCACATCGATTTGGTCCCATAACGATTTGATAAGTGACTCTCACATCGATTTGGTCCCATAACGATTTGATAAGTGACTCTCATAACGATTCGCTCTCATAACGATTCGATAAGTGACTCTCATAACGATTCACTCTCATAAGGATTCGCTCTCATAGGATTTGATAAGTGACTCTCATAACGATTCGCTCTCATAACGATTCGCTCTCATAAGGATTCGATAAGTGACTCTCATAAGGATTCCTTTGTAACTCACACAGACTCCTTTGTAAAACATGGATTCCTTTGTAAATATGATTCCTTTGTAACTCTCATAAGGATTTGATAAGTGAAACATGGATTCCTTTGTAAAACACAGACTCCTTTGTAAAACATGGATTCCTTTGTAAAACATGGATTCCTTTGTAACTCTCATAAGGATTTGATAAGTGAAACATTGATTCCTTTGTAAAACACAGACTCCTTTGTAAAAACATGGATTCCTTTGTAAAACATGATTCCTTTGTAACTCTCATAAGGATTTGATAAGTGAAACATGGATTCCTTTGTAAAACACAGACTTCTTTGTAAAAACATAGATTTCCTTTATATTTCAAAGTGCCTTTTGACATCTAGTGAAAAAGTCAATATTCTTGATTTGCGTAATCCTCTATCTTTCTGACAGGAGATCTTTTGCTTATCTTTCTAGATCTCTTCTCTCCTGTCAACAAAAGAGAGATTACTTACCACTTCTGGGTGGCATCAGGAAACATAAAGGTATGAGCCTTTTTGACAGAAACACTATTTTATCTAAACACTTTTTTCTATGCTTGCAGACCTCGTAGACCACAAATTATCAGAAGAAAGAGAAGATGGCAACGGCTAGAACTCCAACGGATTTATTCAAATTGCTCATATAAAAGATGAAGCAAGGCTGAAGAAGAAGTATAAGCTTTTCCTGAAGATTTTTCAAGAGTGTACATCCGGAAGAACCTCAACTCCACATACACTCAAAAGAAAAGAGAGAAAGAGCCTGAGCCCAAGAAGAAGTGTTCAAGCATCTGAAGCACTGAAGCATTCAAGCTCCTTCTCCTCTCTTCTCTCTCTCTCTCTCTGTGCATCGTGTAATCTGGGGGAGAGAGTCTTTGCTGAGAGTTCTTGTAGTTGGTTTTTATTTGTTCCAACTCTCAGCTTTGTTCTTTCTTTTCTAAGAAAGACTTCTGTCCAGCTGTAGGACTGTATACAGTGTGTAACCCAGCTAGGGGTTTGTGTCTAGCAGAACCGCACTGGGGTTTGTACCAGGAGTTGGCTTCTTTACCTGTAAGAGAAGTGGGCTGCCTTCTTGCCCGGGAAAGAGAAGAAGACCAGCTGGGGTGCTGGGTGTTGTAGTGTCCTTAAGGGGGACTGTACCCTTGGTTAGTGAAATCCCAAGAGGTTGCTTGGGGACTAGACGTAGACTTCCATGTGGGAAGGGCCGAACCAGGATAAATTTCTTGTGTCCTTTGTGTGATTGTTTATTTGCTTCCGCACTGCTACTCTTCATCACACTAAACTAACCAAACCTTCAAGTGTTAATTTCTGTGTTTAAGTTTCTATTTCAGATCTCAGAAAACCTATTCCACCCCCCCCCTCTAGTTAGCTTGTTGTCGTACCAAAAGGGCCAACATATATCCTAAATAACAAATACAGTAACACTGAGATGATGAACTTTACCCTGAGATCCAGCATGGTTGTCGTCCTGGTAGCTGAGGCCCCTCCTCAGCTGCTGGATGCTGGCTCTCCACACCTCTGTTGAAAACAATTTAGTACACTATTATTGTATAAATTGCAAGAAGACCAAACATACTAATCTATTGAAACATACGTTAACCTTGTGGTGAGAAGAAGACGAAGGTGTCACTGCTCGGATGGTTGACGGGGAGGCAAAATTTTATACACATTAGAAATTATGAATTTCAAATAAACAACAATATAGAAATTTACCTGTCGCTGGGAGGACGGGCGTGGACGGGGAGGCAGTCCCTGCAAAATTTCATACACATTAGAAATTATGAATTTCAAATAAAGAACAATATAGAAATTTACCTGTCGCTGGGACGACGGGCGTGGACGGGGAGGCAGTCCCTGTAAAATTGTATGTACGTTAGTTCTCATGAAATCAATATAAACAATAATACCCATATGGTTTTTTGTGTACATATGCATATACCTGTCGCGGACCTGGAGGCAGACGTGGACGGGGAGGCAGTCCCTGCTTTCTTGTATGTACGTTAGTTCTCATGAATTTAATATGAACAATAAATTCTAGAATATTGTGTTTACACATACGTATACCTGTCGTGGACGGGGTCGCGGACCCTCTGCCAACGGACATGGCAACCGTCCGACTGTGTCCTCCACGTACCATATCTCTATTGATACAAATAAAGATATAGCAAGTCATCAGCACTCAATTTGAAGTAGCAATTTATTATGAACATGTAATTAACAACAACACCAATTTCTTACAAAATATGCAGTATATTATCTATATTCATCATCAGATGCTGAAGACATGTTTAATTCAGCATCATCTTCATCATCATCATGGATTCATCCTCATCATCTTGGGAGTCTTCCTCCACATCAGACTCCACCTTCCGCTCAGCGAAATTTGGGTCAACTTCTTCTTGTTCGTTATCCTTATGTAAGCAAATTGTTTCATTTATATCATGAACATTGTACTGCGTAGAAGCTGCCAACTCTCGTGCGTCACTCCGATCTGATTGGAAAAAGTTGTCATTAACACCTTCGAGCTCATCATCAGTCGGGAGAAGCTCATACTCAGGGAATAGTCTTGATTTCACTCTACATGCAGCCCACCAATCTCTTAATTTGAGGGATGTATAATTTGAATATAAACTTGTTGGGCTTGTGCCGCCAGGATGAATGGCTCATATGTACTCAATTTGGACTTATGCTTCACATCGATTAATCCATATGTTGTGTCATGACGAATAGATGTCGGATCAAACCAATGACACTTGAACAGAAATACATTGTTGTCTTGTCCCAAAAATTACAGTTCAATGACTTCTTCGAGAATGCCATAATAGTCATTTTCATTTTCATTGTAGGCACTTCCCTTCACACATACGCCGATGTTCATCGTAGACTTATTCCGTCCATAATCTCTCATGTGAAATCTGTATCCATTCACAATGTAGCCTGGATAGACACGTACAATCTTCGAGGGGCCAAAACTAATCTGTTGTACTCTTGAATCGGGAATGAAGCCTTGTTCAACCTATTATGAGATAAATAGACAAACATTGAATAAATGACTTCAACTCAGTCTGCATAAAACATAACACTTATGTTTCAAAATAATTAGACACATACTCGAGATCTTAACCAAGTAGAAAAGACTTCTCCCGTTCCTTTTCAAACTGCACGTCAGTTAGACGTGGATTCCGTCGCAATATGACCGAGTCAAACTCTCTGCAATGTAAATGTCACACACCGTTAGGTTCTGCAGCAATGCACGCAAATGATGACGAATAAGCGTGGAGAGCTTACTGAATGTAAGGGTCTAGTTCTTCGCAATTCATGAACACGTAGATCTCCGCAGCTACCAACTCTCTGTCTTGGAGTGCGCGAGTAGATGAAGATCCGAACGCCCATCCGGGACACTTGAATATAGAGAGTCGGTCTGACACCTCGGAATCTCCACCATCATCATTACGTGGAGGTTGAGTGCGTCGGGTTCATATTTCCGTGTCAAAGTACATCGAACAGAAGTTCGATATCTCCTCAATGAGGTACGCCTGAGTAATGGAGCCCTCAACTTGTGCTTTGTTACGGACTTTCATCTTAAGATCGTGCATACACCTACGACAATAATTCAAATGCATACATAAGTAATATAAAAGATCGTCGTAATGGCAATAAATTGAGATGTAGAAATATACCTCTCAAACGGATACATCCATCAAAATTGTACTGGTCCTCCGACCCTTGCCTCATATGGTAAATGGATGATCAGATGCTCCATTGAATCAAAGAATGCTGGAGGAAATATCTTCTCTAATTGCAGACTGTCTGAATTATATTTTGCTCCATATTTTGCAAGTCATGAATTTTGAGTTCTGGTGCAGATAAAATCCTGAAGAATTGACTCAGCTCAGTCATTGCTCCCCATATTTGTTTCGGCAACAACTCATGAAAAGCAAGAGGCATCGGTCTTTGCATGAAAACATGGCAGTCATGACTCTTCATTCCGTATATTTTTCCCTCGTTGACATTTACACAACGCACAATATTCGAGACATATCCATCCAGAAATCTCAATTGCTTTAACCATTGCAACACTTCCTTAATCTGTCTGGCCCCAAGCACATATGCAGCTTTAGGTTGCACTACTTTTCCTTGAACATGTTGTAGCTCTAGTTTTGGACGTTTGCAAAGTACTTTCAAATCGAAACGTGCCTTGACGTTATCCTTCGTTTTGCCTTTGACGTCCATAACTGTGTTGAACACATTATCAAAAACATTCTTCTCTATATGCATGACGTCTAGGTTATGACGTATCAAAAGTGTTGACCAATAAGGTAATTCCCAAAAAATGTTTTGCTTCACCCAATTGTGATCCTTCCCAAAGCTAGGGATTTGTCGGGTACTACCAGCCAGTTGTGTTACAGTGGGTAAATTCTGGACCCGCCTCGCCATGTTTCCACCAGACACCCGTTCCATATCTACCTCCTCCATCACAGTTGTATTTTTCATAAAAGATCCTTTTGCTTTCGAAAAGGATGGTCACTGGGTAGAAACTTCCGATGACAATCGAACCAACAAGATTTTCCCCCAGATTTCAACACAAATGATTTAGAATCCTCCATGCAATAAGGACATGCCAACCTCCCATGTGTGCTCCAGCCAGATAACATGCCGTAGGCTGGAAAGTCACTTATTGTCCACATTAATGCAGCCTTCAGATTGAAATTATGTTTTCTGGATGCATCATAAGACTGCACACCATCTGACCATAACAATTTCATCTCATCAATCAACGGTCTGAGATATATTCTATATTCTTTCCTGGACTTTTTGGACCCGGAATCAGCAATGAAAGGAACAGATTCTCACGCTTCATGCACATGCCTGGCGGAAGGTTATACGGTGTTAGGAATACTGGCCAACATGAGTAAGATGCCACCGAGCCTCCGAAAGGATTGAAACCATCTGTGCATAAACCAAGCCGTACGTTGCGTGGATCCCTTGAGAAGTTGGGATGAGTACGGCTAAAATGAGCCCAAGCTTCACCATCGGCAGGATGACTCATTTCACCTTCGTCGCGACGGACTCTTTCTGCATGCCAAGTCATATGTCCAACTGTCCTCGAGGACATGAACAATCGCTGCAATCTGGGTGTGATAGGAAAGTACCGCAATGACTTATACGGAACATCCTTCTGCTTTGACTTGTCCCCTCTCTTGGGCTTGAACCTATCATGCTTACAAATACAGCATGGTGTCTTATCTGCATCCTCTTTGTAGTACAACATACAGTGATTTGGACATGCATCAATTTTCATAAAACCAAGCCCCAAATCATTCACCATCTTCTTCGCACGGTAAAAGTCAGCAGGTAACCTCTCTGATTGAGGAAGCATGCTCTTGACCAGTAAGAGAAGCCGGTCAAAACAACTCTCGCTCATATGAAATTCAGATTTCAAATTCAATAGCTGTGACACTGCAGACAACTGTGTATGCTTCTCACAACCATCCCATAATGGCTCATCAGCATCTCGAAGTAATTGATAAAATCTCTGAGCTGTATCATTCGGCACTTCTTCATTTGTTTGATCTTCATGAATATTGAACTCCGGACCAGCAGCATCGACAACCATGTCTACGTACGTACTTATGGAGGTAAAGTAATTAGCTGGTGCAGACGACTGAATATTCAACTCACCATGACACGACCATAACTCATAATGGCCAACAAATCCTCTCGTATACAGATGATGCTGCACATCCCATGTCGATATCCACTTTCTGTTCTTACAAGCCGAACACGACATCGGATGTTACCCATTGGATCAACTGCTACTGATGAATTACTCAATGCAAACTCAATAAAACTGTCAACTTCGTCTTCAAACTCCTCGGTCACAACTCCATTCACTATTCCACGGTACATCCATGATCGATTCTCATAAGACATTTTTCCTACAGATTAAATGTCATGTCCCGAGTTAAAATCCATCACACCCTCACATCGTTCAAGTACCATACATATGATACATACGTTATATGGAGAGTCCCAGAGCTAATGGGTGAAATAAAGCGTTGACGTAAAGATAAATGAAGAGTAAGCATACATGAATATCAAATAAATTGAGCACTATATAAATACTTAATGGTATTGAACATTAAAAACACAAAGACTATTTGTTCATACAAACCGTGATGTCTTCATATTAGGCCACCACCACTTGATCGGCTCTTTATTCACCAGCTTCTTATTAGATTTCCTAGGTTTTGAACTAACCACTGATATCCTTAAATATAGTTTACTAAATACATCTCTTCGTACATAATGGGAAGACATAACTTTTAGAATGTCAAGCTCTTTGACACAATTATTT